>CM071926.1:85300041-85900041 GCA_016081115.2 Rehmannia glutinosa
ACTATAAAAACCGCTGCTTAATTATTTACTTTTCAAATAAGACTCTTATTTTGCATTATTTTCATATATGCGTATAAGGTAAATTGCTTTAAAATCGTTGGCATAATAACATTGTAAAATGTGTTGCTGAAAATGCACTAAAAACTCTAAGGGTGAAAGTCTTCCATTGGTAAAACTAAGTCCCGCATTTCTAAGTGTTACCGAAAAACAGAGTTTGTCTAAGTAATGTGGCCCCGGATGTGGGTTCCGGATATTTGGCCACATTCCCGCTCCCATTTTCTCTAACATCCTCCAGACTTTTGTTTCTATTGCTTTCTTACACGTTCACCGGGCTTTTTGCTGAGCAACACATTGCTCACCTTCGCCTTCCTGGTCTCAGTGCAACATATCATACGCTCTATTTCTGTGGCCAAAAAGGGGAGAATATACTGGACCATCGCCTTTGCCAGCGGGGAGTTATGCGACGAGACGCCCGTAATCGATGCTCCACCTCTAAAAATGCTTTGCCGGACAGGTGAAGGCGTGAGGGTCTTGAATTTGACTTTGAAGGACAGATGGATGCAAATGTGTCCACTGATGAACTTTATAATCTTTGATTTCGGGATGTACTAAATAATACTTCTAACAGTTTATTTGTTTTTGATTGTTGATAACTTGCTAAAACTCTCTTATGGTATTTTTGTCGAATCATGAATGTGACTTAAAATGTGATTACATTTGCTTCAGATTTTTTACTCAAAGATAATATTCAGTGGGGAGTTGTTATGTTTAGGGGAGTTTTGCTTTACTCTGTTCTTGATAAGTGTTTTTGTCGAAAGTGCAAAAAGTGGGGGAGATTGTTAGAGCGATTTTTCGCCTAAAATAATTTCCAAAATTATAAAGATTGAATTTATATTTGTTTTGCCTTTCTAGACTTATGGTATGTTTAGGACTTTTTAGATTTGGAAAGAAATCATATTGATATGGTATTGATATACAGACTATTGGATAATTATCTTGTTTCCTAACATAAGTGATTTACTTGTCATATATTTGTATATATCTTCTTTCCTTGTGTATTAGGTCTCTTGAAGGTTTTGGACGGCTATATAAAGGAAGAGAACGTGCATAATGCACACAAGAAATACACCGAGATACAAAGAGTCTTGGATAGAATTCAAGAGTCATTCAAGCACAAGGAGTCTGAATCGCCCGGATGCGATCTCGAATGTGACTACATCCGAGATCACATTCAAACTCGTTAGATTGTGTTTGTTAGCTTTTCATCCATTGTTTTTAGTATTGTGATTACAAAGTCCACATGTCTATTGTTGGATGAGTTGAATTACATAGATCTGGGATATACTCTAGATAGGAGTTTTTCATTGAGTTTCTACTAGTTGATTTTTAGTATTTTTGTATACGGAATCAAACAATTTTTACTAGTGGAAAGTTTTGCCATATTATCGCACGCTCTACAAGCTTGTTGGATTGTAGACAATTTTTATTTTGTGTGTCTTGTTATTGTTTTCAAAATTCCACTGCATGTGATTGTGAATGTGACCACATCCGCAATCACATCCTTACTCGCAAAACTTTTGGTAAATATTCGTATACAATTCTTTTTCATGTTTAAAAGGACTAAAATCCAAATGTTGGTAAGGTTTATTCAACCTTCCCTTCTAAACCTTACACATCACCCTTGGGACCTACAAGTCGTGATCGTAGCGGTTGGTTCGTTGAGCCTTCTCCGTGACTGTTATCAATTAGATCTCATTCTCTTTCAAAGGATCAACAAATTTGAGTTATTAAAGCTTTTATTTCAAAAGCAAAGTTATTATCATGGAAGCAAATCTAACTCGCATTCCAATGTTCACCGTGGTAGAATTTGATGATTGAAAATATGTATGTAGGCTCATCTATCACCTCTACATGACGAGATGTGGCTCGTGATAGAGGATGGGCCACTACGGATCCTAAAGGTTAATATAGCTAAAAAGAAGGGTTGCCTTGTCAAGGAGAAGATGTTGCACCGCAGCCTTTGACCGTTATGGTGGACAAACCATATATGGTGGACAAAACCATATTGTGAATGGACAAATGATGATCGAAAAGATATAACTTGACAATGTTGCCAAGAATATAATTTATAAAATTCTTGATAAGGTCATATTTAATAAAGTTAAATCTTTGTAAAATGGCCAAAGAGATTTGGGAAAAAACTTACCTTAATTTGTGAAGTGGTCCGATCAAATTAAGGAAAATAAGTTAATTGTTTGCTCAAAAATTTGAAAATTTTAAAATGCTTGTAGGTGAAATTGGATCACCGATGCCGATTCACAAAGATCAACAATGATCTCTCACTTAAGGAAAGAATATACACAAAAGGAAATGTCTATGAATATTCTAAGGTCTCTCCCACCGAGTGGAAAATGAAGTTTATGGCTTTGAGACACTCCATGGATATCACAAGAACATCCAACCATGAATTATTCTCTCGATCTAAAAGCCTATGAGTTTGAGCCGAGAAGGAAAGAACAAGAAGATACAACCGCACTCATGGTTGGTGAAGCAAAGAGAGTTCAATCAAGGAAGCCGAGACCGGAGGAGATTGCCCCGATGGTAAAAAGATTCCACAAGTTCTTCAATAAGAACTACAAGAGAAACAAGGGTAAATCATCTAGAAGACACTCAAAGACACCTTTCCAAAGCAAGGAGGACAGACCACCCAAAAGAGCGAACATCAAAGAACCGAGTATCGAGAGCCGATAATCGAGAATCTGAAAGAATCGACTTGAAGAGAGCCGAGAACCCGTGTTGGAATTGCAGATAACATTATATTTTGTTGTTGATTGTCCTTATCCGTCATTCAACAAATACAAAAATGAAGAAGAAAGAAAAGTCTTTAGACAAAGAAGACAAAAAAAAGAAAGCCATGTTGGTCATGAGATCGCCGACACGCCATTGTAATGAATAACAGAATCGACAAAAGCAATGAAGCTGACTACTCTAGTGACACAAGAACAATGTGTTTCGATATGCCTCATGGCCAAAGAACAAGACTCCAAAGATCAAGAAGATTAGGTACACTCTAACTCATCTCATTCAGATTCTAGTGATAGTGATAGTGACACAAACACTTCATCACCCACAGATCTTTATGATTCTATTAGAAAAATGATAAAAGATTTTGAGCACATAAAAACCTTAAACACATTTTAAATGAGGAAAAAAACCATCTTAAATGCCAAAACTCACAAATGGTAAGGAGCCGAGTACTCTAAGTCACATAGCCGATGAGAATACAAAGTTGAAGGTCAAATATCTAAGATCCAAGCAGACTTACCTCGCTAAAGAAAAGAGGAAAAAGATCTTATAAATGTGATTGCATCATTTACTAAGGCATCTAAATCAATGTATGAACTTATAATGATTTAAAAAGAAAGTGGTGACAAGATTGCATTCGATTTAATTCCTTTGTGCATGCCAAGTCCCAAGAGTGGTTATAGAAAAAGGATACTCAAGCAACGAGGTAGTCCAAAAATCCAAAGCACCATATGTTGCACTAACACCCACTCAAAAACACAATCACAACCATGTTGGCCTTAGATAGAAGGAAAAGGCAAGAAGCGGTGAGTATCTTGCCGACAGACAAATGAAACTAAATTGCAGAGTCCATCACAGACACCAAACAGAAATACTCAGAAATCCAAACAGAGCTACCAAAAGCCCCGAGATTTCAAAGACAAGCTAGCCGATTGGAATAACCAAATGAGATATGAACCAAGACAATAGGATACAAACCTAAGTGGCAAAGACCCTTAATCATCATAGGTCATTCCCAAGGCAAAAGCATTATAATCAAGACACATATGCACCCAAGCACAAAGTCCAATATGCACAAAAGTTCCATTATTATCCCAAGAAAGCAAATGCTCAAACACACACGACATACATACAAACGAGACATCCAGATGAGCCTAAAGTCCCCAAGCAATTTGCCAATGTTCATTATGATTATGGAACCGATAGGTGGCAACCTCAGAGTCAAATCATCTAGCTATAGGTTGGTTGGATCACCTTATAGTGCTAACCCCTCAGACCAGGCAAGTATGGGTACCTAAAAACTAATATCCCCGATTACAGGTTCAAGGAGCGGTTTGAGTGCCAAGAAACCTAGTACATGGATAGTAGTTGTTAGAACATATGAAAGGAAACAAGAAAAATTTGTCAAAATTCAAGGAAATCAAAGATGCTAAAGTTATATTTATAGGAAATGAAGCTCGGGGAAATCGAGGCAATCGGGTCCATCAAGAATAATGGACTAGAGATCACGGATGTAGCATATGTTGAAGGTCTCAACTTCAATCTACTAAGCTCCAACCAATTCTCGCGACAAAGCTACAATGGGATTCAACACGGGTGTTTGCCAAATCAAGATCTTTGAATCAAATGAAATTGTGCTACAAGGATCAAGGTAGAAAACATGTATGTAGTAGATTGGTCAATGCTACACTAAGCACATGTTTGCTAGCAAAAGAGTACTGAATCAATTTGAATCAAGTTGGTTGTGGTACGAAGCCGAAAGTTACTGAATTTCAAGACAATCAACAAGCTTGCAAGGAGTCATCTTGTGGAAGGATTGTTTGACTTGGTATACAAGAAAGAAAGCATTCGTGATACATGTAGATGGGAAAGCAAATTAAGTCTTCTTTCAAGGACAAGCCAAGTCCTTCTTCAACTAGGATATTGCATTTATTGCATATGGATTTATTTGGTCTGTTGAACTGGCCCAAAGATCAATGGAAAGAAATACATCGAGGTCCCAAGGGATATGGTGTAAGGTTTAGAAGGGGGTTGAATAAACATTACCAAATTTTTATTTTAGTCCTTGTAAATAGTTCAACAGAGTTGACTCAAATCAATTGTGTCCTTGGGGACTAAGTTATTATTCAAATTTGAGTTACCCACTCAATAGACTCGATAGAGTTGTTGATGGTATAACTCGGCTGCTTAAGACAAATACTTAACTTGGCTGATTTGGTTTTTAACATCGGAATACTTAACACCCTTTGATTGATTTAAAGCTTGTTTTTAACACTTGATTTTAGCACTTAGTTATTTATCAGTTGGATAGCAAATATTAACTAACAGCGGATATAAGTAAGTGTGCAGGAATAAAAATGTTGAAAGTAAATTGACACAAGTATTTTTATAGAGGTTCGAAAATAGGGTAATTCTTCTAATCCTCTCTTCTCCAACTCCTGGAGGAATCCACTAAGTAACAGATCAGTTTAAAAAGCGGTTATCAGTATGGAGATAGCCTTGATCACACAGTTGGCTTCTCTTGCGACTCAGCTTCTTCACGAGGCAGTTGCCTGACTACTACAGCTCACTTCTCAAGTTCTTGGATTTGATCACAAAGCCTTCCAACAAACTTGATACTTGGTTCGACCTTGAACCTTTCTACAATCCTTCAACTTGGAAAGTAGACCCCTTTTGTTTCTTCAAATGTTTTCTCTTCAACTGGTTGAAGTCATCTCTCTTTCACATCGTGTGTTGGATCGAATTTCTTCGAGTTTTAGGCTTGAGGAATATCTAGATATGCTTTGAGAATATTGCAGAATAATTGCTCGAATGATGCTTGCTCTTGCTAGGTTTAGGTGACCTTTTCTCAATAGCTTCCTCAGCCTTTTATAGTGCACATTTGAAATTTGCCCGTTCAAGAGATAGGCTAGTTTCAAATGTCACTTGTGTTCGTTGGCTTATCTTATCTTGGTCTGCAGCCTTTGTGATGTTGACCTTTCCTCGTATTAAATGGCAGTTCAGCTTTGCAGGTTCTGACAGAAGGTGCAGTGTTTCCCATTGGCTAATTCCTTTTGTACAATTTTGGGCCAGACACTTTAAGACTTGGCAGCTTGACATATTACTATATCGAGTAATATTCTTGACTTTATTCAATGGATCTAAGTCAGTTGTTTTCACTTTACTGTTGCCTTTACCCCGGGTGACTTGAGTCAGCTCCAATCATAGGATTGACTCAATTGTCACTTCAACTGATAAACTTGGCTCTTTGTGTTGACTTGAGTGACACTTCACACGCAGTTGTTCTCGATTGACTCTCCTTCGCCGAGTCCTCGACTTCCTTTATGGCCATACTCACCGACACAACAACAGTCTTCATCCCAAATCCACAGTTGACTTCTTATAGTCTTGACTTGGCTGACTTCACTCAGCTCTTCCAGTCATATCTATTACAATACAGAATTACAAGGAAAATGGGGTGCCAACTTCCTAGTTTAAGTTTTACACGGTATATCAAAATCTAACAAAATAAATTTCCTAACATACACCTGGCGGTGGTGGATGATTATTCAAGATACACATGGACAATATTTATGTATAAAAAGAAGGAAACCTCGCGAGGCTTACCTCGGTGATGAGAAGAATTCAAAATAAGAAAAGTCAAACCATTATAAAGATAAGGTCCGATAGAGGAACCGAGTTTGTCAATGGGATAATAACTTAGTATTGTATTGAAAATGGTATAGCTCATGAGTTATCACCGCAAGAACTCCACAACAAAAATGAATTAGCTAGAAAAGAAGGAACAGGATCTCTCAAGGAAGATGCAAGAACAATATTAGTGAAATTTGGATTGCCCAAGAGATTTTGGGTCAAGCCATTAATCGCTTGCTACACTCGAGAATAAATGTATGATCATGAGTGGTTGTCCAAAATCCCTTATAAAATTTGGACAGGAGGAAGCCAAATGTTGGATATTTTCATATCTTTGGATGTGAGTGCCTAATTCACAACAATGGCAAGGACAACTTGAAAGCTTTTGATGATAAAGCTGATGAAGGTATCTTTTTGGGATACTCAGCTGAGAGTAAATCTTTCAGAGTGTTGAACAAGAGGACAATGGTCATAGAAGAGTCTATCCATGTGTTTTTTATGAACCTAACGTTAATGGAGAAGACATAGATGAGTTAGCTAACAAAAGAAATCAACTTATTGTTCAGAAGAGTCCTTATGTTGAAGTTGATATAAGAGGACTCAACCCTGATGAAGATGAGATAGCTAAATCTCAGAGACAGCTGGAAGGTCTGCAGCTGAATAATGATGAGGAAGCTTTTCAAGACAACTTAGCTGCGAGACGACTAAATCCAGCAACCTTACTCCAACCAGATATAAGATCGCTGAGAGACCATCCTCCAAAGCTTATTATTAGATATGTTAGAGAATGAGTAAGAACCAGATCTATAACTCAACATGAAGTTATGTTCACTTGTTTCATTTCCCAAATTGAACCTAAAGATGTGTTAGAAGCATTGGATGACACACATTGGATTCTAGCCATGCAGGAAGAGCTTAATCAGTTTGAGAGAAACAACGTTTGGGAATTAGTTCAAAGCCCTAACCACCAAAATATAATTGGTACTAGGTGGGTATTTAGAAACAGGATGAATGAAGAAGGATATGTAGTGAGAAACAAAGCAAGATTGGTAGCTAAAGGGTATTGCAAGGGAAGGCATAGATTTTGATGAACCTTTTGCACCTGTTGCTAGATTAGAAGCAATTAGGATGTTTCTTGCTTATGCCGCACACATGAACTTCACTGTATCAAATGAATATGAAGAGTGCATTTTTAATAGACTCTTGGAAGAAGAAGTCTATGTGGAGCAATCTCCGGTTTTGAGCAAGAAAACTATTGGAGATAAAGTCTACAAGTTCAAGAAAGCATTGTATGGATTGAAATAAGCACCAAGAGCCTAGTATGATACATTATCCCAGTTTCTTATTCACAATGAATTCACTAAAGGAAAGGTTGATAGAACACTCTTCAGATTCAGGGAGAGTCTATTGCTTGTTCAAATTTATATGGATGACATCATCCCTGGATTCACAAAAAAAGAGCCGTGTGACAAATTTTCAAACCTTATGCAAGGGAAGTTTGAAATGAGTATGATGGGAGTGCTGACTTTCTTCCTAGCTCTTCAAGTCAAGCAACAGAAGGATGGAACCTTCATAAGTAAAACCAAATATACCAGAGATTTAATAAAAAAAAAATGGTATGGAAGAGAAGTCATCTGTGAAGATTCCCATGAATACATCAGTCAAGATGGATATGGATGCAGATGGCAAAGCTGTAGATCAAACAAGATACAGAGCCCTTATTGGATCTTTGCTCTATTTGACAGCAAGTAGGCCAGCTATCACCTTTGTTGTAGGTGTATGTGCCAGATTTCAATCTGCACCATAAGAGAGTCACATGACTGCAGCCAAGAGAATCCTAAGGTATTTGAAGGGATGCGAAGAAATAGCTTATGGTATCCAAAGGATGGAGGATTCAAGCTAGTTGGCTACTCAGACTCGGACTATGTTGGATGTAAAGTGGATAGGAAGAGTACATCAGGTACCTCTCAAATGCTTGGAAATAGATTAGTTTTTTGTTTCAGTAAGAAATGGAATTCAATAGCTACATCCACAGCTGAAACAAAGTACATAGATGTGGGGAGTTGTTGTGCCCAAGTCTTATGGATGAGACAACAGCTGAGAGACTATGATATAGAAAAAAAAAAGAGATTCCAATTATGTGTGATAACAAGTGCTATTGCAATTACTCAGAACCCAATACTACATTCAAGAACCAAACACATTGATGTCAGATATCATTTTATAAGAGATCATTTTAAAAAGAAAGACGTCACCTTGGAATATATATCAATTGATAAGCAGTGTGCTGATATATTCACTAAGCCATTATGTGAATCAAGATTTGAAGAGCTTAAAAATAAACTTGGTTAGATTGAACTGAGTTAGAAGGCTCAGAAGACTCAATCACCAGAGTCAAAGAAGTGAGTATTGGAAATCAGCAAAGTTTCTTTTTTCAGTAAAGTGAAATAGTCAAGATGGCTAGTGAGTTGTATCGAGTTAGATGGACAAAATGACCAGTGCTTGTTATGTGAAGAGAGAAGCAAAGTTAAGTCACTTTTGGAAGATAATGAGTTATTTAAGAGCTAAGTGATAAAATGCGATCGTTTACGAACGGGAATATTTTAGGCTTGACGTCGACGCCAGAATTATGATGTCGAATAAAGCCTGTACCCATTTTACCTATGATTGGATATAAATACTACGGCATTTAATGCGGGAAATTAATGCGATTTCAAAACTTAAGCTCAACCGTTGATCTTTTTTAAACTTTTGAATCCAAAAAGCCGTCCCCTCACATCCCATATATACTCAAATCCATTTTCTCTATCCTCACACTATACTCATCTCTCTCAAGAAAAATTTAGAAATTTTCTCCCAAACCAAAGTGAAACCCTAGTTTCTTTTCTCGTTCAAGTTCAAGTTCCAATTTTAGAAATGGCTCCTACCTATGATTTCAAGAAGATGGTGAGAAAATCCACACCGGGTTCTACGGTGGATTTTGAAGGGTTGGTTAAGCAAGGAGTTGACAAAGCTCTTGCTTGAAAGATCACGAGAAGTTAGAGAAATCCGGTTTGAAGGAGTTTCTCTCTATGGAGTTCTCGCACACATAGTCGGAGGAGGTGGCAATGTTTTATGTGAACGCCGAGGTTCACGATGGTGAAATCCATTCATCGGTCCACAACAAGGACATCAAAATAACTCTTGTGGACTTAGTTGAAGTTTACATCTACCTTCATCCGGGATGAAGGAGATTCGAGAAAGATATTAACATGGCGGCGGCATGGAAGGAGATTGCTAAGACAGAGTCTGCTGCAAAGGTTGTCTATACAGCCAAGAAGTCTCTCATCAAAGAGGACTACCACAAACTCATGGACATGTTAGTCAAGTGTATCGATATGAAGTTTGGCAGTTTCAATCAGCTGTCAAGGACTAAGCTGACAGTGATGCCTGGTATTATGGAGGAGAAAAAGGTTAACTTGGTTGAATCATCTTCAAATGAACTTGCCGGAATGTAATGAACAAGATCATAAGTGACGCTGGTTTGTTCGTGAGTTCAATGGGATATGGCCTGGTGATTGGTCATCTGATGGAGGTGAAGGGCATTCCTCTCAAGAATGGGAAACTCTTCCATGTGAATAAGAAAATGTTCAAGGCCAAACTATCAGCTACTCAGAGGCAAGTCCATGCAAGAAGAGCTGATACAAGTGAAGGGGAGTCAACTGACCCTGTCACTAAGGACACAGCTGCGACTGCTAAGGCTCCATCTCCAAAGCGTGTGCAGAAGAAGAAGGAGGCCCCAGCAGCCGAGACTAAGAAGGTGTCCCCTGCACCTTCTCCAGTCATGAAGAAGAAACGCTCAGATGTGCCGAGAAAGCCAGCTGCAGCGAAGAAGCTGAAGATGGGAGAATCAACTTTCATAGTTGAAGAACCAGAGGAAATGGAACCCTAAGTTCCACTGGTTAAGACCGAGAGACGATGTTTGATGAGACAATCCGAATTATCTAAGCCAGTTGAATCTGGCACGGCTGTTGAGAAGAAAGCTGCTGGTGATGAGCAGCAGAGACCGAAAGAAAAGAGTGGTGTAGAAACCACTGAAGGAAAGTAGACTGCTGTTGGCGAACAATAGAGGATGGAAAAAGCTGGTAGGGATCAAGCAGAGTCCGGATGAGACAGTTGTCCGGGAGACAGCTGAAGAAAAGGAAATTGAAATAGTTGACCAAGGCAAGGAGTCAGTTGTTCACTCATCTCAGACAGATGCCAGAACATCTGAGGAGGAAAGGGCTCCTCTTGTACCAGTAAATGAAGATGAAGAGGTTGATGAACTGGTTATACTTTCTCCAGTGTACCTGTATGTATAGGAGAGGCTTTATGTCTGGAGGAATTGGATGTTGACTTATACCAGGCATCAATTCCAATGATCGAAGTTCATTGGCGAGGAAGAAGAACACCTGAGCTTTCTAGGAAACATTCCGGTCCTTCTGGCATTGGATCGAGATTTCTGTTCCACCATCTTATTCCAGAAGAAAGAAGGAGAGAAGCGTAAGGCGAAGGCGAAGCCAAAGGCAATTGAGGAATGAAAGCTACCTCAACCCTACCCAATTGAAGGAGTGCCTGAAAGTGCCTTTCCGTTAGCCAGCAGCGGTGATGATGATGACATTGACCTTGCTGATGCGGTAGAGAAGGCTGAACTGAGGCAAGCCATCCAAGAATCCAAAGAGTTGCACGAGAAGCAATTGCGAACGGGCCTAGAAGAGTCTTCCTTAATTATGATCTCTCCTAGCCCAAATATTATAGAAATGGTGAGGGCGATTGATGTCAGCACTTCACCAGTGCACTCAGAAGACCAAGAAACCAGGAGAATTGGTGGCTAAGGAAGGAGTAGTATAGGGCACCTTAGCCAAGCCTATCCCTGAAGAAAGTGTTGAGACACCTTCCCTATCGGCTGCTCACTCAACTGGAAAAAAAGTTGAGTCTCAGGTGTTGAGTGACCCCTGATTGAGACTCAGCTAGTATGCCAGCTGAAGGGGAAACTCAAACCACCATAGCCGGGATGGAGGAGGTTATGGGAGACAACAACAAAAGAAGTTTACAGTAGAAGGTGAGACTATCAACGTATAGTAGAGTGGGGTGTTTTATATGTTTTTGTGTGTGAATTTTTGCGTCATTTCTATATTTTTGTATGAATGAGTGTTCGTATTTTTGTGTCTTTTCGCCCCATTTTATATTGTCATATGTTACGTATGGTATTTTTGGTTGTTTAGTAGGTTTTCGTAAAAAGAGAACTTAAAAACGGACAAAAACGGTCAAAACGGACATTATGGGCGATTGATGGTTGGGGATGCTGAAGTTGTGCGCGCGCGCGCACCTGCGCGCGGCGCGCAACGTCAAGATTGACGTAAATGCGCGCGCCGCGCAATGGTGCGCGGACGCGCACTCAGTTGGCACAGCAGACGGACGCAATGCGCGCGCACGCGTGCGCGCGAGGTGGGCGCGCAAGCCACGCGCAAGACGGGCACGAGGCACCCGCACAAGGCAAGCTGCGCGGCGCGCAACAATGCGCGCGAGGTCCCTGCGTGGACGCGCACATGGAGATGTTTCTAGAATTTTAAATCGGATTTTCCCTTTCCTTTTTGGATTCTTCCACCTTGTATAGGCTTAGGCTTATAAATAGCCCTTGGGGGATCCATAATTTCGTACACTCTCATTCATAGCACTTCTATACTTTAGTTTTTTGGTATTTTTCTCTTGCTTTCAACATTGGGATTGATTGGATTCTTCCCCTTGAAGTTATTTTTGCTTCTTAATCAAAGAGTAAGATTTCTTCATCTATTTTGTCTGATTTCAATTGTTGGGTGATTATTATTGTTGCATGATCATGTTTATGATTGTTTTCTTTCCTTCAATTGAGATTATGATCCCATCCCCAAGCATGAACTAATTTCCTTGTTCTAGGATTAGGATGATTTGATTCAAACAAACAAGCATGAGTATTGATTAATTGATCTCGCTTTCTGGATAAATTGCTTTATTTGATAATTGATTGTCGATCAACTTTTGATTGTTTTGGGGGAATAATTGAGATCGAGAGAAGATATTATTCTGGACTAAATTTATTCGGGGTTAGATATGAATCGAAATGTATTATCTAACTTAGGTTTAATGAAAATAGCAAATTATGTTGGGATAGCCCTAATCTGTGAATACGAAAGTTATCAGACCTAGGCCTAGTTTTTACATGTTTGTTATATTTGTTAACCGCATGATCAATTAATTGGTATTCTGCTTGCAAGTTTGATGAGATGAATCCATAATCCTAGACCTTCTTCCAAATCTTTTTCTCCAAAGTTTAATCCAGCTTAGTTTTAATTTGTCTTTTTAATTGTTTTCTTTTAGTTTAAATAAATCCAACAAATCTGGTTAGAGTGTTTAGGTTTTATTTTCTGTCAATTGTGATACATAATAATTATTTGCAGGCTAAGTCTTCCTTGAGAGACGACTTGTGGTTAACTTGCTACCCTACAATTGATCTCGTTCTCTTACGAGGATTGTTAGACTTTTATAGGTGTTTAGCGGTCGAACAACATTTTGGCGTTCGTTGCCGGGAAGGATTTAGGCGTAATAATTATTGTGTCTATTTTTCGTGTTTTTAGTTTAGGAATTCTTCTTGTTTGCTTTTTGATTTTTACCCTTATTCCACCGGTACATTTGATTCGTTTTCCTAAGTTTGTTTATGCAAGGTCGTAGGAATCTCAATCTGGAGCTTGCACCTTTCGTAGACGACATTCACCGCGTTCGAGACTTATAAGGAAAGAGGGGGACAACTCTTCGATTTCTAGCGAGGATTCTCAGGACCGCGTTCCAAAGGAAGAACAAACAGATGAGCAAAGAATGGGTGACAATCAAGACGGAAACAACGAGGAATCGCCACCTTGACGCCCGATCGTGAGTTCGCGCACCCAGTTATTGGAACCGCGACCTCTTGCATCACTCTGGGACAAGCAGCATGGAACTATGAGCTAAAAAATATACACTTCAATCAGCTACCGTCTTTTTATGGAATGCCCAATAAAGATCCTCTCAACTTCATTCGGGAATTCTATTCTGTCATTCAAACTTTTCCTCTGCAGGATTTGAATGAGGATCAGCTAAGGATGCGCTGCTTTCCATACACTCTGAAAGATCGGGCAAAACATGGCTTATGTCTCTACCTCCCAACTCTCTTACTACTTGGGAGGCGGTGTACAATAAGTTCATGGGAAGGTACTACTCTCATCAGAAAACTTCGGATCTACGAGGTAAGATAGCTACCTTTTGTCAAATGGAAGGTGAACCTTTTCATGAGGCATGGGATCGTTTCAAAGATTTACAGACTAAATGCCCACATCATCACTACCCATTGGAATTGTTAAACCAATTTTTCTATGATGGATTATCACATAAGTTTCAATATATGGTTGACAATCTTTGGGGGTGATATGGGTGTGCACACTGACCCAGAAATTTATGATATTCTAGAGATGATGAGTGATAATTCCCACAAAAAAGTGCCCGAGGCAAACGGGCTACCGTGAATGAAATAGCACCAAGTTACGACGTGACAAAATAATTGGCTGAGTTGACTAAACAAGTTCAATTGTTGGCTACACGGGGGCATCCATCCAACGCCCCTTCCTTTGCCGAGTCATGCGGAATTTGTGGCGAATTCGGTCATGGGGCTAATGTTTGTAATATGGTGGTTGATCAACAGGTTGAGGACATTAACGCTATCCAGGGTTTTCAAGAATGGCCTCGTAATGATCCCTATGCTCAAACTTATAACCCAGGTTGGCGGAATCATCCAAACTTCAGTTGGGGAAATTCGCAAAATCCATCTCAAATCCATCAGAGGCCTCCTCCCAAGGTCAGTCATCAAATCAACCTCGGCCTCCATCAATTGAGGAAAGTTTGAGTTCGTTCATTCAGGTTAGTAAGAAAACTCAAGAGGCCAACATTGACGGTTTGAGTCCGTGGAAGCTTCATTCAAACGTCTTGAAACCCAAGTTGGTCTATTAGCCACCCAAATGGGTGAAATTGCTCAACACGTGGTAAATAAAGGAAAGCAACCTAGCCAACGAGAACAAGCCCAAGTCGTCACCGTGTTACGAAGTGGTAAGGTTATTGATAACAAAGTTGAAATTCCATTTTCTACTACTTTGACTAACCCCGTAGGTGACAAGGAGATCGAGAATGCGTCTAATTCAAAAACCTTGCACAAGGAAGAAGAGGGGAGTAAGGAATCTGTCTTGCACAAAACTAACAATCCTTACAAGCCTCCAATTCCTTTTCCAAGTCGCCGAACAGCGCAGGATAAGCAGTTCTTGGATTTCTATAACATGTTATCTAAGGTTAATGTTAATTTACCTCGCTTAGATGTTATAAGAAATGTGCCGACTTATGTCAAATTTTTCAAAGAACTCTCATCCAACAAAAGGAAGTTTGGCGACAATGAGAAGGTAATAGTTTCGAAGTGGCAAGTGCGATTCTTCAACACCAATTGCCTCCTAAACAACGAGATCCAGGTAGTTTTGTTATTAAAATTGCAATGGGAAACGGTAAGGAAACTTAGGGATGCTTGATTTGGGGGCCGGGATTAATCTAATGCCTTATTGTATTTTTAAACAACTTGATCTAGGGAGGCTGAAGCCCACTAGAATGTGTCTTCAACTTGCCGATAGGTCCATTCGGTACCTAAGTGTGTTATTGAAGATATTTTGGTAAAAGTGGGTGGTCTCATTGTCCCTGTTGATTTTGTTGTTTTAGAAGTAGGGAAGTGCAAAACCAAGCTAATGAGCACACTTACATGGGCCGCCCATTTATGGCCACCACGCACACACTTATTGATGTTAAAAATGGGCGCATGACTATGACATTCTCGGGAAAGCGTGACTTTCTATTTTCGATACTAAACCTATCCCCTCGCATGCATCACTTGAAAATTGCTCTTTCATTGATTTGATTGATGGGGCGATTGAAAACACTTTCACATGATTATAGTCTTGATCAAATGCTTGACAAACTTGCGGGGACATAGTTTCTATTGTTTTTGGATGGTTTGTCGGGTTATTATCAAGTGGCCATCGCACCGGAGGATCAAGCAAAAACTACTTTCACATGCCCGGTTGGGACTTTTGCATTTCGGACGAATGCCGTTTGGACTTTGCAATGCGCCAAAGAACCTTCCAAAGGTGCATGTTTTCAATTTTCTCGACATGGTTGAAGACTTCATTGAGGTATTTATGGATGATTTTTCGTATTTGGATCCTCTTATTCGATTGCCTTAATAAATTGGCTAAGGTTCTTGAACGATGCATTGAATGCAATTTAACTTTAAGTTGGGAAAAAAGCCATTTTATGGTGACAAGCGGAATCGTTTTAGGCCATGTGGTTTCAAAAAGAGGGATCGAGGTTGATAAAGCTAAAATTGATGTTATTGAAAAATTACCTCCTCCCATTAATGCTAAGGGCATTAGGAGTTTTCTTGAGCATGCTGGATTTTATAGAAGGTTTATTAAGGATTTTTCAAAAATTAGCCAACCTCTTTGTAAATTGCTTGCTCAAGATGCCCCTTTTGATTTTGATGAAAAGTGTTTGAATGCCTTTAACACATTAAAAGAGAAGTTGATAACTGCTCCTGTTGTTGTTGCTCCTGATTGGTCATTGTCGTTTGAAATATGTGTGATGCGTCTAATCATGCTGTAGGGGCCGTCTTAGGATAAAGAATTAATAAACTACTCCATGTGATTTACTATGCTAGTTTGACTCTTAATGATGCACAAGTAAATTACACTACCACCTGAAAAAGAACTATTAGTTGTTGTTTTCTCCTTGGATAAATTCGAGATCTTACATTGTTGGGTCTAAGGTAATTATTCATAGCGATCATGACCTGCGTTACTTGTTGAGTAAGCCACAAGCTAAACCTAGGTTAATTCGGTGGATTTTGATGTTGCAAGAATTTAATGTTGAAACAAAAGATAGAAAAGGGTGCGAGAATGTAGTAGAGATCACTTGTCTCGTCTCACTCTTCTTCGATGATACTCTTGCTTCTCATAAAAATGAGCAGATAATTGATTCTTTCCCCATGAGCAATTGTTTGAGGTTACTTCAATTCCTTGGTATGCCGACATTGTGAATTATCTTGCATGTGGAATTGTGAGAACTAACCTTTCATTTCAGGAAAAGAAAAGATTTTTGTCTACTTGTAGATTCTACTATTGGGATGACCCATACTTGTTTAAAATCTGCAAAGATGAAATTATCCGAAGATGTATTCGAAAAAACGAAGAATGATGTATTGGCCTTTTGTCATGAAATGCATTGTGGTGGGCACTTTGGAGGCCGTAAAACAGCCTTTAAAGTTCTCCAATCAGGATTCTATTGGCCATCATTGTTCAAAGACGCACATAATTTTGGTGACATGTGATAGATGCCAAAGGATTTGGAAATATTAGTAGGAGGAATGAGATGCCTCTGAATAGTACATTGGTCGTTGAAATATTTGATGTATGGGGTATTGATTTTATGGGCCCCTTCCCCAAGTCTTTTGGTTATGAATATATACTTGTTGTTGTCGATTACGTGTCCCGGTGGGTTGAGGCAATCCCCACAAGGACTTGTGATGCTAACATTGTCATCAAGTTTGTGCGGGGGAAAATATCTTAAGCGGTTTGGATTCGAGAGCTATCATTAGCGATGGGGGAAAACATTTTTGCAACAAGTTATTCAAAAAACGATGAAGAAAAAAACGGCATCACACATAAGGTAGCTACACCTTATCATCCTCAAACTTAGGACAAGTGGAGACTACCAACAAGCAAATAAAAGGAATCTTAGAGAAGATCAGAATCCTACAAGGAAAGATCTGGCGACCAAGTTAAATGATGCGCTTTGGGCATATAGAACGACTTATAAAACAGTTTTAGGAATGAGCCCCTATAGACTAGTTTTCGGGAAAGCGTGTCATTTACCAGTTGAAGTAGAGCACAAGGCATATTGGGCCATCAAAGCGACAAATTTTGAATTGGATAAAGCAGAGCCGAAAGGAAGTTGCAACTTTCCGAACTAGACGAACTTCGCAATGACGCTTATGAAAATACGCGGATATATAAAGACAAAGTGAAGCAGTTGCACGATAAGAAAATTGTTCATAAAAATCTCGAACCAGGTATAAAAGTTCTTTTATTCAATTCACGATCGCGTTTATTCCCAGGTAAATTGAAATCGAGATGGAGCGGGCCATTTGAGATCGAAGAGGTATACCCCTATGGAACGGTAAAACTACTTAATCCAAGGACGCATGAATCCTTTAAGGTAAATGGTCAACGGGTTAAGCCATATTTTGAAGGGGTATCTCGGGTTGAACGAATTGAGAGTATAGCCCTCGAAGACGTCACATAAGAACCATACTCAGGTATCGTCAAGCTAAGGACGTTAAATAAGCGCTTATTGGGAGGCAACCCAATTTTTGTTTCCTTTCTTTTTTTTTATTTCTCGACTAACCGTATCTAATGGTTTGTTTGAGTTCTTTTCCTCTTCTTATAAGTACAATAGCAAAAAATAATAATAATAATAATAATAATAATTATAATAATAATAATAAAAAATAAAAATATATAAAAAAAACAGGTTGTGCGCGGACGCGCACAGTTGCGCGAACGCGCAACAGACGGACGGGAGAACAACTAGACGCGCGCGCAAGGGTGTGTGCGGCGTGCACCAACCACGCAAGACTGCGCGGACGCGCACTGGTGCGCGCACGCGCACCTGGGACAGACAACAGCGATATCAGAACCAAGGGGCGAGTTTTTCCCCCAAATTTCACTTGCAAATCTTCTCTAAACCCTCTCCAAATTCACCCTATACACAAATTCGACCTCAACAACATCAACACACTCCGATTAATCGAGTATCTTCCATCAATGGCATCACATAGAGGCAAAAGGGCACAAGAGGGAACTTTTAGGGCTCACGAGGACACTCCAATGGTCCCGGTTGATTTGGCCGAACAATTCGACGCCCCCTTCCCAATCTACTCCGAGGAGGAGGAGCAACGGTATACACAGATTAGTCAACGCGAGGTACCCTCTTCTCACCTACTAAATTTACGAATTTTGGATGATTTGGGGTTGAAGGGTGATTTCATGGCTCTTGTTGAAGCTTTGGGTTGGAAGAAATTTATTAAATTGACGAGTGTTGCATACTCGGAATTGGTTGTTGAATTTTATACTACACTTGGCTTTTCTGACACGCACTTAACGGACTTCACTTGCCGTTTGCTTGGGGTTGAGTATAGGGTGGATTATAGAGTAATGAAATCGATTTTTGGATTTTCTACTAGAGGTGTGCGATCTGTCCCGAACTCGTTTAATGCTAAACAATTTTGGTTGGAATTAGTGATTTCGATAATTTTTCGAGTAAAGGGACGCCAAATGGGTTCATTCAAGACCAGGCTACTTATTTGTTTCATAAATTTCTCACATCAGTTATTTGGGAAAGATGAAAGTAATAAGGTGACATGCCCAGAATTATTTTTATGTATTGTGCTAAGTCCCGTACCAAAATTTGCACTACCGCTTTTGTGTTTGATACATTTTATCGGATTGAAGAAGAGTACATACAAATTGGGAATGGGCCATTTTGTGTCACTTTTTGCCCTACATTTTGGGATTCTTTGATGTTGCTAGTCTTAATTATCATGAGGTGGAAAGAACTTTTATTACTAAGGAAAGTATGATTGGTTCAGATTTTTTAACTAAGGCAGGGAATTAGGGCTCTACTACTCGCAAATGTTTTAACAACCATAAGTGGAACCCGGATTGCGCCTACCGACCTCAGCCTACTACCTTTGGGGACGATAGTCGAGGCGCCGATGATAATCGATCCGAGATGAGCCACAGGATACTCATTTTGCGGTCCCTTCCCCGGGCCATCTTCTCGGGCAGGGCGACACCACTGTTTTGAATGCCATCCTATGACGCTTTAATTCTATGCAAGGCAACTTCATCCATTTTAGTAATCGATGATGATGCAAAAGAAGAGATGACCGGCCTTAACACCCTCATGAGCGATATGAGCGTCCAGCTAAACTCACTTGGCAGTCGGGTGAAGAATATTGAACAGAACTGGACGCTATCTTTTTCGCCTCTCCACCCCCCACCACCTCCCGGGGATGATCAGTGATGTTTTTATGTTTCTCTTTTTCTTTCCTCTTGTGTGTTTTTCTCCCTTTGCATGCAGATATTTTCTATTTTTGCATTTTATTTTTCACTAACTCTCGTTTTTCTTTTAGTTTTTTGTTTTGGTGTTTTCTTCTACATTTGGCTTTTGCAGAATCATAGGCCGATGTACTTTTGATATTACTTAACAATCTCCGAAATTTTCAGGGACGTATTTCATCTCTCCTTCATTTGTTTTACACATTGAGGTCATTGCGTGTTTTAAGTGTGGGGGGGGTAATTCGTCATTAATTATATAAATTGATTGCTTGTAATAAAAATTTTACTTTGCCTATTAATTGTCCCTAGTTTAATAATAATGCTATTTAGTTAACTTGAAATCGATGCATTACGTTGCGACTCAATTAGGAAATGACATTACGGACTTGATGCATAGGATTTGACTAACTTGTGAATTAACCCTTATGGTAAACGAGTTAGGCGATGGGTAAACAATACTCAAGGTTGTGGGGTATGAATTACGGGATTTTATTGATGTAAATTGAGTTAAAACTCTTATTTTTATTGTATGGATTACAAAATTGCTAGCCTTGCGAAAAAAAAAAATGTAGTATAAGCTAAAAAAAAAAAAAAAATGCAATAAAGAGCGCTAAAAAAAAAAGGGAACAATCGAGATTATACTCCGCTGGGTAAACTGCTTAGTAACTAGGAGCATTCATGTGCCCCATGTTTGACTTTTACGTAAAATGGCGATTTACACATGAGTATGGGAAACCACCCTAGGAGTCTTTGGAAAACATCCGAAGTTTACACCTAGTGGATTAATATCTCGGGAAGTCCAAGCAAAAAAAAAAAATTGTTAAGGAAAAAAAAACAAAAAAAAGGGCTAGTACTTAACGTAATTTATACATGAATATAAGGGTTGCGACTTTTGATACAAATTTGAAATTTTGTGAATAAAGCCAAACACTTTGAGTAATTACTTAACTTTAGCTAAGTGAGTTTATTACGAAGGTTGAGGATCGATGAGGAATAATCCGAGGTGGATGGAACTTGATGTCATGGAATAATCAATTTTCAAAATAAGCATTATATTTCTTGATTAAATTTATAGGCATTATTATTTGCTTGAGGACAAGCAAAAGGCTAAGTGTGGGGGAGTTGTTTCATATGTTTTTGTGTGTGAATTTTTGCGTGATTTCTATATTTTTGTATGAATGAGTGTTCGTATTTTTGTGTCTTTTCGCCCCATTTTATATTGTCATATATTACGTATGGTATTTTTGGTTGTTTAGTAGGTTTTCGTAAAAAGAGAACTTAAAAACGGACAAAAACGGTCGAAACGGACATTATGGGCGATTGATGGTTGGGGATGCTGAAGTTGTGCGTGCGCGCGCGCACTGCGCGCGGCGCGCAACGTCAAGATTAACGTAAATGCGCGCGCCGCGCAACGGTGCGCGGACGCGCACCTTTTCAGTTAGTGCAGACGGCGGGACGGCGCGCAAGACGCGCGCGCTGAGAGCGCGCGCGCAAGCGCGCAAGACGGGCGCGTGCACCCGCACAAGGCAAGCTGGCGCGCGCAACAATGCGCGCGAGGTCCTGCTGTGGGCCTTGCAACACTGCTTGTGGACGCGCACCTGGAGATGTTTCTAGAATTTTAAATCCGATTTTCCCTTTCCTTTTTGGATTCTTCCACCTTGTATAGGCTTAGGCTTATAAATAGCCCTTGGGGGATCCATAATTTCGTACACTCTCATTCATAGCACTTCTATACTTTAGTTTTTTGGTATTTTTCTCTTGCTTTCAACATTGGGATTGCTTGGATTCTTCCCCTTGAAGTTATTTTTGCTTCTTAATCAAAGAGTAAGATTTCTTCATCTATTTTGTCTGATTTCAATTGTTGGGTGATTATTATTGTTGCATGATCATGTTTATGATTGTTTTCTTTCCTTCAATTGAGATTATGATCCCATCCCCAAGCATGAACTAATTTCCTTGT
The DNA here is from genome assembly GCA_016081115.2 of Rehmannia glutinosa. Classification (NCBI taxonomy): domain Eukaryota; kingdom Viridiplantae; phylum Streptophyta; class Magnoliopsida; order Lamiales; family Orobanchaceae; genus Rehmannia; species Rehmannia glutinosa. The sequence continues at coordinate 85,321,675 of CM071926.1, forward strand.
TCTAGGATTAGGATGATTTGATTCAAACAAACAAGCATGAGTATTGATTAATTGATCTGCTTTCCTGGATAAATTGCTTTATTTGATAATTGATTGTCCGATCAACTTTTGATTGTTTTGGGGAATAATTGAGATCGAGAGAAGATATTATTCTGGACTAAATTTATTCAGGGGGTTAGATATGAATCAGAAATGTATTATCTAACCTTAGGTTTAATGAAAATAGCAAATTATGTTGGGATAGCCCTAATCTGTGAATACGAAAGTTATCAGACCTCGGCCTAGTTTTTACATGTTTGTTATATTTGTTAACCGCGTGATCAATTAATTGGTATTCTGCTTGCAAGTTTGATGAGATGAATCCATAATCCTAGACCTTCTTCCAAATCTTTTTCTCCAAAGTTTAATCCAGCTTAGTTTTCATTTGTCTTTTGGTTTAATTGTTTTCTTTTGGTTTAAATAAATCCAACAAATCTGGTTAGAGTGTTTAGGTTTTATTTTCTGTCAATTGTGATACATAATAATTATTTGCCGGCTAAGTCTTCCTTGAGAGACGACTTGTGGTTAACTTGCTACCCTACAATTGATCTCGTTCTCTTACGAGGATTGTTAGACTTTTATAGGTGTTTAGCGGTCGAACATGGGGTTGACGAGGCTCGAGGACGGTTTTTATTTCGATCGGTGAAATGAAATCCTAGCCGCATTGCGAGCCAATGAAGCTGCGATGCAAACCAAGGCAAATGATAGAGGTGAGGCCATGGGAGTTGAGACTCTTGGCTATGACAGTGCAACCCTAGGGGTTCAGATTCCAAAGGTTGCCATCGAAGACTCTAAAGAAGCTTAGTCTGTTGAAGGGATTACAGAAGACCCTGTTGCACTTGAGACTACAAAAGAGAATGTCTAAGGCCCATCAGTGGTTAAGACTTCTGAGGGTACTGAAGGCCCAATGGAGGTTGAGACTTCCTTGGGTAATAAAGGCAATGTCTGCCCCTTAGGAAGAGTCAGTGGAAGAAGAAGAGATAAGTGCCCTTCATGACTCTCAAGAACATATCGATGTAGATTTCTTGGAAACAGACGATGAAGCTGAGTTCGGTCCTAAAGAAAAATTACAAGAGGACCCAGCTGCTGAGGAGGTATTGGCACAAAGGAAGGGTAAAGCTAGTGACAAAACTGCCCCCATAAATTTTACACTGGTGGATGGCCCACCTCCCATGGTGCGATCACCTTCCCATGATGCTGATAAGTCAGTTGAGGAAAAGTTTACTCAACAGGAAGAATCAACTGACGCCAATGAAGTTGTTAAGACTATTGAGGGTTAATCATCTCAGCAGGCTAACACAACTACAGAAATTGCCGATGACGCTGAGACAGCAAAGGCCCAAAGAGCTGAAGAACTTTTGAAGGAAAATGGTAAGGCTCCCAAAGCAGAAAGGGGATAGATTCCCATTTTTCCTGAGGATTTATTTGCTGATTATTTCCCGTTTGACGCAAATGTCCCCTTGGAAGCAGAGTCAGCTGCTGAGAGTGCTAAGTATCATGTCCAAGTACCAGCTGAAGAAATTGGAACTCTTGATCATTATTTGATGGTACCATTTGGTTTCAACTTCGATGTTGTGTGGCCTGAAGAGTAGTCCGCTGATGCAGCTGACTTCAGAAAAGCTTTCAAGGCCATTTGCAATGAAATAGAAAATATAGAAAGAGGATTCACAGCACTCAACCAACGGTTAGACAATAGAGATGCTACCATCACAGGAGACATCTGAGGCACAGTTCTGAGAATAAGGCAATGGACAGAACAGACGAAAGCATTGAGGCATGAGCAGAAACATACTTCAAATCTCTATTTGCCAAAATGGTAATGTTGAGTGCAGAGAACGCCCAATTCCAGCAGAGACAGAGGGATCACATCTTCTGGATGGACAGGCGCACAAGTCAGACATGGAGTTGCTAAAGGCACAACATAAGGCAGACCTTCTAAAAACAGAGGCCAACATGCGTACAGAAATCATGATGCTCCAAACTGAGATGAAGTTGATGGCAGCTGAGACGAAGGTACTGCGGTCTGAATTTAGAGCAGAACACTCTGCGAATCATGATAAAATGGACATGACTAATTAGAAGCTGGATCTAATCCTAGGAGGAGTATCTACTTAGTCGACTCTACCCCTTGGTGATGATGCCAAAAAGGGGGAAGATGAAAGCAAAGGTAAATGAAGTAAGGGGAAAGCAAGTAACAAGGGAGAAGGAAGTGAGATGAAGAAGCCACCCTTGAAAATTATGCTTGCCCAAACCCCTCAACAAGGAAATGTTACAGCCTCTATCCATAGTTAGTTGCCTCAAGAACTGTCAATTGAAGAGAAAGTTGCTTTGGCATTCAAGAAGTCTCAAGAAGCCATAGAAGCTGATATTGAGAAGGTAGCTGAGAAACAGCATGGAAGGATTGAAAATCTTAAAGCAAAGTTCGAAGGCCCCCCAGCTGGACTTTTGAAAGTTTACCCTGCTGTGAAGCCCCCCTATGAGTTAGTTGTACCTGATGCAGGATCTGAGGCAAGATCCTTAGAGGAATTTCAAACTCTAGCATTTGAAGAATTTTTCAGGAATATGACTCTACCTCAGGCGTGGGGTCTATACTGGGAGAAGGGATTAGAATTATGCCAATCAGCTGAGAGGCAACAGACTACTAAGACGGCCATTAAGTACACTCTAAGAGGAGGAGCCGAGTCAGGAAAGGGAAGGGGAAGGCATGGTAGTGGTGGAATAGGCAGAGGTACTCCACCACAACCAAGGCCTAAATATGTTCGGTATTGATATGAACCGCAGCAACAATTGTGCATACGACCCAACAACAATATGTTGTTAACCCAAGATCTTCACTAGTTTGGTTAATTTGGTGGAAACCTCGACCCGTTGCTTAGCAAAGCAAGAACCTCGGTATGCGAAGACGCCACAAACAAATGCGGAAGTTTGTTTGATAAGTCAGAATTCACAACAAGATGAACAATCTTGAAGCTCTTCGAAAAACCCAAAGGGTTGGAGAGAATAATCTCAATTCAATAATCAATAATCAAAGTTGTTGTGAAAAATAAGCAAGTGTTTGCCTTATATAGGCGACTCAAAACAAACCCTAAACCAACTAGGAAACAACTTAAAAAATAAAAAAGCAAACGAAAATCGGAACAGACTCAAAAAACGCGGCAAAAAGCACGGTCGTGCTTCAGAAGCACGGCCAGGCCGTGTTCGTCACGTCTTCAGCAAACACGGCCGTGCAAATAAGCATGGCCAGGCCATGTTCTTCACGTAATTAGCCCCTGACGTCTTCATGAAAGTTGTAGCCCTTTCTCTTAGCTTTCCATATCAACTTGAATCAGCTCAATATCAATTTTGTAGAGAAAGTTATGGCCAAAATATTAAACCCTGCCAGTGCTAAAAACTGTTGACGCGCTTGGATGTTTTTGAACGCAATCTCTTGTTCTTCGATCGTCAATGCTTCCTTTTGACCCATGATTAACTAACATGACTCTAGACTCAATATACTTGGCCTCTAACATCAACTTGGCCACTCAAATGACTCAAAACAATAGAAATTAACACTTAATCTATGATAAACAAATACAAAAACTCAAGAACTCAATTATATAGTCTTCAAGAACTCGAGATAGCTTGCATTTGGTGTTGCCCGGATCCTTCGTGACTGGATTCTCATCCTTCCCCTCCTCTTGAAAGGGATTCGTCCTCGAATCCAAACGTTCGACTCCAAAGATTGAGCAATTATATTAATCCACCCGGATCAAATGTGAAATGACACATACATTCATCCGGTTGCCCAAATCCCTGCACATGAGAAACAATAGAACTAGGCAAAATATTATCAAATATGTTAGCATTCAAACACTCTCGCCTAATGTCTCTCATTTTAATCATAAGCACAAATTTTCTCTCTTGTTTTACCTCATTGGCCTTTCCCCCCATATTTTTGGCCCACTCAAATTTTGTGCTATCCTTTTTCTTGGCCATCTCTCGAACCTCACAACTACCATTGGCCAAACTCTCAAGCTCTCTATTTTTATTTTCACTCAAGCTCTCATTTTTCTCGGCTTTTATTTCTTTCTTTTGCTCACTTGCCGAATACTCTTTTTCTTTTGACTCACAAACTCTCATCCTCACATGATCATCATAAATTTCTACAGGTGTAAGAGATGAAAGTATGAACTTTCTCCGCTCATGCTCAAAAGTATAGCAATTAGTATATCCATCATGCACAACTCGCCTATCAAACTTCCATGGCCTACCCAACAAGATATGACAAGCCCCCATTGGCACCACATCACATAATATATCATCCTCATAACCCCCGATTTGAAAAGACATCAACACTCTTTTATTAACTCGCACCTCGCCACAATCATTGAACCATTGTAGTGTATACAGTTCTGGATGTTCAAGTGTAGGAATCTCCAACTTCTCCACCAATTTCGCACTAGCCACGTTTGTACAACTACCTCCATCAATGATCGTACTACACACATTATCCTTAACTAAGCATCTAGTGTGAAAAATATTTTCTCGCTGCTCATGATTAATTAATTTTGGTTGCATATTCAAAACTCTACGTGGCACTAGTGATAACACATCGCCCTTCATCGGCTTAACTACCTCTAGAACCTCCTCCAATTCTGGATTATCATGATCATCCTCACTTTCGGACTCTACATCACCATTAGCCCGAGTCACCATCACTCTTCTATTCGGACATTCACTAGCTCTATGACCCCTCCCATGACATTTAAAACACTCAATGTCCCTAGTGCGTGAAGTAGAAGGATCAAATTTACCTGATGGTTTTGCCTTGTCCGAGTCCGTCTTGTTCTCCACAACTTTGGCTTGTTGTGAAAAACGCGCGTCATCCATCGTAGGAGTATTCAAACCCCAAATCGGTGCTAGTGTTGGGATTTTGCCGTATAAGACCCTTCCTCTTGATTTCTTTGCTCAATTTTCACCGCCATGTGCACCATCTCCTCAAGATCGACACAATGATGTAAGTCGACGACATCCGCTATAGGAGTATTTAATCCAAAGAATGAACCTCGCCATCGTAACCTGCTGGTCCTCCTCTATGTTAGCCCTTGCCATCAACATCTCCACCTGCTTATGATAATCCTCGACGCTTCTCGACCCTTGTGTCAACCTCTGCAACCTTTGATAGACGCCTCTGTAATAATAATTTGGTACAAAACGACGTCGCATCAAACTTCTCATCTCCTCCCATGTAGAAACGGGCCGCTTGTCGCTTCTCTTCCTTGAGACCATTAATTGATCCCACCACACATTTGCATAATCCGAGAATTCAGTTGATGTCAATTTTACCTTTTTCAACTCGGAATAGTTATGGCAATCAAACACATTCTCGATTTTCCTCTCCCAATCCAAGTAGGCGTCCGGATCACTTTTTCCTTGGAACGAGGGGATTTGCATTTTGATGTTACTCAAATTGCTATCCTCACGCCCCCGATCACCCCTATCTCCATGCCGACCTCTGCCCGGATTGTAATTTTGCTCCCTTTCGGAATCAAAATCATCAATCTCATCTGCCCACTCCTCTAATTCGAATCTCCTCGGCCTTCGCGCCCTAGTAGCTAGCTCCTCTATTTTCGGCGCCTCCCTGGGATCCCCGTATGTTTCGATCATTACTTTCTTCATGAGGCTTGCAAGTGCCTCCATATCAAACTTCTCCAATGGTTGTCGGTTTTCTTCGGCCATGCTTAAATCACTCCCTCACGTGTATACGCTCGTGTATCACTCAACTCACAATATCACGCTCCCAACAAATCACAAAATCAACTCCCTCGTTTGTTTTTTTGAATTAAGAATTTTTTTTTTTTGGGTAACCTTTGAAGAACTAATGTTTATAAGAAAATCTGAAAAATAACAAAAATTAAAGAACAAGTATAGACTTAACCTTGCTAGATGGCTCTGATTACCAATTGATGTGAACTGCAGCAACAATTGTGCATACGACCCAACAACAATATGTTGTTAACCCAAGATCTTCACTAGTTTGGTTAATTTGGTGGAAACCTCGACCCGTTGCTTAGCAAAGTAAGAACCTCGGTATGCGAAGACGCCACAAACAAATGCGGAAGTTTGTTTGATAAGTCAGAATTCACAACAAGATGAACAATCTTGAAGCTCTTCAAAAAACCCAAAGGGTTGGAGAGAATAATCTCCATTCAATAATCAATAATCAAAGTTGTTGTGAAAAATAAATAAATGTTTGCCTTATATAGGCGACTCAAAACAAACCCTAAACCAAAACAAACCCTAAACCAACTAGGAAACAACTTAAAAAATAAAAAAAGGAAATGAAAATCAGAACAGACTCAAAAAATGCGGCAAAAAGCACGGCCGTGTTCGTCACGTCTTCAGCAAACATGGCCGTGCAAATAAGCACGGCCAGGCCGTGTTCTTCACGTAATTAGCCTCTGACGTCTTCATGAAATTTGTAGCCCTTTCTCTTAGCTTTCCATATCAACCTGAATCAGCTCAATATCAATTTTGTAGAGAAAGTTATGGCCAAAATACTAAACCCTGCCAGTGCTAAAAACTGTCGACGCGCTTGGACGTTTTTGAACGCAATCTCTTGTTCTTCGATCGTCAATGCTTCCTTTCGACCCATGATTAACTAACATGACTCTAGACTCAATATACTTGGCCTCTAACATCAACTTGGCCACTCAAATGACTCAAAACAATGGAAATTAACACCTAATCTATGATAAACGAATACAAGAACTCAAGAACTCAATTACATAGTCTTCAAGAACTCGAGATAGCTTGCATTTGGTGTTGCCCGGATCCTTCATGACTGGATTCTCATCAGGTATGTAGAGCCTCAGAATAAAGGGATAATCTAGTGGGTTGGGCTGGATGAGCTATCCAATAGAGAGGTGGAGAGAAAGAATAAAGAGGGTATGAGGAGACAAGAAGAGGAAAATGCTAGGCTCAACCGTGAATGGGAGGAAAGACAGAGAAGGGATGACCCTGCTGCAAAAATAGCTTACAAAAAGAAGAAAATGAAAGAAGAAGATAGAAAGAGAAGGATAGCAGAGGAAGATCAGAGAAGAAGAGCAGAGGAGGATTGCAGGAGAGCTGAAGAGGATGCTGAAAGAAGAAAGAAGCAGCCGAGACGTTGAAGACGGCTGAACCCTTTCATGTTGTATTTTACTTAACTGTAAATGCACATACTTGTAAGTACATTGTATATGTCTTGTTATACATATAATGCGCTAATACTAGTTGTTGATGCTCTGATACAATTGTATAGCTATGATTCCTTATATAGGTTTACACATTGTAAAAGCTTTGTAAAGTGCGATTATAAAGTGCAAGAATAATATGTTCAATAAAATGATATATTCTATACATTCATTCTTTGTTACTGCACTATTTACTTTGCCCTGATTATTTAAGTTTTGGCATCATCAAAAAGGAAAAATTGTTAGGAAAATTTATGTATAGATTTTGATGATGCCATATAAAACTTAGATTAGGAAGTTAGTACCCCCATTTCAAATATAATTCAACTTGTAACAGATAAGGTTGTATGAGCTAAGTTGAAGTCAGCCAAGCTGAAGATTACGAGACTCGACTGAAATAGGAGTGTAGACCCAGTTGTGTGGCAGCTGAGTGAAGAGAAGAGAAGAATCAGTCAAGTGATAGAAAAGCTTTTTCAGTCAGTTGACTGACAGCAAAGTCATTAAAATCGAATGTCAAAGAGGTATGCATCAGACATGACTCGAGAAAGCTGAAAGAGATCCATTGTCAAAATAAGTCAAAGTTTTGTTGAAAATATGCAAGTGTCATACTTCCAGCAATAAAGCTATTTTACTGAAAGAGTGCAAAAAGTAAGGAACCAATGAGATATACCTGAATCCTGCAGAGATTAAGGAAAGGATGTAGAGCATTTAATACAAGGTATAGTTTACATCAAGCTGGAGAAAAGACAAGCTAACAACCTACAAAGTGTTGTTTGAAAATTGTTTCTATCTCTTCAATGGACATATTTTCGGATATGCACTATGAAAGGTGAGGAGTCATTTGAGAGAAGATTATGAACTTAATGACTATCAAGCATATAAGCATTCAAGCAATAACCGCAAGTATCTCTCAAGCTTTAAAGTAAATCCTCAAGTCTAAACTCGAAGGAAATCAATCCAACACACTCGGTGAAGGAAAGACAACTTCATCGAGTTGAAGAGAAAAATTTGTTTTCAAGAATAAGGGTTCTATTCTCCGAGGTTAAAGGAGGTGTACTATGGTTCCGTGTCGAACCAGTGCTTTGTTGTTGGAGGGCTATGTGATCAAGTCCAAAGGTTTGAAGGGAAGTCAAGTAGCAGAACAACTGTTTTATCAAGAAGCTGAGTCCCAGGAGCAGCAGGCTGTATGATCAAAGCTGACTCGGACTGTTAACTACTTTGTAATCAAGTCAAGTTACCTAGTGGATTCCTCCAGGAGTTGGAGAAGAGTGGACTAGAGGAATTACCTCATCCTCGAACCACTATAAAACCGCTTGTGTCTATTTACTTTTCAAAGATACTTTATTTCTTGCATTATTTTCATATCTGTTGATAAGTTAAATTGCTTAAGTCTGTTGATAATAACATTGCTAAAACAAGTGTTGAAAAACGTACTAAAAACTCTAAGGGTGAAAGTCTTCCGCTAGTAAAACTAAGTCAACTGCATTTCTAAGTGTTAGCTAAAAACAGCTAAGTTATACTATCAACAGCTCAGTCGAGTCTGTTGAGAGGGTAGCTTTGTTGTGTAAGCCAACCTAGTTGTCCATCAATGACTTAGCTGACTTAAGTTAACCTGAAATAGTTTAAGAGACTAAAATCAAAAGTTGGTAAGGTTTATTCAACCCCCCTTCTAAACCTTACACATCACCCCTTGGGACCTACAAAAATGAAGGAAAATGTAAGTACTTAAAAATAATATTTAAATATAAAAAAATATATTTAATGTATAAACAAAACAAATTGTTAGAAATTGGAAAAATAATGTTTAAAGTTAAATTTATAAGTAAATATAATATAAATCAGTTTCGAAAATAAAGAAATATTTATAGAAAAGCTATTTATCATAAGAATAATTTTTTAAATATCTTTATTTTCAAAAGGTACAATTTTTTATAATGAATTTAAATAAGATCAGTACAATATTATATTCAAAATTTAAACATTCAAATTATAAATAAAATAAATATAATTCAAACATATAAATAAAATTTTGAAAAAACTATAGTTTCAAGCAACCCCCATCCTCATATATATTAGATTTTTGTTCTATTCGGGAAAAACGTTAATTTGGTTATGATTTAAAACAAATTACCAAATTATTCTATTAATAATTTATTCCTTTCGAAAATAATTTAAGTTACATTTGCTTATAAATATATTTTTTAACATTGTTTTTTCCAACTATCATAAATAATTTAGTTTTTCGAGAGTACCAAATTATTAAATTTGTAAAACAAATTGTTTAATTTATATACTAAATATTTTTTATATTTAAATATGGTTTTTTAAAAACTTATATTTCCCTGTAATTTTCATCTCTTACAACTATAATGCCACATATGATGCCTAGCCATTCAAAAATAATGAAAAAATGAGTTTTTTATTTTTAAAATCCAGATAAGCACAACATGTGACTTTTACATGCTGTAGCAGGTAACATGACTAAAAAGCAAAAAAACTCACTTGAAGGACTAAATGTCAAAACTGAAACAAGGACTAAATCTTCGAAGTGGTCCACTTAGAGAACTAAAAAAATAATTTTACCTTCTGGGAGGGATAGAGATAGGATCGAACCTGACACATATATGAGTTTCACACATGCCTTATCACTAGAATACCGACCGATTCCCAATTTATATAATATTTTTGAGAAGACCCATTCATTTATCAAATATTAATTGGTCACACTGTCTATATCAGTCACAAAGTAAATATAGGAATTAAGTAAAATAACCGAGTGAATAATTGCGTTTGATGGCATTACATTCCAAATCACATGCAATTATTTGTACCTAAAACCTAACGAGTAAATTAGTGGAAAGCTGGAGTTTCTAATTTGTGCAAGTTATTTTTTCGTGCATTTATACTTTCCATTTCCATTTTTTTGATCATCATGCTATATGTGATTTTCCATGTTCCCCTATTCTGCATTATGATTCTCTTTTTGTTCAACATTATTGAGGGGTGATCTTTGCACTTTTACCTCTTCTGTAATGTAAAAATTAGGTGAAAATATGCATTCCATGGAATAAGTAGAGTCATAGCGTGCTACATCATATTTCTGTTCATCCATGTATACTTAGCCCATCTCCAACCCATAACACCAAATTTGGTATTTTGATATAATTTTGTCAAAAATATCTCCCACCCATTACACCAAATAAATATTTTATTTTCTCTTTTTCATTTTGTACTAAACAAATTTATGTATTTATACAATTATTTCATTTATTTATAGATTAACTAAAAACATATCTGTAATTAATATTAATTTATTTTAACTATATTACAATTAATATTAGCATCTCTTTTAGTTCAAATTATAATTATTAGAACCATATTATATAAATTAATTATATATAAAACAAGGATATGATTGAAATTTAAATTTGAAATAGAAGAGAATTGGAGGACAAATAGGGAATATTGTATTTCACTAAATTTGGTGTAAATGAATAATGTTACACCAAATTTGTTATAGTGAATGTAACACTATTCACTACACCAAATTTTGTGTAATATTTAGAGTTGGGTTAGAGTGTTTTTTGCACATTTAGTGTAATAGTGTGGGATTTAAATTTTGGTTGGAGATGCCCTCACTACTCACTAGTGCCTGAAATTGATAATGAAATCCGTAGCAGGTTTTAATGTGCAAAAAAACAAAGAGGTCTCGTCCTTTATCCGCTATATATATCAACACTTGGTTAAGATTGAAAGCACAAATTACCCCATTTGGTTGCCAAAAAAAAAAACCAAAAAAAGAAATAAATAAAAGCATGGCAGTTCTTCTATTTATCATATAATTGGACACTCGGTCAACATCAAGCACAATTCAAGTAATTAAATATAGGAATAAAGTAAAATAATAGAGTCAATAATTGAATTGGATGGCATTACATTCCAAATCAAATGCAATGATTTTTACCAAAACCCTAAGGATCGAGTTAATTTAGTGGATGGCTGGAATTTCTAATTTGTGCAAGTTTTTCTCTCGTGCATTTAGACTTTCCATTTCCATTTTTGTGACCTTGATGCTATATATTATTTTTCGATTCCCAATTTTGCATTTTGATTCTCTTTTCTCCACCATTATTGAGGGGTGATTTTTTTTCGTTTTACTTTTTCTGTAAAAATTAGGTGAAAGTATGCATTTCATGGAAAAAGACTATATCATATTTCTGCTAGTCTATGTATACTTAGTAATGCCTGATTTATAATCAATCCATAGCAGGTTTTCATGTGCAAAAACAAAGACAGGTCCACTGCGTGTGAGCATGTTACCAAATGGCCAAAGCAAGAGGTTAAACACAGCAAATGAAAAAGAAAAAATAAAAAAAAAACATGGCAATTCTTGTATTTATCATATAATTGGTCACTCTCTCTCTACATTAATCACAATTCACAAAGTAAATATAAAAATAAAGTAAAATAATCGAGTGAATAAAGAATAATATATAGCATTCGATGGCATTACATTCTGATGATATCCGAGCCGAGCTGTGAGAAATTAATCCAAGTCATCAGTCTGACACATATCCGAGTAGGCGACCTGCGGGTTACGTCAACAATGATGTACGACGACACGTCACGAATTAGGCTCGCCCGCTACCGAGCCCAACCGCTACCGAGCCCAACCGCAATACGACCGCCGAGCCCCGAGCCCAAATTTCAATATGAAACGCACGCGCGACAGCTTCGTAAAAATAATCACACGCCCATGCTTAACGCTTTATTGGTATCAGAAACTGCCACATGTCAAAGAATTATGAAGAGAAGTCGACAAGTGGCAAGTTTTGACTGACATGCACAACTATAGAGGGACATGTATCTTTCTTTAATTATTTTACTAATTAATGAATAGTTAGTGCAAAGATGACTATTGTAAACCCACTTACTCAAAGGGGTATAAAAAGTCTGAAAAGGAGAAAAGAGAAGGCAGGCAATGGTAACAAATTATAAGAAAGACCGACCCCAATAATCCGGCTCGGCAGAATACAAAAAAGGCATAATTAGCCAGAAATAAACATACGTTACGCACGTTTTCATTTCCACGTGTTAAACCTTTTACATATTTCTGCTTGTTGACCAAAACGCACGTCAACAAATTGGCGCTAGAAGGAGGGCCCGTATTGGTCCAGTCCGAGTTCCAGTCAAAAGCAAGTGAAATAAAAACCAGGTAAAGTTTAACGCTTAACCTTTTCATAATAGACAAAAATGAGTCAACTGTCGAGAAATGCCCGTTTGACTGAAGAGCAACATTTGAACAACCAACCTGGCCAGACTACGAATGGCCAAAATATGCTCCAAACGGAAGCAGGGAGCACTACTTTATTTCCTTTTGCTCAGCTAATTGCCAACCCAACTTTTGTACAGCAAATGAACCAACTTATATCACAAACTCTCGCTACCACAAACTCTCAAGCACCTCCTCCACTCCTTGCAAATACTAACCCACTCAACCCACAACTAAATGTTAACATTAATCCTCAAATTCCCGGACTTCCTCATCACGAAGCCCAAGAAGCCAGTTCAGGTAATGAACAACATGTCCGTCGTGACAGAAGGCGGCAGCGAGAAGACGAGGAGGAGCAAAGTCGTATAGCAGAGTCATTTCCGGAGCAAACGCGACATCGTCATGCCCACTCAGTGTTCGCCGGACGACTAGGAGTTGATCCTTTTCGTCCAGCTCGATCGATAAGTTCCCGGCTCAGGTTTCCGGATGAACGGGAACAGCTCAGGGTCAATCAGGTCCAAGGCCCTAGCTTATGGCAGGAACGGGATGTAGAAATACACCGCCTGCGTCGTCGTCTGAACGAATTGGAAGGCGGTCCGGATGGCGAACAGTCTCGAAGACCGCCCCAAGTAATGAGCCAGCCAGCTGTTCCGTCGCCATTTTCCCCTGGAATTCTGGCGACCCCGTTACCGCCAAAGTTGAAAATCCCCCAGGTCGGTCTCTATAATGGGGAAACCGACCCGACCACTCACGTTCACAAGTACTTAGCATGGATGGAACTATACAGTCCAAGCGATGCCATCTCTGCGGGGCCTTCCCCCGACTTTGGGGCCGAGCCCACCGTTGGTTTAGGACCGCCACAGGGGATCCATTCGGCATGGGGGGATCGGCCTCCGCCTTTACGACACATTTCTTAACGTCCAAAGTCCGAGCCGCACCTAAAGATTCCTCGTAAACATCAAACAAGGAAGGGCGAGCCCACGAAAAGTTATATTTCTCGGTTCAATAAACAAGTTCGAGAGATGGAACCGGTGTCGGATGACGCCATTTTGATCGCGACCATGGCCGGACTAGCCCCGAGACTTGGTTCAATTACTCCATCCACGAATCGGGGCGACCTCATACCAAGAATTTCGGTTCGCGCGCGAACGCCATATTTGTGCGGAAGAAGCCATGGCAAGTAATCGTCCCGAGCACCGACAAGGGGGCGTAAAAAGGACGGAAGGAAAGAACCGATGAGTTGGGCGGGGTCGGGATTCGGCCGTTCTCGGAAAAACCCGACCACCGGATTTAGGGCTCGCCAAGAGGCGAGCCGAAGTCGCCTGGCTTGAGGAGTACTTTGACCCACACTCCATCGCCCATATGGAATGAAGTACTGTGGTCTGAATTTGTTACCTCCGGCTCGGCCTTTGAAAATTGAGCCGTCAAAAATTAGATTCGCGTCGATTCGTGCCTATCATAAATCGATAGGTCACGATCTCGACGAGTGCCGAGATCTAATTAGGGAAATTATGCGGGTTGTTCGGCAGGCGGTCTTAAAAGGTACGCTCATGAGCTACCGCCCCACCGGCAAGATCGGCTCAAGGTGTCAACCCGGAGCGCGTAATCAATCCGGCTCTCTCTGCGCCACCCCGGTGAAAACCAGGGGAGGGAGATCCTCATGATGTCGAGTGTCAGTCGAATCAATACCAACACAGTAGAGGATAGACGCTCCAACAGGAAAAGAAAAGCCGATGTTAGACAGGCAACCAATGCCGAAAGACAAGTTCGGGTGGCGGAAATCAAGGAAGGCCAACCCACCGGCCACTTTGTGTTCTCGGATGCGGATGCCGACCAGGTGGTCCATCCTCATTCTGACCCTCTGGTCATTACTGCACCGATTTTGGGTATTCCGGTTCACGTAATTTTGATCGACACCGGAAGCTATTCGTCGATCATTTATGTCCGAGCATTTCAAGATTAAACGTGGATGATAGTTATATCCGTCCATGCAACGATAGCGATTCTCGGGGTTTGGAGGAGGAAGGATAGTCCCGCTCGGGGAAGTTGATTTGCCCATCCAAATGGGACAAGGTTTGCATAAACGGACTGTCATGACAACATTCAAAATAATCAATGCCGATTCGGAGTACAATGCTATCATTGGGAGGCCATTGCTTTATCATATAAAAGCAGCCGTTTCAATATATCATTTTTGTATAAAATTCCCAACATCTGATGGCGAAGCTATACATAAAGGGAATCAAAGGGAATCACGAGAGTGCTCTCTTAAACTCCGACCAGTAGAGATTAACATGGCGGAACAAGGACAAACCCGGTGGAACCACACAAGACAATCCCCGCCCAAGGAGGAGTCCGAGCGGAAAGTGGTGATCGTTCGGAGGATAATCCGGTCGTCGCCCGGGAAGGAGCCAATGATGGAAGAAGGCGAGCCGCAATCGAGAACGAGCCGGCCGCCGAAGACAATTGCCCTTGCAAATCAAGGAGGGGCAAAGCAAGAAAAGAAAACGAGCGGAACCGGAGAAAACAGGTTGATACAATCAATGTCGGAAGGCCAAGCGAGGGCGCCAACTACGTATTGGTCATGATCTCCCGAGAACCATATCGAAGCGAGCGATCGAGTTTTGGGAAATAATCTTGACGTCTTCGCATGGACTCATGCAGACATGCCCGGAATTGACCCTAAGTATGCATGCCACCGCCTCAATATTGATCTAACATTCCGCCTGATCATCGAGAAAAGGCGCAAACTCTACGATAGACAGGCAAAGACTCGAGATCGAGGTTAACAAGCTACTAGACAATCAATTCATCCGGGAAGCCCTATATCCCGATGGGTCGCCAATCTGTTTTGGTAAAGAAAAGCAATGGCGATGGCGCGCTATGCGTGGATTTTACCGACCTCAACAAAGCATGCCCTAAGGCGACGCTTATCCATTGCCAAATATCGATTACATGGTGGATGCCACGGTAGGACACGAGCTGATGAGCTTCATGGATGCATACTCGGGTTACAACCAAATACGGATGCACCCAGAAGATGAAGAAAATATCTCATTCTTCTCTGCTCGAGGAATTCACTGTTACAAGATGATGCCCTTTGGATTGAAGAATCTTTGGTGCGCGACCTATCAAAGGTTAGTAAATAAGATGTTTGAGAAAATGATAGGTCACACTATGGAAGTCTATGTAGATGATATGTTGGTAAAATCACTGTACATGTCCGATCATCTTAACGATCTTAATAAAATGTTTCTTTGTTTTGAGAGAGTACAAGATGATGTTAAACCCGAGAAAGTGCACATTTGGGGTCGGCTCGGGTAAATTCTTGGGGTATATGGTCACCAAAGGGGAATCGAAGCTAACCGGACAAAATAAAAGCCATCACCGACCTAGAATCCCCAAATTCTCGTAAAAAAGGTACAAAGCCTAACAGCCGATTGGCCGCCCTTAACCGATTTGTTTCTCGGTCCACGACAAGTGCAAACCTTTCTTTGAAATTATAAAGAAAAGCAAAAATTTCGAGTGGACCGAGCAAGCACGATTGCCTTTGAATCCCTCAAACAAAGACCTCTCTTCAATCCCTATATTCCAAAAACCGACCCAAGGGGAGGACTTGTATTTGTATTTGGCGGTATCCGAATACGCCATCAGCTCGGTGTTAACCAGGCTAGATGGTTCTATTCAACATCCAGTTTATTACACCAGTCAAGCGTTACATGATGCCGAGCTCCGGTACCCACCAATGGAAAAGTTGGCTTATTCATTAATCACGCGCGGCGCGAAACTCCGTCCATATTTCCTAGAACACAAGATTATAGTATTGACGAACTACCCATTGAAACAAGTATTACACCGACCGATACTTCTACGGTCGGATGATTAAGTGGCCGTCGAACTCGGCCAATTTGACATTATATACGAACCACGCACCGCAATAAAAAGGACAGGCTTTAGCCGATTTTGTGGCGAATTCACATCTTCCATACGATTGGAAGTCATGGAAGACCAAGAATGGAAATTATTCGTTGACGGCTCTTCCACTGCAGGCCGAGCAGGGGGCGGAATCGTGATAATCGATCCAAATGAAAAATGCTACTGCTCGGCCGTACGATTTCAGTTCCCCGCAACGAACAACGAAGCCGAATATGAGGCGCTCTGGCAAAGCTTAGATATGGCGGCCTCTATGGGCCTAAAACAACTATTGGTGCAAAGTGACTCTCGGTTGGTCGCTCATCAAATCAACGGCGAAGAGTCGGCTTAAAGAGCAAAAAATTGCACAATATTTGGATTTGGTCAAGAAGAGATTATCACACTTTAAAACAAAAGTCTTACATGTGCCCCGAGCCGAGAACATGCAAGCGGATGCCTTAGCTCGGCTCGGCTCGATCCAGGGCGGATGCCATCACGGATGTCCTTTGTCACACAATTATCGCCCCGTCACTTGGTGCAAAGAAAATATATACAACCGAAACCGTCGAACAGACTTGGATGACCCCAATCATTCGAGATTTAGAGAAAGGAGTTCAACACGAAAACAAAGTTGAGGCGAACACTACGAACTCAAGCGGCTCGGTTTACACTAGTAGACGGCATCCTATACAAACGAGGATACTCCATCCCACTCCTACGTTGCCTTTCCGAGACAGATGCAGATTATGCACTTCGAGAGGTTCATGAGGGAATATGCGGCAACCCGCGCTGGGGCCAAACGTTGGCCTATAAATTAATACGGCAAGGATACTACTGGCCATCCCTAAGAAAGGACGCAACCGACCTCGTCAAAAGATGTGAGAGGTGCCAAAGATTTGCACCACAGGTCAGATATCATCCTGAACAACTTACTTCCGTATTTAGCCCATGGCCGTTTGCCAAATGGGGAATGGACCTCATCGGACCACTCCCCCACCGGCAAAGGGGGCGTCAAGTATGCCATCAAGACGATGGATTATTTCACAAAATGGGCCGAGGCGGAGCCTCTCGCAAAAATAGATGAAGAAAAGGTTGTGAGCTTTGTATGGAAATCTATTATCTGTAGATTCGGGATACCACATTCGATTGTTACAGACAATGGAAAACAGTTACAAACAACCGAAGGTTTCAAATTTTGTGAAGGTTTCCGCATAAAAACTATTTCTCAACTCCATACCACCCCGGTCGAACGGACAAGTTGAGGCCGTTAATAAAATACTCAAGTATACCTTGAAAGCGAGATTGGAGGAGTCTAAAGGCAATTGGCGGAGGAACTACCCGGTGTACTATGGTCATACGAACGACACATCGAGCGGCCGGCTGGAGAAACACCTTTTTCTTTAGCTTATGGAGCCGAGGCGGTGATTCTGTTGAGATTGGAGCCCCTACCTTAATTGCAAATTTTGAAGAAGATCGTAATGAGGCCGCGCTCCCGAGCCGAGCTAGACTTTCGAAGAAAAAGGTGCAATGCCGAGATGAAAAATGCGAGTGTATAAACAAAGGAGTGAAAGGTACTACAATTTGAAAGTAAAGGAAAGAAGATTTTGGTCGGCGATCTTGTATGAAAAAGATAACGGGCATTCAACCCAGCCCATTGAAGCCAACCTGGGAGGGCCCATTTCGGGTCAGCCACGTCTTATCTGGTGGGGCGTACCAGCTAGAATATTTGAGTGGAGAAAAATTTATGCATCCATGGAATGTAGCATACCTGAAACGGTATTATCAATAAAGATCTCGGTCTATGATCCAGATAAGATTCCAAAGAATTATCCTTTCATCTGGTATTTCGTGAGCTCTCTAAAGGAAAACGAAGTTTTTACTCACCACGGCTAAAGACTCGGTTACGCACCGAGCACAATATCAAGACTTGGTTACGCACCGAGCACAATATCAAGACTTGGTTACGCACCGAGCACAAAATAA
Source organism: Rehmannia glutinosa (assembly GCA_016081115.2). Classification (NCBI taxonomy): domain Eukaryota; kingdom Viridiplantae; phylum Streptophyta; class Magnoliopsida; order Lamiales; family Orobanchaceae; genus Rehmannia; species Rehmannia glutinosa. The sequence goes on from CM071926.1 coordinate 85,340,095, forward strand.
AGACTTGGTTACGCACCGAGCACGAAATAAAGACTTGGTTACGCACCGAGCACAAAATAAAGACTTGGTTATGCACCGAGCACGAAATCAAGACTTGGCCACGAACCAAGCACAAAATAAAGACTTGGTTACGCACCGAGCACAAAATAAAGACTTGGCCACGAACCAAGCACAAAATAAAGACTTGGTTACGCACCGAGCACCAAAATCAAGACTTGGTTACGCACCGAGCACCAAAATCAAGACTTGGTTACGCACCGAGCACTGAAATCAAGACTTGGTTACGCACCAAGCATAAAGTAAAGACGTGGCCACGTACCAAGCACAAAATAAGGACAGGTTTATATACCGAATACAAGAATCAATTAAGGCGAGCAAATCCCCTTATTCAGAAGCACTGAAAACCGAGCCCCGTACTTGGGAATATAAAAGGAAAAAGAAGACAGGCAACCATCTTACAAAAAGGAAAAGAGCCGAGCATCTACAAAAAGCTTGAAACACATACACAGGTGAGGAAAATAACAATTCATTTCTACTTCAAAAGTATTTACATAAGGGAGGACGGAGCCCATTACATCTCGAGGCACGAAGCCAAATTACCTACCTAGGGGTACATATGAAAGCATCAAGACTGAGCAGGGGGCGGAATTTCGACGGCACCGCTAGAGGCGACTTCTTCCACGTCCGGAGGAGGAGAGCCCTGCGCATTAGGAGCCTCGGCAAAGTTCGGCCGAAGGGTATCGAGATCAGCCTCCAGGAGGGCCAGATCTTCCTCAAGTTGAGCAACAGTACGCCCGCCCTTAATTAAATCAAGAATTTCTTGGAGGCTGGTCGCATGGCCACGAGTTAACATGAATGCATACTCCTGAGTCTTTGTAAGCTTTAACGGCCTCTCTACGAACTTCCTCGTTTTGCCGACGGGCGTTTCTTCACCTCCTGCGTACATCGGCTAGACACCTCTCTATTTTCCTCGGCCGGCAAAGGCAAAGACGCGGCGTTCGATTCGGCGACCTTAACCCCGAGCTCTTCTTGACCTTTGCGGGCCCGATCTCGCTCGCCTCGGCCCCGCAGCCATCTCTCTCTCAGAGTTGGCCCGAGTTGTAGCCTCATCCGCTTGAGTCTTAAAAGATTCTTGTACCCCTTGAAGGGTAGCATAGGCTTCCTGCAGGTCTCCGTGCCGCCTTTCCAGGTCGGCATATTTTTTCTCTAGCTCGCGAGTTCCCCAACCGCATGCCATAAGAGCCCAATCATCCGCCCCGGACATGGCCATGGCATACTGAATTTGTTCTTGAAGTCATTCTCGAGCGAGAATTGCTCGATACCTTTTGTCCAGGCACGAGCCGAACACTCATCGCGGCCCGACCACGCCTCCGGTAAGACTCTCGTTTGCTCCTCGTCGGCGTGGGCACAAATGAACGAATTCCACAAACCATCGAGGGCGTAGTCCAATCATTCCTCGCAATATTCATCCCTCACTTGACTTGGAGGGATGAAGTGACCTTCCTGCCGAGGTCATCCGAGAAAGTTCGCGGACCTCCCTCTTCTGGGGGCTGTTCAGGATGTTCGGGTACCGTTCGACCAACCCCTTCGGTCTGATCAGGCTCCTCCATCACAATTCCTTCTCTTCTCCTTTGAAGAGGAGGTTGCACCGCCTCTGGCACCCCATCAGCAGGACATTTACCGGCCCGGATATCTTCTCTCCGAGCCGCCTCCACATCCGCAGGTTGATCGGCAGCTGCCCGAGTTCGCCACGCGGCCGTGTTCCTGACACTGCGAAGACATGCACGTAAATCCAAGCCGCGCCCTACACAAAGCAACCACAGTTAGAAGATTAAAAGAAAACAAAATGACATTCCAAAAGGAAGCGTGAAAAAGATAATGTTTACCTCGAACGGCAGCCGCACTCAGCGGCTCGGGAGTCTGCGTTTGCCCTACGGGCGAGATCTGCCACGGGGCTAGCCGTCGTCGCAGGGACGCGCAGCTCGCTCGCTGTTCTCTCGTTTGCTCCCCTGCAGAATGGGTCCGTACTTGTTCATTACCCGGAGGATCTGCCGAGGCTCCTCTCAACCTCCACCTCGCTCGCCGCCATCCCGAGCCGCCCCTCGGTCTCGGGTCGGCAGAGCGAGCCTTCAAACCACCGCGGCCAAATTGGCCTCGGTGGCGATCTCTCAATCCGCCTATCTCGGCACCTCGGCCTGGATATTCTCGACTGCGGATGAAGGTGGCCGACAAAGGCCCTTTTGATGCGCGGTTCTCTACAAAGGTAAAAAGACACAAGTCAATCACAAAAAGAAACGATAAATAGCAAAAGCAGAAAAGAGAGAAAGGATATAGGCTTACTATAACCAAAAACAAAATCTGAAGGAGGATAAAGGATAGTCTCTCTTCCTTCGTTCTCCACGCGAGCTTGCCACTCGCCGCTCACCCAGAGCCATTTTTCTTTCGAGTCCTTCAACGATGAAGGAAGACCTTCCACTAAACTATCCGGATACCCCAATCGGGTTTGTACGTAATACCATCCGGACGGCTGACCTTTTGATGAAGGAGTCGGTCGCCAGACAAAGAGTTCATTCATCTCTTTGAACTTAGGGCGGGTACTTCTCTAGGTGGAACATCACCAAGAGGCCAATAATCCTACCCCACGTAATGGGATGCACTTGGGTTGGATGCATACCCCACTTGCAAAGCCACCGCGTGAGAAAAACCGCGGTGAGAACCGCGATCCGAATAGAAGGTGGCGGTATGTATACCCACGCAACCCACGGGCGGGTCTTGGGGACCTCGGTGCCATCCGGTACCTTTAAATGGATACCACTTGGAATACGATACCTTCGTTGGAGCTCTCCCATCTCTCGGAGCATCAAGATGCTTGGGATATCGTTTATATCGCTCGGCGTCCACCGAGACTCAACACGGCGAGGGCCTCCTCCTTGCCGGCCGTCGCCATTACGATGACCCATAGGCCCTTGTTGCCTCTCCGGCCTCGAATCACCGGAGGGTTCGTTTACCCGTTCCTCGTTATCACGCTCCGGTCCGATGGGTCCATATTTTCTTCTTCTTTCTTTGCATCTTGTCTAGAATCAACACTTGGCGATTCTTCGTTGGAACTTGCTTGTGCCGGTCGGCCGATACACCGTTCCCTCTCTAAAGACGGTCCTTTGGCGTCGATTAAAGATAGTATGAGTCCGCCCCAAAGACGCCCCGCCGTGGAGAATCCAGGAGAAGATATCCGAATAATGCTCGGACTATGAGACGGAGATCGCCGTCTTTGGTGAGAAAAAAAGAGAAGGTTGAGAGGAGGATCTTCAATTTCAACCTCTACACTATAACTACGACTCCTACTATCCTCAAAAGAAGACATTTATAGGTAAAGGGAGAGTATTTCGAAAAAATACCTAAGTTCGAAGTCTCTGAACTTGGGAAGCCGACCCGAAATTTCTGCTCGTTTTTAGTTACTTTAGCTCAAAGGTTAATGGTTGCGAAAGTGAAAAATGGGGGAAAAAAGGTATTTATAGGTGGGGTTCCTCGATAAACGAGACGTCTATTCGAAAAGACACACCTTTTAAAAACTCAAAAGCCGTCAAACATGTCAAAAACGCGTCGCGTCCCCATGCCCGCTGACAAAACTGACGTACCTTTTAGGTTCCTGCGCAAGATTGGTCCAACCACAAGATGCCACGTGTCTGTCATTATGGCAACCCAATTAATGCGCCGTTTCAAGCATTAATCGCTACGCGACAGGTGCCAGGAAAGAACAAAACCTTTGAGAAATCCGTTTCCCCATTAAATGTTCATCATTAGCATTAAAGTTTAACTCCGACTTCAGAAATTCTTCTCTCGGAATCAAACTTGGGGGCCTTTGATGATATCCGAGCCGATCTGTGAGAAATTAATCCAAGTCATCAGTCTGACACATATCCGAGTAGGCGAACTGCGGGTTACGTCAACAATGATGTACGACGACACGTCACGAATTAGGCTCGCCCGCTACCGAGCCCAACCGCTACCGAGCCCAACCGCAACGGCCCCCGAGCCCCGAGCCCAAATTTCAATATGAAAGCACGTAGCGGCAACCGTAAAAATAATCACACGCCCATGCTTAACGCTTTATTGGTATCGAAAGCGCCACATGTCGAAGAATTATGAAGAGAAGTCGACAAGTGGCAAGTTTTGGTGACATGCACAACTATAGAGGGACATGTGTCTTTCTTTAATTATTTTACTAATTAATGAATAGTTAGTGCAAAGATGACTATTGTAAACCCACTTACTCAAAGGGGTATAAAAAGTCTGAAAAGGAGAAAAGAGAAGGCATGCAATGGTAACAAATTATAAGAAAGACCGACCCCAATAATCCGGCTCGGCAGAATACAAAAAAGGCATAATTAGCCAGAAATAAACATACGTTACGCACGTTTTCATTTCCACGTGTTAAACCTTTTACATATTTCTGCTTGTTGACCAAAACGCACGTCAACACATTCCAAATCAAAGGCAATAATTTTTAGGGTCCGTTTGGCACGGTTGCCCAATTTTTTATGTGTATTTTTATGGGTTGGGCCGGGTTGGGTTCCAAATATAATAGCCCAGTCATTATTTGGTCCAGCTTGGCTTGGCCCAAACTTTCTGTTTGCCCGACGGGCTGGCTGGCTCGACCTGTTTGACATCTCTAGCGTCCATTTACACGAATATTTACATGTTTAAATAAAATAAAATAAAATAAAGAATGGAGCGAAAAGCATGTCAAAATTATTCAAAAAAATTACAACTGTAAGAAAATAAAAATAAATATTAAATTTTAGTGTATGTTTAGTTTTATATAATAGTTTTTATGAGTTTAATAAGAAGATCATTTTGTCCAAAATAAATATAATTTCATTCCTGACAGTCATGTGGGTAGTATTATCACTTTTTTTACCTGAGTTCTCCTCCTCAAATTCATCATCACTCAATGTAACATTCAGATTCATACCAATTTAGCGCAAGGTATTTGCACACTGGTTTGCATAGTGCCAAAAGCCAATATAAGCTCTACACTTAACCTTCTCAATATTAAATTGATTTCCAGATATCTTTTGATCCTTATCACACATGTTTCATTGCGGATATTTAGGAGTTTCGAATTTATAAGGCTTTTTAGATTTGGAAGATAAGTGGTTTTTGCTTTTATTTTTCCTAATTTTACTGAATTTCTTAGCAAAGAAGGCCATAGACTCCTCACCTAGTTCAGATTCCTCAACCTCCTTGGTTAATTGAGTTAGATTATCAGTATCATTGGGTAATACCTGTAAGGTAATGCTTTTCCTTTGAGCCTTCTCTTGTTAGCAAAGTTGAGTTCCCATGTCTGAAAAATCCCAGCAATTAGTTCATCAAGAGGAAGTGTGGTAATGTTTGGTCATTCTTCGATGGCAACAATCTTCATGTCAAACCTCTCAGGCAGGGATCACATCATCTTATTAACCAATCTAGCATTTGAAATTGGTTCTCCCAGAGATTGGGATTCATCTGCAATCTCACGTAATTTAGTGGTGTATGAAGTGATGTCTTCATCATCTCTACCTTCAAATTTTTGAATCTTACCATCAGTTGTCTTAACTTAGTATATCGAACACTTATTGAAACTTCACAATGATTTAGTAGTGCTTCCCGTGCTTCTTTCGCTTCAGAATAGTTGGAGATAATTTTGAACATATTCATGCCAAAACCCAAAAATAGAATTAGAGTTTTAGAATTCAGGTTCGTCAATGGCACTTCTTTATTAGTCCAACTAATTTCTCTTGTAGGTATGAAGTCATCATCAATATCAATAATCTTTGGAGGAGTCTATCTAGTTAAAATTCCACGTCAAGCTCTTTCATCAATGGACTTGATGAGCGCATGTATTTTCACTCTCCAAACTGAATAGTTCGTACCATCAAGTATAGGAAGATGAAACACATCAGCTCTTTGAACATCCATTGCTTGCTCGAACGTAGGATCAACACTTAGTATAATCAAATATTGGCTCTAGATGCCATTTGAAAGTTTTAATTAATCCAGATATTCAAGGATAAAACACACAGAGTAAAGTATGTTACAAGTGCCACTAACACTTATACCAACTCGCCGCAGATTAATAAGAAAACACAAAGATAAAATTTGTCTGCAAGTAAAAATATACTTGCAAGCATGCCAACAAGGCAAAAACTTCACCAATTGATTGAATCATTTACAGAACTCACTTGTATGACTCAACTAGTACGAAATAACTATTAAAATTAAACTCCTATCTATGAGTAGATCTAATAACTTGTCCAACCCAATATGAATATAGACTATTCAAATCTAAATCAAAACAAAAGATGGACGAAAACTGAAACAAAGACTCCTAATCTTCGAAGGTGTTATATTGAAGACACAAAAACACTTCAGACAACACTTCAATCTGTGTAGTACTTCAATTTTTGTTTCTTCTCTATCGAACTTGAATTTTTCTGAATCATTCATGTATTCTCTCTCAAAGATTATAATTTTGTGTCATAAATTATGATGGGACAACCTCTTTTTATATAGGTGCCTCCAAGTATCCAAGTCCCTAAAAAACATGGAAAGTGATATCTATAAGACCAATAATACATATATCATATAAGGTAGGACTCTAAAATTCTTCATTATCAATATGATCTAAAATAATAAATAATAATATCTTTCCATATTTAAATTATTGTTTGAGAGTCAAGTTACAACATAATCCTTCTATAATTAAACTTTTCTTATTTAGTAAATCATATCACGTGTAAATAATCTAGAAAGACAAAACATTAATTAAAATCATTTTTTCACACAAGGAAACAGTTGATAAGTGTATCACTCAAACCCTCAAAATGTATAAGGACGTGTTTACGCTCAAATTAATTTAATAATGAAGAACTACCATAGGTTTGCAGATCATCTTATATCTCCACCACTAAAGTGCGTGCAATTCATGAATCAAAAAATACTTTTTCATTTGATTGTAATAAAGGCTCTTTGGTAAGGCTTGGAAAATATTGGTAAAGTAACAAAAATTTTGAGCATAAAAAATAGTAAGCATCATTGAAATCGAATCAACAATTAATCCCACATAAGAAATGCTAATTAATGAACTCAATAGCAATCTAGGCTTCTCAAACCACACTTTCTTTGTAAATTTCCCATAGCATTTTCTTTCACACAATAAACTCCCACAAAATCACATTATAGATCAAATCTACGAGTTCACACCTATCAAGCATGATTATAGAGTCATTTTTTTTCAACTCTATGTTTGGAACCTATTTTTCTTTTCTTCTACTTTTTTCATTCTCATCAACCAACTTTTCCAAAGTTCATCCACATTCTCAATTTTATTTTCCATCAACTCACTCACTTCTATAAGCTCAAGTTTTAGGACAAAAAATATATCAAGGCAAGGCTCATAATGTGGCTATTAATAAAATATTGCTACAGACTCAAATTAGTTAACTAGGGAAAGTGATCTTTTTCGAGTTGCAGCATTTGACTTCTTATAATCAATACAAATTTAACAACCCGTGACAATCTTAGTAGCTATGATTTCATCATACTCACTTTTAGCCATAATCATCCCCCCCTTTTTTGGTACTATTTGTATCAAACCAACCCAATTACTCTCAGGTATAGAAAAAATTATTCCATTGTCTAGCCATTTCAAAACTTATTTCTTAACGACTTCCTGCATGATTGGGTTTAATCTATGTTGGTGTTGCACTGATGGTTTGCAGTAATCTTCTATAAGAGTTTTATGCATGTAAATGGATTACTTATATCTTTTAGATCAAAATCGACCAACCGATAGCAAATTTATATTCCCTCAAAATTCTAAGCATTTATACAACTGAGTAGATGTAAGTGAGGCAGAAGGTATTACCAGATTGGTTTCATTTGCTCCCAAGAATGGATAGTGAATGTGTTCCGAAAGAGGCTTATGTTTTTGCAAAGAAGGGAGATCATCCACTGAATCCATCTGCAGTGATGGCTTCCGATGCACATGACCGTGTGTAGTCTTTCTCGGTTCAACTGACCGCTCCCGCATGGTTGAGTCATGCGCATGCACATGACTGCGGGCTTCTTACTTCAGTTCTATTGCGATTTCCCATACGACCATGTCGTGCAAAATGGCACGGCCTCGTGCGTCTTCCCATTTTTCTCCCTTTTTCACCAATTCGTCCACCGAATCTAAAGTAAACACATATTCAAGTATATTATTGTTACTAATATCAAAACACATACCTTGCGACCCTTTTGAATGAGTCAAACACCATTCCAATGCATCTTTCATCACGACTCGTTTGAATTGAGCATCAATGCATGGTGTTATGGCGCCTATCATATTGCAGTGTTCGATATCCTGGTGAAATTGCATCAATTTGTAGATTGAAAACCACACATGCTCGTCATTCACCTAAGTGTAAGCTCCTCTTTCTGTACATCTATCAATACTCTCCCCATAGGTAAGAAAGGGTACTTCACTATCTTCTTCCATATCTAATACGATGAAATCTGCTGGGAAAATGAGCTTGTCCACTTTTACCAATACATCCTCAATCACCCCCTTTGGATATGTCGCGGACCGATCTACTAGTTGCAAGGTGACAGTTGTCGGCTTCACCTCACCTAACCCCAACTTCCTAAAAATTGATAAAGGAATCATATATATGCTTGCTCCCAAATTACGCAATGCCTTATTAAAGCTTGACCCCCAATTGCACATGGGATAGTGAAACTTTCCGGATCTTTAAGCTTTTGGGTAACTTAATTTGAATTATGGCACTACACTCATCCACCAAGTTTACCGTCTCATATGTATTGATCTTCCATTTTTGTGCCGTTACATCTTTCTAGAACTTAGCATAGTTCGGCATTTGTTCCAAAGTATCCGCAAAAGGTATATTAATTTGTATTTCTTGAAGATTTCAAGAAATTTTGCGAATTGAGCATCTACCTACTTTTTATGGAACTTTTGCGGGAATGGAATTGGCACTTCCGTCCTCAGAATTTTGGAATGGCTACTGACTTGGGTTTGTCTATCAATCTCTGCACAGTCTCTAGCACCTTTTTCTTTTCTTCTATTCCCACAGGTTCATCATTAACTTCTTGTTCCGACTCAGCTGACATCTTTGGACCCTCATATTATGTACCACTCCTCTGACGAATGGCTTTGCATTGTTCTCTTGGATTGACCTCAGTGTCAGTAGGGAAATTTTCTTTTTGATGTTGGCTTCCACTGCTGTTGATATCTGCCCCACTTGTGTCTCCAAAGATTTCAACCTAGCGTTCACATTTGTTTGACCTGATACTCAACCCGATCTATCTTAACCTTATCTTCATTCAATCCTGCTCTCGTTTTACCAATAAATGAGGTTAACATATCCTATAATGATGGCCTCTTTTATTCTGCTTCACTCCGACCTTGATTTCCTTCATTAAAACTTAATGATGGGTGCAAAACATTTCTATTGTTAGCGTATGAATTATTATCATGGTTTCGTAGCCACGAATGATAGTGTGTAGGTGCTTGGTTTCCCTTGAAATTGTAGAAATTACGTCGTCCAACAAAATTTGCCTCTTTCTCTACTATTGTGGTTTCTCTTGGGGTAACCTATTGTATTGCACTCAATTTCATGTTTAGCACTGGAATTTGCTCGGTTAGTTTAGCAAACTGATCCTCATCCTTTACCGCAGCAAACATTTTCGTATTCGATCTTTCTGCTGGCCACTGATAACTGTTATTCGCCATCTCCTCAAGCAAATCGAGTGCCTCATCTAGATATTTACCTAACAATGCACCTCCAAATGCAGCATCAATAATGATCCTTGTGTTACCGTTTAGACCATTATAAAAATACTGCACGTATTGGTAGTCCGAATATCCATGTTGCAGGCACATATGCCTCGTATAAGGAGAAAAATCGAGCTACTTAAACTGGGCAATTTTCACTTTTTAACTGCGATGTCTTACTCGAAGGGAAATATTTTGCTAAAAATTTCTGACTAAGCTCCGTCCAGTTGGAAATAAGTATTGTTAATGAAGATAACCATCATTTGGACTTATCGCGTAGTGAGAATGCAAAAAGGGGACAACAAATGGCATCTTCAAACACACCATTGATTTTTATCGTATCACAGATTTCCAGGAATTGCGTCTGATGCGAATTCGGATCCTCAACTACTCTCCTCACCAAATTAATTTTGCAACACCATTACAATCAATGGAAATTTTAGTTCAAAGTTTTTGCGTTGATTGGCTGGCAAGAAACTCCACCATATCTGAGATTTACTTTTGGTTAGAAACAATCTCTCACAGCCCGTCGCAACGGTCTTTCCACCCCATCATTTGGTGCATGGATATCATTGGGTGGTATTAGCGGATGTTCTTCATTGTTCCCATTGTAAGCCTCTCGACTCTACTCTCATTAATGTTGTGAATCTGGTATCTAATGTTAGAACTCATCTCTCGAATTATGAATTAACTATTAAACATGCAAATTAATGACAAATAATCCACAAGAAATACTCAAACGAATTTACAAATAGATCAATTGAAAATCTCACTACGAAACAAATCAAATTGCAACTAATGTGAATCCACAGTCTAAATCATGTCCTAGAATCAAAGAGAAATTAGACTAAAATAATTATTTTCAAATCCATAGATAAATTCTTAAACAAAAGGTTAGGCATAGACAAGATGCGAGTTGAATAGCTCAAGTTTATGATGACGAAAACCCCGTGTGTGGACGAATCAATCTTCACAATCTCAAACCTCCGTTCCTTCGTGGATAATGGATCTCGCGTGTTGTTCTCGTCAAAGCTCTCTCTTCTTACTCCAAGCCATCATTTTCTCTCCTAGATGTGTTGTCCCAGTCATTAGGCCTTTTTTTCCTTTTTATATGTGCATTTCTGGATCTTCTTTTCCATCCTCGCGCAATTAGAAAATAAAACCCGCACAACTTGCTTTTTCGCACGGGTCGTGCCCATGAACACGGTCAGGCCGTGTGAAGCCTTCTCTAAAACTGCCTCTGTATTGGGAAATTTATGTAAAAGATTTTGTCGATATGATGTAAAGCTTAGATTAGGACGTTGGCACCCCAATTATACTGTAAATCAATTTGGAATTGATTGGTTGTTGTAAGCTGAGAAGAAGCAGCAAGTTCAAGAATGCAGGACTCGACTGAAAATCGAAGTGAAGAATCAGCTGTGTGGCAGCTGAGTGAAGTGAAGACAAGTCTCGATTAAGTGAGAAAAAGTCATCTCTCGGTCAATGAGATCGACAAAGTTGAGTAACTCTAGATAAGTGGAGAGTTGATCAAAGGGTTATGTGAGAAAAGAATCAAAGAAAGCTGAAGAGATCCATTGTCAAGAAAAGTCAAAAGTTTGCTGAAAGTAGGTATGTGTCGAACTGTCATCCTTAAAGTTGTTTTGCTGAAAGAGTACAAAAAGCAAGGAACCAATAGGATGTCCCTGGAAACCTGCAGAGTTTAAGGAAAGGCTGCAGAGCATTAAATTCAAGGATCAGTCTACATCAAAGCTGCAAGACAAGACAAGCCAACCATCTCAAAGTGTAGTTTGAAAAATACATATATCTCTTCAACAGATATATTTTTCAAACATGCACTATAAAAGGCTGATGATGCATTAGACAGAAGGTTACGAGTAAGAACATAAGCAAAGCAATAGACATTAAACTGCAAAGCAAGAGCAAAAATCTCTCAAGCATTTTATTCAAATCCTCAAGCCTAAACTCGAAGGAAATCAATCCAACACACTTAGTGAAGGAAAGACAACTTCAAATTGTTGAAGAGTAAAACTTGTTTAAAAGAACAAGCGGTCTACACTCCAAGGTTGAAAGAGGTGTAGTAAGGTTCTAGTTCGAACCAGAAGCTTTGGACAAGTTGGAGGGTTGTGTGAACAAATCGAAGATCTTGAAGGAATTGAAATAGCAAGACAACTATTTTGTGAAGAAGTTGAGTCCCAGAAGCAAAGCCAGTTACGTGATCAAGGCCTAGCTTGGACTGTCACCATTTTGTAACAAAGTTACATTAGTGGATTCCTCCAAGTGTTGGAGAAGAGTGGATTAGAGGAACTACCCCATCCACGAACCACTATAAAATTTCTTGTGTCATTTACATTCAGCACACTTACTTTACTGCATATCTATAATGTTGTTTGTTTAATTTGCTAAGTCAACTGATAATAACCAAGCTTAAAACAAGTGTTGAAGAACATATTTCAGACAAGGGTGAAAAGTCTTCCGCTGTAAAAAACCAAGTGAACTGAATATTTGAAGAGTTAACTGAATTAGCTGAGTTATTCTATCAAAAGATCGGTTGAGTCTGTAAAGTGGCTAACTCTGTCGTGTAAGTAAACTAAGTTGTCCACCAAGGACCCAACTGATTTGTGATCAAACTCTGACTTTAAAAAGGACTAAATTGAAAAGTTGGTAAAGTTTATTCAACCCCCTCCTTTTCTAGACCTGACTTAATCACTCCTTGGGACCTACACTCTGAGATTACTCGCACACGGTCATGCCCTTGTGCATGACATGGTCGTGTGCTTCAACTTTTCCTATTTCTTGTGCATCTTCAATTGTCCTATGGCTCTTGACATACCGTTTGGGTTGTGTTATCGCTTTTCGTCTAATTTAGCTCTGTTTCCTACAAAATTACCAAGACAAACGCAATATCACTCCCAACAAGGAAAACCAACCTAAACACGCTCGATACACATGCAAGTGCATCAATTATATACAAAAATACACCCAAAATGCATGCATATTAACAACTTATCATTTCATTACCTCTATCAAAAGACCCATAGTCCGTTAGGTAGTCATATGGCTACAGCACCCGCTATTGAAGTACCATGGATATTAGATCTCAAGGATGTATATGTGACATTACACGTCAATTCAGATTTATGGACCCAAACATATTTTGAAAAACATGAGGTATTACTAGAAGTGTTAGAGAAAAGTTCTGGCGACATCTGACCAGAAGACCTTTGATACTTTAAATCAGATTTAGTTTATGACAATATGGTCTAATATGGTTAGGCATATGGCAATAATGACAAACATCGTGTTTTTTTTTTCTTTTTCATGGTCTTTGGTTAGAACAAATAGATTTTTCAACCTGTGAAGTGGAAGGCTCAGAATTTTCATTAGATTTAACAAAAAAAACATGTGTTTTATAGCCTATTCAAGCCTCGTTATCACTTTTAATTGACAAAATTTCATAAAGTTTAACTTTACCAGAATTCCGCCTCTTCAAGGTATCAAGTGATTTAGCAAGTTCAGATTTTACCTTTTCTAATTATTCATCCCTTCTAGTCAGCAGAACCTCTAAAAGAGCTAAAGAGATTTTTTGTTCCTCATTCTTCTTGGTGAGTTTTTTATTCTACTTTGAGAGATATCAAGTTGTTGATGTGTTGATTTCTCTGCCTTGGGAATGATCTATAATGAGTTTGAGGTATTTGCCTTGGATTCAATTCATTTTCTAAAACCACTCTTGGAGTTTGAGTATTGACAAAGAAAGTGAATCATAAGCCTGCTTTGTCCACAATCTCCTTTTGTATCATCATCAACTCATTCAATGTTTTAGATATTTTGCTGAGTGATGCAATCACATTTTTAAGTTCTTGTTCCCTCTTTTTTTTCTCAACAAGGTTTGCTTTAACTTTTGATATCTCAGCTTCCAGCTCTTTATTCTCATCAGCTATGTGACTTAGAGTACTCAGCTCTTCATTCAGCTGTGAGTTTTGGCTTTTGGGTTGGATGTTTTCTTCATTTAAGAGTGTGTGTGATGATTTAATGTGCTCAAAATCTTTCACCATTTTGCCTAATGAGTCATAAAAATCAATAGGTGATGATGCGTATGTGTCATGATCACTGTCATTAGAATTTGAATCATATGAGTTAGAGTTTACCTCATCTTCTTTTTCTTTTGCCATGAGACAAATCATGGCCTCTTCTTCTGTATCAAATCAGTAGTCAGCTTCATTTCTGTCCGACTCAGTTTTCTCCTTACATTTGGCCGCTTTAGATTCTATAGCGATCATTACATTCTTTCTTTCCTGTCTTCTTTCCTTGAAGACTCTCTTTTCATCATCATTTCTATATTTGTTTACTGTGGATATGGACAGTCAAAAGCAAAGTGACCTAGCTGTCTGCAATTCCAGCACAGATCATCTGCTTTCTTCTCAGCTCTTTTGAGGGTTCTCTCATCTTTTCCTTTAGAGGGAGCTGAGTGCTTTCTGGAGGATTCTCCTTTTTTCCTCTTATAATTCTTGTTTAAAAACTTATTGAACCTCTTGACCATCAAAGCAATTTCTTTTTTGTCTATGATGTCCTTGGAATCAATTGACTTGGATTCTCCAACCAATAGAGCAGCTTTCTTTAGTACTACTATGTAATCTTGCTCTTTCCTCTTGAGCTCAAATTCATATGCTTTTAAATCAGAGAATAGCTCATGGTTAAATATCTTTGTCAAATCCATGAAATGTCTTAGAGCCATCATTTTCATTTCCCACTCAGCTGGGAGTGCTCTCAGAATATTCATACACATTTCTTTTTAAGTATATTCCTTGCCTAAAACGGACATCTCATTGGTGATTTCTGTGAACCTTGCATCCAATTGGTCCAATGACTCTCCAGACATCATCTTGAAATTTTCGAACTTTTGGACAGCTATTGTAAGCTTGTTCTCTTTTATCTGTTCTGATCCTTCATAGATAAGGTCAGCTTCTCCCAAATTTCTTTGGCAGTCCAGTAAGATTTAACTTTATTAAACATGGTTGTATCTAAGATCTTTGGCCACATTATCCAGATCGTATCTCCTTCTATCCTCGTTCGTTCATTCGCACGGGTTTGTCAACCTCGACTCTTTCAAAGATCATCATCTCTCCTTTGCTCTCTCACAGTTGTATTCTTTTTCATGATTCTAATGGGTCTGTTTTCAATAACAAACCATTTTTGTCATTTAGTACAAAGAGATGTGCCTGCATGTGGATTTTCTAGTCATCAAATTCTCGATAGTGAACATAGGAAATACGTGATAGATTTGCTTCCATGATAATTACTTTAAAAAACTTTTGAAAACTCAAGTGTTGATGTTTTGAAAAGAAATGAGATCTAGTTCAGTAAATAGTGCGGAAGGTTCTTTGAACCTACCACTCTGATACCACTTGTAGGTCCCAAGGGGTGTGCTTAAAGTCTAGAAGGGGGGGGTTGAATTCACATTAAAAAAATTCAAATGTTTACACAATCAGAATTTTTACAAGAAAAAAACCAAGTCTTTTGAAAGAAAGATGGGTCAAACTTCAGCAGGAGAGTTAACCACTCAGCAGACTCTGCGAGAGTTGTTGATAGAGGAACTCAGCTGAATGAAGTTAGCTTTTAAAAATTCAGTTTTCTTGATTTTTATAGCGGAAGTCTTTACAACCTTTTTAAAGATGGTTTGTCAACACTTGTGTTTTAGATTGTTATTATCAGTTGTATAATAAATATTAAAAGTAAATATGTTGAATATAAATGATACAATATTTTATAGTGGTTCGAGGATGGAGTAATTCCTCTACTCCACTCTTCTCCTACTTCAGATGGAATTCACTAAAGTAACAGTGACTTTGTTATAATAGTACAATAGTCCAAGTTTAGCCGTGATCACACTGTTGGCTTCATTTTTGGGACTCAACTCTTCATAAGACAGCTACATCACTACTTTAGCTCTTTAAATCTTCAGGACTTGATCACCCAGCCCTCATTTGGATTTGAAATAGGTTCAAACTTGAACCTCGCTATATCTCCTTCACTTCTTGGAAATATAGACTCTTTGTCTTTAAACAAATATTTCCTCTTCAACTTAAAGAACAACTTCTATCTTCCACAAATATGTTGGATAAAGTGTATTTCGGTGTAGGCTTGAGAATGTATGAAATTTTGCTTGAGAAAAAGTATTTGCAGATTGCTTTAATGCTTGAATTTTTTTCTCTTACGTGTCACGTACTTCTCTCTGAAAATTCCTTAGCCTTTTATAGGGAGAGTTTGAATTTTGTGCGTTGAAGAGATAGACAAATTCAAACTCATATTTTTGTTCGTTGGCTTCTCTTACTTCTGCAGCATTTGATGTTGACCCAACCTTTGAATTTTAGTACTTGCAGGCTCCTGAAACAATTCACAGTTCTGAAAGCTTCCCATTGGTTCCAGCTTCTTGCACTCTTTCTGTAAGATAGCTTTAAGGTTGCAAGTTTATCTCATTGCCAAAATAGATAAATCTTTGACTTTCAATATAACAAACTTCTTCAGCTTTCTTTAAGTCCTTCGATTGCTTTACCCTATAAGTTGAGTCTATCCACCATTCCTTGGATGACTCTATTGTAAGTCTTCTGAAAGACACAACTGATGCACTTGACTGAAGCTCTTGTGATCCACTCAGCTGGGACTCAGCTGATTCTTCTTTGCATTCTTCAGCAAGTTTTCCTCCCTTCAACATAGATGCTATTTGACTTAGCTAGATTTCCTAACTATTACATGGTTGAGATTTCATATAGAATTTGGGTGCCAACTTTCTAATACTATGTTTTCTAGGCATCATCAAAATCTATACTATAATTTCCTAACAATTGGAATAAAACTGGTTTTTACTTTTACTTACATAATCTTACTGAATTTCTTAGCAAAGAAGGCCATAGACTCATCACCTAGTTTAGATTCCTTAACCTCCTTGGTTAATTTCGTTAGACGATCAGTATCATTGGGTAAAACATGTAAGGCAATGATTTTCCTTTTGGGTCTTCTCTTGTTAGCAAGTTGAGTTCGCATGTCTGAAAAATCCTAGGAAGTTCATCAATATGAAGTGTGGTAATGTTTGGCAATTCGATGGAGGCAATCTTCATGTCAAACCTTTCAGGAAGAGATCGCATCATCTTACTTACAAAACTAGCATTTGAAATTGGTTATCCCAGAGATTGGGATTCATTAGCAATCTCACATAATTTACTGTTGTATGAAGTGATGTCTTCATCCTCTTCCATCTTCAAATTTTCGAATATTACCATCAGTTGTTGTAACTTAGTATAACGAACACTTATTGAACCTTCACATGCTTTTTCCGCTTCAGAATAGTTGGAGATAATTTTGAACATATGCATGCCACAGCCCCAACAAAAATAGCATTGAGAGCTTTAAAATTCAGGTTCGCCAATTGCACTTCTTCATTAGTCCAACTAATTTCTCCTTTAGGTATGAAGTCGCCATCAAATACCAATATCAATAATCTTTAGAGGAGTCCATCTAGTTAAAATTGCACTCCAAGCTCTTTCATAAATGCATTTGATGAATGCGCGGATCTTCACTCTCCAAACTGAAAAGTTCGTACCATCAAGTATAGATGGACGAAACACAACAGCTCCTTAAACATCCATTGCTTGCTCGAACGTAAGATCAACACTTAGTGTAATCAAGAATTGACTCTACATGCCGGTTGAAAGATTTAAAGGTCCCAGATATTGAAGGATAAAAAACATATAGTAAAGTATTGCTATAAGTGTCAGTAACACATATATCAACTTGCAGCCGATTAATAAGAAACAGAGATAAAATTTATCTGCAAGTAAGAATATACTTGCAAACATACCAATAGGGCGAAAACATCACTAGTTTATTGAATCGTTTACAAAACTCACTTGTATGACTCAGCTAGTACAAAATAACGATTAAAACTCCTATATATGAGTAGATCTAAATAGTCTATATTCATATTGGTTTTGGATTAGTAGTTTTACACTCCTATTTATGAGTAGATCTATGAAGTGAAAACAACTCATCCAAAACCAACATGAATATAGACTATTCAGATCTAAATCAAAACAAAATATGGACAAAAACTGAAACAAAAACTCATCGTCTTCGGATGTGTTATATTGGAGATGCAACAACACTTTAGACAATACTTTATATGTGTAGTACTTCGATCTTTGTTTCTTCCCTATCAAACTCAAATTCTTTTGAATCTCTCGTGTATTCTCTCTCAAATATTATAATTCTGTGTCGCAAATTATGAAGGGACGACCTCTCTTTACATAGGAGCCTCAAAGTCTCCAAGTCCCTATAAATCATGGAAAGAGATATCTACAAGAACAAGGATACATATCTCATATAAGGAAGCACTCTAGAATCCTTCCTTATCAATATAATCTAAAATAATAACGAATAATATCTTTCCATATTAAATTATTGTTACACAAGACAATCCTTTTATAATCAAACTTTTCTTATTTAATAAATCCTATCACATGTAAATAATCTAAAAAGTCAAAAATTTATTTAAAATTAATATTTCACATGGAAACTTGTGGGCGTGTAAACCCACACATTCCAACAAAAACCTAATGAGTTAATTTAGTGGACCACTGGAATTTTTAATTTTTGTTTATCACTCGTGCCTTTGGACTTTTCATTTCCAATTTGGTGACTGTTGGGGCCAAAAATGGTATTTAATTAATTAATATATAATTCAGTTTATATATTTATTTAATATTAATTGTCCAATGGGCTCTTAATAAATAAACCGGCCCAATGGTGTCCGGAACTGGCCCATAGGGTGATTTCTCTTACGTAGACTGGCCCAAAGGCCGAATTCTCCTACACGGCCCACGAGGCCCATCTCCCAGGTATAAAAAAGGTCCCTCCTATTATCTGTAAGTTAATTAATTGATAATCCTCCTACGCATTTTAATTCAGTATTCATTTACTGTTTTATTCTCTCAATCACCGTGCTGATTTGAGCGTCAGAGGGGCTTCCCTGGTACAACCCCTGGGGCCCTTTAACGTTTGCGTATGTGTGCATGCAAGTTCACATTTCTACTTTGATGTTGTGAATGCAGTTAATGGACACATATAGCCAAGGTCAATGACCATTTGGGCGCTCTCCTCAACAAACTCCATCTTTCCGGCTAAAGCACCAGATGGGAGGAGCCTCCTCACGAGGGTCCTCATAAATAACCTCCTCCGGCTAAGACCCCAAAGGGGAAGGCCTCACCTGTATAAGACCCCGGGTGGGATGACCCCTTCTAGCTAAGACTCTGGATGGGAGAGGCCTCCTCACGGGGGTTCTCATAAATCACTTTCTCCGACTAAGACCTAGAGGGGAAGGCCTCACCCGGCTAAGACCCTGGGTAGGATGACCCGGTCCGGCTAAGACTCTGGATGGGAGGAGCCTCATTAGGGGTGTCCTCATAAATCACCTCATTCGGCTAAGGCCCTGGACGAAAAGGCCGCACCCAGCTAAGATCCAGATGGGATGACTATTTCCGACTAAAATCCCGGATGGGGGATGCCTCCTCATGGGGATCCTCATAAATCACCTCCTCCGGCTAAAACCCCGGAGGGGAGGCCTCACCCTGCTAAGACCCACGGTGGGATGACCCTTTCCGGCTAAGACCCCTAATGGGAGGGGCCTCCTCATGGGGTCCTCATAAATCACCACCTCTGGCTAAGACCTCAGAGGGGAAAATCTCACCCGGCTAAGACCCCGAGTGGGAAGACCCTTCTGGCTAAAACCCCGGATGGAAGGGGCTTCCTCACAAGGGGTTCCTAGTAAACAAATTCTTCCTTCGGCTAAGACCCCAGAGGAAGGAGCCTCCTCACAAGAGTCCCCGTGAATTCTTCGCCATGATGAAAATGTGCAAGAAAATGAATGCGAAAAAGCTAACACATGTGGGGAATAGATCAAAAGTGATAAAACAAAAACTATGGAGGAAGCTCCATAAGGGTGCCTCCTCCGAACTCCGAAAAGGCGCCCCATGAGCTCCATGAGGGCGCCCACTCCGGGCATCTGAAGGACACCCCGCGAAATATTCTTCTCCGGCGAAAAAGGAAGGCAAAAAGTCTAACATCGGGAGAAAAGAGAGCAAAGCAATAGAGTAAGAACTGAAGAAGATCTTAGGAAATACGCCCCTTGAGCTCGGGAAGGGCGCCCTTAGATAGCTCCAGAACAAGTAATTTCGGCTATTTCGAAGAAATTAAGGCTTCCCTTCGAAGGGAAGATCCACCTCAACGTGGAAAATAAACAAATTTCTCACCAACAAGATGTCACATGCAAATACTACAAGTAAAGTATGATAAAAGAAAGCAGATATGCATAAGGAAAGGCATCCATATAGCATGAGTGCAACGGAATATCATCCGACCTCATGGGGCGAAGAGACATATCAAGAAGAAAAGAGAAAGAAAGAAATATCCAAGTGTACAAAGCAAGCCCTAAACATGTGGGCAGGATTCAAGGGCCATCTGGGCCGAAAAACAACTATCACTGCTCCAGAAGGGTGCTCTCTCCAAGCTCCAGAAGGGTGCTCCCTCCGAGCTCCAGAAGGAATAAAGCAAAACACAAGTATCTTCGGCCACTCCGGAATAATTAAATCTTCCTTCGAAAGGGAAAGGTTCATCTCTACACAAATAAAAAACAAGTCCCCACGGACAAGGAATCAGAAGCTAAACTCCAGAGAAGACAGAGGAACACGGAAATGAAGAAAGGCCGAAATCCGAAATCTGGCCCGAAGCAGGGAAAAACTCTGTAAAAAGACAAAGAAAATGCAAAGAATGAAGGACAGGGGGGTTCTCTCCCCCCCCCCCCCACCCGAGGGCACTCTCCTCCATACAGGAGGGTGCATGGGGGCTCCCTTAAGGGCACCCCAGCACTCTCCTCTGGGGAGGCGCCCTGGAGCAATTTCCCTGTCATCAAACTCTCACCTCAAGTCTCACCTCAACTTTCAAGAAATTTTTCTAAGTCTTCTACAAAGCAAAAAAATTCGAAGTTTAAGAGTAAAGAGGGAAATGCCACCTTTGGAAGACATAGTCAAATATTCTCCAAAGGCAAGACATCACATACAATAAGACTAGCGGATACATTCTTGGATTAGCTCGATCGCTTCATCCCTCCGCAAAGACCGAGTAGGGGGGGCTTATGTTGGGGAAAAACTTGATATTTAATTAATTAATATATAATTCAGTTTATAAATATTTATTTAATATTAATTTTCCAACGGGCTCTTAATAAATAAATCGGCCCAATGGTGTCCGAAACTGGTCTATAGGCCGATTTCTCCTATGTGGACTGACTCATCGGCCGATTTATCCTACACGGCCCACGGGGCCCATCTCCCAGTTATAAAAAAATTCATCCTATAATTATTATTTTTTCTTATTTTTTTTATAAAGTCATACCATTATAAATTCATTATTTCTAATCAAATTAAATATTGATATAACATAATCTAATAAAATTGAAGTAAGAGGTTTCTTCTAAATAATTTTATGAATTAATAAAATAACGTCAACAATCTAATGTTCTAGAATGGAATCATGGATCATAATATCACGTTCCTTCATCTTTATTAATTATAATTTGCCAAGATTAGAAAATAATTGATAAACAAGATCAAATACTAGATTTGATAATATTATAGGTATAAATTTAAATATAAATCTATAAATACAAAAACTTTATTGAGAAAAAAGTCTTAAGAGTCGGCCCAGCCCTAGGGCCAAATAGGTTGGGCTAAAAAACTCTCACGTTATAATGGCCTATGAAATATAGGCCCAGCTTCAGGTTTGAGCCCTTATTGACATCTTTACTTGTGTTCCATAAGGCACTAACACCTCTCTTGCACTCATACATGAAATAAGAAGGCAAGTAAAATTAAATTGTAGGGGAAAGTAAATTAAGCAAAAACTATAGAAACACAGTTTTTTCTATTTTTTAATTTTTATTCTTTCAAGCAAGTAGCTTTGGGAGTTGATTTTACATGCATCAATTGGGGAAAGAAACCCAGTACTTTAATGAAATCTTTAATGAAATATCCCTCTATTTTTTTTTTTATTTTTTTTTTTTGAGAAAAAATATCCCTCTATTTAACTTGGCTTTGATTAGATTTATGGAAGGAGAAAATCAAGAAGAGGGATAGAAAAAAAAAATGAATAATGCAACTATCAAGAGTTGAATGGAGATTTCATATTGAACAAACTATAATGAAAAAATACACTTAAAAAAAAATCGCGAATTGAATCACTTTTTCGCTAAAATATAATAAATCAGTAGGAATATTGAGGGTTCACTTGACAATTCCCGGCAAAATATTCAAGTTCCAATGACGAAAAAAAAAACCTCAATTTGTAAACATTTTTTCTTTTGGCCACATTTTTTTTTGGTTGAAAATTATAATTTTATTGGACCATTTGCCAACCCAAAATAGTTACCAGATCAATTGCAAATTAGCCTTGTAGGTTTTCCACTATGTGCGTGATACCAAACGGATAAACTGAAAGACAATTAGTTCAAGTGTCTGCTATATATATATGTACATTTAGCTAGTGATTTGAAGAACACTCAAAACTATTTCATCGCAGAAAACATGGCAACTCTTGATCAGCCGCCTTTGAGTCTCTGTCTGATTTTTCTTACCATTATCACACTTCCACAGTTCATATTCACTTTTGCAAAGCCTGAAACTTATATTATCCATATGGATTCATCTGAGATGCCAAAAGCCTTCTCCAGCCTCCATTCTTGGTACTCAACTACACTTTCTTCCATATCATCCTCCAAACTTGTTTATGCTTATACCAATGCCATCCACGGCTTCAGTGCAGTTCTTACATCTTCTCAATTGGAAAACATCAAGAACTCCCCAGGGTACATTTCTTCCATTAAAGATATGACAGTTAAAGTGGACACGACTCATACGTACCAATTCCTCGGCCTCAATTCCAACCATGGCGTCTGGCCTGTCTCAAACTACGGCAAGGACGTCATAATCGGCGTGGTGGATACCGGCGTATGGCCGGAGAGCAGAAGCTACCACGATCACGGAATGAGCGACGTTCCATCGCGGTGGAAAGGCAAATGTGAGAGTGGAACCCAATTCAACTCCACCATGTGCAACAAGAAACTCATCGGGGCACGTTACTTCAACCGAGGCCTCCTCGCAAACAATCCCAACTTGACGATTTCCATGAACTCGGCTCGTGACACGGAAGGACACGGGACCCACACATCATCCACTGCTGCGGGGAGTTTTGTGGAGGGTGCATCCTTCTTCGGTTACGCCTCAGGGACGGCTAGAGGCATGGCACCGAAGGCCCATGTTGCTATGTACAAAGCCCTGTGGGATGAAGGGGCTTATGTCTCTGATCTTCTTGCCGCAATTGATCAGGCGATCATGGATGGGGTGGATGTTTTATCATTATCATTAGGCATCGATGGCCTTGCTTTGTACGCCGATCCTATTGCCATAGCCACATTTTCAGCCATGGAGAAGAAAATTTTCGTTTCCGCTTCAGCGGGTAATGAGGGGCCATACCTCCGGTCATTGCATAATGGAACTCCGTGGGTTCTCAATGTTGCTGCCGGTACTATTGACAGGGTATTTCAAGGGACTCTGACTCTAGGAAATGGAGTTTCAGCCACAGGGTATTCTCTCTACCTTGGAAATTTCTCGTCATGCGAATTCCCAATCGTTTTCCTCGGGGCGTGCGAAAATGTGACCTCACTCGGGTCAGCTGCTGCTCACAAGATTGTTGTCTGCCTAGACAGAAATGATACGTTAACCGAACAAGTTAATAATGTTGGGAAAGCAAAATTTGTTGGTGGCGTCTTCATATCGAACAACACCGACTTAGCTTCCTTCCAAACTTCATTCCCGGCGGTGTTTTTCAAGGTTGACGAAGGCCGAAAAATTCTAGAATATATTAACAATGATTCCGAACCTAAAGCAAGCATGAGATTCAAAGAAACACTCCTTGGCGCAAAGTCGGCTCCAAAGTTGGCATTCTACAGCTCTCGAGGGCCATCACCGAGCTGTCCGTACGTGCTAAAGCCTGACATTATGGCTCCTGGACATCAAGTTCTGGCTTCATGGTCTCCGAATTCTCCTGTGGCAGATGTGGTTTCTGGACCACTCTTCAGCCCCTTCAACATCATATCCGGAACTTCCATGTCGTGCCCACATGTTGCTGGGGTGGCAGCCCTTCTCAAAGCCGTGTATCCGGATTGGAGCACTGCGGCCATTCGCTCGGCCATGATGACCACAGCGAATCCACTCGACAACACCCAAAAACCCATTGGAGACACAGCGAAAGGTTACGGTGTTGCTACACCTCTCGGCATGGGAGCGGGACAGGTTGATCCAAACAGAGCACTTGATCCAGGCCTCGTATATGACGCCAGTGCACAGGACTACGTTAATCTCATTTGCGCCATGAATTACACTCGCAAGCAAATCCAGACTATCATACGATCAAACTACAATTGCTCGAACCCGTCAATCGATCTTAATTATCCGGCCTTTGTCGCGCTATACGACCCACTAGAAGAGAGAACTACTAAAACTCAGAGGTTTCAGAGGACTGTCACAAATGTAGGGGATGGTGCCGCTACTTACAAAGTTAAGGTGAAAAGGCCAAAGGATAGTGTGATTACAATATCTCCGGAGAAATTAGTCTTTGGAAAGAAAAATGAGAAGCTACGGTTTGCTTTGGCTATACGGTATAAAACGTACAGGGAGTATGTGATTAATCAAGGATCAATCACTTGGGTTGAAGAGAAGGGAAACCACAGTGTGAGGAGTCCCATTGTGGTGACACCGACAAACACCTCATTATGAGTAGTGTTTTAGCGCATGTATGTGTTAAGTATTAAGTGGCCTGAGGGCATCACTGTTTGATCTCGTTGAATGTGTTTTAATAACTTTTGAAGCATTTTATGGCTGTCATATTGAACAAGTACAAGCAATAATTCACCCAAAACCTGATCAGCAAAAACAAGTATTAATCATGCTAAATTAGATTCTTCATATATAATTGACTATTGTTATGGAAAATAAACAAGTAAAATCATGGAGGGAAGCAATAAAAATCTTGATTTTGGAAAGCCTTAGCGCTGCTTAATCTATAAAGTAACTGATGACAAAATTCGATTGAGTATTATAAATTTACAGTAGAGATGATATTGCACAACTAAGATCTTGAGTTGTAAACAGAATAATGATATTATAGCATGTAAGCAAATTTAAT
Source organism: Rehmannia glutinosa (assembly GCA_016081115.2). Taxonomy (NCBI): domain Eukaryota; kingdom Viridiplantae; phylum Streptophyta; class Magnoliopsida; order Lamiales; family Orobanchaceae; genus Rehmannia; species Rehmannia glutinosa. The sequence goes on from CM071926.1 coordinate 85,365,197, forward strand.
TCTATTTACGAACAAGTGGTAGAGGAAAGCATATCCATGAACTTGAATTCAGGAAATTTCCAGAATGCAGCAGGAATTTCCAAGACATAATGGTAACTTTGTTTTTAGTAAGCAAAGAATCTTCTAATGCAAATCCAATTCGTTATTTCAGTTAAGTTTTAGTGAAATAACAGGGGGGAAAAGAAGAAGAAATTAAAGTACAATATAAAATTTTACAAAAAAATTTATGGAGCAGAATGTTGGGCGACTAAATATGAACACGAACAAAAAATGAGAGTAGCAGAGATGAGAATGCTAAGATGGATGTCAGTACACACTAGATTAGATAAAATAAGAAATGAACACATTAGAAACAAAGTGGGAGTAGCACCAATAGATGAGAAAATTAGAGAAACACGATTAAGGTGGTTTGGACATGTTTATAGGAGACCTTTAGATGCACCTGTGCGACGTTTAGAAGGTAGAGAATCACTCACACAAATCAAAAGAGACAGAGGTAAGCCTAAAAAGACTTGGAAAGAAGCTATTAAACAAGACATTTTATACCTAGAAATAAATGAAAATATGGCTTATGACCGTAAACGATGGCGCGACATGATCCGTATAGCCGATCCCACGTAGTGAGATTAAGGCTTAGTTGTTGTTGTTGTTGTAGTATAAAATTTTACAAAAAAATCTAAAGAATGAGTATATATTGTATTGGGAAAAAATTAAAACTTGGACGAAATGAGCAGCCAAGATACGCATGCATACAAAGAGATCCAATATAAAACTTACCTAGACATTAACATTCTCATTGAGGCATTTATTCGAGCAGTTGGAAGATACATAATAAAAATGGTGTCTTTACTCTAAAGCTTTTGAACCAGGTGAGAGATGATCAATAGCAGGGAGGTACAGGGCACTCTGATGGTCCGAATTCGTTAGTCCTGTTAAAGATTCCGTGAAACAACAGCCGAAAAATGAAAAAACAACAAGATTCGACACAATAACCATCTTATCCTAAGATCATCAAAATTTCATGTTAATAGATATTCAAATTCTTCGAGTTGTAAGAAGTTAAAATCTAATAAATGTGACAAATGGACCATGTTATATATGGTAATTAAAAAAACGGGGTAATTACAAAAAAAAAAAAAAAAAAAAAACTTAAGATTTTGGACTAATTAGAAAAAAAATCAGGGAAAATGCAATTTTGGTCCTGTAACTTTACCTAGTTTGCAATTTTGGTCCTGTCCGATTTGGGTTTTGCAAATCTAGTCCTATAACTTTAAAATTGTCGCAATTTTGGTCCTCAATTGACCGGACCTAGAATTTCCGGCCACCAAATGTCACGTGTTTCTCACATGGCCCGGTCTGTGGCTGACTTGGACCCGTTGTGAGCAAAATTAGTCCTATAACTTTATCTAGTTGGCAAAATTGGTCATGTAACTTATTTTAACTCTTAAAAAATAGAGTTTTTATTTTTCTCATTTTAAAATTTATTCATGTGATTAAATTTATTTTAAAATCTAAAAGTTAAAATACGAAAAATATAATGATTTCTTTAAAAAACTTAAAACAGTTAAAAAAATTGAAATTACAATGAAAATTGTTAGAAAATTAAATATGAAAATTAAGTACACTTTTTTAAGCATTTAAAATTTATTTAAAATATTTTAAAATTCGAAATAAAAAAAAACTCAAAATTATTTCCAAAAAGTTATTTTTAAAACTAAACGATGTTTTAAAATTCTGAAATTTTGTTTAAAAACCTAAAAATTGTGTTAAAAATCTGCCAATTACTTCAAATATTTAAAATAAATTCAATATAAAATAAAAAATCTTGAAAAGTGTTTAAAATATGAAAATTTACCTAAAAATCTGAAAAAAGATCAAAATTGAACACTATTGAAGACTATTGAAATATCTTATCAAAAAATCTGAATTTTTGACAAAATCCAAAAAGGGTAAAAAAACATAGATTTTTTTACAGAACTAAAATTATTTTAAAAAATCTAAAATTAAAGAAAATATTGAAATTTATTTTTAAAAAATCCAGTATTTGTTTAGAAGTCGTACAATTATTCCAAATCGGGATATTAAAATCTGAATATATTTAGAAAATTTATAGATTTTTAAAAAAAATTCAAATTTTTAAAAAGAGTTTTGTGTTTTTTATTTTATTTTGGAATTTAAAATATTTTAAATAAATGTCGATTTTTAAAAATAATTTATAGTTTTTTCAAAAATTACCATATCTTTTTTTTTTATAATTTTTGGATTTTAAAAATAATTTCATATTTTTTTACTATTATTTTAAAATATTTTCGATTTATAGTTTTTTTAAATATTATTTTAAAATTATTTCAATTTATAGTTTCGATTTTTTGGTAAAATGATTTTTGAATTTTAAAATAATTTCGGTTTTTTAATAAAATATTTCAAAAGTCTTCAATAGTTTTCAGTTTTAATCCATTTTTCAGATTTTTAGATAATTTTTCATATTTTAAATAATTTTCCAGATTTTTTATTTTACAACTTTTAGTTTTTTAAACAAAATTTCAGAATTTTAAAACATCGTTTAGTTTTAAAAATAACTTTTTGGAAATAATTTTGAGTTTTTTTTATTTCGAATTTTAAAATATTTTAAATAAATTTTAAATATTTAAAAAAGTGTATTTAATTTTCATATTTAATGTTTTAACAATTTTCATTGTAATTTCAATTTTTTTACTGTTTTAAGTTTTTTAAAGAAATTATTATATTTTTCATATTTTAACTTTTAGATTTTAAAATAAATTTAATCACATGAATAAATTTTAAAATGAGAAAAATAAAAACTCTATTTTTTAAGAGTTAAAATAAGTTACAGGACCAATTTTGCCAACTAGATAAAGTTACAGGACCAATTTTGCTCCTAACGGGTCCAAGTCAGCCACAAACCGGGCCATATGAGAAACACGTGACATTTGGTGGCCGAAAATTCTAGGTCCGGTCAATTGAGGACCAAAATTGCGACAATTTTAAAGTTATAGGACTAGATTTGCAAAACCCAAATCGAACAGGACCAAAATTGCAAACTAGGTAAAGTTACAGGACCAAAATTGCATTTTTCCCAAAAAATCAAGATATATTTCAAAATTACGAAAAGACCCATCAAATTTTGTTATATCTTAAATTTGAGGTTGTAACTGTATTGTTAGCTCAAATTTATTAAGCTAAACCGCAAGTGTACAACATGGTTAATAGATAGTGGCAAGCAAGGTCATATTCCAGGTATTGATTAAAGAATACAAGAATACGAATTACCACAATCGTAGTAGCCTCAATTTTATTGAAACCATTGGAAATATGAGGATGAATTTTCTAACAATTTAAATAAAATGAAGGAAATAAACAATTAACAAGCTCATTCGTAGAGAAATAACCAATGAATAAAAACAATCATAGGACTATGATTTCGACATATATCTCTAAAATTATATCCAATTTGTATTTTGCAAAGCCAATTGTACCTTATATATGAACATTATTCATATCTAGTTCATTCCCTCTCTCGAAGCAAACAAATCATAGATCAATAATTAATTGTTAGCATCTCTACTCAACAATTAATATCGACTACAAAAAGCATATTGAATTAAGTATCTAGACTCCAAAACATCATAAGCCTCTCGACTCTACAATTATCTACGTTGTGATTTCTTTAATCTTTAAAACCCATATCTCGAATTATAAACCAACATACTTAATATGTGAATTATTGATTAGGTAATCTACGAGAATTAAGCACAAGAAAACACAAATGCAATGAAATATGTTAAAAATACGGTATTATTGTAGTAAATATATACATCAGTTAAAATACATATGTATGCAGTGAAATATTTTAAGATATACGGTATTATTAAAGTAAATATACACATCAATTAGATTTTCTTTAAAAAAAATGTACATACATGTTGATATTGTATGTAGCATCAAATGAAACGAGATCACAGAATACGCCATAATTCCTTATTGATGTTTGTTACGCCCAAAATAGTCGGGTTATTTGCTCATTCTCATCGATGTCATAATTGAATGTCATTCTAGACTTATTTTCTTTTTCCTGAGGTACTTATATCTATTACCAACTGTGCATCCGCACCAAATATATAGACCTTCAAATCTCTCTTAAAATTTTTGAAATCTATTTGGAGTGCTCCAACTTTGGAGTACCCTCCAATCATCTCCTTAAACATTATGTGGGTTTTAATAGTACCAACATTGGCCCTTGAACAATTTAAGATGAATTGCTGGTGTCCAAAATTAATACTCATATTTACCTTCACAAATTGTCTGTATGGTTCCGAAGTCAAAGAATAAGTGTGACACTCTTCAAAATATTTAATCTTGTTGGCATTCGGTAATGTGTATTGAAATATATACCGTGCATAGCAACCTATTCGTTTTGACATCCTTGTACGTGATGTTGCACTCCTTTGCAATTAGTCTTCATCATTGTTACAAACTGGATTGGAACTCTTAGGCCTTGTTTGTTTATGTTTCCAATGGCCTCTTTCCAGTTTCCAACTATACATAAAAGTGGAATCATGTTTGTTCATAAAATTTCCAATGGAAATCATCATTTTCATTTTCTATTTTTCACATAAAACAACATCTCAAACCTATAATTTCTATTCTCAAACATATACACTACCCTACATCACTCATCATTACTTATCAATCACTATTCTCATATTTTAACTCAATTATATATGTGGGACCCACCATTATCAACTTTATCTACTTAAAATATTACTATTTTTAAATTATAACTATCTAATGGGACCCATCAACTATAATCTTACAAATATAATATTATATATTCAAATTAAAACCAAACACAATCTCATTTCCAACCCTACATAAAACACATTTCAATTCATTCATCCAAACACAATCCCAATTTCCACACGAAAACCAATAAATTCTCAAAATTCTATTTCTAACTCCAGAAACTGGAAATGGACCATGGAAACATAAACAAACAAGCCCTTACTATTTTTGATGCCCTATCGGTTGCATACTATATATTGTACATGTATCACATTGTTTCTGAACCTTCTTGTCGTACTTGTTCGAATGTCGAATCCACTATAGGTGTCATATTCCCTGTAGAATTGCACGCCCTTTTCCAATATCTCAAATTCCTTTCGGACTCGTGGGATTTTTTCTTGTTCAACTTCAGGAATCTTAATATTTTGTTAAACCAGGTGAAATCTCTAGTCTTTTGTTAGCATAATCAGTGTTGTCTGATACAGTAAACAATTAATATGCATATCGAACTAGATACCTAAATATGTTGCATATATGATATAAGTATTCCATCAATTTTGATAGAATGTGATCAAATATTTTAAATCGTCAAATAACAGGAATTTTATTAAGTTGTTGATTTATATAGTGAACAGTTATTATTTATACAAAAAAAATTAGTTATATATGCAGTATCTGTTATGTAAATGTTACACCAAGTTAATAAATTCCAATGGAATAACACATCCACATTCAGTAGTTCAATTATACAAGATTTTTATCCTTTTTGTACATCATAATGATATAATATATGCATCAAAAAAAAGTTATGTTCATATTAACAAATCCAGTTTGAATGAGCCATCCAAATTTAGTAACTAAAAGATGCAGCATCTCTATTCAATACATTCGATATAATGAAGCATTACATGCACTAAAAACAAGTAGTATCATGATTAAACATACGCATCAATTAGAATTAGCATTAAAAACTAAAAAATAATAATTGGGTTCTGGGAATACCTATTTCGTCACGTAGTTGAAGGAAATCATCAGTATTAGCATCCATGGTGTTGATTTTCCAAGATTTTTTTTCTGTATTTATTGTAGAACGGGTTCTATGATCTTGAGAGATATAGTTTTTGTTTAATTGCGCATCATCCGTCTGCCCTTTTTCTTCGTGTTTTTTTTCAAGGATGGATAGCATATTTAATATAGGGGTAGCGTTATTAACACCCCCAAAGCCTATCAATACACCCCTCTATTTAATTATAAATTTATCATCAATTGAGAAGACTAAAATGTCCTTAGTATCCCACCAAATATCTAAATACACCTACCAAATTATTAAATACACCATCATCCTTTTAATCCTTATAATCTTCTTCTCTCACTCCGTGCGCATTCCTTTTCTTCTTCTCCCCTTGTTTTTCCTCTTTCTTATTTCTTTCTTTCTACTCTTCCCTTTTTTCTCGCTTCTTTATTGCCAAATCTTACACCTTTGCGAAAAAAAATTCGAGTGACATATGATCAAAGAGTTGACAAACATGAACAAACCATGCATTTTTTTACGTTTTCGACTGCATATGGCTTTGGTGTTTTTGAATTGAAACTTCACATTTTTTTCACAACAAAAGCAATCGTGAGAGAGGCAGAGAGAGATAAACAATTGGTGTTCTGGCTTGTACTTCGTTTTTTTTTTTTTTGAGATAAAAACAGTAATCCATTAAAACACCAAAAGTGAAATAACAAATTAAGTTAAACAAGAAGCTAAAGCATCTGTCGAGTTATTGGCCTTCGCTAACTGATGCTCTAACCATTTTATTACAAGCACGAAAATTGTGCAGCGATTTCATTTAGGAGAAAAGAATTTGTCAAGTCACGGTCCACTCCATCACCCATTTTCTGAAACAATTATATAATAGAAAAATTCGTGCAGATAAAATTGTGGTTGGGTTTGATATTACCATCTTTTTCTTGTTGAAAAACATCTTTTGAAATATATTGTAAAACGTGTGTTGGGTGACTTTGATCATGGGTGTATGGGTTTATATTTTCCGTAATGAATTGAGATTTAATTGGGGAAGGGGTAAAATTAGAAATGTTGTGGGGTGTATTAAGTAAATATTTTATTTTTAAAAAGGGGGTGGGGTGTATTAATAGATTTTGGGGGTGTTAATAGTGTTTGCCTTTTCTTTTTATGGGACAACAACGATGCTTTTAGAATGCCAGTGTCTTTTCCGCAACAACATTATCCAATTAGATTGGATTTTATTCTTCCTCAACTTGTAAAACAATTTTATTGGAAATTATAATAATATAAAGGCATTTCTTTATCTTATGTTCTTTTGCATTTATCACATATTTGCACATATGATAAAGTTTAGATCAATTTGGCAAAAATAAATACAATCGGCGAGAAAATAAAATGACAAAACCCGCCTACGTCCACGAGTATCCGTTCTTTACTAATAAAGAATTTCCCGGTGATCGCGTACAACCACTTTACTAGCTATCAAAGAACACTCTCCCCAACCCTTTCAGGTTACCCAAGAGAAAAATACCCGAATGTTTCCCAAGCACCTATCACAATTTGACTCACCCAAATTGATCTCCCCGTGTGGACACTCATTTTTCCTCTTTTGATGGCCAATGATGGCAATCTTTTTATGGAATATGTCTCTAAATGAGCAGGCTTTGATCTTAAATTTCCATTTTCAAAAGTTCGTTTGGGTTTTTCAAAGATAGGACATTAAAGCAACTTCGTTTTTTTTTTTTTTTTGAGATAAAAACAGTAATCCATTAAAACACCAAAAGTGAAATAACAAATTGTTCAAGAAGCTAAAGCATCTGTCGAGATGTTGCATTCCATTACAAACGAAAATTGTGCAGCGATTTCATTTAGGAGAAAGAATTTGTTGAGTGAAAACAATTATATAATAGAAAAATTCGTGCAGATAAAATTGTGGGTGTTTGATATTACCATCTTTTTCTTGTTGAAAAACATCTTTTGAAATATATTGTAAAACGTGTGTTGGGTGACTTTGATCATGGGTGTATGGGTTTATATTTTCCGTAATGAATTGAAAATTCTTAGATAGAAATGCTTTGATTGTCGATTTTATAAAAATTTTCATAGATTTTTGCAATAGTGTTACATGATTAATTCTACTTGTAAAACAATTTTATTGGAAATTATAATAATATAAAGGCATTTCTTTATCTTATGTTCTTTTGCATTTATCACATATTTGTGTATATCCTACAATACTTTGATTTACCTTTGATGATTGATGGCAATCATGACAATCACTTAAATTTGAGTATGGGTTTTTTGGGTATTGTAGTGATATACATGGATGTTGCATTCCATTTGTGTTGAGACACAAAACATATGTGGGTGCTTGTTAGCGAACAAGTTTAAACATGACAATGAAAACTTTGTCATTTAATAAGGGAATTTCAATAGTACATGATTTTTCATAGTTTGTGGTTCAATACTTTGATTTACCTTTTGATTGCTTGACAATCACAAAGAGGTACGATGAATTTGATTCAAAGAGAATCACAAGTACTTGAAATGGAATCATGCACGATGAATTTATTAAATCAATTGAAATGGTTCGATTATTAAATCTCGACTTATAAATCTATGCCCAAGATTTAATCGGAAATTAGTTGTCGAAAGGATCGTACATGTATGCAATTGCAATTGAAATAGGTTTACTCGCTATTTCACCTAATACTAGATAATCATGCTACTTGCTAGATGTTACCATGATTTGTAGGTTCTTGAAATTAAAGAGTTAACTTCAAGTATATTTATTAATTGGATTAATAAATTGAATAAGTTATTATTATTCAAAAGTTACAAAAGTTGTAAGCCTACTACTAGTGTTAGTCGTGAACCTAAAAGGGTCACACATAATTTTGGATGTTGACATTTTGATATTGAAAAATCCAATGGTTGGATGCAATTAATTGATATAGATTAATTAATTGAGTTTTAATTTAATTCAATTGTGGAATTAAATATTTAATTATATATAATTTGATTATTTAATTAAATCTAATTTGATTAGAGAACCAAATAATTGAAATAGAATCAATTGATCAATATTTGAATTGATTAATTGAGATTTAAATTAATTAATTATTAGAATTAATTAATTGGACTTTAAAGTCCAATCCCATACCATAATCTAGTAAGCCTAGTTGTAGAAGCCAACTAGATAATTGAAAAGAAATAAATAAATAAGATTTATTTTAATATATATATATATTATGATATATATATATATATACATATATATACATGATTAAAAGAGAGAATTAAAAAAAAAAAGGAAAAATAAGAAAATTCACATTGCTGATACATGCATGGTTGGTGACGTTTTCTTTCCTCTTTTTGTACCTTGAGCCACTCAAATGAGATTCTTTAATATAAGACAATATCATTTATATCATTGTCTTATGCATTAAGCCATGTTATGGCTATAGCTATTAGGTGTGCTTTACTTAATTTAATAAATAAAAAAAAAAAAAAAAAAACATGCTTTAAGTTGAAAGCTTGTCTACCATTATAATCAGAAGAATTTTTGAGTGGGTTAAGGGTTCTTGGTTTTTGTGGCGTAAAGGATTTTTGAAGTTAAAACAAGTTTTCATCTTCTCAAACAGATTCTCTCTTCATGTACTATATTGTTCTTCAAAAGAAAATTTAGTAGAGAATAATTAACCAATAATTATTCATCTACAAATTTTAACAATAGTTGATTGTTGGAATTAAATTCTATTCTATTTTTCAATTTCGAAAACGTGGTAAATTCTACTAGCGAAGAATTTATTCCGGTGTCACAACCAAGAGGTGGACTCAATTAGAGGGGAGGCGCTTGAATCTCTATTGGCGAGTTTGCGAGGATTTACCCTGCTGTGAGGAATTTGGATTCCTTCTACATCATCTTCAAAAGGAAGCAATTTAGGAAAGATCCTAAATCTTGTTTTACCACTTGTATAAATGCGCGATCGTTAAATCGCTACGAAAATCGGGGGTTTTGTTTTATGTATAATTGTATGCATGATTTAAATTCTAAATTTCCGCTGCGTTTAGCCCCGCGATATAGCGAACCCAACAAATAGCACCTCCCTTAACACAAAAACTCCTGTCAGACCGTCTAGCGGGTCTTACCTGTTAGACCGATCTGACCCGCGGACCCGGTGGCATTTTCGTAATGTTAGCAGTGGTGTTTTAGTAGTTTTTCAGGGACTACCGGTATTACTAGTCCTTCTGAAAAGTATTAGTCGTCCTTCTAAAAAGTATTAGCAGTTCTTCTGAAATTTATTAGTAGTTCCCTGAAGAGTATTTTTAGTATTTCTCCTTAATATATCGAAATGTATTAGCGAAATGTATTAGCAGTCCCTCAAAAAAGTATTAATAGTTCCTTGAAAAAGTATTAGTAGTTCCCTGGAGAGTATTTTAGTAGTTTCCGTGAATATAATTAATATTTTCTCCCGAAATGTATTATCAGTCCTTCTGAAAAGTATTAGTCGTCCTTCTAAAAAGTATTAGCAGTTCTTCTGAAATGTATTAGTAGTTTTTTGGAGAGTATTTTAGTAGTTCTACTGAATATAATTAGCCTTTTATCCCGAAAAGTGTTAGTAGTTGCTCGGAAAAGTATTAGCAGTCCCTCGAAAAAGTATTAGTAGTTCCTTGAACAGTATTTTATTAGTCATTCTAAACGTATTAGTCTTTTCTGTCAAAAGTATTAGTAGTCCCAGTGAAACGTATTAGTAGTTCCCTTGTAAAATATTAGTTTTGTCCCCTAAAATGTTTTCAGTAATTTTCCTGAATAGTATTAATTTTTCCAATAAAAAGTATTAGTAGCCCCACTGAAAAGTATTAGTTTTTTTCTTACAACTAAAATAATAATCTTCAAACTCCAACTTTCAGAGGACTGAGAAAGAAGAAAAAATTTAGTTTTTTTTTAAAATATATTTAATAATTCACACGACAAAAATTAAGTTTTTCTGCTAAAAAGTATTAGTAGACCCACTTAAAAGTATTAGTAGTTCACTTGAAAAGTATTAATAGTCCCGAAAATATTTAATAGTTATATTTTTCCAACAAAAGATGAACAACTACCGGAGAAACATAGAAAATTAACAAATTTTTGTATTTGATAGATGAACTAACTTTTACAAATCTCAATAACAAATGTCAGCGAAAAATAGAAAAAAACAGAGATCTACCAAATTTCCAAAACAGAACAAAAAAAACAAACACATGAAATCTTATACCCAGTAGCGAAGATGACCGAAGAAACACTAACTGAAACTCTAGCAAAAAGAGAACATCTTCAGTTTTTTAAACATCAAAAAATTTGTTGTCAATAATTTAATCTACAAGAGTTGGTCAATACTAATTAATACAGTCACAAAACCATAAAAAGTTCGGAAAATTGCTGCTTCTTCAGAGTGAGACAATCAAGTTCCATAACCTCGATATTAAGATGAAAAGATGAAAAAAGAACAGTATCATGTATGCCTGTTGTTTGGATGAAGAGACAATGAGTCAATTAGGTGAGAGAGTGCGGGGAGGGAAAAAGAGATGGAGAGAGATAAAAGATGGAATTATATTTCGGGTTGGTTATGGACTTAGATTAGTTGTTAGGATCCGTCTAACGAACTAGATCTAGATGGTCTGACAGAAGATCTACTCCTCCCTTAATATAATTCACGGTGATGGAGGTTATGGAAAGCGTTATTTTTGATCTATTTGTTTTAGGATAATATTTCTAGGATTTTGTCTTAATTGAGCACATCAGTTCCTATTTTTTTGGCAACGTATTTGACAGTTATCTTCCTAAGCCTTATATTGTCTATTATACCACTATCAATTATAGTTATTGATTATTAATCTAATTTTCAGTCATTAAATTTGGACCATCAACTGAAAAATCTCAATGGTTTGGATGAGTCCCCAGTGTCTAACAGGAGCATGGTTGTCCCATTTGAACCATCCTATATATATATGGATCAAATGAGACCACGTTCTTGGGGTAAGACAGCGTGTACTATTCTTGTCTATTTTTTTAATTTTTTCAAAGACTGAGATTTAATTAATTTTTAAGCATTTTTTTATTTTAATTCGAATAAGGGTAGATTAGTCATTTGTCATATAATTGATTCCTTAATTCATGGTCCCCACATATTTTTGTTTGACAATTTTAATATGCAGTACATATATATTAAACATACATTATAATTGTGAGGCCCCGATTTTTTCAACATATTCTACAATGATGTATAGAGACAAAATCTTGGCTAAGTGTCACAATATCTATTATAGATGAGATATGATACTCAATTATTTATTTCTTCTAACGACGATTACTCTTTCCCTATTTCGAGCATACCGGTTATATTCTTACTCAAGTATTAATTCTTGATCGACTATAGATGACTTTAGAAATATGGGACCCTCGATAATTTAGGAGTACATTTTAATCCTTATCCAAATATTTCACCTTATTCTATAATACATTTTCAAACAACTTCCTATTTATTTAAAAAAAAAAAAGATACACACTTTTGTTGCTTCACATCCTTATTTTATCCTCCATATTTATATATATTTACACATTTTATTTTCCCTTAACTTTAACAAAAGAAAAGAAAAACACAATTTTTATCCTCCTACACTAGTATTTTCGGCCCTTAGGGGAAAATAGGGAGGGATCATTTAATTTTTTTTTCCAACAACTTTACTACAATTATTAATATATATATATATATATATATATATATATATATTAGCACAATTTTAGGCCATAGGGTAGGAGGGAATCAAAGCCCTTTTTTTATCCTATCCTACAACATTAAAATACAACCCTTTTTTTATCCTATCCTACAACATTAAAATACAACCTAATGGTGTCATTACAATAAGTAATCACCAAAGACAAAAATTTTCCTCCCACCAACATCAAACTTTCGGCTCTCTCTCTCTTTTAGGAAAGAATCATTCATTTTTTAAAAAACTCCAACACACTTTAATCAATTTATTACAAAAAAAAATAAAAATAAAAATTAAAAATCCTCCCACCCAACCCCAAATTTTCGGCCAACATCAATAAGGGGGACCAAGCCATTTTTTTTCTTTACCACATTATTTACCTAAATCTTCCAATACACCTTCATCTCCATACTTAGAAAAAAAAACAACACAAGACTTACTTCCATTTCTCCTCTAAGGGTCGGAAATCTTGCTAAGTAAGGTGAGAATTTTTTCTTCCAATTTTATTTTTATCATTGAAACTTCAAAACCTATACCTCCAACTTCTATCTTGATGAATCAATTTTGTTGAGGTACTCCTAGAACAATTTTTCATGAAAAATTAAGAGACCTAGACTTGACTACAAGTTTGAAGAGGAAATTCAAGACTACAAGTTTGAAGAGGAAATTCAAGACTATACACTTTTAAGGTGAGAAATTGTGGTTTTAGTATTTTTCTCTTGACAACATGAAGAATTAATTTTTGACTCAAGAATATGAAATATTGGAGCTTAGGGGCCGACCTACACCCTCTCAAATTGAAGATTAGAAGCTTGAAGGAAAATTTCCATTTTGTAGAAACTACTTGAAGAGATTGAGGTAAGTAATAGCCATTTGATCCTAGTATAATTTCTTTAGACTTGAGACTTTAATTTTAACACCAAAATATGGTTTAGATACCATTTAGGAGCTGACCTTCAAGAGCTTGAGTCAAGAAGTTGATACAAGGAAGAAGACTCTATTTTTAAACCAACCCGAGAAAGACTACTACGAGGTGGGTGAAATATCTTTCAAAAATAGACAAATAATTTTCATAAAATGCATGTAGTACATGAAAATATTTTAAATTTCTATATATATTACATGTATTTTTTGATATATATCAAGTTCAAGAAGTTTCACAAAAACGAGCATGATTTTGATTTCTTGCACAATAGGGACATATTTGCATATATATCTTAATTTCTTGTTCAACTCTTGATTAATGTGTAAATGAATGTGTTATATGCTCAAAACTATGTTCTATACTTGATATATATTCTGGAAAATATGACCTTATGCTCGAAATTGAACAAATATGCCATTTATGCAATTTTTGCAAAGTTGAGGACTAAACCGTAATTTCGAAAATTGTCCAAGGACCAATCTGTAAATTTCAAAATTTTGGACTGTATTAATTGTAAAATTTAATATTTTAAGTTAATAATAATAGTTTAAAGGTTTTGAGATAAGAAAACCCATCCTTGGAATTTTAGAGACTCAATTGTGGAAACTTGAAAGTTTAAGGGGCAAAAATGAATTTTTAAAAACTGTTCAGGGATCCCTCTGAAAATTTCGAAATTTTGACTTCCTCAAACTGAAAAAATTATATTTTGAGAGATTTTCAAAGTTAAAGTGGTTTGGGTTGAGAAAACCGATATGTTAAATTTTAAGTACTAAAGTGTAAAAATTCCAATTTCAAAGGACCAAAATGAAATTTTCAGAAAACGTACATCTCGGACACCTGGGAATTTACATAACCTTGTTTCTATAACATTTTGAACTCATGGTTAAAATTTCATAATAAACGAACACCAAAAAAACCCTTAAGGGCAAAAACCGAATTTTTGGACTAGAAATCAAATTTGTAAAAATTAAGGGACTTAAACCGACCCTATTTCAAAACTATTATTTTCCCAACATCCTACTGTTATACATGATATTTTAAAATTTGAATCACATCAAAAACCCTCCTGGTTTGTGAGATCCAAAATTTTTAAGTTCGGGATCGAAAATAACGTTTTTGACAAAAGAAGGGACCAAACTGAAATTTTACAAAACCTCGACCCAAACCCTTTGAAAACTGAATCTTTGAACAATTTTAATAATTTAGAAACTGACCTTATATTTTTCCGAGGTCGAGACTAGGATTTATTAAATTTCTGACTCGATAAGTACTTTTTCCAAGAAATGAGACTATTTATAAAATTTTCTTTTATCAAGGACCCCAAAATAAAATATTTTCCTATCTACAGTCCTAAAACTAATTTAATTATGATTTAATTATACTTCAATAATTTTTTTGAAAATCCTCGGACCATACGCACTACGCGTGGCGACTTCCTCGCCTTTGGACAAATTTAAACTTAACTTGTTGATACCTTGTACTGATTTATATGTATCGTCATGCTTTTTACTCTACTACCTAATTGACATTCCGTACTTGTAATTATTTTCTTGCTTGATTCAACTTGGTGTGTCGAGCTCACAGTCGGAATGGATACGTCAGGGATGGAACCGGGCAGCTTGACTGCTATTCCACTCTTCGGCTCTATCGTCCTAATCCCGCAACTGAGGGACGGAGTTTGTCCAAGGAAAGCGGGTCATAGTATTTGAGGTATAATCATGATTATGACAATCCGGGCCTAGCTAGCTCTATTGTGGATTTGTCTTTGCCTATGGAGCGATAAGGTGACAGGTCTTGGACCATCTTGCTCGGGGAGTTACAAGAAAGAACGAAGGAATCGTTGTCTGATCCACACGATTCTGGAGTTACTCGGACCCGTTTGGTTGGCGTCACACTCCGTGCGCAACCACTACTTGCTTGGGTTGGCGTTACACTCGTGCACGCAATCATTACTTGCAGGTTGGCATTACACTAAAACGCAACCACTACTTGAACTATTTGCAATGCATTCATAGTGCTTGAATGATCATGAACTATTTTCATCAAACTATATAAAGCTATATTATTTTGAATACCATGTTGCTTGTGTTTCGCATGTGACGCACGCATCATGAATCATTCATTTTTCATATAACTGTTCTCTTGCATCTATATAAGCCACACTTACACACGATCACCCATCCACTGAGAATTCTTGTCTCACCCCCACCTTTTTCAACGGACAGCTGATGATCCACCATATTATGAAGACGTCAATGAAGACGACCAAACAACGGAGTAATCTCTAGACTTAGTTCGTCAGTCTAACCTTTCAAAATACTTATGCTTTGATAACGGACAATTTATTTCATTCGATTTAATAGAGAGGCGTAAGACCTCTTTCACTTAGACAAATAGATTGTAATAGTATTTTCTGCTGCAACTATTGACTCTGTTTCCGAGGGATTATGAAGAACTATGTCTATTCGAGAATTAATATCGCTCAAATACTTGGTAGATTATATTTTAGAATAGAGAATTGGCATGAGTTACCGTTGCGTAGCGGCTCCAAATTTCGGGGGCATTACAATAATAGTGTCAAATATGCAGTACATATATGTTAAATATGCAGTATAATCACCGCAAAACACATACACGGTCCAGAGCACATACACAGTCCCCACATGTTAATGATAGTGATTTTCTCTCTCTATAACTTATTTCTTAATTCATGGTCCTCACATATTTTTGTTTGATAATTTTAATATGCAGTATATATATGTTAAACATGCAGTATAATAACGTTAAATATACAATACATATATGTTAAATATGCAGTAGAATCATCACAGAGCATATACACGGGCCCACATGTTAATGAGCATGATTTTTTCTCTCTATAACTGATTTCTTAATTCACGGTTCTCACATATTTTTGTTTGATTATTTTAATATGCAGTACATATATATTAAACATGCAGTATAATAGTGTTAAATATGCAGTACATATATATTAAATATGCAGTATAACCATCGCAGAGCACACACACGAATCATATGCATCATATTTATATAATATATATTATAACATCTCTAACTATACAATATATATATATATTAAATATGCAGTGTAAAGAGGATTTTTTTTTCTTGGAAAGAGGATTGTGATTATCTCTCTCTCCATAACTGATTCTCTATTTCACGGTCCTCACATGTTTTGATAGGCAATTTTACCCTTATTGGGGATTTAATTAATTAGTTAATATTTCAGTATCCTATATTAATCCTAGCCTTTGATGTATATAAGGGATAGTTGAGATCAGTTTACACTATCTCACCGTAGAATGTAGTCTCATTGGATTAACTAACTTTTACAATTATCTAACATTGTATACAAAATTATAATTTTTTTCCTAATTTATGAAAAGATATTTGAGTTGCATGTTTGTTTGGTGTTTGTCATTTGTTCCTTTTTTCAATTTTAATATTCAGTAAAATCAAACCCAAAGAGTTTGGTACATATATTAAATAATATTAAGCATTTCATCTATATTTATAACAATGCATACAATATAAGTATTCTAATTTTTGTTATAGAATCGTATAATACGAATCAATATCTGGCGTCCAAATTTTGATTTCAAAATATTTTATTTTGAATTAAATCAGTAGTTTTTAAATTAAAAAAATAAGATAATTTTATTTCATGACTAAATATTTGAATACTTTGGCTAAATTGATTGATGATGTGACAAGTGAAATGACAAGAAATCAAGGCGGTTGAGTGGCTGATTGTGTGAGATTTGATTTAATTTATGTATATTTTTAAGAGATATATGTATATATATATATATCAATATTAATGTTCATGATTTTCATTTAACTAGTCTTTTATCTGTGTGATACACGGGGTGTATATTTGTTAGGCCCCTGTTTTATCTTTCATTACATGTATATTTTTCTAATAGTTGTATGAATTCAACCTATTAGATTTAGGGAAGACAATATCCCCGTGGAGAACAATCCTCGTTGGTAACCAAATGAAATGGGACGGAAAATTCCCAATTAATTTGGGGATAGGGATTCTCTGCTTCTCTAGGCTCGGCGATGGGACGGGATGGTATTTATATCCGGTACCCCTTTCTATTCCGATTAGATAAAATGGAGATTCTCTGTTTCCATCATCATTCCCCGAATACGTATATTATTTTTATATATTATTGATATTAATTCAATTTATAATTTTTGATTTTATTAATTCTAAAATTAAATCCAAGAATCTTTATAATTTTATTTGTTCTCATTCTTTATTTTACAAGTTATGTATTTATGTTATCTATGTTTTAAAAAAATAATGATTGCAAAAATTTTAAAATTTCAAAAAATAATTAAAATATAAAGATAATTGATTTGAGATTAAATCATACGATTTCACCATAAAAAAATGTGAAGCCCCAATTTTTTCGAGCTATTAATTGATCCTTATTGTCGTCTATACTTTTGATCGACTATTTTACCGCGTCATTTTGACGAGTAATCATTAATAATATATACATTTTGTATTTTATTTCATTTTATTTATTTATGATCATGATCTTTATTAATTGTATTCCTCATTTATGATCACTTGATTGATCATTATTACTATTTTTGTATTTATTAGTCACCTTAGAATTTTAAGAGACTATTTATTTTAGAGACTTTTACCTTATAGAATTAAGATTTTGATTTAGATTAAGTGATCATGAGACTCACAAGTGATCAAGGAAATCACTAATTATTTTGGAGATTGATATATTTCATCTATTATCATCAAATTTGGGACAAAAAAAAAATATGGAATTACCATAATACCCTTGAAGTGGACGGCCAACATGGATATTTTTGGAATAAAAATATCATCCAACTCTTGTACACCTACACCATATATTAGTCATCTTGTGTATAATTATACCATCAATTCAAACATTATACACATCATCTCTCACATTACTTCTTTAATATTTTTTTTGCCAACATGTTGGAAGTCTTCCAACATTCCATTCAAACCAAGTCTTGCCCATACCTTTGACCTCAAATTGTCTCCCATGCATGAGGCAAAATGCAAGACACAATTTGAACAAAAATTCCTTCCCCTCTCTCTTCGTGTGGACGGCCAAAATGGCCATTTTTGTGCCAAATTTCATTTCATTTTTCTTCAACACATTCTAACACTCAAGTCTTTCTCCTCCTTCTCTCTAAAAACTCCCAACTTCTCTCTATTCTTCCTCTCACTTTCTTCTTCCATACTTAGGAAATTTTCAAGATTTTTCCTCCCTATTCTTCACAAAAATCGAACCAAACTATACCAAGGTAAGAAATTTTATCTTCAATCCATTTTTGATATCACATTGTTCATCTCTTCCACCTTCTTAACTTAAGTTTGAATTTGTTTTGGAGGTACATTTAGAAGACCTTGAAGATTAGAGCTTGATAACATTTTTTAAGAAGGACCTCAAGCTTGAAGGGAAACTAGTAGAGCAATTTGGACTACAAGGTAAGAATTGAGTACTAGACCCCTTCTTTCTTCTTCTTTCTATTTTTTCTTCTTTTTAACACCCCTTTTTCATTTTTGAGATATAGGGGCTGACCTTAGGTGATTTTGGAGTTGAACCAAAATTTCCAAATTTTAAGCTTCAACTAGTCTCCAAACACCTACTACACAAGGTAAAGTGTAGTCCTTCTCATTTCCTTATTTCCTTCTTTTTATCCTTAATTTTTCTCTCATTTTTCTAACTTCAAATTTTTGATATTTCTTGACTTAGAGGCTGACCTAAGAAGCCTCATCCAAAAATTGTGAAATTATCCTTTTATTTCACAATTTCCAATTTTAAGGTGGGTGGAAAAATATTTTCCAACTTTTAGGTGTTTTGATTAAATGCATGTAGAAAATTTGATCATGAGCCTTGAGATATATATAATCTATGTATTGCATGTCAATTTTATGTAACAAGTCATGAAAATTCTCAAGTGTTGCTCAAAATTACTATTTATTGAATTTTAGGTGCATGCATGTACACTTTAATGTTCTATTTGATGAATTCTTGTATGTATTGGACATGCATGTGCATGATCTTTAAAATCTATGTTTTGGATGCCTTATAACCTGGAAAAGTCGAGCATAATTGATTAAATTTCAATTTTAGACTAAAAAATATAAAAATGGAAAGTTGGTGGACTAAATTGCAAGAAAATAAAAGTTAAAGGACCCCTCTGCAAATTTCGAAATTTGGGACTGTACTCAGGTTCAAAAATGACTTTTGGATATTTTAATAAAGTTTTAAGAGTTTTAAGATAAATAAAATCAACCTTTAAAAGCCCAAGGACTAGATTGTAAAATTTTATAAGTTTAAGGGCTACTTTGCAATTTTTAAAACTGTGCCAGACCTTAACTTTAAAATTTGAAATTTTTACTCTTAAGGTACTGGGAATTACATATTTTAAAAGTATTCCAAAAATCCAAGTGGTTAGGGCTTGGAAAATAATTTTTCTAAAATTGAGGGACTAATGTGTAAAATACTAAACTTGAGGACCCAAATGAAATTTCCAGGACTTATGCAGCAAATGCACCTGGAAATACTAACTTAACTATAACGTAATTATATTTTGGACCCAAGGTTCAAATTTCATAACAATTGGACCCCTAAAAGCCTTAAAGGCAATTATTTCAAAATGGGACAAAAATGATATTTTCAAAAGTTAAAGGACCTACACATATTTCTTTTAAAAACTGCTTTTGTCCCAATATCCTACTAACCTTAGTGATATTTTCCAACTAGAATCACATTAAAAGCCCTTCCGGTTTGTGAGTTCCGAATTTTTAAAACTTAAGGTCCGAATTGGCAATTTTTACAAATTTGGGGCCAATGTGAGAATTTTACAAAATCTCGACTTCAAAATTTTAAAAACCTGAATATATGGACAATTTGGAGAATTTAGGAACTGACCTCTTAATTTTTCAAAATCGGGATATTTATTTATTCAATTTTTAACCCCAAAAGTGTTAGTTTTTACAAAACGGGACTAAATTACAATTTTTCTTTTATAAAGGACCTAGCTCAATTTATTTTCTCTTTTACTAAAATATCCCTGGACCCTCTGACTTGGAGATTTAATTAAAGTATTTTACTTTCCCAAAAACCCTTGACTTATCGGATCAATTTGACCGATTAATACCCGATCGCGGAGCGACTTCCTCGCCTTGCAATTTTGAATCTATAATGGGACTTATGTTCCACCTAATCTTTCAAGATTTCGAAGATTGCTTATCCTTCCGATGATCATCTTCATCCAAATACTCCACCAACGCCATAATTGACACTCGCGTTTTTCAAAAATTTTTCTAAAACTGCTTCCCTGAATCAATAATACTCATTGCACTGGTTGTTGCACTGTCTTGTAATTACTTCTGCTGAGTCAACTTGGTGTGTCGAGTCACGATCGGAATGGATCGTCGGGGGATGGGAAGGCAGCTGGCCGCTATTCCACTCTTAGGCCCCATCGCCCCAATCCCGCAAGGCGAGGGACGGAGTTTTTCCAAGGGAAGCGGGTCGTAGTACCTGAGGTATAATAATGATTATGACGGATCTGAGCCTTGCAAGCTCCACTGGGGAGTTACAAGGAAGAATGAAGGAATCATTTGTCGATCCACACGATTAGGAGTTATCGGACCCGTTTTGGTTGGCGTTACATTTTCCGCACGCAAACGCGCTACTGTTTTGCATTGGTTGGCGCTACAAACCGTGACGCGCAACCATTATTTGCCTTGCATTGGGATTGGCGTTACACTTCCGCACGAAATCTCTACTGTCTTGATTGAATCACATAGTACTGTGTGACCATGAACTGTTTCTTGAATCGTATAAGTATATTATTTAAATATTTTATCACGACGCTTGAATCTGTGTGTGTGAATCCATGCATCATACTCACGCGTTTTCATATAAGCTGTTTTCTCACATTAACTATATTGCACCACACTTGCACACGATCACCCCATCCACCGAGATTTGTCTCATCCCCACCTATTTTCTAACCTTAGATGAGGATTTCGTTGAGGATGCGGAGCCGGCTAGGGTGTGAGACCTTGTACTACGCTTGTTGGATTCGTTACTTCTTCTTGTTGTTGATTGGACTCTTATCTTATGTTGTTGTTGGACTATTGTATTTCTTTCTATTCGGGTTTGTAATTAAAGGGCGTAGGACCCTTTGACTTTAAGTTACTATTTTGTTGATTTTCGGGTTGTAATTTGGATGATGGATTGTAGACTTTAAGTTGTACTTGTACTTGTTATTTATTCCGCTGCTATTTAGACTCTGTCTCATTGGGTTCTCGTTTATATTTGTCTGGACTGTTTGGTTATTGTATTTAAGTTGTGGATCGTTCATCGCGTCCCGTTTGGGGCGTGACAAAAAATTATTATAAACTATAACAAAAATCTATTTAATACGAAATATTTAGTTGTGTGGATATGAATTGTATTTATTTATAGAACATATTCAACAATTCAAAATATTAAAGGAATTAGACAAAAACTATGGTATATAGTTTTCAACACAATTTTAAAGGAAAATGAAACATTTCAAAAAAACAAAAATTATTTTGTTTATATATATACACAAAAATAAAAAATATTATCAAATAGTTAAATTTATATCTAATTTCAAATGGACAACTTTGTAACTTGAATGTCCTATGTTGATAAATAAAAAAAAATATGTTAACATGAAAAAGTATGTTAATTTATAAAAAAATAATTTTCTATATATAAAATACCATTGTGAATATAAATTCATATTAAATAAATCTTAAATTTCTTCCTACATAAATATATATAATACTACTTATTGATATATGTGATATGTAAAAGTTGGATACATATTTTGAGATATTTTCTTCAATTAAAATAAATATTTTATAATTCAATTTATTCAATTTAAATATAATTTTATATAATTATTAAGAAATTGGCTAAGCCAAATAACAACTATAAATATATCATAAATAGTAAAAATACATGAATATACAAATTGATGTCCGATAACCCAAATTCATAATTTTCAATGCCAATTATAAATTATAAAAAAGTAATAAATATTTCTTATATTTTATTTATTATTTTTTATTATTTTATATATGCAATAAGGGTATCAAACTGAAGATCATAAAAAAATAATTAATTTGATATATTATACGTAAAAATTAAAATAGATCAAAAATGAAAAAAGTTATTAATTTTTTTAAACAAAAAAGATAAATACAACAATTAATGAAGTACACACATAAATTTGGAAAGTTAGTTTTACATAATTCTACTTTTTATATCATATTAGAAAGAAATTATTTAAAGAAAGTTGACTACCAAAAATAATAAAATACCAAATATTTATCTTTTTTCACTTATACACATATTTTTATTACTTTAATAGTAAGTGTAAAAGAGCGGGAAAGTTTTAACTTGTTATTTCCAGTTACTTCTCTTTTTATATATTTACTAGTGTTTTACCCATGCGATGCACGAGTGTATATTGTGAGGCCTTTGTTTTGTACTATGACTTGTGCATTTTCTTAAAATTTCTACGAATTATATCTCCTGTATTATTATAATATTTTGATATATCAAACAATAGACATGAAATATTATTTAATATTTTTTTATTGATGAAGTCAAAAAAGAAAAAAATATCATACTTCATAATTATAAATAATCCATTCAAGGTTGTGTATTTGTATTCCATCTTCGAAAAGTGATTTTTCATAGAACCGCACAGGGGTACCTACGTACATCGCATATTTCGTTTTAGTCAGTCTAGATTTTTAATAAGTGTGAAAATTGGTGTCACACTTTTTTTCAAGGTTATAGTAGTAAATTCGGATGAAAGTTTGTTTTCCAAAGTTGTTTGAATGTGTAAATTGGTGGCAAAGCTTTTTGCAAAAGCTCATTGTAAAATAAATGAAAAGTTAACACGTGTATATTAGATAATAGGAGAACTAAGTATAATAATTAATGGAATAGTAGTCAACAAAACATAGTTTTGACAACATTATTTTTTTTATTAGATTTATTTTCTGGAGATATTTTTTCTTTTTTTGCCGATTTTACCATGTATTTTATTATTAAGTCAATTTTTATTTTTTTTTTAAATTTAGTTGTGAAGATTTGTATGTACTATTTGAATTTTCTATTTATTATGTTTCTTTCGAGTTCTCATATTTGGTATTTTTCAGGATGGGCAATGCACAAATTGTATTTGTATAAAAATAATTTTTAGTGATTGCAAATTATTTGGAATTTCAATAAATAAATAAAATAGAAATTTAATTAGTTAGATTAAAAATCATACGCTTAAATAATATAAAAATAAATTAATATATTAAAAACCCTCTTTAAAGATAATAAATTTGATTGATAATAATTTTTATGAATGTAAATTGTATCTATCTACTGGACATGTTTATCTATAAGAAAGTAAGAATTTGAAAAAAAAAACAATTTCCCAATGCTAAATATTAATGTACTATATTTTCAATACAATCAATAAATAAAGTCATTTCAAATTCCAACATTTTTTAGGGTTTAAAAAGTTAAACAATTATTGAATTATTAAAGGAATTAAACAAAAAAATTGTTTCATATTTAGCAACATGATTTTAGAGAAAAATAAAATATTTCAAAAAATAAAAACTATTCTATTTTTATATATGTACATATATCAAGAAAATATCAAACAAACAACTTCATATCTAATAGTCAAAATATATAACTTTAAAAGTTGAATATCAAAATACACTGATAAATATTAAAAAAAATCTATTAACATGAAAAGTATGTTAATAAATATAAGAAGTAATTTTCTATATACATTATTATGAATATAATTTCATATTAAATAAAAAAATTATTTCTTCGTACATGAATATATATATATATATATATATATATTATAATGCTATGTATGGATATATATAATATATATAAATAATATTTGGATACATGAGATTTCGAGATATTTTCTTGAATTAAAATAAATATTTTTTGATTGAATTTAATCAACTTAAATACAATTCTATATAATTACGAAGAAATGGGATGAGCTCAAATATAAACTATACACGTATTATAGATAGTCAAAATACATGAATACACAAATCGATGTCCAGGAGCTCAAATGCATAATTTTTAAAGCCCATTATAAAACAATGAGTAAATATATCATATGTGTTCTTTTATTTATTATGTTTATTTTTTTATTTTATATATGCAATATAGGTGTCAAACTGAAGAATATAAAAAGATGATTAAATGGATATACGTCAAAAACGGATATAAAACAAAAAAAATTATTAAAGTTTAAAATAAAAAGAAAATACAAATATAATAATTAATGCAGTACACACAGAGATTTGGAAAGCTTATATAACTTTATCTTTTATATTGTGAAGCCCCGATTTTTCCGAGGATGTAATTGATCTTTTGTCGTCTATGTATTTGATCGACTATTTTACCGCGTCACTTTGACGGGTAAATATTAATAATATATATTTTGCATTTAATTTAATTTTATTTATTACTTGTGATCATGATCATTTATTAATTCTATTTCGCATTTATGATCACTTGATTGATCATTATTACTATTTTTGTATTTATTAGTCACCTTAGAATTTTAAGAGACTATTTATTTTAGAGACTTTTACCTTATAGAATTAAGAATTTGATTTAGATTAAGTGATCATGAGACTTATAAGTGATCAAGGAAATCACTAATTATTTTGGAAATTGATATTATTCATCTATTATCATCAAATTGGGACAAAACAAATATATATGGAATTACCAAAATATCCTTAAGTGGACGGCAATAGTGATGTTTTTGGTGTAGAAATATCTCCCAACTCTTGTACACTTACACCTTATATTAGTCATCTTGTGTATAATTACACCATTAATTCAAACATTATACACATCATCTTATACATAAATTCTTTAATATTAAATTTTCCAACATGTTGGAGTCTTCCCAACATTCCATTCAAACCCATCTCATGCCCATACCTTTGACCACCAAAATGTCTCCCATGCAAGAAGCAAAATTCAAGACACAAATTAAACAAAAAAAAAATATCTCCCTCCCTCTCTATTGTGGACGGCCAAGAGGCCTTTTTTTCAAAAATTTTGTTAAAAATTTTATCAAACACATTTTAATTATCAAGCAAATTCTCCTCTTTCTCCCTAATCTCTCTCTAAAAATCATTCACATCTTCAAATCTTCAAACACCAACCCTTCATATCTTCAGATCTTCAAACACCAGGTTCTTCATATCTTCAAATCTTCAAGTACCATTTCTTCACATCTTCATATATTCAAACACAAGTCCTTCACATCTTCAAGCATACCTTCATACCTTCAAGAACATCTTTTTCCTATCATCAAACACTCTTTCTTTCTTCCAACATCTAAACCAAACAAACATTCTTCCTACTTAAAACCATAAAATTCGAACCCCCCATCTCAAAGGTAAGAAATTTCATTCCTCAATTTAACTTGATATCTTACTACTCATCACCTTCTCTTCTTAATTTAAGTTTGAATTTTGGATTTTGAGGTACTTAGAAGAATACTTGAAGACATGCATGCATGGTGGTGAATTTAGAAGACTTGAATAGTAATTAGTAGAGAAATTGGACTACAAGGTAAGATTTGGACACTAGAGCCCTTCTTTCTTCTTCTCCCTATTTTCTTCAAATTTTAACACCCCTTTTTCATTTTTGAGAAATAGGGGCTGACTTTAAGTGATTTTGGAGTTGAACCAAAAATCCCAAACTTGAAGCTTCAACTAGTTTCAAATCACCTACTACACAAGGTAAAGTGTAGTATTTCCAATTTTCTTATCTTCTTCTATTTTCTTCTTAATTTTTCACTCATTTTTCTAACTCCAAATTTTTGATATTTCTTGACTTAGGGGCTGACCTAAGTGACCTCATACAAAGTTGTGAAATTATTCTTTTTATTTCACAACTCTCCAAATTTAAGGTGGGTGGAAAAATGCTTTCAACTTCTAGGGATTTTGCTAAATGCATGTAGTGTTTTGATCATGAGCAATTGAGATATGTATATTTTATGTATTGCATGTCAATTTTATGTATCAAGTTATGAAATTTCTCAAGTGTTGCTAAAAAATGCTATTTGTTGAAATTTAGGTGCATGCATGTATAATTTAATGTTCTATTTGATGAATTCTTGTATGAATTGGACATGCATGTGTATGATCTTTGAAATCCATATTTTGGATGGCTTATAACCTGGATAAGTCGAGCATAATTGATTAGATTTCAATATTTGGACTTAAAATGCAAAAATAGAAAGTTGGTGGACTAAATTACAAGAAAATAAAACTTAAGGGATCCCTCTGCAATTTTCGAATTTTGGGAATGTACTCAGGTTCAAAAATGACTTTTGGACATTTTAATAAAGTTTTAATAGTTTTAAGATAAATAAAATCAACCTTTAAAAGCTCAAGGACTAGATTGTAAAATTTGAGAAGTTTAAGGGCTACTTTATAATTTTTGAAACTGTACCAGACCTTAATTTTAAATTTTAAAATTTTAACTCTTAAGGGACTGGAAATGACATATTTTAAATTTATTCCAAAAATCCAAGTGTATAGAGCTTGGAAAGTAATTTTACTAAAATTGAGGGACCGAATTGTAAAAGATTAAACTTGAGGACCCAAATGAAATTTCCAGGACTTATACAGCCCATGTACCTGGAATTACTAATTTAACTATAACTTAATTATATTTTGGACCCAAGGTTCAAATTTCATAACAATTGGACCCCTAAAAGCCTTAAAGGCAATTATTTCAAAATGGGACAAAAATGAGATTTTCAAAGGTTAAAGGACCTACACTTATTTCTTTTAAAAACTGATTTTTCCACAATATCTTACTAACCTTAGTGACATTTTCCAACTGGAATCACATTAAAATCCCTTCTGGTTTGTGAGTTCCGATTATTTTAAACTTAAGGCCCGAAATGACACTTTTAACAAATTTGGGGCCAATGTGAGAATTTTGTATAAACTCGACCTCAAATCTTTAAAAACCTGAATCTCTGAACAATTTAGAGAATTTAGGAACTGACCTCATAATTTTTCAAGGTCGTAATATTTATTTATTCAATTTTTAACCCCAAATGTATTGGATTTTACAAAACGGGGCTAATTGCAAAATTTTCTTTTATCAAGGACCCAACTCAAATTATTTCCCTTTCAAGAAACAGCCCTGTACCTTCTGACTTTGATATTTAACTAAAATATTTTATTTTCTCAAAAATCCCTTGACTTATCGGATCGTCTTGACCGATTAATACCCGGTCGCGGGACGACTTCATCGTCTTGCGATTTTGAATCTATGACGGAACTTATGTTCCACCTAATATTTCAAGATATCGAAGATTGCTTATCCTTCCGGTAATCACCTTCATCCAAATGACTCCACCAATGCCATAATTGCCACTCGCGATTTTTGAAAATTTTCCTGAACTGCTTTCCTGAATCAATAATACTCGACTGCCTGGTTGACTACCTGAACTTGTATTTACTTTCCTGCCTGAGTCAACTTGGTGTGTCGAGCTCACGATCGGAAAGGATACGTCGGGGATGGGAAGGCAGCTCGGCCTGCTATTCCACTCTTCGGCCCCATCATCCTAATCCATGGCGAGGGACGGAGTTTGTCTAAGGGAAGCGGTCGTAGTACTTGAGGTATAATCATGATTATGACAAATCCGAGCCTTGCAAGCTCCACTGTGGATTTTGTCTTTGCCTATGGAGCGATAAGGTGTGGTCTTGGACCATCTTGCCCGGGAGTTACAAGGAAGAACGAAGGAATCATTTGTCGATCCACACGATTCGGAGTTAATCGGGACCCGTTTGGTTGGCGCTACAAATCCGTTCGCAACCGCTACTTATATTGTATTGGTTGGCGCTACAAATCCGTACGCAACCATTAATTGTCTTGCATAGGATTGGCGTTACATTCCGTGCGCAATCCTACCTGTATTGCCTAAATCACATAGTGTTTGTGTGACCACGAATGTTTTATTAAACTGTATAAGTATATTACTTAAATATTTTATCACGACGCTTGTGGATTGTGTGTGAGTTCATGCATCATATCTCACGCGTTTTCATACATTTGTTTTTCGCATTAACTATATATCGCCACACTTGCACACGATCACCCCATCCACTCGAGATTTTTGTCTCATCCCCACTGTTTTCTAACCTTTAGATGAGGACTTCGTTGAAGATGTTGAACCAACCACGGACCGAGCTCCGTACTCTCGCTTGTTGGACTTACTATCTTTTTATTGTTGATGTCATTTGGACTTGTTTCTTTTATTTCTTTGTTGGAGTCTTTTATTTTCTTTTCATTCCGATCAGAATCAAGGGCGTAGGACCCTTTGACTATTAAGTTATTATCTTTAGTTGATTTCGGGGGATGTAATTTGGATGTTTGTTGATTTGTAAGTTGTAACTCGTACTTGTTCTTTATTTCCGCTGCTATTTGACTCTGTTTCATTGGGATTTCGTTGATATTCGTCTAGACTGTTTGGTTTATTTGTATGTAAGTTGTGGATCGCCGTCGCGTCCCGTTTGGGGCGTGACATATATAACTTTAAAAATTAATTTATTTAAAGAATGTTGACAACCAAAGATTAAAAATGTCATTTTATTAGTTAAATCCGAAAAGCAAAAAAATTATTATTTTTAGAAATAAAAAAATGGGCGGGAAAAGTAAGAATTACTATTCTAAGAACAGTCTCTTATTATGTATGTATAGATTAGGCCACTGTTTTACACCGTCACATGTATATTTTTCTAATAGTTTTATGAATTCTTTCTATTGGATTTAGAGGCGACAATATCCCCACGGGGAACCATCCCCATTGGTAAACTCATAAAATGGGACGTAAAATTCATGGTTAATTCAGGGATAGGAGTGTATAAGGGAATTTTTCGGTTCTCTAGACTCGGTGATAGGATAGGGATGGTATTTATATCCCATCCCCCTTCTTATTCCCATTAAATAAAATGGGGATTATTCGTTTCTATCCCTATTCCCGAATATGCATCTTTGTATTTATCATTATTGATATTAATTCTATTTATAATTTTTTATTTTATTAATTCTAAAAAATTAAACACAACAATCTTTATAATTTTATTTGTTCTCATTCCTTATTTTACAAATTATGTATTTATGTTATCTATGTTTAAAAAAATAGTGATTGCCAAAAGTTTGGAATTTTAAAAAATAATTAAAATATAAAGATAATTATTTTGAAAATAAATAATACAATTACACCATAAAAAGTTATTATAAGCTATAACAGAAATTTGTTTAAATACAAAATATTTAATTGTGTGAATATGAATTGTATCTATTTACAGAACATATCTATCTATAGGAAAGTAAAAAAACGTTTTAACCATCCAATGTTGAATTTTTGTTACTACCTCAATATTAAATATTTAATAAATTGTATTTTCAATACAATCAATAATAAAATCATTTCAAATTTCAAGATTCTTTAGGGTTTAGAAAGCTCAACAACTGTTCAAATTATTAAAGGAATTAAACAAAACCATGTTATATATTTTGCAACACAATTTTAAGGGAAAATAAACCATTTCAAAAAAAAACTATTTTATTTTTATATATATACACACATATATCAAAAAAAAAATCAAACAATCAAATTCATATCTAATTTCAAATGGACAACTTTGAATCTTGAATATCAAAATACATTGATAAATACAAAAAATATTCATGTTAACATGAAAAAGTATGTTAATATATAAAAACAATTATATATATATATAATACCATTATGAATATAAATTCATATTAAATAAATCTTAAATTTCTTCTTACATAAATTAATATAATGCTATTTATTAATATATATGATATGTACAATTTGGATACATGTTTTCTTCAATTGAATTTTTTTTTTAACTCAATTTAATCAACTCAAATATATATCTATATAAGTATTAAGAAATGAGCTAAGTTAAATAACAACTAAACATATATTACAAATAACCAAAATACATGAATATACAAATTAATGTCCAATAAGCCAAAAAGCATAATTTTCAATGTCCACTACAAATTACAAAAAAATAATAATAAATATTTCTTATATTTTATTTATTATGTTTTTTACTATTTTATATATGCAATTTGGGTATCAAACTGAAGATCGTAAAAAATGATTAATTTGATATAATTTACGTAAAAAAATAGATCAAAACTAAACAAAATTATTAATTTTTTTTTAAAAAAAGAAAAGATAAATACAATAATTAATGCACTATACACACAAATTTGGAAAGCTAATTTTACATTATTCTATTTTTTTATATCATTTTAGAAAGTTATGGTTTAAAGAAAGTTGATTACCAAAAATAATAAAATACCAAATATTTATTATTTATTGTGTTTACACATACTTTTATTACTTTTTATAGTAAGTGTAAAAGATCGGAATTTTTTTTAATTTACTATTTCCAGCGACTTCTTTATATATATATATATATATATATATATATATAGGTATAGGATCATATGTGGCAAGGACCTTACCATGTGGCAGTGTGGACAAATCTAAGCCGTTACCATGTTTAATCCTAAGTCTAGTTTTTTTTTTGGATTTTTTTTATTTTTATAATTGAACTCAGCCCATTTAGGGCAAAATAGACATTTTGTACATATAAGGAAACGACTGATTTTGGTAACCTCCCCACAATTCCCCTTTTTTGGGATTTTAATTAATCTTTCTCCTGCTTTTTTGCTATTCTATTTTCACCCAAAATCAAAAAAGGCCCTTATTCTTCGCCTCTTCCTTATTTCACCACCCCACTCACACATGTCTGTCCCTTTTTTCTTCTCTGTAAAATTCGAGCGACCAGGACACAATTTTGCTTTTTGAGTTCTCTCGACATCAAAACTCCAAGGAAGCATCAGTAACATCGTTTGAAGATAAGTCCTTGTTTCAATTTTTCAATTGTTGGTTTGTAGATTCTTGTGGAAAGGGTTTTTCCCCAAATTATTCGTCGGTTTCATTTACCATTCAAGATGATTTTTTCTGGGTGTTTTTTAGTAAGAGATTAGGCATTCTTGTTTGTTTGTTTTATTTAGGAGTATCTAGGATTTGATTTTTCGATTGTCCGGGCGATTTTATGGGTTCTTTTTCTGTTTTTGGGAATATTTTTGTGCGAACCAGAACATCTTTGTTGGGAGATTTTTGGTGTAAAATTTGATAAAAATGATGTAATTTTAGTTATTGGGTGGTGTAATATTTATTTACTTTCGGACATAAATTAATGCACATTTTTGCTAGGGAATAGTATACAATTAGACAATAAATGGTATACAATTAGTTATTATATGATGCACAGATGCTTTTGCTGCACCTGTTAGTTTTTTTTTTTTTTGATTTTTTTGTTTTCTCTGTTAACAAAGATTTTTTTGATTCTCTTATTTTAGTAGGAAAATGGGTTTGGTTCTTTTTTGACTGTTTTGCTGTTAACAAAGATTTTTTTGATTCTCATATTTAGCATTGTTATAACGACATGAATATGTGTTTTGATGCATTGATAAGTTTGGTAATGTGTATATAATGGCCATGCATTGCATAATGACGAATGGTGTTTAAATAATATTATTTTCGTATATAGTTAGAGTTCATACAGTGCCCAATTAGTTTAGTTGGTGTATTTATTTTTGATATATTGTGCTTGAGTTCCGCATTCTTTAATATAGTTCATGTTTCTCAATACCAGGTTTATAATTTTCAATGGCAAGAGGAAACAGGAAAAAACCTGCATCTCCAGAGCCGAGTGAGGGTGCGCGTAATGTTAACAAGAGGTCCAAGACTGCCAAATCTGCTTTGAAATCTTCGATGCCCAAATTGAGGAAATTGTAGCTTATATTTTTTTGGCCCATTTTGTTTTATTGTACCCGTGGAAATGAATTGATGAAAACTTAACTATAAGTTGATATACATTTAGTAAATAGTTGGTATATAATCAGTTCAGTTGTTTTTATTTTAAACGTGGATATGAATCAATGAAAACTAAGCTATAGATTGGTATACAGTTAGGCAATTGTTGGTATACAGTTAGTTTTTATGCGACACACAAATGCATTTGTTGCATTCTTTTTCTTTTTTTTGGTTGACTTGTTTGATGTTAACATCGTTTTTTTTGGAATTTTATTTTATTTGTTTTTCAGTTGGATCTGTTCTCTCGACATTTGCAAGCACGTGGGTGTTATCAGGCAGCGCGTAATGTTGAAAATTTTGCATATTTGTATACCAAATCAGTCAATCACAAAATAATTTTTAAAATATATAATATTATCAATATTAGTATACAACTAGTTTTTTGCCCGTGCGATGCACGGGATATGTCTATTAAGCCTCTATTTTGTATTGTTACATGTATATTTTTCTAATAGTTCAGTGAATTGTATCTTTTGCATAATCCCCGTGGGAACCATCCTCGTTGGTAACCGAATAGAATGGGTCGGACAATCCCTGGTTAATTCGGGGATGTGAGTTGGGATGATGAATCTCTATTTCTTTAGAATCGGGAATGGAACAGAGACCTTATTTATATGCCCATCCTCCTTCCTATCCCGATTAGATAAAACATGAATTCTTTGTTCTCATCCCTATTCCCCAAATATATATATTATATATTAATATTATTAAATATATTTATAATTTATTATTTTATTATTCTTAAAATTAAACCTAAGAATATTTTCATTTTTACTTTCTCTTATTCTTTATTTCACAAATTGGTTATCTTTATTTCATAAAGATAACTATGAAATAAAGATAACTAATTTGATTATAAATCATACGATTAAACAATAAAAATAAATTATTATAGACTATAAGAAAATCTCTTTAAATACAAAATATTTTGTTGTGTGAACATAAATTGTATCAATTTATGAAACATGTTTATCTATGAGAAAGTAAAAGTTTGAAATACGTTTTAACTACCCAATGTTGAATCTTATTTACTACCCTAATCCTGAATATTTAATAAATTGTATTTTTAGTAAAATTAACAATAAAATTATTTCAAATTAATAATTTTTTTGGGGTTTAGAAAACTAATCAATTATCAAAATTGTTCAAGGAATTAAACAAACCATGCTTTATATTTAGCAACGCAATTTTAAGGAAAAATAAAATATTTCCAAAAAAACAATATTTTATCTTTATATATACACATATATTAAAAAATTATCAAACATACAAACTCATATCTAATTCCAGATGTACAACTTTAAAACTGGAGTATCTGTAATACTCGGTATTAGAATTTGAATCTCAAAATTTACGGTAAATTTTTCGCAATTTTCAAGGAATTAGATTAGTAATTTATTGGGATTTATAGCTAATTAAGATTATTATTTAAAATATATAATTCGGGTAGAAAAATTATAAATTTAATTACGGGGCTTCCTATTATTTTCAATCCAAAATTGAATTATTTCAAGTCCAATCACGATACAATTAATCCTTCTTTCAATTCATTTGTGGCCCAAATCACCAAACTCATTTTAAAACCCATTTAATACTTACTATATATATAACTATTTCCCTATTTGGATAATACTAAATTTGGAAACCTTCCTTAACAGGTAAGAATCCTTTCTCTCTCCCTCACTCAACTTTCGGTAGGCTTCTGGCCGCCGGCAACAACCACCGCCGCCGCCGGCCACCGACTGCGGAAATTAACAAACCATACTTCATTCAAACCCTTTCGTTGCTCTCGTTCCAAATCCGAAGTCGGAATTTCGATTGGGTTTCCCGTTCGTCGGCAAATCGCCGGTAAAGATAAAATTTCGAAACCTTTGACTCAAGATCTACAGAGATCCGACCATATGATTTTCACAAACCTTATACCGTTACAAAGCCCATTCAATTAGGTTTCTAACGCCACCTTCCAATCTCAGATCGGAGCTCTAGATCGCCGTAAAATCGCCGGAGACATCTCTAAAAATCGTCTCACGAACTCACCGGCAGCGTCATCTTTGACCGCCGGTTCCCGGCGATCCACCGGTCCAAAATTGACGAGCCTTATACCGTTCTCTTCGTCTCTTTCAGGGCTTCGAATCCCACCAATCAATTTCATGATCGGAGTTTGTTTACATCGGGAGTCGGAGTTGGAAGTTGACGAATTTTAGCTTGTTTTATTTCTTTTTCCAACAATATTTCCATCTTCATCTTCCTCCATCCTCTCTCCCTCCCTTCCCTCTCTCCTTCCCTCTCTTCCTCTCTCTCCCTGCGCCGAGGTGTGTGTGTGTACAGGTGTGTGTGCGTGTAGGTGGTGTGTGTGTGTGTGTCCGCTGTGTGTGTGCGTGTGTGATATAGGTGTGTAGGTGTGTGAGTTTGAGTAGGTTGAGGTGGTAAGGTGGCCAGAAGCTCATCGCCGCCGGCCACGAGCGGTGTCGGCGATGGGAAGAGTGGTGGAGGTGGTGTAGGGGGTTAAGGGTGAGGAGTAATGGAGTATTGGGGAGGCTATTCAGAATTTGAAATTCTTTTGGACTTGGTTGTAATTTTCGAAACTTCAGTTTGACCCCCTCCAAGTTTCAGTTTAGTCCTCCCATATCAACTTTCAGCTTATTATAATTTTACCCCAACTTAACTCTTCGAATTCTGCAAATTAACCCCTAACCTTTTTAATTAAAATTCCTTAAGTCCTAACTTTCTCGTTTTCGACCCAAAAGGGGTCAAACGAACTCCGATTGACCTCAAATTTGAACCATAGTCTCGTTATACCCTTCTCATACGCAAGGTCTATTCAAAATCACCAAATTGCCCCTCAATCTTCCAACTTCAAGAAAACGAGACCCGAACATCCTTATTATTCCGTTTTGCTCCTAATTTCTTCATTTCACATTCAAATGCCCCCAAATTTTAAGGATAGATTTATCTAGCATATTTAAATTATTATATATACTTATATTTCCATTCCAGGTTTCTAAGACATGTTATTCTATTTTGTGTAGGAGACGAGATTGAGCCTGGGAACTAAGACTTGCATCCTGCACAATCATTTTGCACATCAAAAAAAGGTGGGGTTACTTTTACACTTAACCGTGTAATATTTGCTATTCAAATGCAAGTTGACTGTTTAATTAATCATGATTAGTACGTTTTGCATGAATCCCATGTTGCGGTTGTACCGTGCATGTTACATATTTATGTGTTGTGGTGACGATCACTTCACATTATGAGCTCGTACATATTTTAAAGTTATGGTCCGTCCGTACAAATTCCACGTATGATGCATCTCTGCTATTTATAATTAATTACACAGTCACTTAAATGTGCCCCACTGAGTGTATTTTCATAGCACTCACCCCACATTATATTTTCAGATTGAGGCGAAGTACGACACGAAGACTTGGGAATGATGAAATACTTTTGTAGTTCCAAAGTCCCTATTTCTCTCTTTCTTAAACTTTGAACTGATAAACCGATGTCTGTAAATAAGTTTTCCTTTGTTTACTGTTGAGATGAGCTGTGACTCATCTACTTATATAATGCTTCCGCTATATTTTGTGAATTGGACTAACCCGCCTGTGAGCGTGGTTATTTGATGTTGGTTCGAAATGCTCTGTCGATGTTGAAAGTTATTTAAAGTTAGGTACCCACTAATGTAGCGTTCCTTAAGCCCAAAACTATATTTTTCAAATTTGGGGCGCTACAGAGGTGGTATCAGAGCAAGTTTTTCGGACTATACTCTGTAAAATGATTTTATAAGGGTCGAGTTAATTCTTGAGTTGAAGTTTGATGTTAGGGACAATTGTTTTTTAAAACTTCACGCCCCAAGTTGAAGTGAAATGCTAAGCCTAAAGACATACGCATGATTTCCTCATAACGGTTTACATGATTCATGAATACAAGACATGTTACATGATCAATGCTATGTTGGAGCCGTGCCTCCCATATTACACATGATATGAATGTTATGTCATATGAACAGTTTCAACATGATTACCATTTTTTCGCAAATTACTGTTCATGATATGATTTATGCCAAGTGCATATTACATGAAAGCTTATTTCATGAAATGATTTTTCATATTGTCATGCACCTCATGATTTTGACAAAGTCACTACACTTCATACATGATACTAGAGAACTAGCTCATAGGCTTTGATCACCTGAACTTTGAGTTGGATTAGACTTTTTAGGCATACTATTATTGTGTACATCTACTTATGTGCCTTAAATAGTTCGATGTAAGTTCATGATTATCAGGAACAATGATTAGTATTATTTTAGTTTATGGTTGTTGGTTCTAGATATATTTAGTTGTTGGAATTTTAGAATGGCCCGACGTGGTCGTCGTAATCAAGAGCAACCACATGCCCCACATGCTCCAGAGATGGATAATCCTGGTGAAGATTTGATTATCGTGTTGCGTGGGTTAGCACACCATTTCACTACTGCTCAAAATCAACAACCACAACCCCCAAATCCACGTGATATTTCGACTCAGTGGTAGAGCAATTTCATCGATTCAATCCACTTTGTTTTTAATGGAAGAGAAGAACTGCGATTCGAGGAGTGGCTTCGTGCTTTAGAGCGTATATTCACGCACATTGCCTGCACTGATGCTCAGAAGGTGTCTTGTGCAATCTTTCAGATGACTGAAGACGCCGACTATTGGTGGGAATCGTATTGTAGGACTCGCACTCAACAACAGATTGGGGCTCTGACTTGGCAAGAATTTAAGGATGTGGTTATGCAAAACTACTTGCCATTATCTTACCGTGAAAAGAAAAGATGGGAGTTCATACACTTGAAACAAGGATCAATGATATTCATTGAGTATGAGAGGAAGTTTAACCAGTTATCTAGGTACGCGACTAGCTTGGTGAGCACGGAATATGATAAGGCTAGATGCTTTAAACAAGGGTTACGCGATCGAGATCGTGATATCTTGGCAAAGAACGAAGACTACCACATATGCGACACTTTGTTGAAAGAGCTTTGGAGATTGCGGCCATCGAATTTAGATTTTGGAAACAGAAGGCTCAAATCATAATGGAGAAAAGGAAATGGGACAATACTAATCGTGGAAAAGCTAATATCGGCCCATAGAACAAGCAAGCAAGAACTGGTGAATATACTGGAACAAGTACCCAGGGGGATAAACCTCGATTGCCCAAAGTGTGGGAAGAATCATAGGGGTGAATATACGCATGGAAAAGGAATTTGTTTGCATTTGTAAGAAACCAGGCCACACTATCCAAAATTGTCGAAGCAAAGAATCTAAGAGAAGATAATAAAGGGAAACAGAAAATTTGGAAAAGCACGAGTCTTTGCTATGACTCAAGAGGAAGCGACAAGGACCCGGTTTATATGACGGATATGTTGACTATATCTAAGTTACCTGCTCTCGTATTATTTGACACCGGGGCTACGCATTCTTTTATATCTACTAAGTTATTTAGAAAGTTGGGATGTGATAGTGCCACAATAGATGATGTATTGGAAGTTAGGATACCATCTGGGCAGACGATCAATACTAACCAAGTATGTGTGGGAGTGGAAATAGGAATTGAAGATAGGAATCTATTTGTCGATTTGCATGTGATAAATATGATGGATTTTGATGTAATTTTGGGAATGGATTAGCTTAGAGCAAATGGTGCAATAATTAGGTGCCATGAGCAGGAAGTGGAATTCCCAAGTTGTGATGGAAAAGAATTCATTTTTCATGGGACAAAAGTGAGATCGATACCCCAAGTAATATCAGCTATGAAAGCCATGAAAGCCTTGAGAAAGGATAAATGTGAGACATACTTGGTAAATGTAATGAGCACTGATTTGAGAGAAGTGACAATTGATGAAGTGCCAATTTTACGAGAATACAAAGATGTTTTCCGATGATTTACCGGCATTCCACCGGATAGACAAGTGGAATTTGTAATAGACCTAGTGCGGGAGGAGCGAGTCGATATCAAAAGCACCATATAGAATGGCACCGAAAGAATTGCAAGAACTAAAAGTGCAGTTACAAGAGTTGTTGGATAAGAAGTTTATTCGACCTAGTGTATCTCCATGGGCGCACGGTGTTATTTGTAAAGAAGAAGGATGGGTCATTCGGGATGTGTATAGATTCCGAGAGAACTAAACAAGCTTACAATCAAGAATAAGTACCCATTGCCGAGGATTGAGGATTTGTTTGATCAGTTGAAAGGTGCAAGTGTGTTTTCAAAGATTGACTTGAGGTCCGGATATCATCAAGTGAAGGTTAAGGAAAGTGACATACCCAAAACTGCTTTCAGAACCCGGTATGGTCATT
Source organism: Rehmannia glutinosa (assembly GCA_016081115.2). NCBI lineage: Eukaryota > Viridiplantae > Streptophyta > Magnoliopsida > Lamiales > Orobanchaceae > Rehmannia > Rehmannia glutinosa. Next base: position 85,404,132 of record CM071926.1, read on the forward strand.
ATGAATTTGTGGTGATGCCTTTTGGACTTAGCAACGCGCCTGCAGTGTTTATGGATTTAATGAATAGAGTATTCCATCCTTACTTGGACAATTTCGTAATCGTGTTCATAGATGATATCTTGATATATTCACGAAACAAGAAGCAACATGAGGAGCATTTGAGGATTGTGTTGGAGACATTACGTAAAGAACGACTATATGCTAAATTCAAGAAGTGTGAATTTTGGATGGAACAAGTGGTGTTTCTTGGACACATCGTCTCAGCTCGAGGGATCGAGGTTGACCCAGTCAAGGTAGAAGCTGTAAGGAATTGGAAGACGCCAACTAATGTGAATGAAGTACGAAGTTTTCTTGGTTTGGCGGGTCATTATAGGAGATTTATCAAGGGATTCTCGAAGATCGCATTACCTTTGACACAACTAACTCGCAAAGGTATGAAGTTTCAATGGTCCGAAAAATGTGAGAAAAGCTTCCAAGAATTAAAGGAAAGGTTAATCACTGCTCCTGTTTTGATAATACCAGACGGATCAGAAGGGTTCGTCATATATAGTGATGCGTCTAAGCAAGGATTAGGATGTGTTCTAATGCAACACAATAAAGTGGTTGCCTATGCCTCCAGAAAACTAAAGCCTCATGAGCAAAATTACCTGACTCATGACTTAGAGTTAGCAGCGGTAGTACACGCCTTGAAGATTGGATGACATTATCGTATGGAGCAAAATGTGAAATATATACCGATCATAAGAGCTTGAAGTACTTCTTTTCGAAGGAAGCGAACATGAGGCAAAGAAGATGGTTGGAGTTGGTCAAGGATTATGATTGTACAATTTTATATCACCCTGGAAAAGCAAACATAGTGGCCGATGCCTTGAGCGAGAAAAGAATCATGAAGGTCGAATTGCATGTTGACGCCTTTCAAGAAGACTTATCAAAGATTTTGCCAAGCTAAAAATTGACGTCATTGTCCCACCAAATACCACAAAGGCAGTAATAGCAGCGATGATAGTCCAACCTACCCTCAGGAGCAGAATAGTGAATGCTCAAAAGAATGACAAGTTTCTGATGAAGTTGAGAGATTGAGCAAAAGATGGGAACGTAAAAGGATTTGGCGTGGCAGATGACGGATCACTAATGTTTGGGAACCGTTTATGTGTGCCGAAGGATGAACAATTGAGGAGAGAAATCATGGAAGAGGCACATTGCACGCCATATACCGCATATCCTGGAGGTACTAAGATGTATCAAGATCTAAGAAAGACATTTTGGTGGAGAAACATGAAGAGGAGTATAGGGTCGTTTGTGCAGAGATGCATGACGTGCCAACAAGTGAAAGCTGAACATCAACGACCATTAGGGTTGTTAAAACCTCTCGAAATACCCGAATGGAAATGGGAGCATATAATAATGGATTTTGTTACAGGATTGCCTAGAACTGCACGAGGAAACGAAGCTATTTGGGTCATAGAGGATCGCATGACGAAGTCAGCGCATTTCTTGCCAGTAAAGATGACGTATAAGTTGAATAAATTAGCCCAAATATATCTGGCAGAGATTGTAAGATTGCATGGAGTCCCAGTTACAATTGTATCAGAAAGAGACACGAGATTCACCTCTAAATTTTGGCAGAGCTTGCAGAGTGCCATGGGAATGAAGCTCAGCTTTAGTACCGCATTCCATCCACAAACAGATGGACAGTCAGAAAGAATGATACAAACTCTGGAGGACATGTTGAGAGCTGTAGTGTTAGATCTAGGAGGAAGCTGGGAAGAACATTTACCGTTAGTAGAATTTGCATATAACAACAGTTATCAAGCGACGATCAAAATGGCACCGTATGAAGCACTGTATGGACGTAGGTGTAGATCCCCTTTATACTGGGACGAAGTTGGAGAGAGAAGAGTAATTGAACCAGATATTGTTGAAAAAACAGTGGAAAAGATTGATCTCATCAAAAAGAGAATTAAGTTGCTCAGGATCGACAGAAGGCGTATGTCGATAAACGAAGAAAGGATTTGGTATTTCAGATTGGAGACAAAGTATTTCTAAAAGTAGCACCAACTAAAGGAGTAGTACGTTTTGGAAAGAAAGGAAAGTTGAAACTGAGATACATTGGTCCTTACGAAATTCTTGAAAGAATTGGAGAAGTAGCTTATAAGTTAGCACTACCGCCAGAGTTATCCGGAGTGCATGATGTGTTTCACGTGTCGATGTTAAGAAAATATGTGTTTGATCCGAGTCATGTCGTTAATCAAGAAGCTATTCAAGTTAAAGAAGATTTGACTTATGAGAAATTTCCAGTGGCGATCCTTGATAGAAAAGTACACTCCTTAAGAAATAGAGACATCGTTTTAGTTAAAGTGCAATGGAGTAGGCAAGGAAAAGAGGAGGCGACATGGGAAAGAGAAGATGTGATGAAGGACAAATATCCAAATCTTCCGACAATAAGTAAGTTCTGAATTTCGAGGACGAAATTTTTCATAGTGGGGGAGGGTGTAATACCCGGTATTAGAATTTGAATCTCAAAATTTATGGTAAATTTTTCGCAATTTTCAAGGAATTAGATAGTAATTTATTGGGATTTATAGCTAATTAAGATTATTATTTAAAATATATAATTCGGGTAGAAAAATTATAAATTTAATTACGGGGCTTCCTATTATTTTCAATCCAAAATTGAATTATTTCAAGTCCAATCACGATACAATTAATCCTTCTTTCAATTTATTTGTGGCCCAAATCACCAAACCCATTTTAAAACCCATTTAATACTTACTATATATATAACTATTTCCCTATTTGGATAATACTAAATCACGGAAACCTTCCTTAACAGGTAAGAATCCTTTCTCTCTCCCTCACTCAACTTCCGGTGAGCAGTCACGCCAAGCAACAACCACCACCGCGCCGAGTCGGCCCGCCACCGGTGGCGAAAATTAACAAACCATACTTCATTCAAACCCTTTCGTTGCTCTCGTTCCAAATCCAAAGTCGAATTTCGATTGGGTTTCCGTTCGCAAGCAAATCTTTGGTAAAGATAAAATTTGAAACCTTTGACTCAAGATCTCTGAGAGATCCGACCGTTGGATTTTCACAAACCTTATACCGTTAGAAATCCCATTCAATTAGGTTTCTAACGCCACCTTCCAATCTCAGATCGGAGCTCTAGATCGCCGTAAAATTACCGGAGACATCTCTGAAAATCATCTTTGACCACCGATTCTCGGCGATCCACCGGTCCAAAATTGACGAGCCTTATACCATTCTCTTCATCTCTTCAAGGGCTTCGAATCCCACTGATCAATTTCATGATCGGAGTTCGTTTCCATCGGGAGTCGGAGTTGGAAGTTGACGAATTTTAGCTTGTTTTATTTCTTTTTCCAACAATATTTCCATCTTCATCTTCCTCCATCCTCTCTCCCTCCCTTCCCTCCCTTCCTCTCTCTCCCTGCGCCGAGGTGTGTGTGTATGCAGGTGTGTGTGCGTGTAGGTGGTGTGTGTGTGCGGGTGTGTGTCTGTTGTGTGTGTGCGTGTGTGATATATGTGTGTAGGTGTGTGAGTTTGAGTAGGTTGAGGTGGTAAGGTGGCCGAAAGCTCATCGCCGCCGCCCACGAGCGGTGTTGGCGACGGGAAGAGTGGTGGAGGTGGTGTAGGGGGTTAAGGGTGAGGAGTAATGGAGTATTAGGGAGGCTATTCAGAATTTGAAATTCTTTTGGACTTGGTGGTAATTTTCGAAACTTCAGTTTGACCCCCTCCAAGTTTCAGTTTAGTCCTCCCATATTAACTTTCAGCTTATTATAATTTTACCCCAACTTAACTCTTGGTCTCGCAAATTAACCCCTAACCTTTTTAATTAAAATTTCTTACGCCCTAACTTTCTCGGTTTCGACCCAAAAGGGGTCAAACGAACTCTGATTGACCTCAAATTTGAACCATAGTCTCGTTATACCCTTCTCATACACAAGGTCTATTCAAAATTACCAAATTGCCCCTCAATCTTCCAACTTCAAGAAAACGAGACCCGAACATCCTTATTATTCCGTTTTGCTCCTAATTTCTTCATTTCACATCCAAATGCCCCCAAATTTTAAGGATAGATTTATCTTGCATATTTAAATTATTATATATACTTATATTTCCATTCCAGGTTTTTAAGACATGTTATGCTATTTTGTGTAGAAGACGAGATTGAGCCTGGGAACTAGGACTTGCATCCTGCACAATCATTTTGCACATAAAAAAAAGGTGGGGTTACTTTTACACTTAATCGTGTAATATTTGCTATTCAAATGCAAGTTGACTGTTTAATTAATCATGATTAGTACGTTTTGCATGAATCCCATGTTGCGGTTGTACCGTGCATGTTACATATTTATGTGTTGTGGTGACGATCACTTCACATTATGAGCTCGTACATATTTTAAAGTTACGGTCCATCCGTACAAATTCCACGTATGATGCATCTCTGCTATTTGTAATTAATTACGTAGTCGCTTAAATGTACCCCACTGAGTGTATTTTCATAGCACTCACCCCACATTATATTTTCAGATTGAGGCGAAGTACGACACGAAGACTTGGGCATGATGAAATACTTTTGTAGTTCCAAAGTCCCTATTTCTCTCTTTCTTAAACTTTGAACTGATAAACCGATGTCTGTAAATAAGTTTTCCTTTGTTTAATGTTGAGATGAGCTGTGACTCATCTACTTATATAATGCTTCCATTTGTATTTTGTGAATTGGGCTAACCCGCTTTGTGAGCGTGGTTATTTGATGTTGGTTTGAAATGTTCTGTCGATGTTGAAAGTTATTTAAAGTTAGGTACCCACTAATGTAGCGTTCCTTAAGCCCAAAACTACATTTTTCAAATTTGGGGCGCTACAGTATCAAAATATGTTGATAAATATAAAAATTAATTTCAATCGACATGAAAAGTATGTTATTATATAAAAGTAATTTTCTATATATAAACATTATTATGAGTATAATTTCATATTAAATAAATCTTGATTTTCTTCTTACATAAATATATATAGTGTTATGCATAGTTACATGTGATATATAAAATTTGGATACATATTTTGAGATATTTTATTCAGTTAAAATTTTTAATTAAATTTAATCAATTTAAATATAATTCTAAATAATTATTAAGAAATGGGCTAAGCCCAAATAACACTATATATAGAGATCACAAATAGCAAAAAAATACATGAATATACAAATTGATGTCCAATAGCTCAAATGCATAACTTTTAAAGCCCATTACAAATTACAAAATGATGAGTATATATTTTTTATATATTTGTCTTTATTATGTTTTTGTTATTATATTTTATATATGTAATATGGATGTCAAACTGAAGGCAATACAAAATTAACTAATTTGATATATTATACGTAAAAAACGGATCAAAAATAAAAAAATTTATTAAATGTTTTTGAAAAATAAAAACATAAATATAATAATTAATGCAGTACACACATATTTGGAAAGCTAATTTTAAATAATTCTATTTTATTATATTATTTTAAAAAGTGGTTATTTAAAGAAAGTTGACTACCAAAAATAATGAAATACCAAATATTTATCACTTTTTTATTTTTACACATATCTTTTTTACTTTTTATAGTAACTACAAAAAAAAGGAAAAATTTCCCATACTATTTCAGAAGTAATTTTGTTATTATTATATATATATATATATATATATATATATATATATAGGGAGAGGATCTTGTGAGACCACCCTCTTAGGTTAGTCCATAAGACCGAATCTAGACCATCCAAATAGTAAATCAATGGCCAAGATTCGTTACAATTTATACAGGTTTTCGAAAGTAACTATACAATAGAAAGGATAAAATTGGAATCCAGAAAAATATTAATTGTAACCTCCTCCTACATTATAGGGACGTGATCTGTTATTGATCACGTCCCTATAAATCACGCAGTTTACCATATACAATCAAAAATATACGTCTCCTTCTCAACGCCAACATTGCATCGCCATTATCAAAACCTCTGTAATCACCATTATCACCCAAAATCGACCTGCAATTCATCCACCAAAAATTAAACACGACGGATATCTAACAATTTGCAAGGATCTAACAATTTGCAAGGAGGTATCACCCGTTTGATTGGAAAGAGTTATACAATGGCAAAAAGTATTGATTTCAACGCAACTGATGAATGTCCTCCAGGTAATTTCTCCGAGAAAAAAGCTATAATATTCAGAGGCCTGTGAATCAACAATTGATGATTTGAATGAACTATATGCACTTCTATTATTGTTGCTTTGTATGTTTAGTATGTAAATGTTGTCTATGTAGTGTGTCAATATTGTATATATAGTTTTATATTTTTCTATATTACCCACTTGTATGAAGGTTGCATCTCAATTAGTAGTTTGTATGTTTAGTACGGATAATTTGCCAATTTAGAATATAAGTCTAAATTGTTGCTTTTATATGCAAAAATATAGAATCGCATAATTGTTGCTTTGTATGTTTAGTATGTAAATGTTGTCTATGTAGTGTGTCAACATTGTATATATAGTATATGTTTGCATATTACCCACTTGTATGAAGGTTGCATCTCAATTAGTAGTTTGTATATTTAGTACAGATAATTTGCCAATTTAGAATATAAGTCTTGTGTATATAGCATTATGTATATGCATATTATGCCTTATCTGTAGATAGTATATTTGTTACTAAATTCGTTGTGTGTTTATTCAACAATTACAATATGTATATATTAATTTATTCGTTGTATATTTATAATACAACAGTTGTATATTTTCGTCTGTAATTTGTTCAAGTAAAAATCTACTCATACTTATTTCATTGTATGGTAGAAATTGTCTGTTATAATAAATTAATCAGTTTGTATACTTATAAATCAAAACGTGCATACATAGACTATTAAAAATGTATATTTTATACAAATATTTGAGAACATAGGCAATATCGTGAAAAATGAAAATTGTGTATGAATGATGTTATATAATTGTATATATAATATATACATTTTGTATTATTGTCTAATAAATTTTGTGATGTCAAAAAACAACGTAGGACAACGACTCGAAATCTCGCCGGGATCAACAAAATATTGGATACCAGAGGTGGAACAAGAAAAGATTCCGCGAGTGGGAATGCATTTCGCTACGTTGGAAACCGGTGTACAATTTTACCGAAACTATGGAGCAATTAGCGGATTCGAAACGCAAAACTCAAAAGACGATGTGTAACATGTGGTGAGATCGGAACGCATAACAGCCGTACATGTCCAAACCGCGACACCACGACCTAGTGCAATGTTTCTATTTTTTCAAAAAAACAATTCTGTCAGTTTATTATTTAATGAAAACTTTTTTTTTTCGTAACGTTGAGTAATTTTTATTTTGTCTTTAATGTTATTTTTTCTCCCTAAACATGTATTGCATGTAAAATTACATTCAACTAAATATGCAAAAAAAAAAAAACACTAAGCATACAAAATTGTTTTACTATATATACAATTACACTGTATACGCCAATAAGTACCTTAAGATTTATACAAAATACATTAATCTACTTATCCAACAAATAATACAATTCAACTAATCCAAAATAGACAAATGCAACACATTAAATATACAATTCTACATATCTATTTATACAAGTCCATAAGCAACTGAATACAATTCAACTGAACTAAAATCAATAAATCACCCATGCAACTAAGTATACAAATCCACCTAACAAAATATGCAAATCAACGTAACTAAATAAACAGATATATTAATCTACTTATACAACAAATAATACAATTCAACTAATCAAAAATAAACAAATGATACACATTACATATACAATTCGATATATCTATTTATACATGTCATCGAAATCGTATACAAATCCATTTGAACTAAAACAGTTGAATCACCCATACAATCAAGTAAACAATTCCACCATATAAAATATACAAATCCACGTAACTAATTAAAAAAAGTATATTAAGCTGTTTTATACAACAAAAAATACAATTCAAATAACCCAAAAATAAACAAATGGAACATATTAAATATACAATTCGACATATCTATCTATACAAGTTGCTGCATCCATGTATAATGTACATGCAAATCAAAAAGATCACTTTCATGTATAATGTACACATGAGATTTGCATTGCCCTTCTGTAAACCAGGTGACCAGCCCCTCAAACCTGCATTCTTTTGTGCAGGTTTTATAGAAGCAAGAGCATCAACCAAAACCTTGGGTTTCGCCCTAACTTGCATGCTGGGATATGAACTATCAATCTTTCGCCTCTTTTTGGGCTGCTCGTCTCCGAAACTATCCTCTGCACCACTATTGACCTCTATTTCCTGTTCTTCACTTGACATTTTACTAGCCACAAACACCTACATAAAAAGAACACAAATTCAGATATCAAGAACTTTAAACCTCATTTGTTTACATTCCACCTAAATGTTGTATATTTAACATGACAAACTTGTATATTTAGTATAAAAAATCTGCATACTTAATATTTAACATGACAAACTTGTATACTTAGTATTAAAAATCTGCATACAAAAGTATGTTTATAGTCTACTTAATGTTGTGTATTTAATATAATATATCAATATACTTAGTAAAAAAATCTGCATACTTGGTATGTGTTTCTTATTTGGGGTACACTAATTTGTTTACATTCCACTTAATGTTGTTTATTTAACATAACATATACGAATAGCTAGAATACACCACACCCCCTACATAAAAAACACTTAATTCATATATCAAAACTTAATACAAAAATATGTTTATATACTACTTAATGTTGTATAATTAACATAATATATCAGTATACTAAATAAAAAGATATGCATACTTGTTATGGGTTTGTTACTTGGGTTATTTGAGTTCAAATTGCAAAATTTGCAAAAATACCATAACTGAATAAACGCACAAATTGCGTAGGAATCCTTCAGTAACAACCAGAAACAATAAAAAAAGGCAGAAGAATAAAACAACAAACATACCTTCAAATACAAGAACTCAGGCGTCGATTTCCCTCTCCTCAAACCTTCTCCACAAAAATTGAACTCCTACACCCACCAAAAATTACTTGGTAAAGACAAGAACATACTGAAATTTGGAGAAATTGGGCCATTAACAGAGAAAAGGAACTCACCTTTACAAACGCAAAATACGGGCGCAAAATAACCCTTCTCTGCTCTCTTCTTCGCAAAATCCAAACCTTCTACCAATAAGAAACTTATGAACGGCGAAATAATTTCAAACTTCAAGTTTTTGGTGTGCCCGGAGAAGACGAACGGCTTTTTTTTTTGTGTGCGATAAAACGAATGGAAGTGTAAGTATATTTGGGGAGAAAAAAAAAGAGTAGTAGGGTTTTTTTTCTGGTCAAAAAATCGTCCAAGAGGAGGGAAGCCAAAGGAACCAGTTTTGAAAAGACACAACTGAAAATCTATGGTTTTTTTCCCCTAAAAATCGGGAAACTGATAAAGGAAAGATTCTATTTTCCTATTAATTAGCAATTAACGTGATCTACAAAAAAACCGTAAAATGGTGAAAATACAATCATACCCTTATAACCCAAAAATAACTAAAGAGATCTACACCATTAAAAAATTAAATCAAGGGTCTATATGCGGTCTTATGGACTAATCTGAAGGGGTTGGTCTCATTTGAACCAATCCCTATATATATATATATATAGATATATATATATATATAGATATTCTCAATTAAACATCTAACAATGCACTAATGAATACTTATATTATCACGAAATATTGGACAAGTATACACTAAAATATGATTTCAGGGTACCGTAACGGAATTATTCTTATACCATATTTTTATGCTTATAAAGCACCGAAATATGCACATGAATATGCCAAAATATGATTCCAATGTACAATATTGTCAATATTTTTATATCTATTTAAGTACCAATGTTTAGTCTCAAATAAACATCCAAACACGCCATATTTCATGTTATATTAGGACCAAAATATACATATCTATACACGAAACAATGCGTCCAGCGCACAATATTATAAATATTTGTACACCAAAATATTGCGTTAATGAAGAGTGAGAATCCATTTTTTTTTGCTCATGATTAGGCGTGTCTGTTATGGAAATGTGATATTGAATATCCCTTGATTTTAGGAAAGTAAATATGGTATTATTTTTACACCATTTTGATAGTTACCGATTTGCCCTTTTTACACATAAAATAAATAAAAAATGGTTAATTTTTAGGCCTAATCTGAACTATTGATTGAATAAGATTGGATGAGATCTGTCCACATTGCCACATGGTAAGAAGCTGCCACATGAGATCTCATCCCTATATATATATATATATATATATATATATATATATAGATTCCAAGATTGATGATTAGGATTTTATAGTAAATAATTTTCGAATTTTGCAAATGAAAATTGGTGGGAAAAAATAGTTACAGACTTATGCTCTTATATATAGATACTAGATAGATACAAATAGAGGAAGAAAATAGCACTGTAATAAATTTTTTTCAAACACAAAAAAGTATTTTAGGATGAAATTTAGGAAATGAGATATTAGAAATATGCACAATCCGACAATCGTAGCAGGAATAAAAATCACTCGAGATCCTCTATTGAAATTGAAATTAAGTTTTTGAAATTGTAGAAATAAATATGAGCTGTAAAAGAGTAAAAGAGATTAAAAGAATTACTAAAAGACTGCATTTGACTAACAAAGTCATTAGAATATCGTGCAAAAAGGAATATTCTCATAATCCATCAAATTTAATTAAACAAATCAATGAAATTGACTTGGTAAGTAGACTATCTCAAACGTATGTTTCGCAATCAACAATATAATGCACAAAACTATAAAAATAATCCCATTGACCATTCTGATTAGTTGCCAAATTGTTAATATAATCAGAGAAGATTACAATAATAATTATTAATCAATGGGCACTCTATAAATACCACATAAAATAAACCTTGCATTTTCATATAACCAAAAAAATGGCTGGATATCCCGATTGGCCCCATTATCCTCCCTGCGGAAGCTATCCATGCGACGACATTCATTGTTGTAGCCGAGACAAGTACAACGTCATATGGCCCAATCTGCTTGGTGTCGATGCAGAAAAAGCTAAGGCTGTTATTACAAAGGAAAATCCTATTGTAACAGTTGTTCCTGTGCATAAAGGGGATATAATAATAGATAATTTCTGTTGCAATCGAGTTTGGCTTAAACTTGATGGGAATAATCTTGTGATTTCCATCCCTCAAGTTGGCTAGTATAAAAGAAAAGGAAAGTTATTGTGAGGTTTGAATAAAATATTTGAAAGAGTTTTGATGTAATCCCATCATAACTGAAATAATAATAATAATATGATGAAGTTATTTCGATAATGCATTTATTTTTTACCTGTTTGTTTTTATTTTTATGTTTTTTTTAGTACAATAGGGATTGTAGGGAGAGAAAACACACACTCATAAGAGATTGAACTCGGGTCAAACGCCGCGACAACACAAATTTTAGTTAAATCCCCCTTTTTTTTGGTCGTATTTCACCGCCAAGAAAGATGTCTTATTTCATATTTGAACCAATTCAGTATATATATATATATATATATATATATATATATATATATATATATATATATTGACTAGATCGATTTTATCGGATATTAATATCTTGCACCCAAGCAAATGGGACTGACTACCAATTCGCTGTTTAATTTTATAACATTGTACATATTGTCAATTTGTCATTTTCGATTTTTCAAGTAGAACGCATAAATTGGAAACATGCGTCAAAAAAGTGATTTTCTTTTTTGTCTATGTAACCAAATGCAGGACAATTAGGAATAGGAATCTCTAGTTAAAATTTTATTAAATATTGTAATTTATTATTTTTTTTTTTGAGGAAATGTAATTAATTAGGCCTTAGAGCATCTCTAGCAATCCTTTAAAATAGCATAATCCCCTATTTTGAAGGAGAAATCTTCTCCAGCAGAACTATAAACTTGTAAACTCCACACCATTTTACAAGAAATGAATAGTGACTGTTCCAACGCTATTTTTTTTTCAATTTTCAATTTTTTTTTGTTTCTTTAAATTGTGGAATTTATTGTTTTATCTCTCTTTTTTTTTGGGAAATGATCTCTTGTTTATTATTTAGTAATGATAAATCAATAAATTATGTTCCTAATTATCACGTGGTATTTTTTTGTTTTGTAAATTAATAATTTTTTTATTTCACATATATAACAAATTAAAAAATAAGTTACTTATAAAAAAGTACTCAAAATAATAAGAGAATTCATAACACACATTCATAAAATTACAGTAATTTAAAAGACATCAAATAACCTAAAATACATTAAATTAAAATAAGATTACCATAACGTAAAATACATAAAATAATTTAAATAGACATAAAATATCAAACACGCAACATAATGAAAACACAACTCGAACATTCAATTTCTTAGTAAGGTCCAAGACCACTTCCAGATCCTCCTAGATCTTGAAAATAACCCCCAACATATCGAAAGTATTACTTGCTCGTGGTTGATGTAGTTGTTCTTCTCTTTTCAACATAATTCTTGCTTGTTCTTTTTGAAAGTTCTCACGTCGATTGGGATTAGAAATGATGTCCAAATCTATCATTAAAATTTTGGTATCGCCTTCCCACTGAGCCACTTCAGCCAATCCTTCTTTTTACTTCAACATCTTGCTTTTGTGCTTCAACTTTTAGCATTAGTACCTGAATATTACAATCTTTTTTGGTGGTTGAGCTCTCTAATAAATCTCAAAGTTTTTGATTTTCTTTTCTAATAGTGTTTAAAACAATAGACATATCTTCGCCCTTTTTCCTCTTAAGTTTAGATTTTTTCATACCATCTGGACGATGTGATGAGGCAGAACCACAACTATTTTCATCATTTAAATTGAGAGAAAACAAAGATAAACTAGCATCAGGTGACATTGGGGACTCTGGCACCATATCTGATTGGGATGAAGACTTTTGTGGTCGAGATTTTCGTGTTGTACCTTCAAACTTTGCAAAATCTTTCACAATAAACTATACATGCTCAAACTTGAATCCTTTCGAATATTTTGAGTCTAACATCATTAGTTGTTTTGCTCGGTCTAGCTGCATATTGAATAAAATATGTTAAAATTAATATGATAAAAAAAACATATGAATAATTCTTTACAATATCTTGTTCAAAATAACCACTTGGCTTAGTATATTCAACTTGTTGTAACCATCCTTTCAATTTTGAAACAATAGAGAGTATTGCTTGCATGCGACTTTCAATTGATCTTAGGGTTCGATTGGGCAGAGATGAGTTTGGTTTGTTGGAGTTGTAGGCCTCTGTAACACGATTCCAGAATTGTTCTCCCTTTTGGTATACACCTATTTCTGAATCTTATGAAATATCAACTTACACGTGACAAAGGTATCGGTCCTCATCAAGAGTGTAATTGAAATTTCGAGAGAAAGTAATTTGAGGTAAAGAAATAGAGAAATAAGATAAACAAAGACAATTATAAGATATGATATATGACTAATAGTATGTGTGAAAGTATATTTATAATGGTGTAAATGTAAAAAAAATCAAAATGGATGGTGTATATTCAATCTTGTAATTCTAAGATATGATAAGTATCCAATGGTGTAGATGTAAGAAAAATCAGAATGGGTGGTGTAGATTCAATCTTGTAATTATAATATAGGATAAGTATTCAACGGTGTAGATGTAAAGAAAATCATAATGGATGGTGTAGATTTAATTGTGTAATTCTAAGATAAGATAAGTATTCAACGGTGTAGATGCAAAGAAAATCAAAATGGATGGTGTAGATTGGATTATGTAATTCTAAGATAAGATAAGTATTCAACAAATTCTAAGAAAAGATAAGTATTCAACGGTGTAGATGTAAAGAAAATCAGATGGATGGTGTAGATTCAATCTTATAATTCTAAGATAGGATGAATATTCATTGAACAACTATTTAAGAAGCATTTACCTTCATAATTCATCTCTTACACATACTTATTCCTTTTCCTCAATCAAAATTAAAAAAAAAAGAAGTAAAAGATGAATTTAAATCATGTTGGCCCTTCTTATGCATTTTCTTCTTCAAGCTCATCTGATGATGAGCTTGAACATATAATTAATAGTTATGATGCAGAACAACAATTGATAGCTCAATAAATTTGCAACAACAATCTTATTCTAGCCGAATTTTTTGTAAACCAAAATGTTGCGAGGTTTGTTTATTGGTCGTAATACAATCTATCGTGATGGAGAAACAGCATCACAACGTCTTTTCAATGACTATTTTTCTGAAAATTCAACCTAGAACGAAGTAATGTTTTGTAGGCATTTTCGAATGTCTCGAAATTTTTTTCTTTGTATTGTTGATGCTGTGAAAAATCATGATGGTTACTTTCTCCAACGAAGAAATGCGGCTAGGAGACTTGGCTTGTCTACCCTTCAAAAAAAAATGGCTGCCTTTTAGATATTGGCATATGCAATGTCAGCAGATACGGTTGACGATTACATTAATATTGGAGAGTCTACTGCGATTGAATGTGTCAATAGATTTTGTCGTGCAATTGTGGAAATATATTCAGAGCGATATCTAAGATCGCCAATTGTCAGTGATGTTTCTAGATTACTTTATATCGGTAAAGAGCGTGGCTTCCCAGGAATATTAGGTAGTATAGATTGCATGCATTGGAGGTGGAAAAATTGTCTGACAGCATGGGCAGGGCAATATACAGGTCGAAGTGGAGATCCAACTATTATTCTTGAAATGTTGCTGATTATGATCTTTGGATATGGCATGCATACTTTGGTATGCCAGGATCTAATAATTATATTAATGTATTGGAAATATCTCATCTTTTCTCTAACCTTGCTAGGGGTATTGCTCCACTCGCAAATTATATCATTCAAGCAAAAGAGTACAATATGGAGTATTATTTAGCCTATGGTATATATCCCAAATGGTCCACACTTGTGCAAACTATTCATGAAACACGTACTCCAAAAAAGAAGTATTTTGCAATGAAACAAGAATCATGCAAGAAAGACGTAGAGCGTGCAATTGGAGTTCTATGAAGTCAATTTGCAATTGTATCAAATCCATCACGTTTTTAGAGAAAGAATGATTTGGAAGATATAATGATTGCATGCATTATTCTGCACAATATGATAATTGAGGATGAACGAGACCTTGATGCACCAATTGAAGCTGAGAGAGAAGCGCCAATTCCAGATGTCGAAATGGTGACAGATGAAATAATTCAATTTCAAGCATTTCTTGCACGATATAAAAAAATTAAAGACAAAGAGGCTCATCACATGGCCCTTCGAGATGCGTTGATTGATCATTTGTGGGAGGAATTTTCTAATTTAGAAAATTAATTGCATTTAACATGTAATTTATGCTTTTGTTAATCTGTTATGGAATGTTCATTTTATGTTCAAATTAATTTTATTACTTTTTAAGGATTTATATATAATTTTTTCAAATTAACTAATAATGGAAATTATAATTATATTTAATTATATTTGAAAAACTAAATATTAAACATTAATGTATAAATATATAAATATATGTGCTAAATTATTAATTAAAAAATATATTAATTAAATATAACAAAGAATAAAAATGGAATATTCTAATTTAGAGTGAAATATAGAGTTAACTGTTAGAGTTGAATCTTGAATTTCTCTAAATTTTCGTCTAAAATAGTGTAAACATTCACAAAAATACAGTTGACTGCTGGAGATGCTCTTAGAGCCTCTCTATGATTTTAATCTCCGGCTCTTTGACTTAGGGTTCATTTGTTTTTGTTTATAGGATTGATTAAATTTTGTGAATTGAGTATGATGTATTGTTCATTGATTATATAATTTGGAACCAATATTGTGTTTGAGATGTAGGAGAGTGATGAAGACTAAAGAATTTTACTAGAATCTGAATATTTCATTAAACTTGATTCTCTTACAAAATCCTCCAACATGGTGTTCTATTTTGTACATATGAACTAGGCATAGAAATCACCAAATATTAAATTGACACTACTAAAAATAAGACGACTCTTTGATAAATTGTAACGCCAAATAAGACCGATAAATTCGTCGCTAAACTAAGAAAATCCGTCCCTGACAAATTTAGCGGCGGATTTGTTTCGTCTTTATCTAACTTGTCGATAAATTGGTAGCGATGAACGACAACAAAAATTGTTAACTATAGCGATGGATACATCCGTCGATAAAGTGATATACATCCGTCGCTAAAGATGTAGTGGAGCAACAAAAAACAAAAACAAAATAGTGATAGATGTGTCCATCGCTAAATTTAACGACGAACATATGCGTCGCTAATTACCAATTAAAATTTAAGATATAGCACAAATTTGCCCATCGCTAAATTTAATGATGGATAAATTTGTTGCTAATTCTTAAATTTAGATTAGTATTTAGCGATCCATACATCCATCATTAAATTTAGCTGCGCGCAAATTGGTTGCTATTTTGTAAATTTAACGATGGAGTTTATCTGTTACTAATTACTTAAAGAACCTTATTTAGCGACGGATATTTTCCATGGCTATTTATTTTAATATTTTTTATTTTTTTAATTTTTTTATATTTTAAAATCTATAAAAACAATTCATATTCAAATACAAAATACATTTACATAAACTACACAAAATATCAATAATAGCCAATATGATATATGTTTTACGAAAAAAGAATCTGCGCCAAGCAGAGTAGCATAAAATAAAAAACATCCATATATAATACAAATGTCTATAAAGCCTGTCCAGTGAAAATAAAAAAAAACATCAAAGATGTAGAATCTGTCCCTAGTGGCGCATCTCCATCATCATCCGCACCATCTCTGATACATGTGACTGGCAACTGAGCACGCTTATAACACTCCTTCTCCAACCGCTCTCACATAGTCACCATCTCCTCAGCCACCTGACCAGTCACCTACTGCGTGCCTGTTGAGTTACCTGATGTGTCACATGTCTCCTCAATGCCTCCTCATCTAATCGAGGAGTGGTAGGAGGGACGCTGCTGGGACCACCAATCCTAGTGAATAAATGCGCTTGAGTCCCGAGGCCTATATCTACTGCTTTTTCACCCCAAAGACATTGAGGTATATTTGTGTCATGTCTACGGGGCCCTCTCTGGCCTCCTGTGCAGGAGCTATTGCTCGTCTCTCCACCTCATTCTGTAAAAAACATTAACTTACATTGCAAAGAACTATAGCAAGATATTTATTACAATTTAAAGTATTCTAAAATTATACTTTCAACTACTCATTCTTCTCATCTGGTACGTTTCTCCAGTTGTATCCATTTATGTGGATACTCTGCTTGAAGATCTTGGTAATATCACTCGAATTCCTCTCGATCATCAATCTACAAATTAACTATAATCGACAACTTAAAAAGCTAAAAATATCATTAATCTGCAGGGTTGCTTGCTGTTTAATTTTAAATACTAGAAGAGGCAAAACTCTTCAATTTGGTTTAAGGAATAATTTCAAAATTACCCCTGGGGTTTAGTCTAATTACAAAAAATCCAATTATCTTTTAAAATTACAAATTTCCTTGTATTTGTTATGCAAATTATCCTCTCAATAGGTGCAATTTGTAAAATAGAAATATATATCAATAGTATATTTAATTTGTACTTTTAAATCATAGTTGGGCTTTTTTCTAATTAGACTAAATCTCAAGAGTAGTGTTTGTAATTATTCCTTCTTTTTGTTTTAAAAGAATTAACAAGGTTTAGTTAAAATCAATTTAATTAGACAACCAGGGGGCTTAGCCCACCGACCATCACAAGATACTTAAAGTCTCTTGTGGAGTAGAGGTCAAGAGTTCAAATCCCTATTCCATGAAATTGCTCTTCAGGGCATATGCGAGCTCATGAAGATTTGGTGGGAACTCATACTGAATAGCATTTGTGGTGGGTTCGATTTGGGGCACATCAACTATTGTTAGATTTGGAGGGTCGAACATAATTATTCTCTTTACCTGGGTGAATCTGGTTGTACGTCAGCAGACCCTACCATAATACTGGTCAGTACGTGCACATCCCGCAGTTTACCTTGGCGGCAACGATGAGGTGCTGAAGTTGTTGTCCTCAAGCATATTCACTAGTTAGGCGTAAGCATGGAAGTTGAGTACAAAAAAGATATTTAGATGACACGTGGTATTTTATTTTATATGTTATTAATTCATATTGTATAAAAAGTTATTATTATAGGACAATTAATCCGATAGCAATCGGGAGATTAGCTGAGTTTAACAAATTGGATAATTTCACAAAATTACAAGACGTTTTTTGTCTTTTATTTAACGTAGATGGAAGTTTAAGTTGATAATTGAATCAAATTTTACATGCTATTTATTTAACTATGTTAAGTGGTAGTGAGCAAAAACTATTTCTCTAAGTTTTTAAGTGGTATTATTATATAATTTATATTATCATTGTTATCATCATAAGCGAACTTTTTTTCAGTCTATATATTTATGTTTCATTCTTTCTTACTAGTCTTTTTTTATAAATATTAAGAGAAATAATGGAAAGGAAATAATGTTATTTACTTAACACCCTGCACATAAGCAATGGGCAAAGACACGCTGGATGAATCACGTGGTGTAGGTGCGGATGAAGTAGACGTCTAGGGATCAGCATGAGAGGCGAGATTATCATGCTTAAAAACTGGTGTAACCGTATCGAAGTCCATCGCCTTCTAATCAACTAGAGGAAAAAGTGATGCCGATAAACTATCACCTTGTCTACGCCCCCTACTGCTTTTACTAGCTCGACCTCTAGCCATTTGAAAGAAATAAAAATGAAGAAAATAACATTAGCATCGGTGCAAATACAATAGTTATTGATTTTTTAGTACCTAACCTATAGGCACTTTGATGGTTTGGTACCTAACAGACATTTCCGAGTTACCAATTTAGTACCCATACTTCACAATTTTTTATTAATTGGTACCTCTTCACTTTTAAGAACGCAAATGCCCCCAAGAAATTTAAGTATACTCAAACTAAATTTTTTAGTATACTTATTTAAATTATAAAATTAATTAAAATTTTAATTAATTTAATTAATAAAAAATAAAAAGAAGTTTCTAAAAATATTAATGAATTTTTAGAAAAAATAAATAAAAAAATAAATTAATTACACTAAATTTGAAAATTAACAAACATAAATTAAAATTTAATTAATCGAAAAGGAAAATTAGTTTAGTTAACTAAATTTAAAAATTATAATGAAAATTAAATAATTTAAAAATTAAAATTCAGATAGTAAATAAGAAAATTATAGCAATGTTTTTATTAATATATTAATATTATATTAGTTTTTTACTCGAATTTTAAAAAAATAATTAATTTATTTTATTTTATTTTTTTAGAATTAAGAATTTAATAATTTAATTTAAATAATAATAAGCTATTTCTTAATTAAATTTATTTTTTAAATTTTAATAATTCTAATTAAAACTTAACTTTTCAACAAAAAATAAAAAATCTTGGGGTATTTTCGTCCTTAAAAGTGAATAGTTACCAGTTTACAAAAAAAATGTGAAGTATGGTTACTAAATTGGTAATTCGAAAATGTCAGGTACCAAACCAGCAAAGTGCTTATAGGTCAGGTACTAAAAAATCAATAACATCAAATATAACAACTGAGACAAGATTAATGTTGAATTATTAATATTACTAGTAAAATGTTCAAGGAATAATTCATTACACAATCAATATTGACGAGTTGGTATTATTACAATTACATATTAACATTAGCTATTTTTCAAAAATTACAAACACCATTTCTTAGTTAAATACAGACTTCGTGGGAGTTTTTTTGTAACAATTTATTGGGTATTTGTAATTTTGAAAGATACTTGGAGTTATTTGTAATTAGGAAAAACTTAAAGATAGTTTCTATAAATATCCCTATTGAAATATTGTTTTGAATTTTTTTTTCTGAAAAGAAATATTGTTTTGTATTAATCAATGATACTTGATATATTTTGTTTAATTGATAATATTTTAGATTGCCAAAGAATCATCTAAAAATAAAATGCGCTATCATTGTCGCTCTCTCTTATATCCGAATCTCCACTCTGGTCATTTTCTCTTCATCTAACTCAAGCTCATCCTCAGTGCTAACTAGTTCATCTCCAAGTTCTATAACATCATCAGATGGATCATCCAAAGTTATTGGATCATCATCTACGTGTACGAAATCATGTATATCTATGGTTTCCTCTTAAAATGATGGGGCTATAAACAATTGAATAACTTATACTTTAGATCTAACTTTAATCTTACAAACGACCCACCAGTCTATCTTGTCGCATTTCAAACTTGGGTATGCACAATAGTAAACCTGTGTGGCTTGAATAGCTAAAACAAACGGTTCATATTGGTTGAAATGATGCTTATAATTATCTCTACGAGCTTGTATTTATAATGGATATGTGTGCCCGTAGTCGTTGGATCAAACCACTCACAATTGAACAACATTGTCGTCTTGATCGACAAACCTGGATATTCCAGACACACAATTTCTAACAAAAGACCATAGTAATCGCTCTAATCTACACTATAATTCGCCTATTTGATGAAAAC
Source organism: Rehmannia glutinosa (assembly GCA_016081115.2). Taxonomy (NCBI): domain Eukaryota; kingdom Viridiplantae; phylum Streptophyta; class Magnoliopsida; order Lamiales; family Orobanchaceae; genus Rehmannia; species Rehmannia glutinosa. The sequence continues at coordinate 85,424,863 of CM071926.1, forward strand.
TCCACTATTTATAGTAGATCTAGTTAAACCATGACCAATAATGTTGAATTTAAATCCATTCACATAATACCTGGTAACAACTGATCTTAATGGGTCTTTTGCAAGACTCTTGATGAATTCGTTGGAAACATTGTTCAAAGGACCATGTGTCTATTGAGATCAAATATAGCGATGTTTAAAGATCTAACTTATTGAAGTGCAATCATTTAATTAAAATATAGTTGAAGTGTTTAAAGGTCTCACATATTGCTCAAACCACCTTGCAAATTCACTTTCCAATTGACTATCGAGCTAAGCATCTGAAATGTTTGGTTGTCCCAGCTTTATATGCTCACTGTATATATTTAAAAACAAATCAATATTAACAACATAAATATTGCAGTCGAAGGCACATATATTGAATTAATTAATGAAGATTGGATGAGCAACTACATACTCAATATATGGTCAAACATCGTCATAATTTAATAAAACGTAGATACGAGCTGTTTTGTACTCATCGCCATTCATAAATCTCATTTTCTCCTTTCCAAAAGCTCTACCCGAATGCTTGAATACTGAAATATTTTCCTCATGATCATTAACATCAGCATGGATATCATCATTCTTTGCCACATTTATGCGTTTCATGCTAACACGATCCTCAAAATAACATGAACAAAATGTGGATGCTTCTTCCACCAAGTATGCATTGGATATGGAGCCCTCGACCTTTGCTTTATTTTTTACATTACCTTTTAGCTTGTGAAGGTACTTAGAAAAAAATATATGATATATAACGATTACTATATGATATAAATCAAACCGCTATTGATATAGTAAACAGTTGTACTTCTCAAATGGATACATCCATCTGTACTGCACTGAACCAACAATCATTGCTTCATATACCAAGTGAACCGGTAGATGTTCCATGGAGTCAAAGAAACTTGGCAGAAATATACATTCAAGTTTACACAGAATTGATGATATATCTCTCTCAAGCATTATCATATTATTTGTTCCAACAACCATAGAAGTAAGATCCTTAAAGAACAAACTTAATCAATTCTGTTAGAGCCTTCCAAACATGTAATGCAAATTAACCCTTACACATAAATTAGAGTTCTTATAAGATGTTGAAACTGTTTAAAAAGCGAAAAAGATAAGAAATGAGTTTATTGCTCAAAAATAAGATGTTAGGACTTGATAAGCTCCTCATGAAAAGTAGAGTAGACCTAACCTAATTTTTAAGATCTTAAGGGCTTATTATTCTTTTTTTAAGTAGATTCAATATGATATAAAAATGAAAAGGGTGTTGCGGTTACATAGTGATACTATGGATTAAAGATTCAATATCCATGATTTAGACATGCGAATTAAAGGCTTGTTGATCTAAAATGGAATACATATCTACAAAAATCTACTCTAGAAATGGTTCTAAAAATAGAACTTATTAAAAATTTAAATAAGTGCTTAAATCACTTAATCTCATAAATTCCAATAGTCAGATGTTTCTTTTCAGGACAACTCAAAGCCTCACATTTCCTAAAATAATAGATCAATGTACTAAAAAAACTACAAACAAGGCTTAAAACTATTCAAGAGTCATCAATACCTTAGAACATGCGTAATGGAATTCATAAGCTAAAAGCTTAAATGCTTAGAATATGCAACCAATAGTCAAACACTTTTCCTTTTTGTGAAAATTAAGCTAAAAGCTTAGAACATGCAGCCAATGGAGTTCATAATCCACGTAGAGTTGAATACGTGTAGGTTATTGATTTAGATCAGGTAATTACCTTTGGGTCACAGACTTTTGAGTAATCGGGTTCGAGCTCTTGGGTGACCTGAAATGGATAAATACACATCAATCTAGCTAAGGGCTGGTCCCGGTTAAGACCCTACGATGCCTAAGTCAGATCAAGTTTTGTGAGGTACAGAGATATAAAGACAGTAAATATAAAAATAAGAGGTAAAAGTGACAGAGTGAATAGTTACCATTCGTTTACTGTAGCATGGTATTTATAGATGTTCCTGGCACATGTGAGCATTCTTATTGCACCAAGTGTCATCATCTAGGGGTGGAGTAGTACTAGGTTGTTAGGGGGATCAATGGTCCACCTTTTCGGGTTAGGTCCATTCCCCCAGTTGGAACAAAAAAGATAAATACAACAATTAATGAAGTACACACACAAATTTGGAAAGTTGGTTTTACATAATTCTACTTTTTATATCATTTTAGAAAGAAACTATTTGAAGAAAGTTGACTACCAAAAATAATAATATACCAAATATTTTTTACTTATACATATATTTTATTACTTTTATAGTAAGTGTAAAAGAGCGGGAAAATTTTTAACTTGTTATTTCCAGTGACTTCTCTTTTTATATATTTACTAGTGTTTTACCCATGCGATGCACAGGTGTATATTGTGAGGCCTCTATTTTGTACTGTGACTTGTGCATTTTCCTAATAATTCTCGAATTATATCTCCTGTATTATAATAACTTTGATATATCAAATAATAGACATGAAATATTGTGAAGCCCCCGATTTTCCGAGCGTGTAATTGATCCTTTTATCGTCTATGTATTTTATAAACTATTTTACCGCGCCACTTTGACGGGTAAATATTAATAATAAATATATTTTTCATTTAATTTCATTTAATTTATTACTTATGATCATAATCATTTATTAATTCTATTTCACATTAATGATCACTTGATTGATCATTATTATTATTTGTGTATTTATTAGTCACCTTAGAATTTTAAGAGACTATTTATTTTAGAGACTTATACCTTATAGAATTAAGAATTTGATTTAGAATAAGTGATCATGAGACTTATAAGTGATCAAGGAAATCACTATTTAATTGGGAGATTTATATTATTCATCTATTATCATCATTTTTGGGACAAAAAAATATGGAAATACCCTAAATACCCCTATAGTGGATGGCAATAGTGAAATTTTTGGTGTAGAAATACCATCCAACTCTTGCACACATACACCTTATGTATTTATCTTGTGTATAATTACACCATTAATACCAACCTTATACACATCATCTTATACTACAATTTTTTATCATTAATTCCCCAACATATTCCCACTCACATTTAACTATTCCATTCAAACATTCCATTCAAACCTCCCATCTTGTGCCCATACCTTTGACTAACATTTTGTCTCCCATGCAAGGAGCAAGTTACAAGCTTGAATTTTTTTTTCTTCCTCTCTCTCCCTATCACACGGCCATATGGTTGATTTTTGCAAGAAATTGAATCATTTCACCATCACAAATTACACCAAGTCTTGCAAATTATCCTCCCTCTCACTTAATTTCTTCTTCTTCTTTCTTAAAGACTTAACCAAAAATTCAAGAACTTCCCTTCTACATCAACAAGAAAATTCGAACCATCACTATACTAAGGTAAGAAATGTTGTTCTCGAATTCATCTTAATATTCTCTAGCTCATCATCTTCCCTTCTTAACTTAAGCTCAAATTTAATTTTTGGAGGTACATTTAGAAGACTTTGAAGACTAGAGCTTGACATCATCTTGAAGAGGACTTCAAGACTTGAAGTAAATTTTGAAGATTTGGACTATAAGGTAAGATAGTGGACTCTAGTGCATTTTCCTTCTCCCTTCTATTTTTCTTCAAATTTTAACACCCCTTTTTCATTTTTGAGAAATAGGGGCTGACCTTAAGTGGTTCCTTGAGGGTGACCAAAATCCTACACTTTGAAGCTTCTACTAGTTCCATTTCATCTACTACACAAGGTAAAGTGTAGTATTTCCAATTTTCTCACCTTCTTCTTTTTCTCCTTAATTTTTCACTCATTTTTCTAACTCTTAATTTTTGGTATCTATTGACTTAGGGGCTGAACTAAGTGACTTCATAATCAAGTTGTCAAAATTATCCTTTTATTTCACAACTACCCAATTTTAAGGTGGGTGGAAAAATCTTTCCAACTTCTAGGTGTTTTTTTTTCAAATGCATGTAGTATTTTGTTATTGAGCACTTGAGATATATATATTATGTATTGCATGTTAATTTCTTGTATCAAGTTGGGAAAATTCTCAAGTGTTGCTCAAAAATACTATTTATTGAAATTTAGGTGCATGCATGTATACATTATTGTTGTATTTGATGAATTCTTGTATAAATGGACATGCATGTGTATGATCCTTGAAATCCATGTTTTGTATGACTTATAACCTAGACAAGTCGAGCATAATTGATTAAATTTTAATTTTTTGGACTTAAAATGCAAAAATGGAAAGTTGGTGGACTAAATTGCAAGAAAATAAAACTTAAGGGACCCCTCTGTAATTTTCAAATTTTGGGACTGTACTCAGGTTCAAAAATGATGTTTGGACATTTTAATAAAGTTTTAAGAGTTTTAAGATAAATAAAATCAACCTTTAAAAGCCCAAGGACTAGATTGTAAAATTTTAGAAGTTTAAGGGCTACATTGCAATTTTCGAAACTGTACCAGACACTAATTTTAAAATTTGAAATTTTACTTAAGGGACTGGAAATTACATATTTTAAGTGTATTCCAAAAATCCAAATGTTTAGAGCTTGGAAAGTAATTTTATAAAAATTGAGGGACCAAATTATAAAAGATTAAACTTGAGGACCCAAATGAAATTTCCAGGACTTATACAGCCCATGTACCTGGAAATACTAATTTAACTGTAACATAATTATATTTTGGACCCAAGGTTCAAATTTCATAACAATTGGACCCCTAAAAGCCTTAAAGGCAATTATTTCAAAATGGGTCAAAAATGAGATTTTCAAAACTTAAGGGACCTATACTTATTTCTTTTTAAAACTATTTTTGTCCCAATATCCCACTGACCTTAGTGACATTTTCCAACTGGAATCACATTAAAAGCCCTTCCGGTTTGTGAGTTCCAATTATTTTAAACTTAGGGCCCGGAATGATAATTTTAATAAATTTGGGGCCAATGTGATAATTTTATAAAAACTCGACCTCAAAACTTTAAAAACCTAAATCTATTAACAATTTAGAGAATTTAGGAACTGATCTCATAATTTTTCAAGGTCGGGACATTTAATTATTTAATTTTTAACCCCAAAAGTATTAGTTTTGCAAAACGGGGCTAATTGAAAATTTTCTTTTTAACAAGGACCTAACTCAAATTATTTTTCTTTTAATGAAACAACCCTGGACCCTCTGACTTTAATAATTAATTAAAATATTTTATTTTCTCAAAAATCCCTTGACTTATCGGATCGTCTTGACCGATTAATACCCGATTGCGGGGCCACTTCTTTGTCTTGCGATTTTGAATCTATAATGGGACTTATGTTCCACCTATTCTTTCAAGATATCAAAGATTGCTTATCCTCTCGATAATCATCTTCATCCAAATAACTCCACCAATGCCATAACTGCCACACGCAATTTTCAAAAATTTTCCTGAACTACTTCTCTGAATCAATAATACTCGACTGCCTGGTTGACTACCTGAACTTGTATTTACTTTCCTACCTGAGTCAACTTGGTGTGTCGAGCTCACGATCGGAATGGATACGTGGGGTATGGAACCGGGTAGCTCGGCCGCTATTCCACTCTCCGCCCCATCGCCCTAATCCCCATGGCGAGGGACGGAGTTTGTCCAAGGGAAGCGGGTCATAGTTCTTGAGGTATAATCATGATTATGACAATCCGAGCCTAGCTAGCTCTCTTGTGGATTTGTCTTTGCCTATGGAGCGATAAGGTGTGGTCTTGGACCATCTTGCTCGGGAGTTACAAGGAAGAATGAAGGAATCATTTCGATCTCGATCCACACGATTCTGGAGTTAATCGGACCCATTTGGTTGGTGCTACAAATCCGCACGCAACCGCTTACTTGTATTGCATTGATTGGCGCTACAAATCCATATGCAACCATTACTTGTCTTGCATAGGATTGGCGCTACAGATCCGTACGCAATCCTACCTGTCTTGCCTGAATCACATAGTGCCTGTGTGACCACGAACTGTTTCTTAAACTGTATAAGTATATTACTTAAATATATTTATCACGACGCTTGTGGACTGTGTGTGAAATCATGCATCATATCTCACGCGTTTTCATACAACTTATTTTCTCGCATTAATTATATATATCGCCACACTTGCACACAATCACCCCATCCACTGAGATTTCTATCTCATCCCCTCCTGTTTTCTAACCTTTAGATGGGGACTATGTTGAAGATGTCGAACCGGCCACAGACTGATTACCCTCTCCCCGCCTGTCAAACTTGCATCATTTTTCTGATGATTGTACTTATTTCATGTACTTCTTCTGATGTTGGACTCCCATTTATCCTACTACTCTTTTCTCTCTTTGACTGTAATTTAAGGGTTTAAGACCCTTTGACATATAAGATTGGGATATTGTGTACTTTACATTTTAGTTTTGGCCTGTAAACTTATCCAGGTAATTGTGTCGGATGTATTTGGATATTGTTGGACCTTAAGATGTAATTCGTATTTATGTTTATTTTATTTCCGCTGCTTTAGACTCTGTTTCACTTGGGATTATGTTGTATCATTTGTCTAGACTGTTGGATTTATTTCTGTTAAGTGGTTGATCATCGTCGCGTCCCGTCTCGGGCGTGACAGTTAGGGTGGTTTCAGAGCTCAGCTAGTAAGATGGAAACTTACACCGAGCTGACCCAGGATAGGACCCTCGGTCTGTGTTGGGTAGTACCGCGACTTGACTAATTAAGTGTGAAATCGATTTCAAAATGGCATAGAACCGTATTATTGATGATTAGACTGAGTTAAGAACTTTATACTTGGAGATCCCATAGTCATACTTGTCTTGACTATGGATGCATTATATGAGTAAATAGGGTTTTATTCCTGTTTTGTGGAAAAGGATTACGCTTTGCTCGTTTTGTAGGAATTTATCTATATTTGTAGCATTTTGGCAACAATTCGGGCATTGCAACCGCCAATACTTGACATGTTAGACGAAGTTTGGAGTCGAATCAAGAAGAAATTGGACGAACCGGGCAAGAAACGGAAGAAAATAGCCAAGTACTTGTTGTTACAGGTGAGCACGGGCAGGGCGTGCTCCTCTAGCACAGCCCGTGCTCAACCCAGATGTGAAGACCCAATGTTCGGCCTATAGCACGGGCAGCCCGTGCCATATGGGCACGCCCGTGCTCTTCTCAGAAAATTGGACAATCTGTTCGGCACCCAGCACGGGCTGGGTGTGCCAAAGAGGCATGACCATGCTCCTCTGCGGGAAAAAACAGAGTTTGACTCGTTTCGACAAGGTTTTCGACCCAAACAAAGTAAAAATAGACACGGGGCGGCCACAAACAAGGACACGCTGATTTTTACCCTAGAAACTAGAGAAAAGAGCAGTTTTCCACCGGAAACTTTGAGAGATTGATCAAGACCGCAACCACACCTTCGAGGATTGAAGATAGATCGAGAGATCGTCATCATCCCCGAGTCACTCATTCCATCGTATCGTTATTTCAATTAGTTAGATTTTTGATTATGAATAATTTGTCTATGAATTGTTTATCTTCAATGTCTGGCTAAACATCTTGTGATTCCCGGGTTTGAGAGTAGATTAATAAACACTTTTATGTGATGATTAAGGATAATTGAAGTTAATGTTTTCTTTCTTTATTCAAGTACTTTGCTTTAATTCATGTTTTATCAAAAGGCCTTTGATCTAAACTTGTTTGATGTATTGATTCATAATTCTAACCGATGAGTTTCAATACTAGATCTTGAGTACTTGACACAATTAGATTGTATGATTGAGAAGTCTGTGAATATTTGTGAGATCTTATAATCTTTTGAACTTTTGGGAGTTGGATATTTCATGTTGAGTAGAGATGCTAGCATAGATATTCCAATCAACGCTTTTACATACATCTTGAGAGAGAGGGTAAATTATATTGGTGATTGATCTATAGAGGAGAATATGTTTAACCTTGGTTTGCTTAATCTGAGCATAAAAGTGGGATATTAGTTGAAACCATAACCCAGGAATCCATCTATCCATACTTGATCTTTTAATCACTATTTACTTTGTTATTTTAGGATTAAATTCTGCTTAGTAATAATAAAACCAACCCTTCAAATTTCGATAGTTTAGATAAAAATAGGACTATTATAATCCAATACTTGGTACATTAATTTATTAATCCCTGTGGATTCGACCTTGCAAACCCTATTCTATAAATTGATCTGTACACTTGCGGTGAAGCATAAAAAATAGGCGAACACCCCCGACCTGGTGGGATGTAGTTGAGGCCCGTGTTGAGCGGGACTACTGTAAGGCGTTAAAGCTATATTGGCACCAAGCATTTCCTCGGGCCAATTTCGAGCTAACCGAGGAACGTCACCGCACTCGTGAACTAGGACACCTCTAGGCGAAGAACCAAGAGGAGAAGAATAGCCTTACTCTCCTTGTTAAGGATCGCGAAAACACCATCTGCACTCGCGAAGATCAAATTCAGTTGATCCAGGAACGCTTGGACAATACTCGCAAGAAGATGGAACGCGCCAGTGACGGCCGCACCAAGTGGGAAATGGACGCGTACATGTCAAGGGACACCATCGAATGCCTCGAGGAGGCTACCATCGAATGCCTCGAGGAGGCTATCATCAAACAGATGACGGTGATCGAGGACCTCACACAGGCCTTGTCTCAGAGGGATACCGCTTTGGAGACTACTTTGGCAGCCAATGCACTAGCAATGCCACCACCCGAGGTGGAACTAGAGGCCGACCCTGAAGCGAACAACAAAGAGGATCCCGAGGAGGATCCCGCAGAAGCAGGGGAGCCCAAGGCATTTGAGGCCGTCCCTCTCGGTGATGCTCAAGCACCCGACGCGTGGCTTGAGATCATCGATTGGCCGGACATCGAGGCATTTTCCGAGCCTAATCAGGTCCAGGTCGTTGACGTGGATGACAGTGAGGACGACGACGCAGTCACTGAGTAGATAGATTTTACATACATCTTGAGAGAGAGGGTAAATTACATTGGTGATTGATCTATAGAGGAGAATATGTTTAACCTTGGTTTGCTTAATCTGAGCATAAAAGTGGGATATTAGTTGAAACCATAACCCAGGAATCCATCCATCCATACTTGATCTTTTAATCACTCTTTACTTTGTTATTTTAGGATTAAATTCTGCTTAGTAATAATAAAACCAACCCTTCAAATTTCGATAGTTTAGATAAAAATAGGACTATTATAATCCAATACTTGGTACATTAATTTATTAATCTCTGTGGATTCGACCTTGCAAACCATATTCTATAAATTGATCCGTACACTTGCAGTGAAGCATAAAAAATAGGCGAACAAGTTTTTGGCGCCGTTGCCGGGGATTAATCAAATTTTTAGTACTGATATTGCGATAAATAGAACTATTCTTAATCTAGACTTTTTTCTTTTTTTTTCTTTTTAGTTTGTTGTTTAATTCTACTTTTACTGTGGTTGACTTGTTTTCTTTAGTTGGTTCAGATAGTGCATGATCACCCGCTCGAAGCAAGGAGAATTAGCACTGTTCATACCGAAGGTTGAGGCTTTTGCTAGGCGGAATAGTGCGGCTACCAAACGGGCAGAAAGACAGCAGGAACAAACTATGGCATGCGTAGAAGGTAACAACGGAGGAAATAATGGGGGCGAAAATGGAGGTAACAACCGGGCCAACAGGGTCAATGTCGAGTTACCAATACCATAGGTTCCAGTGGCTCCGGCAATCCAACAACAGGCGATTCGCGATTTCTTTCGCCCAATCAATCGCAACTATGGTGGAATTGCCAATGTCCCAATCAATGCAAACAATTTCGAGCTGAAGCCAGCATTGATATCGATGGTGCAACAGAATCAGTTTGGGGGTTTCCCGTCTAAAGATCCCAACTCTCATCTTGCGAATTTCATACAGATTTGCAATACTATTAAGATGAATGGAGTGACTGATGATGCTATACGTCTTCGCCTATTCCCTTTCTCTTTAAGGGATAAGGCTAGGAACTGGCTAGGCACCCTAACTCAAGGGAGTGTGAATAATTGGGATGAGCTGAGTCAGAGGTTCTTGTTCAAGTATTTCCCACCAAGTAAGACACTACAACTTAAAAGCGAGATCACTCAGTTTAGGCAGTTTGACTTTGAGCCTTTGTACGAGGCCTGGGAGAGATTCCGGGATTTGTTGAGGAGGTGCCCGCAGCACGGATTTCCTGAGGATCAACAACTCTGTTTCTTCTACAATGGGTCGATGGGACAGACTAGATCGTTTGTGGATGTTGCAGCAGGGGGCGCGCTACTTGCGAGATTTTCGGAGGATGCATTCAACTTGTTGGAGGAGATGACCATGAATAACTATCAATGGCCCTCCGAGAGGACTAATGTGAAAAGGGTAGCCGAAGTGTCTGATTCGGACCCAATTAAAGAGTTGACAGCCCAGATGGCAGTACTGACAAACCAATTAAGTGCTTTGACAAAGGCAAACGAGGGAAACGCGGGCGCAAGTAGTGGGGGAATTCCTCTAGATCTGATAGAGGAAGCAAATTATGTGAATAACCGGAATTTCAACAATTTCTGGAACAATCAAAATCCCACTCATTACCATCCGGGCTTGAGGAACCACGATAACTTCTCCTACGCAAACACGAAGAACGTGATGCAACCACCACCGGGGTTTAATGTGGCAAACAGTGTTATTACTGCAGATCCTAAGCCTACCATAGAAGATATGTTCACTTCGTTTATGAGTGAGACGAGGAACATGTTCAACAAGGATGAGGCAAAGATGGATAAAATCGAAAATCATGTCACCCAATTGGGGTCCCAGATGAAGATTCTTGAGACCCAAATTGGTCAAATAGCTACGATTATTGGTGGGCAGCATCAAAAAGGCGAGTTTCCGAGCAATACTGAGGTTAATCCAAAGGAGCAGTGTAAAGCCATTCGTCTGAGGAGTGGAACGGAATACGAGGGGCCAAAAATACCAGAAAATTTTGAAAAATTGCAGGACGGCACGGCTCGTGCGCCACCGCACGGCCAGCCCATGCGCCCTGCTGGAACGACAATCGATGCACCGGGAGATGCAAAAATTGAGGCAATTGGCGAGGTTGAGGCCGAGGAAGGAGCTGAGGAACATCGTGCTGAACAAAAAGGGGCTGATAAGCTTAAATCTTCCTCTAACCCTGATATTTCTAAACTTAATGTTCCCCTTCTTTTTCCCCAACATTTTCAAAAGAAAAAGTTAGACGCGCAATTTGCTAAATTTTTAGATATTTTTAAGAAACTGCATATTAACATTCCTTTTGCAGATGCATTGGAGCAGATGCCCAATTACGCTAAATTCTTAAAGGATGTTATGTCAAAGAAGCGGAAGATGACTAGCTTCGAGATAGTCAATCTGACAGAGGAGTGCAGTGCAATAATTCAAAGGAAACTACCACAGAAAGTGAAAGATCCGGGGAGTTTCACTATCCCTTGTGCTATTGGTGATGTTTTCTTTAAGAAAACACTTTGTGATTTAGGAGCGAGTATTAAGTTAATGCCCTTGTCTATTTTCAGGCAACTTGGATTGGGAGAGGTGAAGCCGTCTACGGTCACCCTACAACTCGCGGACCGATCACTCACTTATCCAAAGGGAATCGTAGAGGATGTACTTGTCAAAGTTGATAAATTCATATTCCCTGTGGATTTCTTGGTGTTGGACATGGAGGAAGATAAATACGTCCCTTTGATACTTGGGCGTCCATTCCTAGCTACGGGGAAGGCCTTAATAGATGTGCAAAAGGGAGAGCTCACGTTACGGGTTAATGATGAGCATGTTTTTTACTATCTATAAGGCACTTCAATTTCATGATGGTGTTGAGACTTGTAATTTCATAGACGTAGTTGAATCTTGCATTGATGAGTATGCAGATCATACATTGTTTAGGGATACTTTGGAGTTTGGTTTGACACATTCGTGTTCAACATCGAGCTTGACTATTGATATTGATAACCAAGACTTGTATGATTGCGTTTGTGCTTTGGATAATATGCAGGAACTACCGAGGAGCGCAAGAGGCGCACACACACTGAAAAATGTACGGGAGTCAGTTCTACAGGGGTGCACGGCCCGTGCTCTTGAGCACGCCCAGGTCGTGCGCATAGCCGAAGGAAAACTTGAAGAAAACGACGATGGCACGGCCCGTGCCAAAGGGCACCGGCAGCCCGTGCCTGTAGTCGAAGAAAAAGCTGAAGGACCTGAAGATGGCACGGCCCGTGCTCATCAGCACGGGCAGCCCGTGTGTCCATCCAACGAGGCCAAACCGAACCCAGAACTCAAGCCCTTGCCCGAGCATCTCAAATATGCATTCCTTGGAGCGAATAATATGAGTCCGGTAATTGTATCATCTCTTTTAACTTCAGTTCAACTCGATAAATTGCTTAGGGTATTACGAAAACATAAGTCGGCGATAGGTTGGTCAATCTCTGATTTAAAAGGCATTAGTCCATCGATTGTGATGCATAAGATTAGGATGGAAGATATCTATAAACCTTCGGTGCAAAATCAAAGACGATTAAACCCTATAATGCCATTCGAGAAACTCCCACCTCTAACAAACGAGAAAGCCATTCGAAGCTTTTTAGGGCACGCCGGATTCTACAGAAGGTTTATCCGTGACTTTTCTAAAATCACTAAACCTTTAAGTCAGTTATTAGAAAAAGATACTGCTTTCAATTTTTCCGATTGTTTGCAGGCTTTTGAGATTCTGAAGAAGGCTTTGGTGACAGCACCGATTCTAGTAGTTCTGGATTGGAGTCAGCCCTTCGAGCTTATGTGTGATGCCAGCGACTTTGCAGTTGGGGCGGTTTTGGGTCAGAAAAGAGACAAGATGTTCAGAGCCATTTACTATGCGAGCAGAACTTTAGATAGCGCCCAGCAAAACTACACCACCACTGAGAAGGAAATGCTAGCAATCATGTTCGCATTCGACAAGTTCTGATCTTACTTGATTGGAACCAAGACGATAGTCCACACCGACCACGCGACAATTAAATATCTATTTGACAAGAAGGATGCCAAACCGAGGCTAATTCGGTGGATCCTCTTGTTACAAGAATTCAATGTGGAGATTCGAGATAGAAAGAGCTGCGAGAATGTAGTAGTCGATCACTTGTCCAGACTAGAATACAAGAAGGAGGAGAAAGAAGACACGGAGGCAATTAAGGAGGAGTTCCCCGATGAGCAACTTCTGATTCTACAAGCTAAATTCCCATGGTATGCAGATTTTGCTAACTACTTGGTTGCAGGGGTCTTGCCTCCGGATTTATCATCTTATCAAAAGAAGAAATTCCTCCATGACGTCAAGTTCTACATGTGGGACGACCCCTTGCTCTTTAAGAGGTGCGCCGACACCATCATTCGACGATGTGTGCCTCAAGAAGAGTGGGAGGAGTTCTACAACAATGCCATTCTTCACCTTCCGGGGACACTTGGTCCGAATCGATAAATGCAGCTAAGGTATTGCAAAGTGGATTATACTGGCCTACGTTATCTAACGATTGCTATCTATTTGTACAAAGTTGTGATAGGTGCCAGCAGATGGGGAACATCTCGAGACGACATGAGATGCCTATGACCAATGTGATGGAAGTTGAACTCTTTGATGTGTAGGTGATCGACTTCATGGGCCCCTTCCCATCTTCGTCGGGGTACCAATACATTCTACTTGCAGTGGAGTACGTATCTCGATGGTTGAAGCGATTTCGGCACAGACCAATGATGCGCGAGTAGTGCTTAAATTCCTAAAGAAAAATATATTCACTTTTGGAACCCCGAGAGCTTTGATTAGTGATGGGGGGTCACACTTTGTGAATAAATTGATGAGCACTCTACTTGCGAAGTATGGGGTCAAGCACAAGGTGGCATTAGCATACCATCCGCAAGCAAACGGGCAAGCAGAGGTAGCCAATCGCGAGATTAAGCAGATTTTGGAGAAAACGGTAAAAATAAACCGCAAGGATTGGGCGATGAAGCTAGATGACGCATTATGGGCATATCGGACTGCATACAAGACACCATTGGGCACATCTCCATATGAGTTAGTATTCGGGAAATCATGTCACTTGCCCGTCGAATTGGAGCATAAGGCGTTTTGGGCTGTGAAAAAGTTAAAATTTTACTTCCAAGCAGCGGGTGAGAAGAGGCTCCTACACTTAAATGAGATGGAGGAATTCCGGGATGAAGCGTATGAAAATTCTTGGATTTACAAGGAGTGAACCAAAAGATGGCACGATCGAATGATAAAGAAGAGAGAGTTTTTACCGGGTGAACAAGTCCTATTATTTAACTCACGTCTTAAACTCTTTCCTAGAAAACTTAAGTCGAGATGGTCGGGGCCATTTGTAATAAATAAGTTTTTAAATCCTCTGGGAATAGTGGAATTGGTGAGCCGAGACGGAGAGACGTTCATGGTGAATGGCCAGAGGATCAAGCACTACTTGAGCCGGGATCAAAAGAAAGAGGTGACACGCCTCACTTTGCTAGAGCCGTGATCGACTAAACAGGCGTCAAGCTATAGACGCTAAATTTAGCGCTTGTTGGGAGGCAACCCAATGGTTTTGCTGTTTTATTTCTTCCCATGTTTTCTTGGTTTGTTTTTTTCCCTTTTCTAAGTTAGGATTTAATTGCTTTCATAGGTTAGAATTTTTTCCCTATTTTTCTATTAAAAAAAACACTGAAAATCGGTAAACAAGGTACGGCACCGAGCACGGGCAGCCCGTGCGCCTTGTGCACGGCCCGTGCTGTACCACACCTGTAGGGGTATTTCATTCGGCCCCTAGCACGGGCCACCCGTGCCGTTTGGCACGGCCCGTGCGCTTTCCAGAAATTGGGCCAAATTTTTTGGCCCATAGCACGGGCGGCCCGTGCCGAATGAGCATGCTCGTGCGCTCGTCTGCTGCAACTTATATTGGACGGGCAGAGACTGTTTGTTTTCACAAATTTCATCCCCCTCACACACGAACTTAAGAGAGCTCGACCCCCTCCAATATTTTCGAAAATTTCTCCTAGATACCATCACTACTCACCTCTCACACTACTCTAAACACGAATTACACTTGTGAATTTGCTTGGAAGCAAGGATTTGGGGTAGAAAGCACCTAGGGTTTTCAAAATCCAACTCTCCTCCAATTCTTGGGATTTAAGGTATGAATTGCACTTTTTATGTCAAATTTCTTGAGGATTATGGATTAGGGTTGATATATAATGCTTGTTTGATACTTTAGCCATGGTTTTGATTGAAATTTTCTATTAGGCATTTTATCGAACACCTTGCGGGTTGTTGAATTATGATGAATTTAGTTGATTGCTTGATTGATTATACATGTGATAGATTGTTTAGGGCGTTAGTGGCTAGGATTCTCGGCAATTATATTGGTATTTGAGTTGAAAGTTTAAATTGTGGATTAAATTGTTGAGATGAGACACTATGCCTTTGTTAGATTGTTGTATTAATTCATCGTTCGTTTTACTTGGCACGTAAGGATTCTCACGATTGTTTTGCCAGGTACTAACTCGAATAAATGGCCGAACCACAAAGAGGTCGGGGTGGACGTTTGAGGAGACCCGCTCGGGAGTTCGACCCAAACCACCCGCGTGCCTATGAACTCACTTTCACCGCGCACGATATAATGGAGCGATGGAACTGGCTCATCACTCGTGATTACATTCCCACACGCTATGCCGATGATGAGTGTACCCAAACTCTCGGGATACACAAGGAGATGTGGCAAATGTTTGAACGAGTTGGTTGGACCGCTTTCATGCAGGGGCGGTGGCCAACATACAAGACACTCACACTCGAATTCTTAAGCACCGTCCAGGTTACGGAAACGTGACCAAGAAATAAGCCTCGGAAAATCCACTTCAAGATGGGAAATCACGATCGCCGAACTGAATCAAATTTATGGGGTACCATCCGACGCCCCACACCGAACAACTGAAAATTACAACGCGCATGAATTCTGGCCTCATGCAATATGCCGCACGCACTTCCAAAGCATCATCACTCCGCAACCCCATCTTCCGTTATATTCAAAAGGTCACGGCCCACTCGGTATTCACCCAGTACAACAATGGGGGTATGCAAGCAAAGGAGTTATACCTACTGTGGTGTATGCTCACTCGCACCCCTTATAACATGGCGGCATACTTTGTGGAACACGCCGTCTACATACAACATCATGATGTGGGGAAAATCTTAATTGGGGGAATGATAACCCCCATTGCGCGGCATTTCGACGTTGACATAAGCCATATGGAGCCATTAGCATGCAGCCGAAGTATCAACTTGAGCGCCCTTCACACCATGAAGATCATCAGCAATGAGGAGAATATCCTCTGTTTTCAACAAAAAGTCGGGTCTGCGTTTCCCCTTCCTAACCTGCAGCTCACAGCTGTGGTTGACAACCAAATCAACTGGCTTATGTACTTTGAGGAGAATATCAGAATCATGTAGGGTTTGGAAGCACGAAAGAGGCGAAGGGTAGCCGGGTTGCCCGACGAAGAGGACTTGGTGATGGAGGCGCAGGAGTATGATAGGCATGAGAGGGGATTCGAGCAGGGCTTCCAGCAGGGAGGCTTCGAGCAGGGCAGCTCACATAGGGGAACCAATATTCCAGAGAGCTCCCGCCAAGGCGAGGAGCGTGGGGGACAGTACGATCATGATAGATTCTGTACCTTTGAGGAAAGCTTGCGACAACATAGAGAAGACTTTAGTGCTTTCCGAGAAGTCCAGGAGCAAAGGTACCAAGCCCAGAGCTTGTGGTACCAAATACACGAGCAGCGGGAGTTGGAGATATTGCAGACATTACAGCGGATCGAGAATTAGCATATCTCCCAGGGCCACTACCCGCCGCCACCCCCACAGTGATACAAGTCCTATCCACACTTTTCATTGAAATTCTACCTTCTCTTTCATAAGCTATAATTTCATTCAAGTTTGGGGGGGGGAGAGGTAATATTTTTTTGTTATGGGTGTGGCGTTTGCATTCATTTAGTTGTGTTGAGAAATTATTTTGTAGATTTTGATGAATGCCATGTAAAACTTAGAATAGAAGTTGGCACCCCATTTTTTGTTGTAAATTGCATTGTAAAAAAATAGGGCTGGGGGGCCGAGTTAAGTCGGCCTATGCCTAAACATGCAAGAAGACAACCGGAGACTAGAAGGAAGACTCATTGCGAGGCAACCGAGTATGGCAAAGAAGAGAAGACGGAAACTCGATGAAGGTGCAAGCGAGATGCGGTGAGTGAAGTATCAGTCAAGTCAACTCAAGACAACCAAGTCTCAAGGTTGAAGTGACAGAAGAGTCATCAAATGATTGGAAGTCGACTCGAAGTCACCTGGGGAAGTTAAGAAAATGCGAGTCAAGTCAAGACAATCGAAAGAGATCCGTTGCACGTAAATCAAGAGAATTACTTAAACAAGTAATACCTCCATCTGCCTTTCTTGAAGTGCTCGGTTTGAAGCGTGCAAAAGGAATAAACCAATGGGAAACACGCACCATGTCGAACTCGAAAAGTCAAGAATCATTCATACGAGGAAATGGAAATTCCAAGGATCGCAACAAGACAAGCAGCGACCACAAGTGACTTTAAAAAATAAGCCTATCTCTTCAACGGGCAGATTTTTAAAAGATCACTATAAAAGGCCGAGGAATAACTCGAGAGAAGGTTACGAACCACGAACATTCAAGCAAACATTTGAATCAGTAACCTAATATATTCTCAAATCATTCAAGTTCAATCCTCAAGCCTACATTAAAAGGAAATCAATCCAACACTCATTGTGAAGGAATGATTACTTCAATCAGTTGAAGAGGAAATGTTTTGAAGAATAAAGGGGTCTACATTCCACGGAGGATTGTAGGAAGGTTCAAGGTCGAACTAGTTTCAAGTTATTGGAGGGCTTCGTGATCAAATCCAAGAAGCTTGAGCAAGTGGGCTGTAGTAGCAAGGCAATTTGCCTGCCTGTGAAGAAGCTAAGTCGCACGAGAAGCCGGTGAGTGACCAAGGCATCTCGGATCGAGTCCCAAAGGATCAAGTCGGCTATGTGATCAAGGCATGTATCCGGGTATTAACCACTCGTATATTGATCAACACTTAGTGGATTCCTCCGGGAGTTGGAGAAGAGAGGAGTAGAAGAATTACCCCATCTTCGAACCTCTATAAAAACTTATTGTGTCATTTACATTTCAAGACTTTAATTTCGCATCTTATTTTATCTGTGATAAATTTGCTATCCAATTGATAATCAATCGAGTGCTAAAACCAAGTATTAAAACAAACTTAACTTTATTCAAGGGTGTTAAGTCTTCCAATGAAAACAAATCACAAAGAGAGTTAAGTCTTTAGTCAAAAGCAAGTGAGTTATTCTATCAACGGCTCGATGAAGTCGTTGAGTGACTAACTCTATTTGATTAACTAACTTAGTTGTCCATCAAGGACACGGTGTGAAGTATTAACTCACGAATTTTTAAAAGGACTAATTTGAAAAGTTGGTAAGGTTTATTCAACCCCTTTCTAAACCTTACACTCACACCCCTTGGGACCTACAAGTGGTATCAGAGCGGTTGGTTCATTGAGCCTTCCGCACTGGTTACTGAACTAGATCTCCAAATTTTTCAAAGTCTGTTTTAGTAATTGATCTTTCAAAACTTTTTTTACCAGCAAAAGTTATTATCATGGAAGCAAATTTGACACGCATCCCTATGTTCACAATTGAAGAATTTGATGATTGGAAAATTCGTATGCAGGCTCATCTATCAGCATTACACGATGAGATTTGGATAGTGATAGAGGATGGGCCACTGCAAATTTTAAAAGTGAACACAACTGTAAGAAGAGCTGCAGCTGAAGGTGAAGAGGTTGTTGCTCCCAAACCAGTCATGGTTGAAAAACCAAGAGCTGAATGGACAAATGATGACAGAAAAAGATATAACTTGGATAATGTGACCAAGGACATTTTTTACAAAACCTTGGACAAAACCATGTTCAATAAAGTCAAATCATGCAAAACGGCTAAAGAAATGGGACAAGCTAACATTGATTTGTGAAGGCTCGGAGCAAATCAAGGAAAATAAACTATCGGTTCTTTGTCTGAAATTTGAGAATTTCAAAATGATCGCAGGAGAGACCTTAGATCAACTGGATGCTCAGTTCACAGAAATTACCAACGAGCTATTTGCACTTGGAAAAGAATATACACAAAAGGAAATGTGTATGAAGATTCTAAGAAGTCTCCCGGTGAATGGGAAATGAAGGTCATGGCACTAAGACATTCCATGGACCTATCCAAGACATCCAACCATGAGCTATTCTCGGATCTCAAAGCCTACGAATTTGAGTGAGAAGAAAAGACCGAGGAGGAGACAGTTGTGCCCAAAACAAAGCTGCTCTAATTGTTAAGGATGGCAAGAGAGCTAAGGTCAAAGAAGTCATTGACGAAGAGGAAATAGCCCCGATGGTTAAAAGGTTTAACAAGTTCTTGAAGAAGAACTACAAGAGAGGCAAGGGCAAATCCTCCGAGAAGACACTCGGCTCCTCCAAGTCAAGGGAAGATAGGTCAACCAAGAGAACAGAGCATCAAAAAGTTGAATATCAAAGGGCTGACAATCCAAGAACGGAAAGAGTCGATCAAAAGGTTGAAAATCTATCTTTGAACCGCATGCAACCAGGTCACTATGCCATTGATTGCCCATATCCTCGTAGTCAACAAATACGGGAATGAAGAAGAAAGAAAGGTCTTGAGAGAAAGAAGACAAGAAAAAAAAAAGGCAATGTTGGTGTAGAGATTTCGAGACACCAAGTCAAAAGACATGGTGATTCACGAGTAGTGAATCGACTACTCAAGTGACTCGAAGAAGAAGCCTTGACCGCTGTTTGATGGCCAAGGAACAAAACCAACATGATCAAGAAGATGAGGTACACTCTAATTCATCACTCTCAGATTCTAGTGATAGTGACTGTGACACACACACTTCATCACCCACTGATCTTTATGACTCATTAGGCAAAATGATGAAAGATTTTGAACACATTAAATCCTCACACACACTACTAAATGAGGAAAACAACCTACTCAAGAGCTAAAACTCACGGTGACTAAGGAGCCGAGTACGAGTACTCTAAGTCAAATAGTCGATGAGAATGAAAGTCTAAAAATTTGAAAAGCTAAGCTAATAGCAGAGATAGTGCTATAGAAAAGAGGGAAAATAACCTCAAAAATGTGATTGCCTCATTCACTAAGGCATCTAAATCATTGAATGATCTTATTATGAGTCAAAGAGAATGTGGAGACAAGACATGCTTAGGATTTAATTCCTCTGTGCTATGTCAAGCTCCAAAAGTGATTTTGGAAAAAGGATCTTTAAGTAATGAAGTATCTCAAAAATCCAAAACTCCAAATGGTGCACACACATTTATTCCAAAGCACAATCACAAGCAACCTGACCTTGGTTATAGAGGAAAAGGAAAACAACCAGTTGAGTGTGCTGAGAGGACAGCTGAGAAGAAATCCAGCCAAGTTCCTCAGCAAACTCCAAACAGGAGATACTCTGTAAAGAAGAAACATAGCTACCAAAACCCCATAAGTGTTATAAAAGATACACATATGAAGGGAATGGTAGAATGTACCCAAGCCAAGCTGATTGGAATAATGTGAACTATCAGCAAAGACCTATAGAATATAAGCCCAAATGGCAAAGGCCTAGAACTCAGCAAAGGTCATTCCAAAGGCACATGAGCTTTCATCAGCACACACATGCACCTAGGCACTACACTCAGAGATATCACAACTACCCAAAGAAGGCAATTGCTAAAACACAAACACATGCATAGACAAAAAAGAGACAATTTGTATGAACCTAGAACCCCAAGCAGTTTGCCAAAATTAATTATGATTATGGCATTGATAGATGGTAACCCCTTAGAGTCAAATCATTTGGCTATAGGTTGGTTGGATCATCTTACAATACTAACCCCTCAGGACCCAGGCAAGTATGGGTACCTAAAACTTAATTTCCTTGATTGCGGAGGTTCAAGGAGCAATTTGAGTGCCAAGGAACCTGGTACATGGATAGTGGGCATTCCCGGACACATGACAGGAAACAAGAAAAATCTGTCAAAATTCAAGGAAATCAGAGGTGCAAAAGTCATATTTGGAGGAAATGAAGCTCCAGGAGAAATAAGAGGCATTGGATCCATCAAGAAAAATGGATTAGAAATCACAGATGTTGCATATGTTGAAGGACTCAACTTCAACTTGCTAAGCATCACCAACTCGTGACAAGGGTTATAATGTTGGATTTAACATGGGTATATGCCAAATCAAGGATCTTGAATCAAATGAAATTGTGTTGCAACGATGCGAGACAAAAGAACATGTATGTCGTGGATTGGTCAATCGCAACACCAAGCACTGTCATAGCAAAGAGCACATCGAATCAAGTTGGCCGTGGCACAAGTTCGAGTCACCTAAATTTCAAAACAATTAACAAGCTTGCGGAAGCAATCTTGTGGAAGGACTTCCAGGACTCGTATACAAGAAGGAGAGTATATGTGATGCATGCGGAAGGGAAAACAAATCAAATCACCATTCAAAGAAAAGACATGTCCATCTTCAACAAGAATATTGCACTGCTACATATGGATCTATTTGGTCCGATTGAACCGACTAGCATAAGTGGGAAGAAATACACCTTAGTGGTAGTAGATGACTACTCAAGATATACATCGACATTATTCATGTGTAAGAAGAAAGAAACTCTGCAGAAACTACCACAGCTGATGAAGAGGATTCAAAATGAGAAAAGTCAAACCATTATCAAAATAAGTTCTCGGAGAGGAACCGAGTTTGTCAATGGTATAATCACTCAAGATCTTGTATTGAAAATGGTATTGGTCATGAATTATCATAAAGCAAGGACTCCACAACAAAATGGAGTTACATAAAGAAGGAAAGAACTCTTAAAGAAGCAAAGCAAGGACCATGTTAAGCGAAGCGGGGGCTACCTAAAAGATTTTGGGTGAAGCAATAAACACAAAGATGCTATACTCAAAATAGATGCATGATAAAAAAAAGGTGACAAAGACTCCCTATGAGATTTGGACAGGAGAAAGCCAAATGTTGCATATTTTAGAATATTTGGATGCAAATGCTTCATTCATAACAATGGCAAAGATAATTTAAAGGCTTTTGATAACGATGAAGGTATCTTCTGGTTTGAACTATTGATAATTTAGTTCGTTCTCGCTTTCTTGAAGCTTTGATAGGGTCTAAAGTGCGTGTAGTCCGCAAGAATATTTCTAGTGGAACATCTTTCAGAGAGATGGACGATCCTTTACTCCGACAGCATCTAGGGTTCCTCCGAACCGACTGATGTTGAAGAATCAGCGGATGAGTTGTGGTTATACTCAGCTGAAAGCAAAGCCTACAGAATACTCAACAAGAGGACTATGGTTACAGAGGAATCCATTCATGTGGTGTTTGATGAGCCAAATGTAAATGGAGAAGACATTGAAGAGTCACGGTGATAAGTGAATCAACCAACCATGCGTAAGAGTCCCTATCTTTCAAGCCAAGTGGAATTATAAACCCGGATGAAGATGAGATAGTGAGTCTCAAAAGCAGTGGAAAATCGCAACTAAGTGATGACGAGAGAGCTGATCAAAGCAACACACAGTGCAAGACGGTGAATCCAGCTAACTTACTCCAACCTGATGTAAGATGGCTGAGAGACCATCCACCAGAACTAGTCATTGGAGATGTAAGAGAAGGTGTCAAAACGAGATCCAGAACTCAACAAGAAGCAATGTTTACCTGTTTCATCTCACAAATAGAGTCTAAAGATGTGTCACAAGCATTGGATGACACACATTGGATTCAAGCCATGCAAGAAGAGCTGAATCAGTTTGAAAGAAATAAAGTGTGGGAACTAGTTCAAAGACCTACCCATCAAAATGTTATTGGCACTAAATGGGTATTCAGAAACAAGATGAATGAGGAAGGTTATGTGGTAAGAAACAAAGCAAGATTGGTAGCCAAAGGATATTGCCAAGAAGAAGGAATATATTTTGATGAAACTTTTGCTCTGTAGCAAGATTGGAAGTTATAAGGATGTTTTTATGCAACTCACAAGAATTTTATTGTATATCAAATGGATGTAAAGAGTGCATTCCTTAATGGTTTATTGGAAGAAGAAGTATATGTTGAACAACCTCCAGGATTTGAGCGAGAAGATTCTTGGAGATAAGGTATACAAACTCAAGAAAGCTCTATATGGATTGAAACAGGCACCCAGAGCATGGTATGATACATTATCACAATTCCGATCGAGAATGGATTCACAAAAGGAAAAGTGGATAGAACACTCTTGAGAATTCAAGACAGGAAGAAGAGCATCGCTTGTTCAAATATATGTGGATGACATCATTTTTGGATCCACAAACAAAGAGATTTGTGTGATAAATTTTCAAACCTCATGCAAAGCAAATTCGAAATGAGCATGATGGGAGAGTCGACATTCTTCCTTGGACTCCAAGTGAAACATTTGAAGGATGGAACCTTCATAAGTCAAATAAAATACACAGAGATTTAATGAAGAAATTTGGTATGGAAGAGAAGTCTTACGTGAAAATACCAATGAATACATCATCAAAATGGACATGGATGCAGATGGCAAGCCTGTAGATCAAACAAGATACATAGCACTTATTGGATCATTGCTCTATCTTACAAAGCGCAGGCGGACATCACCTTTTTTGTAGGTGTATGTGCAAGATTTCAATCTGCTCCAAAAGAAAGCCACATGACTGCGGACCAAGAGGATCTTGAGATATTTGAAAGGAAGCCAAGAAGTTGGCTTATGGTATCCAAAGGAAGGTGGATTTAAACTAATTGGCTATTGGACTCGACTATCTTTGGATGTAGAGTTGACAGAAAAGCACCTCGAGGCACATGTCAAATGTTTGGAAATAGGCTAATTTCTGGTTTAGCAAAAAGCAAAATTCAATAGCCACCTCCACACGGTGAAGGCGAGAATACATAGCGCTGGGCATTGTTGTGCCCAAGTCCTATGGATGAGACAAAGAAAGTGAGAGACTATGAAGTTGAAGAAAAGGAAATTCCAATCATGTGTGATAACACAAGTGCAATTGCAATCACTCAAAATCTGTGTTGCACTCAAGAACAAAGCATATTGATGTCGGATATCACTTCATAAGAGATCATGTTGAAAAGAAGGACATCACCTTGGAATACATTTCAAGCGATAAGCGGTTGGCGACATATTCACAAAACCATTATGTGAGTCAAGATTTGAAGAACTCAAGCATGAGTTAGGATTAATTGAGTGAGTTGACACTCGGAAGACTCAAAGAAAAGAAATGAAACACAAAAAGAGGAAAAAGAGTGAACTCTTAAATCGGCTAAGTGAATGTTAGTATAGGAAAGACAATTTGTCCGATGAATTTGACACGGTGAGTATTTACATGCGAGGAAAGAAGAGTTAAATCCGCCTAAGGGACAAGTGAGTCATTTGTGAGCAAAGTGACAAAAAACGGTCGTTTTAACTAAGCGGGAATGTTTTTAAGAATGACGTCAAGCATAATTATGACGTGTCTGAGGCAAAAGCTGCACACCAAGCTTATGATTGGATATAAATCTGCCGCATGAAATACGAGACATTAAATGCAAATTGGCGTGCAAGATCTAAGCCGTTGATTTTGATCACATTTCAAAAACCTCTCGCACGTCCTTTCATGAACCATACTTAAACCATTTTCGTCCATTTCTCTCACACTTTACCAAAAACTATTCATCTCTCTCTCGAAAGCAAAAGCAAATATTTTCTCTCAAAACCCTTTCAATCCTCAGATCATTTTCTAAGTTTCGTTCGGTAAAATCTCGAGAAATGGCATCCACTCATGATTTTGTCAAGCTAGGAAAGCAAATCCACACGGGTCTCTTTGTGGATTTCGATGGTATGGTGAAACAGGGTCCGACGACACCCTAGTGAAGAAGATTGGCTGAGAAAGCGTCGAAACGCCTGGCAAAACCGTTTCGCGATGGAGTTTCCGATGACCTATGTGGAAGAGGTCGCGCGATTCTACGTGAACGCGGAGGTTCACGATGAGGGCATCAAGTCCTCTGTTCATGGAAAGGAGTTCATCGTGCGCCAAGGATTTGGCGAACACGCTTGTTATTCTGCGGCGGAAGGAGTGTCGGAAATTAATGAAGGCGATGTTGACTGATTCGCCGCTTGGAAGGAAGTAGCCAAGTCCGACTATCTTTGAGAAAGTAGTCTACACTGACTAATAAGAGGCTGTTGAAGGAGGACTACCACAAATTGCCGGACATCGTTACCAAATGCATAGATATCAAATTTGGCGCTTTGACTTTCTTTGTCAAAGCAAAGTTGATCGTAATGGCTGCGATCATTGAAGAACAAAAAGTGAACTGGGCTGAGTTTGTCTATAGCGGACTCGCGAGCGTTGGGAACAAATCCTTCAAGAAGGATGGAACGTGTGGAGGTTCCCTAGGATACGGCCCGGTGATTGGCCGATGATGGGAAGCAAAGGAGTCACTCTTCGACATGGAAAGGCGTTCCATGTAAACAAGAGGATGTTCGAGATCAAACCTCTCGGGCGCACGAGAAAAGAGCCTACGCTAAGAGAGAGCGTCACGAGTGAGGGGGAATCGGTAACCACGAAAATACAAATTATCTCCTCTCCTCCAAAGAAAAAGGTGCTCCTGCAATTTGCTAAGAAGATCACTTTGCCCCTACAAAGAAAGAAAAGGGAATCTGCTCTGCCCCTGCAGCCGAGTCACCTGCCCCCGCAGCCGTGTCTCCTGGCCCTGCAGCTGAGTCACCTGCCCCCGAGGCCGTGTCTCTTGCCCCTGCAGCCGCAGCGAAGAAGGAATCTCAAATACCTTCTCCGGTCGTCAAGAAAAGGAGAACCGATAAGCCAAGACGGCTAGCTCCCTAGAAGAAGATAAAGACCGCCCCCGCCGCCGTGATTCAGAAGAAACCTTATCTCGAACCGAGAAATCCCTCGGTACAAACAAAAAGAAGGAGAAGAATTTTCAAGCATTCCGAGCTTGAGAAACCGGGCCGAGCCCACCACTCAGTGGAGAAGATACCCGAGATCTTTGGAGAAGTAGAGTCTCCGGACGTGATCGATGAAACGGCCAAGTCTGCGAGGACAATCGGCAGAGGCAACTCAAGACCCAGTTGTGAGCCCAGGCAGTGAGGAACAAGGAATAGCTGAGACAACCGAATCACTGTTGTGGGGTTGTTTCTCCACCAACAGAGGCTACGAAGATGTCGGCAATGAAGTTTGCTACCCTTAATCCCGGAAACGAGGGCCAGCATTGTACCCGGACATCCAAAATCGCCTGCGAGAGTGGAGAAAATGGAAGGCCGAGCCTATCCAGTGCGGTTTGAAAATCCGAGTTCATTCTTTGAGGAAGAAGAACTCTTGAGGTTTCTTGAGGTGGACACAAAGGATCTTGCAAGCCCTTGATGAGGATAATTGCATCAATATCTGCAGATTCGAAAAGAAAACGAACGGGCTAAAGTAGGCGAGACGCGAGAAGCACGTGAGAAGGCCAAAGATCGCCCTCACTCTTTGGCGGCACCCCGATCATACACACCTCACCTTGACGCGTCTATCAGAAAGTGATGAGGATCGGGGGTTCGCCCGCGGAGAAGAGTTGCAAATCAAGCAATGCAAGAGTCCGAGAATCCTACATGAGCAAAGAATGATGGAGGGACCGGAGTGTTGGGAAATTTATTGTTTAGATTTTGATGAATGCCATGTAAAACTTAGAATAGGAAGTTGGCACCCCATTTTTGTTGTAAAGCGCATTGTAACAAATAGGGCTGGTCAAGCCGAGTTAAGTTAGCTATGCCTAAACATGCAAGAAGACAATGGAGACTAGAAGGAAGACTCTGCAAGACAGTGAGTATGGCAAAGAAGAGAAACGGGAACTCGATGAAGGTGCGGTGAGATGCGGTGAGTAAAGTATCGATCAAGTCAACTCAAGATAGCCAAGTCTCAAGTTGAAGTGATGAAGAGTCATCCATGATTGAAAGCGACTCTAAGTCACCTGGGGAAAGCAAGGAAATGCGGTCAAGTCGAGATAATCGAAAGAGATCCGTTTACGTAAATCAAGAGAATTACTTAAACAAGTAATACCTCCATGCTACCTTTCTCGAAGTGCTCAGTCTAGAAGCGTGCAAGGGAATGAACCAATGGGAAGCACTACACCGTGTCGAACTCAAAAGTCAAGAACAATTCATACGAGGAAGTGGCAACTCCAAGGATCGCAACAAGACAAGCCAACGACCACAAGTGACTTTCAAAAATAAGCCTATCTCCGCAACGGGCAGATTTTTGAAAGATCACTATAAAAGGCGAGGAATGACTCGAGGAAAGGATTGTAGGGTCCCAAGGGGGTGTAAGTGTAAGGTTTAGAAGGGGGGTTGAATAAACCTTACCAAATTTTCGATTTAGTCCTTTTAAATCTACAGAGTTAATTCTACACGAGTTGTGTCCTTGATGGACAATCGAATTAGTCACTTTCGGTAGAGTTAATCTCTCACAGACTTGGTAGTGTTGATGGAGTAACTCATTTGTTGCTACAATTTAATTTGTTGTGGTTTTATTTTCAGCGGAAGACTTAACACCCTTAAGTTTGATTAAGCAAGATATTAGAGCTTGATTTAGTACTTGTAAATTATCAAATGGATAGCAAATTTATCACAGATATAAGCGATTAAAAGTGCAGGAATTTAAATGTTGAAATGTAAATGACACAAATAAAGTTTTTATAGAGGTTCGAAGATGGGGTAATTCTTCTACTCCTCTCTTCTCCAACTCCTGGAGGAATCCACTAAGTAATGATCGGTTTACAAAGTGGTAACAGTCCGGATACAAGTCTTGATCACAACGGCCGACTTGATCCTTTGGGACTCGTCCTGGAGATGCCTTGATCACTCATTTGGCTTCAAATGCGACTCGGCTTCTTCACAGGGCATTTGCCTTGCTACTACTGACTCACTTGCTCAAGCTCTTTGGATTTGATCACGAAGCCCTCCAAATGCTTAAGACTTAGTTCAACCTTGAACTTTTCTACAATCCTTCTGGAAAGTAGACCCTAGTTTTCAAAGGTTTCCTCTTCAATCGGTTGAAGTTCTCTTTCCTTCACGGGTAAGTGTTGGATTGATGTACTTGAAATGTAGGCTTGAGGATTGAGATTGTTTTGATTTTCTAATGTGCTTGTC
Organism: Rehmannia glutinosa; assembly: GCA_016081115.2. Classification (NCBI taxonomy): domain Eukaryota; kingdom Viridiplantae; phylum Streptophyta; class Magnoliopsida; order Lamiales; family Orobanchaceae; genus Rehmannia; species Rehmannia glutinosa. The sequence continues at coordinate 85,453,212 of CM071926.1, forward strand.
TATCTCACGTATGTGTCTTTCATGCATCCTCTTTTCTCAAACAAACTCCTCGGCCTTTTATAGTGAACTTTCAAAAATTTGCCCGTTGAAGAGATAGGCTTATTTTTGAAAGTCACTTTGCGATCGTTGGCTTGCGAGTTCTTGGAATTTCTTTGTTTCCTCGTATGAATTGTTGTTTCACCTTTTCGAGTTCGACACGGTGTAGTGCTTCCCATTGGTTCATTCCAATTGCACGCTCTGGGACCGAGTACTCGAGAAAGGTGGTATGGAGATATTACTTGTTTAAGTAAATCTCTTGATTTCTCGTGCAACGGTTCTTTTACGATTATCTCGACTTGATTTGCATTTCCTTGCTTTCCCCAGGTGACTTAGAGTCGACTTCCAATCATGGATGACTCTTTGTCACTTCAACTTGAGACTTGGCTTTTCTTGAGTTGACTTGACTGATGCTCCACTCACTGCATCTCACTTGCTTTTTGATAGAGTTCTGTCTACTCTTCTTGCCATACTCGGTTGTCTAGCGGCGGACTCTTCCTTCAGTCTTGATTGTCTTCTTGCATGTTGGGGCGTAGCTGTCTTGACTTAGCTTGGCCAGCTCTATTCATTATAATGCATTTTACAACAAGAATTGGGGTGCCAACTTTCTATTCTAAGTTTTACATGGCATTCATCAAAATCTAAACAATAAAATTCCTAACAATTTCCCCCTTTTTGATGATGCCAAAACTTAAATCATACAAAGATGCAAATAACAAAGATACATACTGAGATAGTGTATTGACATAGAATGTATGTGAGAATCAATCTTTTTATTGATCATATCATTCTTGTACTTTACACAACTGTTTACAAGGTGTATCAGAGTACATTTTGTCTATACTGAAAATAAAGAATTTATAGCTTTATTACAGAAGACTTACATTGTATGTATTTACATGATAAAATACACGAAGGGTTGACAAAGACAACACTTCATCTCCTTCGTGTCTCCTTCTTTCATCTTGATCAAGCATCTTCTTCTCTTCTCTTTTTTTCGTCGTCACCGCCTTCTTTTTCTTCTCATATGCCTTCCTGGCAGCTTCATCTTTCCTTGTTCTTTCCTGTCTCTCCTGCCATAGCTGAGTTTGTCTTTTGTTTTCTTCTTCTATTCTCTTTGCATACTCAGCGTTAGTTTTAGCCACTCGCAAATTTGCCACTTGGTCAAGCCCATTCAAAGAGATCCCTCCTTTCTTTCCGGGATCTACGTATTCGATATTCTTGGGCGGAGGCCTAGGTCGAAGCTTCTTTCCTCCAGCCGCTTCTTCCTCTACCCGGGCGTATCTTTGTCTTGGGTCTTCTTTTTCCCGGTGATTGACTAGCGAGTGACAGAGAGTGATCTTAGGAAGTCTCATTTGTCTGTCGCCTTCCTCACATAATGTGAGACCCTTTTCCCAATACAAGTCCTGGCTTGAGCCATGGACATATTTGCAAAATATCCTTGATTCGAGCGTTTTGAATTCGTCAAGCGATCTTGGCTCTGTCCCGACATACGAAATGGCATACGTGTCTCTGTCAATTGGAATGCCTCCATGTTTTTTCAAGATGTTCATCACCCTGGCATCCATTCTTCCTTCCACTTCCTTCATCCCTGCTTCAATTTCTTTTCTCTTCTCGGCCATAGATACAACAGAGTGTTGGAGTGGCGAGTCACGAGGAGTTTCTTTGCTTATAATGTCATTGTGTGAGGGGACCTGTTGGGGGTTTGTGCAATCATCAAGGTCATATCTTTTGATCCTTCCCCCCTCGTGATTTTCCTTTCTTGATTTCAAAATTTCCTCACCTGATTTTCCCTTCTCATTTGCTCCTTCTGTTGCTCCTTTCTTTTCGGCTTGATTTTCTTTGCTTTAAGGTATTCCTCTTCCCCTTTTTGGCATCATCAAAGGATAGAGGAACCCCAGGGAACATCTTTGGCAAGCATGAAGTCGAGTCTTCGATGGTTGAATTGCTTCAAGTCAACTGCGTTGTATGCAGCAGGGAATTGACGAGTAGCGTTGGATTCTCTTTGAAATCGGCTTCATCTCGGCCCCATGAGAAGGCTGAATTTTCTCGTCATGTGTTCTTCCAAACGCTGTATATCATTTGCATTTCGCTCACGCAGCGGCTTGATCTCGGCGGTGTGAGCTTCATGCATATGCTCAATCTTCCCTCGGCTTCATTTTCGCATCAACATTCTCGGCTCTCCACACCGCCAGCTTGTTGAACAAGGTTACGAAGTATCTCACTGTTCCACACGCATTGATTCTTCTTTGTTGCCACCATTCCCTTATCGACTGTGTGATGCGTCTCAAGTCATTTGTAAGGTTGGCATCTCTGTTGTCCGGGCGCATGTCAAAGAGGCGATGCCTCTCCATCCGTTCAACCTCGGCAAAGAGTGCCTTGAACACTTCTCGAACTTGGTGATTCTTCATTGCGGTGATGGCCATACTGATGTCGAAATCAAAATCGGAATTTGGAACAATGGTGCCGAGTGAAAAACAGGAGGTGGTGCGTGATAGCGTGCTTGCTCATTTTCGACTCTTCGTGGAGTTCGGTATCTCCAGTGAGAAAGGGAAAGATTCTACAAAAGATTCATCACCGCCAAGCGGGATCTGTTCGATGATGAGCGGTGCGCGTGAAGTTCTTTTGGGAATCGATCTGTTGTAGCTTGAGGAGCCGGAGCGGTGGTTTGGTTGTTGGGTTTGGTTGTGAAATAGACTCGGCTTGCCTTTGAGCCTCCTGCCTTCTTAAACGACCGTTGGTCTCGGTGATTTTTCCTTTTGATAGACTTGTCCTCGGCCTTATCGGCGTCATCGGACGATGATGAGATTTCTAGTGGTGGCTCATCATCAAAGTTAAAAGTTTGACGAGTAGTCTTGGGATCGAGACTTGCTCGTGCCTGGAACATCCGGTGAGTCTTTTGGATTTGTCATGGGGTTGACTCGGCTTCTTCTTCGCCTTCCGATCCCGGAAAAGTGACATCGGGGTTGTCTGGGAATCATGAAGTGCGCCGATCTCCTTCTCGGATGGGTCGATGATTGCGGGAGGGATGTTCTCTACTTGACCTCTTTACCCCGGGAAGTCTCAACCTCCGTGGGCCTTCATTTCCTCCGGCGAGTCTCTCTGCTGCGAGGCCTTAGTCCTCCCTTTCGACAGTGTCGGTGTCTTAGGGTCTTCTGATGGCATCCATTGGAGTCTCAACCCCATGGATTGCACTTTCATCGCCAGTGTTAACTCCCGGTACATTCCTTCCGTGCCTCGGCATTGCATCGGCAACGTCATTAGCCTTGAGCGGTTGGCACCTCGGTGAGACAGATCTCAAGTATGCCCGAGCTTTGATGGCAACAACTTTTGTTCTTCTTGTGATTGTAATTTCTCTTCTTCGCCTCCTTGCATCTTTGTGGAGTCATCTACGACATCCTCCGACCTTGCTGCTGCGGTGGAGGAGTTTCCCTTCGGCCGGGCGCGCACCCGGTGAGTGACTTGGAGTGGGGTCACTCGTCTCCAAACTCCCATTTGTTGCAATTGATGGTTCATCCGTTGGGGCGGTGGTAGCACACCTTCAATAGGGGTTGGCTCATTTGGGGTCCCCACTAGCCCGGTTTCATCGCCATTTCCTTATTGCTTCTTCCGAGTGAGTGGGGAAGTGGTAGCGGCAACATCGGTGGCTATTTCTTTGAACCACTCCCATTGGATCGATTTCGGTGTGTTCGGAGGACTCTCCTGGTCCCTCCATCGTCTTTGCTCGTGAAGGATTCTTGATTCATGCAATGCTTTGCTGCATTTGTAACTCTTACGTGGCGTGCGGCATTCTGCAGTTCCTCGTCACTTTCGGAGAAGACATCAAGGAGAGGATGTGTGTGTTACGCGGGTGCGGAGATAGAGGCGGATCTTGCCTTCTCATGTGCTTCGGCTTCTTGACTTGCTTTGCTCTCTCCTGTCCTTGTAGATTTGCGGGATGTCTAAGCGAGTTGTCTCATCAAGTCTTTGGGAGCACGATGTAGTTAGTCAAGGAAATTTAGCGATTCTCTTCTTCTTCTATGAACTCGGGCCGTTGGAACTGTTCCTTGACTTGCTCAACTTCCATTTTCTCTACTCACGCAGACGATTTTGGATGTACGGGTAAGGTGGAGATAGGATCATTACATCACTATCCGCTTGAAATTTGGTTCTTCTTGAGTTTAATTTGTGTGAGCTACAGTGTGTCTTGAGTTGCCTCTCTTTGGTCGCCTCCGGCCAGAGACTTGGCGATTTTATCAACTACATCCGGAGACTCTACTTCTCCAGTAGTCTCTGTATTTGTGCTAGCCGAGTAAGCGACTCATTTGGTTTTTGTTCGGGCTTGACGAGTCTTCTTCATCTCTGGTTTGTACCGGGGAATTTACAGTTGAGGCGGTGTCCTCTGACGAATCTTGGGGCGGGGGCAGTCTTTGGTGTTTGTTTCGAGGAGTGGCCGTCTTGGCTTGTCGTTCTCCTCCTTTTGACGATCGGAGAAGGCATTTGTGAGTCCTTCTCGACCCGCGGCTGGGCGGTGACACTTTGCGGGCGGGTGACACTTTCTTTGGGCGGGAGCATGTTTGGTTTTCTTTCTTTGCGGGGGCGAGATCTTCTTGGCGGTGCAGGGCGGCTTTCTTCTTAATTTGGAGAGGAAGCATTTGTATCTTGAGGTCGGTGATTCCCCCCTCACGGTGTCGGCTCTCTTGGCATAAGCTCGCTTCGAGGCACTAGAGAGGTTAGCTCGAACATCCTCTTGTTAACATGGAAGGCCTTCCCATGTCTAAGAGGACTCCTTTCACCTCCAATAGCGGCCAATCACCAGGCCATATCCAGGATCCTCCAAATGTGCCATCATCTTTGAAGGACTTGTTCCCCACGTTTTGGCAGTCTGCTTTGTAGATAAACTCATTGAGTTTATCTTCTTTTCTTCGATGATTGCAGCCATCACAACCGACTTTGCCTTTGATAGTTGGTCAAAGTTTTGCCAAATTTGATGTCGATACATTTGGCAACTATATCCAACAATTTGTGATAATCCTCCTTGGTGATCTCTTGTTTTCTTTGTGTATATAATTTTATCGCAAGGTCGGACTTGGCTATTTCTTTCCATCGTCGGCCCAAGTTTACATCAGCTTCCTTAATCTCGATTTGCTCCTTCGCGGGTAGTGAGCAATATTCACCAAATCCTTGGCGGTGATAGTCATTTGCTTCCGTGAGCAGATGACTTGATTCCTTCGTCGTGAATCTCGGCATTCACGTAGAATTGTGCGACCTCCTCCACATAGGTCATAGGATATTCTGCGTTAGAAATGGTTTTAGTCCGGGCGTTTCCAACTTTTCGCGATTTTCTTCACCAGGGTGTCGTCGGACCCTGCTTCACCATTCCGTCGAAATCCACCGTCGAACCGGTGTGGATTTGCTTTCCTAACTTAGTAAAGTCATAAGTTGGTGCCATTTCTCGAGAATTATATCAAGAAAAATCTCGAGAAATTGATTTGAAGGTTGATAGGGTTTGAGAGTATTTGCCTTTGCCTTTTGAGAGAAAGATATGAACAGTTTTTAGAAGTGTGAGAGAGAAACGGACGAAAATGATTTAAATATGGTTTATGAAAGGGCGTGCAGGCGGTTTTGAATTGTGATCGAAATCAACGGCTTGGATTTCGACGCCTATTGAGCATTTCACGTCTCGTATTTAATGCGGCAAAGCATTTATATCCAATCATAAGCTTAGTGTGCGGCTTTATGTCGTACACATCATCATTATCTTTGGCGTGTTCCTTAAAACATTCCCGCTAAGTCAAAACGATTGCGTTTTTGTCACTTTGCTCATAAGTTATTCAGCTTATCTCTTAGTTGATTTGATTTAGCTCTACCTCGCAGATTCTCTTAGTGACTCGGCTATCGGTGACTTGGTGTAGTTGTCTTTCCGATCTGGTGATTCTTGGTGATTTTTGTTTTCACTCTTTTTCACTTCACTTTTTTTGTTCTAATACTCTTCTTTGATTTCTGAGTGTCGGCCAGCTCAATTAACCCCAACTCATGCTTGAGTTCTTCAAATCTTGACTCACATAATGGTTTTGTGAAGATGTCGGCTAGTTGTTTATCGGTTGAGATATATTCCAAGATAATGTCCTTCTTTTCAACATGATCTCTTATGAAATGATATCTCGACATCAATATGTTTTGTTCTTGAGTGCAACACGAGGATTTTGAGTGATTGCAATGGCACTTGTGTTATCACACATGATTGGAATTTCTTTTTCTTCAACGTCATAGTCTCTCATTTCTTTGTCTCATCCATAGGACTTGGGCACAACAAGCGCATGACTATGTATTTCGCCTCAATTTGTAGAGGTGGCTATTGAGTTTTGCTTCTTGCTAAACCAGGAAATTAGTCTGTTTCCTAGCATTTGACAGTGCCGAAGTGCTCTTCCTATCACTCTGCATCCAGCGTAGTCGAGTCGAATAGCCAATTAGTCTGAATCTACCTTCCTTTGGATACCATAGGCCTACTTCTTGGCTTCCTTTCAAGTATCTCGAGTATTCTTTTAGCTCTTTGTCATATGGCTCTCTTTTGGAGCGATTGAAATCTTGCACATACACCTACACAAAGGTGATGTCCGGCTGCTTCTTTGTGAGATAGAGCAATGATCCAATTAGTGCTCGTATCTTGTTTGATCTCTGAGGCTTGCCATCTGCATCCATGTCCATTTTGGTGATGTGTTCATTGGTATTTTTACGAGAAGACTTCTCCTCCATACCAAATTTCTTCATTAAGTCTCTGGTGTATTTTGTTTGACTTATGAAGGTTCCATCCTTCATTTGTTTTACTTGGAGTCCAAGGAAGAATGTCGACTCTCCCATCATGCTCATTTCAAATTTGCTTTGCATGAGGTTTGAGAATTTTTCACACGACTCTTTGTTAGTGGATCCAAAAATGATGTCATCCACATATATTTGAACAAAGTATACTCTTCTTGTCTTGAATTACGAAAAGTGTTCTATCTACTTTTCCTTTGTGAATCCATTTTCGGTTAGGAATTGTGACGAGGGTATCATACCATGCTCTGGGTGCTGTTTCAATCCATACGGGGCTTTCTTGAGTTTGTATACCTTGTCTCCAAGAGTCTTCTGCTCAAATCCTGGAGGTTGTTCAACATACACTTCTTCTTCCAATAAACCATTTAGGAATGCACTTTTTACATCCATCGATATACAATGAAATTCTTATGAGTTGCATAGGCAAGAAACATCCTTATAGCTTCCAATCTTGCTACGAGGGGCAAATGTTTCATCAAAATCTATCCCTTCTTCTTGGCAATATCCTTTGGCTACCAATCTTGCTTTGTTTCTTACCACAAATCCTTCCTCGTTCATTTTATTTCGAATACCCATTTGGTTCCAATAACATTTTGATGTATGGGTCTTTGCACTAGTTCCCATACTTTATTTCTTTCAAAGCGATTGACTCTTCTTGCATAGCTTGAATCCAATGTGTGTCATCCAATGCTTGTGACACATCTTTTGGCTCTATTTGCGAGATGAAGCATGTGAACATAGCTTCTTGTTGAGTTCGGATCTTGTTTTGACACTTTCTCTCATATCTCAAATGACAAGTTACGGTGGATGGTCTCTCGGCCATCTCACATCAGGTTGGAGTGAGTTAGCTGGATTGATCGACTTTTTGTGTTCTTTGTGTCGTGGGTCGACTCTTTCGTGGTCACTTAGCTGCAAATTTTCCACTTGCTTTTGAGATTTGACTATCTCATCTTCATCGAATTGATAATCCCACTTGACTCAAAGATAGGGACTCTTCTTCGTATGATTGGATGATTGACTTATTTATCAACGACTCTTCAATGTCTTCTCCATTTACATTTGACTCATCGAATACTACATGAATGGATTCTGTAACCATAGTTCTTTTGTTGAGTATTCTGTAGGCTTTGCTTTCGGTGAGTATCTAAGAAGATACCTTCATCGACTTTAGCATCAAAAGCCTTTAGGTTGTCTTTGCCATTGTTGTGGATGAAGCATTTACATCCGAATATCCTGAAATATGCAACATTTGGTTTTCTTCGATCCGGATCTCATAGGGAGTTTTTGTCATTTGTCTATTTATCATACATCTGTTTTGGGTGTAGCAAATTTTGTGTTGATTGCTTCAGCCCAAAATCTTTTTGGTAACCTGCTTCAACTAACATGGTCTTCTTTGCTTCTTTAAGGGTTCATTCCTTCTTTCGCAACTCCATTCTCTTTGTGGAGTCCCTTGCTGATAGTTCATGACCAATACCATTCTCAATACAAGATCTTGAGTTATTATTCCATTGACAAACTCGGTTCCTCTATCGATCTTATTTTGATAATGGTTTGACTCTTCTCATTTTGAATCCTCTTCATCATTTGTGGTAGTTTTTGTAGGGTTTCTTTCTTCTTGCACATGAATATTGTCCATGTATATCTTGAGTAGTCATCTACTACCACCAAGGTGTATTTCTTTCCACTTATCTTGGTTTGGTTCCCTTTGGGCCAAATAGATCCATATGAAGCGGATGCAATATTCTTGTTGAGGATGGGCATGTCTTTTCTTTGAACGACGACTTGATTTGTTTTCCCTTCGACATGCATCACATATACTCTCCTTCTTGTATATCGAGTCCTGGAAGTCCTTCTACAAGATGACTTCTTGCTAGCTTGTTAATTGTTTTGAAATTCAGGTGACTCAGCTTTTTGTGCCACAACCAACTTGATTTCATTTGTGCTCTTTGCTAGAGACAGTCTTTGGGTGTTGCGAGTTGACCAATCCACTACATACATATTCTTCTCTCTACTTCCTTGCAAAGACAACTTCATTTGATTCAATATCCTTGATTTGGCATACACCCATGTTGAATCCAACATTGTAGCCCTTGTCACGAGCCGATCGATACTCAATAAGTTGAAGTTGAGTCCTTCAACAAATGCGACATCTGTGATTTCTAATCCATTCCTCTTGATGGATCCAATGCCTCTTATTTCACCAGGAGCTTCATTTCCTCCAAATATGACTTTGGCTCCTTTGACTTCCTTGAATTTTGTGATTTCTCTTATTCCCTGTCATATGTCCGGAAAACCACTATCCATGTACCAGGTTCCTTGGCACTCAGTTTGTTCCTTGAACCCGCAATCAAGGAAATTAAGTTTTAGGTACCCATACTTGTGCAGGTCTGAGGGGTTAGAATTGTAAGATGATCCAACCAACCTATAGCCAAATGATTTGACTCTAAGGGGTTGCCATCTATCGAGTGCCATAATCATAATTAATTCGGCAAATTGCTTGGGGATTCTAGGTTCATACAAATTTATCTCTTTTGTCTACGTATGCTGCATATGTGTTTTAGCAATTGCCTTCCTTGGGTAATTGTGGTGCTTTTGAGTGTAGTGCCTAGGTGCATGTGTGTCTTTGATGAAAGCTCTTATACTTTTGGAATGGCCTTTCTTTGAGTTCTAGGCCTTTGCCACTTGGGCTTATATTCCATAAGTCTATCTTTGATGGTTCACATTATTCCAATCGGCTTGGCTTGGATATTTTCTACCATTCCTATCATATGTGTTTCTTTTATGGATTTTCGGGATTTTTGGTAGCTCTGTTTCTTCTTTACGAGTATTTTCTGTTTGGAGTTTTTGAGGACTTGGTCAATTTCTTCTCGGTGTCCTTCCAAAGACACTCAATCGGCTATTTTCCTTTTCCTTTGTATCCAAGGCCAGTTTGCTTAGTATTGTGCTTTGGAGTGAAAGTGTGTGCAATATTTAGAGTTTTGGATTTTTCAGACTCTTCATGACTTGAAGATCCTTTTTCCAAAATTACTCTTGAGGTTTGACATGACACAAAGGAATTAAATCCTAAGCTTTGTCTTGTCTCCACATTCTCTTTGACTCATAATAAGATTATCCAATGATTTAGATGCCTTAGTGAATGAGGCAATAACATTTTTGAGGTCTTTCTCCCTTTTTTCTATAGCAGCAATTTCTGCTACTAACTTAGCATTTTCAGCCTTTAAACTTTCATTTTCATGACTATTTGACTTAGAGTACTCGGCTCCTTAGTCGACTTTGAGTTTTGACCTTTAAGTAGGCTGTTTTCCTCATTCAATAGTGTGTGTGAGGATTTAATGTGTTCAAAATCTTTCATCATTTTGCCTAATGAATCATAAAGATCGGTAGGTGATGAAGTGTGTGTGTCACGATCACTATCACTAGTGTCTCGAGCTTGTTGAATTAGATTGTACCTCATCTTCTTGATCTTGTTCTTTGGCCATTAAGCGGATCGGGGCTTCTTCTTCGAGTCACTTGAGTAGTCGGCCCTTCTCTGCGAATCATTGTCTCCCTTGACTTGGTACATTTTTCGGCAGATCTCTCTGCGACCATCATTGCCTTTTTCCTTTCTTGTCTTCTTTCTCTCAAGATCTTTCTTTCTTCTTCATCTCTGTACTTGTTGACTACAGGATATGAGCGATCAATGGCATAGTGACCTGGTTGTCTGATTCAACATAGATATTGACTTTTTGATCAGCTCTTTCCATTCTTGAGTTATCGGCCCTTTGATGCTCAACTTTTTGATGATCTGTTCTCTTGGTTGGCCTGTCTTCCCTTGATTTGGAGGGAGCCGAGTGTCTTCTAGAAGATTCACCCTTTCCTCTCTTGTAGTTCTTGTTAAAGAACTTGTTAAATCTTTTAACCATCGGGCTATTTCTTCCGGGTCAATTGCTTCTTTGACCTCGGCTCTCTTCCCATCTTTGACAATTAGAGCAGTTGTTTTGGGTACAATTGTCTCTTCCTGGTCTTTCCTTCTCGGCTCAAACTCGTAGGCTTTGAGGTTTGAGAATAACTCATGATTGGATGTCTTTGATAGGTCCATGGAGTGTCTCGGTGCCATGACCTTCATTTCCCATTCAATTTGGAAGACTTTTAGGATCTTCATACACATTTCTTACGTGTATATTCCTTTCCAAGTGTAGACAACTCATTTGTGATTTACGTAAACCGAGCGTCTAGTTGATCCAGATTCTCTCCCGAGATCATTTTGAAATTTTCAAACTTCTCGACGCCACCAGCGACAATTTGTTTTCTTTGATTTGCTCCGAGCCTTCACAAATCAATGTCACTTGTCCCATTTCTTTAGCCGTTTTGCATGATTTGACTTTGTTGAACATGGCTTTGTCCAAGGTTTTGTAGAGGATGTCCTTGGCTACATTGTCCAGGTTGTATCTTTTTTGTCATCATTTGTCCACTCAGTTCTTGGTTTTTCAACCATGATCGGTCTAGAGCAACATCTTCTTCTCCTTGTTTGCAACTCTTCGCAATTTGTGTTCACCTTTAATATGTGTAGATGCCCATCTTCTATAACTATCCACATCTCATCATGTAATGCTAATAGATGAGCACGCATACGAATTTTCCAATCATCAAATTCTTCAATAGTGAACATAGGGATGCGTGTCAAATTTGCTTCCATGATAATGACTTTTAATAAAAAGAGTTTTGAAAGTTTAAGTACTAAAGCGGACTTTGAAAAGTTTGGAGATCTAGTTCAAGAACGGTGCGGAGGGTTCAATGAACCAACCGCTCGATACCACTTGTAGGTCCCAAGGGGTGTAAGTGTAAGGTTTAGAAGGGGGTTGAATAAACCTTACCAAATTTTCGATTTAGTCCTTTTAAATCTACAGAGTTAATTCTACACAGTTTGTGTCCTTGATGGACAATCGAATTAGTCACTCAAGAGAGTTAATCTCTCACAGATTTCGGTTGAAATTTGTTGATGGAGTAACTCAATTTGTTGGCTACAATTTAACTCAGTTTGTGGTTTTATTTTATTGGAAGACTTAACACCCTTAAGTTTGATTAAGCAAGATATTAGAGCTTGATTTAGTACTTGTAAATTATCAAATGGATAGCAAATTTATCGTGAGATATAAGCGAGTTAAAAGTGCAGGAATTTAAATTTGAAATGTAAATGACACAATAAAGTTTTTATAGAGGTTCGAAGATGGGGTAATTCTTCTACTCCTCTCTTCTCCAACTCTGGAGGAATCCACTAAGTAATGATCGTTTACAAAGTGGTAATGATCCGGATACAAGTCTTGATCACAAACAGCCGACTTGATCCTTTGGGACTCGATCCGGAGATGCCTTGATCACTCGGTGGCTTCTCGTGCGACTCGGCTTCTTCACAGGCGGCCGCCTTGCTACTACTGACTCACTTGCTCAAGCTTTTGGGTTTGATCACGAAGCCCTCCAAATGCTTAAGACTTAGTTCAACCTTGAACTTTTCTACAATCCTTCCGGAAAGTAGACCCCTAGTTTTCAAAGGTTTCCTCTTCAACTGGTTGAAGTTCTCTTTCCTTCACGGGTAAGTGTTGGATTGATGTACTTGAAATGTAGGCTTGAGGATTGAGATTGTTTGATTTTCTAATGTGCTTGTCTATCTCACGTATGTGTCATTCATGCATCCTATTTTCTCAAACAAACCTCAGCCTTTTATAGTGAACTTTCAAAAATTTGCCCGTTGAAGAGATAGGCTTATTTTTGAAAGTCACTTTGCGATCGTTGGCTTGCGAGTTCTTGGAATTCTTTGTTTCCTCGTATGAATTGTTGTTTCACCTTTTGAGTTCGACACGGTGTAGTGCTTCCCATTGGTTCATTCCAATTGCACGCTTCGGGACCGAGTACTCGAGAAAGGTGATATGGAGATATTACTTGTTTAAGTAAATCTCTTGATTTACGTGCAACGGTTCTTTTCTGATTATCTCGACTTGACCGCATTTCCTTGCTTTCCCAGGTGACTTAGAGTCGACTTCCAATCATGGATGACTCTTCCGTCACTTCAACTTGAGACTTGGCTTTTCTTGAGTTGACTTGACTGATGCTCCACTCGGTGCATCTCATTTTGCTTTTTTGATAGAGTTCTGTCTACTCTTCTTGCCATACTCACTGTTTGTCTAGCAATGAGTCTTCCTTCAGTCTTGATTGTCTTCTTGCATGTTGGGGCGTAGTTGTCTTGACTTAGCTTGGCCACTCTATTCATTATAATGCATTTTACAACAAGAATTGGGGTGCCAACTTTCTATTCTAAGTTTTACATGGCATTCATCAAAATCTAAACAATAAAATTCCTAACAGTTACCTTGACTACCTGAACCACGAACATTTCAAGAAAACTTTTGAACTGTAACCTAAAATATTCTCAAAATCATTCAAGATCAATCCTCAAGCCTACACTACGAAGAAAATCAATCCAACACTCACCTGTGAAGGAAAGATAACTTCAATCAGTTGAAGAGGAAACTTTTGAAGAAAATGGGTCTACATTCCACGGAGGATTGTAGGAAGGTTCAAGGTCGAACCAGTCTCGAGTTTTTGAAGGGCTTCGTGATCAAATCCAAAGAGCTTGAGCAAGTGAGCTGTAGTAGCAAGCAGCCGCCCTGTGAAGAAGAAGCGAGTCGCACGAGAAGCCGGTGCGTGACCAAGGCATCTCGATCGAGTCCCAAAGGATCAAGTCATTTGTGTGATCAAGACTTGTATCCGGATGTATTACCACTATGTATATCTTGATCAATACTTAGTGGATTCCTCCGGGAGTTGGAGAAGAGAGGAGTAGAAGAATTACCCCATCTTCAAACCTCTATAAAAACTTATCGTGTCATTTACATTTCAACATTTTAATTCCAAAGATCTTATTTGTTTAACTCTATTTGATAAATTTGCTATCCACTTGATAATCTCTAAGTACTAAAACCAAGCATTAAATCATTACTAAACCAAACTTAAGGGTGTTAAGTCTTCATTAAAAACAAACTACAGTTGAGCTAAGTCTTTAGTCTTAGCGGTGAGTTATTCTTTCAATGCTCGATCGAGTGCGTTTAGTGACTAACTCTCTTGATTAACTAAATTAGTTGTCCACCAAGGACACTCTTGTGTAGTATCAACTCGAACTTTTAAAAGGACTAAATCGAAAAGTTGGTAAGGTTTATTCAACCCCCTTCTAAACCTTACACTCACACCCCTTGGGACCTACAAGTTGTATCGAGCGGTTGGTTCATTGAGCCTTCCCATGACGGCAGTTCTTGAACTAGATCTCCAAATTTCTCAAAGTCTGTTTTAGTACTTAAGTTTTCAAAACTCCTTTTTATCATCAAAAGTTATTATCATGGAAGCAAATTTGACACGCATCCCTATGTTCACAATTGAAGAATTTGATGATTGGAAAATTCGTATGCAGGCTCATCTATCAGCATTTCATGATGAGATGTGGATAGTGATAGAGGATGGGCCACTACAAATTTTAAAAGTGAACACAGCTGTAAGGAGAGCTGCAGCTGAGGGCGAAGAGGATGTTGCTCCTAGACCAGCTATGGTTGAAAAACCAAGAATTGAATGGACAAATGATGACAGAAAGAGATATAATCTGGACAATGTGGCCAAGGACATCCTTTACAAAACCTTGGACAAAGCCATGTTCAATAAAGTCAAATCATGCAGAACGGCTAAAGAAATGCGGGACAAGCTAACATTGATTTGTGAAGGCTCGAGCAAATCAAGGAAAATAAATTATCGGTGGTGTACAAAAATTCGAGAATTTCAAAATGATCGTAGGAGAGAACCTGGATCAACTGGATGCTCGGTTCACAGAAATTACCAACGAGCTATCTGCTCTTGGAAAAGAATATACATAGAAGGAAATGTGTATGAAGATCCTAAAAAGTCTCCCACCTGAATGGGAAATGAAGGTCATGGCATTAAGACATTCCATGGACCTATCAAAGACATCCAACCATGAGCTATTCTCAGATCTCAAAGCCTACGAATTTGCCGAGAAGAAAAGACCGAGGAAGAGGCAATTGTGTACCCAAAACAGTGCTTCTAATTGTTAAGGATGGCAAGAGAGCCGAGGTCAAAGAAGTCATTGACCCGGAGGAAATAGCCCTAATGGTTAAAAGGTTCAACAAGTTCTTCAATAAGAACTACAAGAGAGGCAAGGGCGAATCCTCCGAAGACACTCGGCTCCCTCCAAGTCAAGGAAGATAGGCAACCAAGAGAAAGATCATCAAAAGGTTGAATATCTATGCTGGAACTGTAGGCAACCGGGTCACTATGCCATTGATTGCCCGTATCCTGTAGTCAACAAATACAGGAATAAAGAAGAAAGAAAAGTCTCGAGAGAAAGAAGACAAGAAAAGAAAAAGGCAATGTTGATCGCAGAGAGGCACGAGACAGGCCAAGTCGGGACATAGGCGACTCGGAGGGAAGTGAAGGCGACTACTCAAGTGACTCGAAGAAGAAGCCTTGATCCGTCGATGGACAAGGAACAAGACCAACTCGACCAAGAAGATGAGGTACACACCGACTCATCACACTCATTCTAGTGATAGTTCTTGTGAGACACACACTTCATCACCCACTCGATCTTTATGATTCATTAGGCAAAATGATGAAAGATCTTGAACACATTAAATCCTCACACACACTACTAAATGAGGAAAACAGCCTACTCAAGAGCAAAACTCACGGTGACTAAGGAGCCGAGTACTCTAAGTCAAATAGCCGATGAGAATAAAAGTTTAAAACTGAAAATGCCAAGCTAATAGTAGAAATAGTTGCCATAGAAAAGAGGAGAATGACCTCAAAATGTGATTGCCTCATTCACTAAGGCATCTAAGTCATTGGATGATCTTATCATGAGCAAAGAGAATGTGGAGACAAGACATGCTTAGGATTTAATTCCTCTGTTATGTCAAGCTCCAAAAGTGATTTTGGAAAAAGGATCTTCAAGCAATCAAGTATCTCAAAAATTCAAAACTCCAAATGGTGCACACATATTTATTCCAAAGCACAATTACAAGCAAAGCGGCATTGGTTATAAAGGAAAAGGAAAACGACCCGATTGTTGAGTGTCTTTGAGAGGACGGTGAGAAGAAATCGGCCAAGTTCCTCGGCAAACTCCAAACAGAAATACTCAGTAAAGAAGAAACAGAGCTACCAAAAACCCTAAGTTCTATAAAAGAAACACATATGATGGGAATGGTAGAAATTACCCAAGCCAAGCTGATTGGAATAATGTGAATTATCAGCAAAGACCTATGGAATATAAGTCTAAGTAGCAAAGGACTAGAACTCAGCAAAGGCCACTCCAAAGGTATAAGAGCTTTCATCAGCACACATATGCACCTAGGCACTACACTCAGAGATATCACAACTACCCAAAGAAGGCAATTGCTAAAACACATACACATGCATACATACAAAAGAGACAGATGTATGAACCTAGAACCCCCAAGCAATTTGCCAAAATTAATTATGATTATGGCACTGATAGATGCAAACCCCTTAGAGTCAAATCATTTGGCTATAGGCTGGTTGGATCATCTTATAATACTAACCCCTCAGGACCCAGGCAAGTATGGGTACCTAAAACTTAATTTCCTTGATTGCATGTTCAAGGAACAGCTGAGTGCCAAGGAACCTGGTACATGGATAGTGGCTGTTCCAGGCACATGACAGAAAACAAGAAAAATCTATCGAAATTCAAGGAAGTCGAGGTGCAAAAGTCATATTTGGAGGAAATGAAGCTCGGGAGAAATAAGGGGCCTTTGGATCCATCAAGAAAAATGGATTAGAAATCACGGATGTTGCATATGTTGAAGGACTCAACTTCAACTTGCTAAGCATCAGCCAACTCTGTGACAAGGGTTACAATGTTGGATTTAACATGGGTATATGCCAAATCAAGGACACTGAATCCAATGAGGTTGTGTTGCAAGGATGCAGACAAAAGAACATGTATGTGGTAGATTGGTCAACCGCAACACCAAGCACTTGCTTACTAGCAAAGAGCACAGCTGAATCAAGTTGGTTGTGGCACAAGAAGCTGAGTCACCTGAATTTCAAAACAATTAACAAGATTGCCAGGAGTAATCTTGTGGAAGGACTTCGGACTCAGTATACAAGAAGGAGAGTATATGCGACGCATGTCGAAGGAAAACAAATCAAATCATCATTCAAAGAAAAACATGCCCATCTTCAACAAGAATATTGCATCCGCTACATATGGATCTATTTGGTCGTTGAAGAAAGCTAGCATAAGTGGGAAAAAATATACCTTGGTGGTAGTAGATGATTACTCAAGATATACATGGACAATATTCATATGTAAGAAGAAAGAAACTCTACGAAACTACCACACGGTGATGAAGAGGATTCAAAATGAGAAGAGCCAAACCATTATCAAAATAAGATCGACAGAGGAAGGCGAGTTTGTAAATGGTATAATAACTCGAGTATTGTATGGAAAATGGAATTGGTCATGAATTATCTGCAGCAAGGACTCCTGTGAGAATGGAGTTGCGAAAGAAGGAATAGAACTCTCAAAGAAGCGGCAAGGACCATGTTAGTCGGCGGGGTTACCAAAAAGATTTTGTCAAGCAATCAACACAACTTGCTACACTCAAAATAGATGTATGATAAATAGACAATCGACAAAGACTCCTATGAGATTTGGACGGAGAAAACCAAATGTTGCATATTTTAGAATATTTGGATGTAAATGCTTCATCCATAACAATGGCAAAGATAATCTAAAGGCTTTTTATGCTAAAGCGATGAAGGTATCTTCTTGGGATACTCAATTTGAAAGCAAAGCCTCTGAGTACTCAACAAGAGGACTATGGTTACAGAGGAATCCATTCTGTGGTGTTCGACGAACCAAATGTTAATGGAGAGGACATTGAAGAGTCAAGCGATAAGTGAATCATCCAACCATGCGAGAAAAGTCCTATCTTTCAAGCCAATTTGGAATTATAAACTCGAGATGAAGATGAGATAGTCGAGTCTCATAAACAGTGGAAAATGCGGCTAAGTGATGACGAGAGAGCCGCTGATCAAAGCAACACACACCGCAAGACGATCGAATCCAGCTAACTTACTCCAACGATGTAAGATGGCCGAGAGACCATCCACCGAACTTGTCATTGGAGATATAAGAGAAAGTGTCAAAACAAGATCGAGAACTCAACAAGAAGCCATGTTCACATGCTTTATCTCACAAATAGAGCCTAAAGATGTGTCACAAGCATTGGATGACACACATTGGATTCAAGCTATGCAAGAAGAAGAGTGAATCGGTTTGAAAGAAATAAAGTATGGGAGTTAGTTCAAAGACCCACCCATCAAAATGTTATTGGCACTAAATGGGTGTTGAAACAATATGAACGAGGAAGGTTACGTGGTAAGAAACAAAGCAAGATTAGTAGCCAAAGGATATTGCCAAGAAGAAGGGATAGATTTTGATGAAATATTTGCCCCGTAGCAAGATTGGAAGCTATTAGGATGTTTCTTGCCTATGCGACTCACAAGAATTTTATTGTATATCGAGATGGATGTAAAAAGTGCATTCCTAAATGGTTTATTGGAATAAGAAGTGTATGTTGAACAACCTCCAGGATTTGAGCGAGAAGACTCTTGGAGATAAGGTATACAAACTCAAGAAAGCTCTGTATGGATTGAAACAGGCACCCGAGCATGGTATGATACTTTGTCACAATTCTAACCGAGAATGGATTCACAAAAAGAAAAGTAGATAGAACACTTTTTTTAATTCAAGACAAGAAGAGCATCTTGCTTGTTCAAATATATGTGGATGACATCATTTTTGGGTCCACAAACAAAGAGCTATGTGATAAATTTTCAAACCTCATGCAAAGCAAATTTGAAATGAGCATGATGGGAGAGCGACATTCTTCCTTGGACTCCAAGTGAAACAACTGAAGGATGGAACCTTCATAAGTCAAATAAAATACACGAGAGATTTAATGAAGAAATTTGGTATGGAAGAGAAATCTTCGTGAAAATACCAATGAATACATCATCAAAATGGACATGGATGCGGATGGCAAGCCTGTAGATCAAACAAGATACTGAGCACTTATTGGATCATTGCTTTATCTCACGGCAAGCGAGGCCGGACATCACCTTTCTTTGTAGGTGTATGTGCAAGATTTCAATCTGCTCCAAAAAGAGAGCCATATGATTTGCATGACAAGAGGATCTTGAGATATTTGAAAGGAAGCAAGAAGTTGGCTTATGGTATCAAAGGAAGGTGGATTCAAGCTAATTGGCTATTCGGACTACGATTATCTTTGGATGTAGAGTTGACAGAAAAGCACTTCGAGGCACATGTCAAATGCTTGGAAACAAAGCTAATTTCTGGTTTAGCAAAAAGCAAAATTCAATAGCCACCTCTACAAACAAGAATACATAGGCTGCGGCAAATTGTTGTGCCCAAGTCCTATGGATGAGACAAATGACTAAGAGACTATGAAATTGAAGAAAAGGAAATTCCAATCATGTGTGATAACACAAGTGCAATTGCAATCACTCAAAATCTTGTGTTGCACTCAAGAACAAAGCATATCGATGTCGATATCACTTCATAAGAGATCATGTTGAAAAGAAGGACATCACCTTGGAATATATTTCAACCGATAAACAGGTTGGGCGATATATTCACAAAACCATTAAGTGAGTCAAGATTTGAAGAACTCAAACATGAGTTAGGATTAATTGTGCTGAGCTGACACTCAGAAGAATCAAAGAAAAGAAATGAAACACAAAAAGGGAAAAAGGTTTGAACTCCCAAATCAGCTAAGTGAATCAGCCATATCGGAAAGACAGCTATACTGAATTTGCTGACAGCTGAGTCACAAAGAGAACTGTGAGAAGAAGGGTTAAATCAGCTAAGGGAAAAGCTGAGTCATTTATGAACAAAGTGATAAAAATGCAGTCGTTTTTACTAAGCGGGAATGTTTTTAAGAATGACATCAGCATAATGATGATGTGTACAGGCAAAAGCTGCACACCAAGCTTATGATTGGATATAAATGCTGCCGCATTAAATTCAAGACATTAAATGCTAATTGGCGTGCAAAATCTAAGCCGTTGATTTCGATCACATTTCAAAAACCACCCGCACGTCCTTTCAGAAACCATACTTAAACCATTTTCGTCCGTCTCTCTCACATATTACCAAACCTGTTCATTTCTCTCTCAAAAGCAAAGGCAAAACTCTCTCAAAACCCTATCAATCTTCAAATCAACTTCTATGTTTCTTTCCGTGAAATACTGAAAAATGGCATCGACTTATGATTTCGTCAAGCTAGGGAAGCCAATCCACACTGGGTCTACTGTGGATTTCGAGGGTATGATCAACGGGGTCCGATGACGCCTCATAAAGAAGATCGTTTGAAAAGCTCGAATCGGGCTAAAACCATTTCGACGATAGAGCTCCCGATGACCTATGTGGAAGAGGTCGCTCGTTTCTACGTGAACGCCGAGATTCACGATGAGGGGATCAAATTCTCTGTTCACGGGAAGGAGTTCATCATCTCTGCCAAAGATTTGGCAGAACACCGCTCATTACAGGTGGAAGGAGCACCGAGAAATCAATGGAGTGATGTAGACTTGGCTCGCCGCTTGGAAGGAAAGTAGCCAAGACCGACTATCTTTGATAAGATAGTCTACACTGACCAACAAGAGGCTGTTGAAGGAGGACTACCACAAATGTTGGACATAGTTGCCAAATGCATAGACATCAAATTTGCGGCTTTGACCAACTATCAAAGCAAAATTGATCGTCATGGCTGCGATCATTGAAGAAAAGCAAGTAAATCAAGGTTGCGTTTGTCTACAAATGACTCGCCTTAACGTAGGGAACAAATCCTTCAAGGAGAATGGTGCATTTGGAGGATCCCGGGATATGGTCAGTGATCGGCCGGTGATGGAGGTAAAAGGAGTCCTCTTCGACATGGAAAGGCGTTCCATGTAAACAAGAGGATGTTCGAGATCAAACCTCTCGGCGCACTGAAGAGAGCCTACGCCAAGAGAGCGATACAAGTGAGGGGGAATCGGTGACTGACGAAGATACTGTTGTCTCCTCTCCACCAAAGAAGAAGGTTGCCCCTGCTTGTTTGCTAAGAGAAAGCTGCCCCTGCAAAGAAAGAAAACAAATCGCTTCCCCTCAGAGCCGAGTCACCCCCCTCGCCGAGTCACACCGCCCCCAGCCGTGTCTCGCCTCAAAGAAGCGGCCGAGAAGGAATCTCAAATACCTTTCTGCAGTCGTCAAAAAGAAGAGAACGATAAGCTAAGACGGCCGGCTCCTCGAAGAAAACACCAAAGACGCCCCGCCGCCAAGACTCGAAGACACTCTCTCCGAACCGAGAAATCCCTCCGGTACAAACTAAGAGACGAAGAAGAATCATCAAGCGCTCCGAGCTTGAGAAACCGGCCGAGTCGGCCCACTCACCAAACAGGATACACGAGAGGGAGAAGTAGAGTCTCCGGATACTATTGATGAAACCGCTAAGTCTGCTTGAAGGTGATCGCGATGGCAAATTAAAGACCCAGCTGTAGTTCGAACAGTTGCGACACAAGAAGTAGCTGAGAAAGCACACTCGCCTGTTGACAGGATATTATCTCCTCCTGCAACAGACGCAACTGACAGTATGGAGCACCAGAGCTTGCTACCTTATATCCCTGAGAATTAGGGACATCAAGAAGAAGCTGATAGAGATGATGATGTGATGATCCTATCCCCACCTTATCCAGACATCCAAAATCGTCTGCGAGAGTGGAGGAAGTGGAAGTTGAGTCGATCCAGGGAACAGTTCCAACGGCCTGAGTTTATCGAAGAAGAAGAGGAACTAATGAATTTTCTTGGAGTGACCACTGTGGTCCAAGCCCTGGATGAAGAAAACTGCATAGATATCTTGCAGATCTTCAAGGACAAGGAAAAGGAGAGACATGCAGAGAAAGCTGAGGCACGTGAGAAGGCCAAAGATCCCCCTATCACGGCACCCTGAGAACATACACATCCCTCTCTCGACGGCGTCTATTCGCGGTGATGAGGATCCCGGACCTGTTCTTTGCCCACGAGAAAAGTTGCAAATGCAGCAAGCAATGCACGAATCGAGTCCTTCATGAACAAAGAACGATGGAGGACGGAGAGTCCTCCAAAAACACACGGTGGAGATAGACCCAATGGGAGTGGTGCAAAGATATTGCCACCGTTGTTCTGCCACCACTTTCCCCAGCTCACTCGGAAGACGGAACTAAGAAATGGCGATGAAACGGGTTAGTGGGGACCCCGGTCGAGCCAACCCCTAATGAAGGTGTCTTACCACCGCCCCAATGGCTAAACACTCGGAGAAAAAAGCAGTAGGAGTTTGGAGACGAGTGACCCCATTCCAAGTCACTCGGTTGGTGCGCCGGTGAGGGGAAACTCCCACCCAGCTGCTGCGGCAAGGTCGGAGGATCTGCAGATGACTCCACAACGAATCTTGGAGGCGAAGTGGAGAAGGAACAAACACAAAGTACACGAGCAAGTTGTCATCAATGAAGCTCGGCGTTGAGATGTCTCACCGAGGTGCCAATCGCTCAAGGCTAATGACGCCGCGATGTAGTCGAGGCACAATAAGGAACAGCCCAGGAGTTAACACTGGGCGATGAAAGTGCAATCCATGGGGTTGAGACTCCAATGGATGCCACGCATGAGAAAGACCCTAAGACGGTGCTGACATGCCGAAAGGGATGTCCATGCCTCGCTGCGATTGAGGCTGCAGGAGGTAATGAAGGCCAACGGGAGGTTGAGACTTCCCGAGGGTAACGGTCAAGTACTGAGAACATCCCTCCCGCTATCATTGATCCATCCGAAAAGGAGATAAGCGCACTTCACGATTCCCAGGATAATCGATGTAACCTTTCTCGGGATCGGAAGACGATAAAGCCGAGTCATCCCCCGTGATCGATCCAAAAGACTCGGTGAGGATGTTCCAACCACGAGCAAGTCGACCTCAAGACTACTCGTCAAATTTTCAATTTTGATGATGAGCCGCCCATGGAAATCTCATCATCGTCCGATGACGCTTTTGATAAGGCCGAGGACGGTCAACTCAATTGGAGAAACCATTTGAGATCGAAGGTTGTTGAGACAGTGAGGCTCAAAAGTCGGGTCAACTCACAAATGAGACCCGGTGAAACAGTACATGCGCGCAGCTCCCAAGCTACAAAGATGTTCGACTCCACAAGGAACTTCACGCGCACCACTCATCATTGAACAAATCCCGGTGGCCCGTGATGATTCCTTTGTAGAATCATTCCCTTCTCTCGGAGGTACCCGACCTCCCCGAAGAGTCGAGAAAGAGATCTCGTGCACTTCCGGAGACTAGATCTGTCATTCCATCGATACCATCGTTCGGTGAC
Source organism: Rehmannia glutinosa (assembly GCA_016081115.2). Classification (NCBI taxonomy): domain Eukaryota; kingdom Viridiplantae; phylum Streptophyta; class Magnoliopsida; order Lamiales; family Orobanchaceae; genus Rehmannia; species Rehmannia glutinosa. The sequence continues at coordinate 85,476,510 of CM071926.1, forward strand.
TATGATTTTTGACTGCTTGGCCATCACCGCAACAATGAACAAGCTGAAGTTCGGGAGGTGTTCAAAGCATTATTTCTTTGAAATTGAACGGATGGAGAGGCATCGAGGCCTCCATGGACATGAGATTGGATAATGAGATGCCAACCTTACTGGCGACTTGAGAGGCATAATAGTCGAATCGGGAGTGGTGGCAACAACAACAAACAATGCGCGTGGAACAAGCTAGATATTTGAACATTGTTCAACAAGTTGTTGGTATGGCGGTGAGAATGCGATGCAAAGACAAAGTTGAGAGAACACATTGAGCACTTGCATGAATCTCACACCGCCGAGATCAAGGCTGCTGCGTGAGCAAAATAAGAATGAACTCCTGCGTATGGAAGAAAACATGGATCGAAAATTCAGCCTTCTCGGCCGAGATAAAGTTGCTTAAAGTCTGAATCCAACGCTACTCGTTCGAGAGTGCAAAGATACTACTCGCAGCCAGACTCGGCGAACTCGGCCATCGCCACTCGACTTCTCGCTTGCTAGTATGTTTCAGGCGTTCCTCTCTCCTTTGATGATGCCAAAAAGGGGGAAGAGGAATACCTTAAAGCAACAAGAGATCGGCGTTGAGAAGGAGGAAGCGATTGTAAAAGGAAAGACAATGAGGAGGTCTCAAGAGCAAAGAAAGGAAAGTCTGTTGAGGGGGAAGGATCGGGAGATGTCACGCTAATGATTGCACAAACCCCCAACAAGGTCTTGTCACTGATATTATATTATCAAACAAACCAGTGACTCGCCACTCCAACACTCTTTGTGTCTATGGTGAAAAAAGAGAAAAATAGTTGAAGCATGGATGGAAGAAGTGGAAGGAAGGATGAATGCCCGAGTTATGGATATCTTGAAACAACATGGAGACATTCCATGAAGAGAGAGACACTTATGCCATCTCGGATGCCGGAATCGAGCCAAGATCGAGTTGATGAATTTAAAACGCTTGCATCCCGAAGGATACTTCGCAAACATGTCCATGGCTCAAGCACAGGACTTGTATTGGGAAAAGGGTCTCACGCTATGTGAAGAAGGCCGAAAAGCTGCAGACACGGCGATCACTCTGCTTTGGTCACTCCGGGTCACTCTCGGTGGGAAGAAGAAGACCCCAAAGACAATACACGCCCAGAGGAAGAGGTAGAGGAAGAAGCGTGGTGGAGGAAGAGGTTTGGACCAGGCCTCCGCCCAAAACATTGAGTACATAGATCCAGGCAAGAAAGGAGGGATCTACTGGGCTGGTCTTGACCAAGTAGCCAATGCAAGTGGCTAAAAACAATGATGAGTATGTGAAAAGAATCGAAGAAGAAAATAAAAGACAAACTCAGCTTTGGGAGGAGAGACAAGAGAGACTAAGAAGAGATGAAGGCTGCCGGAAGGCATATGAAAAAAAAAGAAGAAGGTGGTCAAGATGAGAAAAAGAGAAGAAGAAACAGAGAGATAGAATCAAGAAGATGAAAGAAGGAGCGGTGAAGGAGATGAAGTGTTCTTTGTCCACCCCTTCATGTATTTTACTAAGTAAATACATACTATGTAAGTCTTACGTAATAAATCAGTAAATTCTCTATTTTTGCGTAGACATAGATGTTTGCTCGATACACCTTGTAAACTTGATTGTGTAAAGGACAAGAATGTTATGATCAATAAAAGGATTGATTCTACGCATACATTCTCTGTAAATACACTATCCGTATGTATCTATGCTATTTACATTTTGAATGTTTTAAGTTTTGGCATCATCAAAAAGGGGAAATTGTTGGGAAATTTATTGTTTAGATTTTGATGAATGCCACGTAAAACTTAGAATAGGAAGTTGGCACCCCATTTTTGTTGTAAACCGCGCATTGTAACAAATAAATTTGGTCAAGTTGAGTTAAGTCGGCTATGCCTAAACATGCAAGAAGACAACCGGAGACTAGAAGGAAGACTCATTGCAAGACAGATGAGTATGGCAAAGAAGAGAAGACGGAACTCGATCAAGGTGCGGTGAGATGCGGTGAGTAAAGTATCAGTCAAGTCAACTCAAGATAGCCAAGTCTCAAGTTGAAGTGACGAAGCGTCATCCAATGATTGAAAGGTGACTCTAAGTCACCTGGGGAAAGCAAGGAAATGCGTCAAGTCGAGATAATCGAAAGAGATCGGTTGGTTGTAAATCAAGAGAATTACTTAAACAAGTAATACCTCCATGCTACCTTTCTCGAAGTGCTTAGTCCCGAGGAAGCGTGCAAGGGGAATGAACCAATGGGAAACACTACACCGTGTCGAACTACGAAAAGTCAAGAACAATTCATACAAGAAAGTGGCAACTCAAGGATCGCAACAAGACAAGCCAACGACCACAAGTGACTTTCAAAAATAAGCCTATCTCTTCAATGGGCGATTTTTGAAAGATCACTATAAAAGGCCGAGGAATGACTCTGAGGAAAGGTTACCTTGACTACCGAACCACGAACATTTCAAGAAAACTTTTGAATCAGAACCTAAAATATTCTCAAAATCATTCAAGATCAATCCTCAAGCCTACACTACGAAGAAAATCAATCCAACACTCACCTGTGAAGGAAAGATAACTTCAATCGTTGAAGAGGAAACTTTTGAAGAAAAGGGTCTACATTCCACGGAGGATTGTAGGAAGGTTCAAGGTCAAACCAGTCTCGAGTTTCAAGGGCTTCGTGATCAAATCCAAAGAGCTTGAGCAAGTGAGTCTGTAGTAGCAAGGCAGCCGCCTGTGAAGAAGCCGAGTCGCACGAGAAGCGGTGCGTGACCAAGGCATCTCGGACTAAGTCCCAAAGGATCAAGTCATTTGTGTGATCAAGACTTGTATCCCGGACTCATTACCACTCTATATACCGATCAATACTTAGTGGATTCCTCCGGAGTTGGAGAAGAGAGGAGTAGAAGAATTACCCCATCTTGAACCTCTACAAAAACTTATCGTGTCATTTACATTTCAAAGCATTTTAATTCTGCATCTTATTTGGTTAACTCTGTGATAAATTTGCTATCCACTTGATAATCTCTAAGTACTAAAACCAAGCATTAAATCATTACTAAACCAAACTTAAGGGTGTTAAGTCTTCCGCTGAAAACAAACTACAGTTGAGCTAAGTCTTTAGTCTTAGCAGCTGAGTTATTCTTTCAACAGCTCAGTCGAGTATGTTGAGTGACTAACTCTACTGATTAACTAAATTAGTCTGTCACCAAGGACACAATGTGTGTAGTATCAACTCGAACTTTTAAAAGGACTAAATCAAAAAGTTGGTAAGGTTTATTCAACCCCCCCCCCCCCTTCTAAACCTTACACTCACACGCCTTGGGACCTACAAGGAGAGTCCTCCAAATCACAGCTGGAAATAGACCCAATGGGAGTGGTGCAAAGATATTGCCATCTGTTGTTCACGCCGCCACCACTTCCCCACTCATTCGAGAGGAAGGTGTTAAGGAAATGGCGATGAAACGGGGTAGTGGGGACCCCGGTCGAGCCAACCCCTAATGAAGGTGTCTTACCACCTGCCCCAATGGCCGAATACTCGGTGGGAACAAAGGAGTCCGGAGATGAGTGACCCCATCCCAAGTCACTCGGTGGTGTGCCACCGAGTGGGGAAACTCCCTCCACCGCTGCGGCAAGGTCGGGGGATCTGCGGTGACTCCACAATGAATTTAGGAGGCGAAGTGGAGAAGGAACAATCACTGAGAATACCACAAGTTGTCGCCGACGAGGCTCGAAGAAAGTTGTGACTGATCTCGGTGAAGTGCCAATCGCTTCGCAGCTAATGACGTTCCGATGCGATCGAGGCACGAGACGGAATCGCCTTGGGAGTTAACACTGGCGATGAAAGTGCAATCCATGGAGTTGAGACTCAATGGATGCCACCTCGAAAGACCCCAAGACAGTGACATTGTCGAAAGGGATGTCCAAAGCCTCGCTACATTTGTTACTGCAGGAGGTAATGAAGGCCAACGGGAGGTTGAGACTTCCCGGGGTAGAGAAACTGAAGCATAGAACATCCCTCCTGCTATCATTGATCCATCAGAAAAGGAGATAAGTGCTCTTCACGATTCCCAGGATAATCCTGATGTAACCTTTCTGGGATCGGAAGGAGACGATGAAGCTGAGTCATCCCCCGTGACTGATCCAAAAGACTCAGCTGAGGATGTTCCAACCATGAGTAAGTCTGACCTCAAGACTACTCGCCAAACATTCCACTTTGATGATGAGCCACCCATGGAAATCTCATCATCGTCCGATGACGCTTCGATAAAGGCCGAGGACGATCAACTCACTTGGAAAAACCACCGAGACCGACGGTTGCGCTGATTGAGGCTCGGCAAAAGTCGGGTCGACTTCACAACAGAGCACGGTGAAACAGAGTCCAGCTGCGCAGCTCCCAAGGCTGCAGCAGCAGTTCGACTCCACTAGGGACTTCACGAGCACCAATTATCATTGAACAAATTCCAGTTGCCCGTGATGATCCTTTCGTAGAATCATTTCCCTTCTCTCTGGAGGTACCTGACCTCCCTAAAGAATCAACTAAAGATCATGAGCGATTCCACAGACCTGATCTTGTTATTCCATCAGACACCATTGTTCCAGCTGGATATGACTTTGACGCTGCTTGGCCGTCAGCTGAAATAGAGGTGACAACTAAAGTTCGGGAGGTGTTCAAAGCCTTATTTGCTAAGATTGAACGGATGGAGAGGCACCAGGCCTGCCCTTTGGACATGAGGTGGATAACGTGGACGCCAACTACTCGCGACTTGAGAGGCATAATAGTCAGGAAACGTGAGTGGTGGCAACATCAGCAAACAATGCGTGTGGAACAAGCTCGATATTTCAGAATATTTTTTAACAAGTTGTTAGCCTGGCGGGCTGAGAATGCTGATGCAAAGACAAAATTGCAAGAGCACATTGAACAAATGCATGAATCTCATACTACGAGAGATAAAGTGCTGCGTGAACATAATAAGAACAAGCTCCTACATGTGGAAGAGAATATGGATCGAAAATTCAGTCTCCTCATGGCCGAGATGAAGTTGGTAGCGGTGAATCCAACGCCACCCGCTACGAGTTTCGTGCGGCTTACTCGCAGCAGATCGGCGTAACTCAACTATCGAGACTAGACTTCTTGCTTGCTAGCTTGTTTCGGGGTTCCTCTCTCCTTTGATGATGCCAAAAAGGGGGAAGAGGAATACCTAAAGGCGCTGAAGGGATCCGAAGCCGAGAAGGAGGAAGCAAAATCTGTGAAGGGAAAGACAGTGAGAAGTAATAAGAGAGAAGAAAGGGAAGTCTCTGTTGAGGGGAAGGTTCGAAAGATGTGACCTTGATGATTGCTAAAAACCCCAACAAGGTCTTGTCACGGTGATATTATCGGCAAACTCCCGATGACTCGCCACTCCAACACACTGTTGTACCAATGGTGAAAAGAGAAAGACGATTGAAGCGTGGGGATGAAGGAAGTGGAAGGAAGGATGAATGCCCGAGTTATGGATATTTCAAACAACATGGAGGCATTCCAATAGACAGAGACACCTATGCCATTTCGAGATGCCGGAATCGAGCAAGATCTGTTGATGAATTCAAGACGCTCGCATTCAAGGTTATTTCCCAAACATGTCCATGGCTCAAGCACGGGATTTGAATCGGGAAAAAGGTCTCACATTATGTGAAGAAGGCGACAGCAAAAAAACCACTCTGCTTTGGTCACTCTCTTTGGTCACTCACCGGGAAAAAGAAGGCCCCAAGATACAATACACGCCCAGGCGGAGGAAGAAGCGATGATGGAGGAAGAGGTTTCGGACCTAGAACTCGCCTAAAAACATTGAGTACATAGATCCAGGCAAGAAAGGAGGGATCTATTGGGCTGGATTTGACGAAGTAGCCAACCTGCAAGTGGCAAAGAACAATGTTGAGTATGAAAAGAAGAAAATAAAAGACAAACTCAGCTATGGGAGGAAAGACAAGAAAAACTAAGAAGAGATGAAGCGCCAAAAGAGCGTATGAAAAAAGAAGAAAAGGTCAAGATGAAAAAGAGAAAACGGTCGAAGATGAAGAGTCAAGAAGATAAAACAAGGAGGCGAAGGAGATGAAGTGTTCTTGTCCACCCCTTCATGTATTTTACTATGTAAATACACTTTATGTAAGTCTTCTGTACATTGAATAAAATTATGCAGTTTCTATATGTGAGTAGATATAGAACAAACATGGTTAATCTAAGCCCCGTTTAAGCTCGATACAATTTTTTTTTTCGGCTTAATCTCGATACACTCAGAAATGCTTGACTATGTAAAAACAAGAATGTTATGATCAATAAAAGATCGATTCTAAACATACATTATGTGGTTCTACATTTGTCCGTATGTATCCTTGCGATTAAATAATTGTATGAATGTTTTAAGTTTTGGCATCATCAAAAAGGGGGAAAATGTTGGGATTTTATTTTGTAGATTTTGATGAATGCCATGTAAAACTTAGAATAGAAGTTGGCACCCCATTTTTTGTTGTAAATTGCATTGTAAAAAAATAGGGTGGTCGGGTGAGTTAAGTCACTATGCCTAAACATGCAAGAAGACAACCGGAGACTAGAAGGAAGACTCATTGTGAGGCGGTGAGTATGGCAAAGAAGAAAAAGGAAACTCGATGAAGGTGCGGTGAGATGCGGTGAGTGAAGTATCGATCAAGTCAACTCAAGACACCAAGTCTCAAGGTTGAAGTGATGAAGAGTCATCAAATGATTGGAAGTCGACTCAAGTCACCAGGGGAAGTTAAGAAAATGCGATCAAGTCAAGACAATGAAAGAGATCCGTTGCTGACGTAAATCAAGAGAATTACTTAAACAAGTAATACCTCCCATACCGCATTTCTTGAAGTGCTTAGTTCGAGAAGCGTGCAAAAGGAATAAACCAATGGGAAGCACTTGCACCATGTCGAACTCGAAAAAGTCAAGAATCATTCATACGAGGAAATGGAAATTCCAAGGACTGCAACAAGACAAGCCAACGACCACAAGTGACTTTCAAAAGTAAGCATATCTCTTCAATGGGCAGATTTTTGAAAGATCACTATAAAAGGCTGAGGAATAACTCTGAGAGAAGGTTACCTGAACCACGAACATTCAAGCAAACATTTGAACTGTAACCTAATATATTCTCAAATCATTCAAGTTCAATCCTCAAGCCTACATTAAAAAGGAAATCAATCCAACACTCACTGTGAAGGAAAGATTACTTCAATCAGTTGAAGAGGAAATTTTTTGAAGAATCAAGGGGTCTACATTCCACGGAGGATTGTAGGAAGGTTCAAGGTCGAACCAGTTTCAAGTTATTGGAGGTCTTCGTGATCAAATCTAAGAAGCTTGAGCAAGTGGGCTGTAGTAGCAAGGCAACGCCTGTGAAGAAGGTGAGTCGTATGAGAAGCCGGTGAGTGACAAGGCATCTCGATCGTGTCCCAAAGGATCAAGTCATTTGTGTGATCAAGAAGTGTATCCGGACCGTTAATCACTCGTATATTGATCAACATTTAGTGGATTCCTCCAGGAGTTGGAGAAGAGAGGAGTAGAAGAATTACCCCATCTTGAACCTCTATAAAAACTTATTGTGTCATTTACATTTCAAAGACTTTAATTTCTCGCATCTTATTTTATGTTTGATAAATTTGCTATCCAATTGATAATCAACGAGTGCTAAAACCAAGTATTAAAACAAACTTAACTTTATTCAATGGTGTTAAGTCTTCCGCTGAAAACAAATCACAGTAGAGTTAAGTCTTTAGTCAAAACAGCTGAGTTATTCTATCAACAGCTCAGTCGAGTCTGTTGAGTGACTAACTCGCTAATTAACTAACTTAGTTGTCCATCAAGGACACGGTTGTGAAGTATTAACTCGAATTTTTTAAAAAGGACTAATTTGAAAAGTTGGTAAGGTTTATTCAACCCCCCCCCCTTATAAACCTTACACTCACACCCCTTGGGACCTACAAGTTGCATGTAGAGCATATAGGTTGCATTGCATTAGATGTTTGATTTTTTTTTATGGTTTTAGCACGTTTATCGCTTTAGCACGTTTATTGCATTCCTATTTGTTAGGGAGTGAGTTGACCGCTATTGTGTATTTGTTGTGTTTTGATTGAGATCTTGATCTTGCGAGCATTTTCAGATCGGTTTGTGTTGTTTTGAATTGGATGTTGAGTGTGAGTTGATCGGGTTGAGAATAGTTAATATGGAGCATGTGATTACTGAATCATGGGTAACATACTTTGAATTATGCACTTACAAGCCTGTGAGCTTTTGAGCCTTTACTGCTTTTCATATTATGCAGTCTTGTTTGTGATTGAGTATGTCATTCATGTTGATTTGAATTCTAGAACTTGCTTTGGTTTCTCCGTCAAAGTCACATGTTGTATGCATTCATGAAAAATACTCACAAGGAGTCGGAAAAAAAAAGAAAGAAATTCGACTGCAAAAAGGTGAGTCGGCCAGAAGTGAAAAATAGGCTGAGAATTGTGATGTAAGGCGAAGGGGAATAATGTGTATAAAATAAGAAGGGAGACATAGAGAAGTGATAGGATATAAGGTGATTGGGAGTACATAGTTAATTTGAATTAGAAAAATGGTTTGAGAAAAACAATGTGTTTTCCAATCTATACGCTCGAGTTGAGTCACTTTATCCATATTTCCCTACCTTAACCAAAGAGCCTTCATTACAACCCTAAATAAAGTCCTTTATAATTTGTGAATTGCATACAAACGAGTGGCGGAGATGTGAGACGATTTGCAAGCATACGGTAATTCTTCATCATTGATATGACTTGAGCGAATACACGTCCCTTATCATTCTAGTGAGTAGAGTATACACTTTATCCCTGAGAGGCGTGATTTGAAGTGTTTTACCTTGATTTTTATAAACTTGTGCTCTGTGTTAGCTCTTTGAAACTTGGTTGGTTTGTGCTTGATGTCTATCGACAGATGACATAAATTATGATGCGGTGTTCTTGAGTTGCTCTTCTTTTCCCCATTTGTGTTGTCTTGTTTATAAAGTGTTGACCGGGACTACCAACAGTTTAAGTTTGGGGGTTTGATTGACTTGTATTTTGCATGTATTTTGCGCTTAATATTGGCTAGAATGTGTTGATATGCATGCATTATATGAGTAAATAGGGTTTTATTCCTGTTTTGTGGAAAAGGATTACGCTTTGCTCGTTTTGTAGGAATTTATCTATATTTGTAGCATTTTGGCAACAATTTGGGCATTGCAACCGCCAATACTTGACATGTTAGACGAAGTTTGGAGTCGAATCAAGAAGAAGTTGGACGAACCGGGCAAGAAACGGAAGAAAATAGCCAAGTACTTGTTGTTACAGGTGAGCACGGACAGGGCGTGCTCCTCTAGCACAGCCCGTGCTCAACCCAGATGTGAAGACCCAATGTTCGGCCTATAGCACGGGCAGCCCGTGCCATATGGGCACGCCCGTGCTCTTCTCAGAAAATTGGACAACTGCATTCGGCACCCAAAGACGAGCCGGGGCGTGCCAAAGAGGCACGGCCGTGCTCCTCTGTGGGAAAAAACAGAGTTTGACTCATTTCGACTAGGTTTTCAACCCAAACGAAGTACAAATAGACACGGGGCGGCCACAAACAAGGACATGCTGATTTTTACCCTAGAAACCAGAGAAAAGAGCAGTTTTCCACCGGAAACTTCGAGAGATCGATCAAGACCGCAACCACACCTTCGAGGATTGAAGATAGATCGAGAGATCATCATCATCCCCGAGTCACTCATTCCATCGTATCGTTATTTCAATTAGTTAGATTTTTGATTATGAATAATTTGTCTATGAATTATTTATCTTCAATGTCTGGCTAAACATCTTGTGATTCCCGGGTTTGGGAGTAGATTAATAAACAATTTTATGTGATGATTAAGGATAATTGAAGTTAATGTTTTCTTTCTCTATTCAAGTACTTTGCTTTAATTCTTGTTTTATCAAAAGGCCTTTGATCTAAACTTGTTTGATGTATTGATTCATAATTCTAACCGATGAGTTTCAATACTAGATCTTGAGTACTTGACACAATTAGATTGCATGATTGAGAAGTATATTTGTGAGATCTTATAATCTTTTGAACTTTTGGGAGTTGGATATCTCATGTTGAGTAGAGATGCTAGCATAGATATTCCAATCAACGCTTTTACATACATCTTGAGAGAGAGGGTAAATTACATTGGTGATTGATCTATAGAGGAGAATATGTTTAACCTTGGTTTGCTTAATCTGAGCATAAAAGTGGGATATTAGTTGAAACCATAACCCAGGAATCCATCCATCCATACTTGATCTTTTAATCACTCTTTACTTTGTTATTTTAGGATTAAATTCTGCTTTAGTAATAATAAAACCAACCCTTCAAATTTCGATAGTTTAGATAAAAATAGGACTATTATAATCCAATACATGGTACATTAATTTATTAATCCCTGTGGATTCGACCTTGCAAACCCTATTCTATAAATTGATCTGTACACTTGTGGTGAAGCATAAAAAATAGGCGAACACCCCCGACCTGGTGGGATGTAGTTGAGGCCCGTGTTGAGCGGGACTACTATAAGGCGTTAAAGCTATATTGGCACCAAGCATTTCTTTGGGCCAATTCGGAGCTAACCGGGGAACGTCACCGCACTCGTGAACTAGGACACCTCCTGGCGAAGAACCAAGAGGAGAAGAATAGCCTTACTCTCCTTGTTAAGGATCGTGAAAACACCATCCGCACTCGCGAAGATCAAATTCAGTTGATCTAGGAATGCTTGGACAATACTCGCAAGAAGATGGAACGCGCCAGTGACGGCCGCACCAAGTGGGAAATGGACGCGTACATGTCAAGGGACACCATCGAATGCCTCGAGGAGGCTATCATCAAACAGATGACGGTGATCGAGGACCTCACACAGGCCTTGTCTCAGAGGGATACCGCTTTGGAGACTGCTTTGGCAGCCAATGCACTAGCAATGCCACCACCCGAGGTGGAACCAGAGGCCAACCCTGAAGCGAACAACAAAGAGGATCCCGAGGAGGATCCCGCAGAAGCAGGGGAGCCCAAGGCATTTGAGGCCGTCCCTCTCGGTGATGCTCAAGCACCCGACGCGTGGCTTGAGATCGTCGATTGGCCGGACGTCGAGGCATTTTCCGAGCCTAATCAGGTCCAGGTCATTAACGTGGATGACAGTGAGGACGACGGCGCAGTCACTGAGTAGATAGATTTTATTTCCCGGATTGTACTTGATGATTGTACTGGATGTTTATTCGTGTTCCATTGTATTTCCCGATTTCTTGTACCGTTGTTCTATGAACTTCATTTGGTGTACTCCAAATTTTACATTAATGGATATGCCTTTTCTCTTACTGTTGACTCTACGTCTTGGTTATCATCTCCACCATGAAAGCGAGGAAGGCGATCACTAGAATGGGCACAAGGGTACTTGGCGCTTGTAATTAACAAACCCAAGGTTAAGACACAAATTAACCAAGTACCTATTGTTTTGATACATGTTTTTATCTTAATTTTGATGATTTTATTTTACACCAAAACAATGTTTTTAATTGTTGTCCAAATACTCCTAAATGATTTAAAATATTTTTACTATTTATTCGGAGTATTTCTTCAAGTTTTATTTTAGATAAAATTGGACAACACTTTTAATGATTTTATGTTAATATGTTCTTACATCAAAACAAGGTTCCTAAATGTTGTCTAAATACTCCCGATCGGATTAAAATGTTTTTACTAAATTTTTGGAGTATTTCTTGAGGTTTACTTTCGATAAAAATTGGACAACATTTCTGTCTCGAGGTCAACCAGTCGCCCTATAGGGCAACCCGTACCTGAAGATGAATTTTGGAACAAAAAAATGAGACGGAATAGTATTTGGCCAGGTCGATCGGTCGACCAGGGTGTCGACCGGTGGCGTCGACCAGTCGACATCCCTGTCGACCGGTACCTGGGCATTGGTTTTGAAACAGAAACATTGCTCCTTGTTTTTGCATCAAGGGGGACCGGTCCTTGTAGGGTCGACCGGTCGAAGACCCCCTAGACCGGTCGCCCCTTGTATTTTTGTTGTGTTCATTCTCTTTCTCTTATCAGTGCGCGACCGGTCGCCCTCAAGTTTGACAGCAAAATTCTAACCGTTGTGTAGCAGACAAACTTTCCTTAAATTGTGGGATTGATTTCTAACAGCTATATTCTTGATTTTAATTGTATTTTTCTGTAGATTATCAATCCCCAAGAGGAGCCTATGTTTGATCAATCATCTCCCATAAATAGAGGAAGTTTTGGAGCAACCAATACAACACTTGAGATACAACATAACAAGATACATTCAAGCAAAGTCTTTAGCTATTCATTGTTATCATTCTTGTTGTAATTTTCCTAGCTTATCACTTTCACATCTTGAGGTCTAGGCTTTCATTTCTTGATTACACTTGCACTCAAATTGTATTATTCATTATTGAGTTGTAATCTTGATTTTGGTCATCATTCAACACAAGACATCCTTGTGAGTATTCTTGTGAAAAGAATACACTTGGGTGATCTAGGTGATAGGTGTTTCAAGAGTGTGGTGCTCTTGAGGTGTTGAAGAATTTGGTATTCTTCAAGATTGAAGATTGTGGTGATCTTCAAAGGTGCCGTTGAAGGAAGATTGTGGTAATCTTCAAAGGGAGATTGTGGTGATCTCCAAAGGTGGCGTTGAAGAAGAGTGTGGTGCTCTTCAAGGTGTTGTAAGTTGTAGTTGTATTAATTTTGGTAATTAATAAAATTCTTTTCCTTTTTGAAATCTATCCCGGATATACTGGGGGTGGTAGAGGATTAGGCCCTAGGTGGGTTGAACCTCTATAAATCGACGTGTGTTGTTTATATTCCGCACCTTCTATATTGTCTTGGCTTGTTTTGTTCATAAAAGAGGGTAAAATCGAAAAGATGGAGATAATCTATTCACCCCCCTCTAGATTATCGTAGCCGCTTTGACTTACAAGTGGTATCAGAGCCAAACTCTTTGGCAAGCTCGTTTCACATCGCGAGTGAAGAGGAACGATCGTCGGCTACGAATGAAGCTCACCTTTTCGGCACCTCCACCACCAAGCCACCTCGATTTGATTCCAAAAATTTTGCATTTTGGAAAGAAAGAATGGAATGCTATTTATGAGGTTGCGGGTTCGATATTTGGAACATCGTCATCAATGGAGATTCCATTCCAATGAAATACACACCATACACCTCCAAAGCTCTCAAGGAGCTCAATGATGAAGAAAAGAAAATCATCTCCTTAAATGGTAAAGCTCTCAATATTTTATATTGTTCACTTACCAATTTGGAATATGATCTTATTGTAGGAATTCGATCGGCTCATGAAGTTTGGAAAAAATTAGAAGCCATTCATGAAGTATATGAAAATGATAGGAGCAACTCAAAAGCATCTACTTCTCTAAGGGATACAAGGTCAAATCTAAGGAACAAGCCTTTTACAATATCCAACTATGAAGTAGTTGAACAACGTTTTATGGGCATCGAAGAAGAAAACGAGGTATGTCTTAAACCCTCTACTTCCTATGATATTGTTATACAAAATGATTATAGTGATTTGCAAAATGATTTTGATGACCTTCAAAATGAATTCCAAAGTTTACTTGTTAAGTACAAAAATTTGAAAAAGGAATTCAATGTTTTGAAAAATGATAAGGATAGTTTATTTACTTCCTATGAATCACTATCATGTGCTCACACCACCACACTTGATAAGGTTAGAAATCTTGAAAAAGAAAATAGTACTCTTGTTGAGTATATTAATTGCATGAAAAATGATTTATCAAAATCTAACTTGAGTACCGATAAAATGACCAATATTGTTGATAGTTGTGATAAATTGAAACAAGAACTTGATCATAAGCCTAATATTGTTAATTATGTGAAAAGAAGTCAAGTACATATGTATGTTGGTCATTATGCTCCTAAAATTGTTACTTGTTTTTATTGCGGTAAAAAGGGTCATACGGTAAATACTTGTCGGGCTAAAAATAGGTCTAATTATTTGTGGAGACCTAAAAGTCTCAAGACTAATCCCAAAGGACCCAAGCACTTGAGGGTACCACAAAACAATGTTATATTAGGTACCCGGCGAAATAACAATCGAAGAAAATTTATACCGCCAAGCAATCAAAGGAGAAGACATCACCAAAATGAATTTCCAAGAGAAAGAAATTATCAACAATGGGAAAGACATGATCCTTGGAAATGGAACAATCAGAGAAGCTATCATCAACAAGATGATTTTCAAAGGGGAAGATATCATCAACAATGGGAACGGCACAACCCATGGAAATGGCGAAATTGGTAAACCATATCTCCTTATTTAAATATGCATTTTATTTTTATTGCATGTTTTTTATTTGTGTCTAAATTGCAAAATGAGTTTTCATAATTTTAAAATTAAGGTCTTCAATATATATTTGTGTTTTTAAAATCCTTTGAAAATGAGACCTTACGTGTTGTTTTTAAACCCTTGTGGACTTACTTAGAATCATGTGTTTTTATCTCTTATGAATTTCTATAGCATAATCATTTTATTGTAATATCTCTTATTGCTTGGCCTACACTTGTGCTATTATGTCTTGTGTAAAATTTTTTTGAAAGTATTGTGTAGGATATATATCTCCTATTCATTGGCTATCGTCTATTACTTCTTCTAAGAGATTCTTAAACCATCGAGGTATGTTCACTCGTACTATTCTTAGAACTCGATATTGTGTTCTTGTCATGATTATGCACTTCTCTTTCAAACTATTTCATTTCATCCCCTTAAGTGCCACTAAATGAATTTATGAATTTTTTTAAAAAGGCACTACTCGTCATATCTCATTTTTCTCGTGTATATGTTTTCTCGAAACTCGTATTTGTCGGATTTAGTCCTCGATTATTTTTTTCGCAAAGTTTAAAACTTTTGGGGTGAAAAATCGAATTTTGGAAAATTCTGGAGTTTGGAAAATTGCACTAGGACGGTCAAGGCAGGGCCGACCGGTTGCCCTGCACGTCGACCGGTCGCACCCTACATCGACCAGTCACCCAGGCTTATTTTTTGGCTTTAAACACGTCTGTTCTTCACTTTCAGAAACAGACCCAAATTTTCTCAGAACCCTTGTTCAGCGAAATATTTCCCCCTTTCCATATAATCTTCAGTTCTTCATCAAAACTTGTAATTCTTGTTTCTAATCCACTTCATTTTGCAAGAATCTTACAAATATGGCACCTCCAAGAAATTCTACCGGTCAAAATCCCACTTCCAAGCGAAGAAAGGGCGGAGAGGGTTCTTCGAGAAATTGGCAAGAGGAAGCTGAACAACGGAATATTCGAGCTACCCAAAGGAATATAGCTCAAGAACGTGATGATATTCAAAACCCTATACTCTCCAATCCTCAAATTGCCGAACTCCGCGGGACGATTTTATTTAAAAATTGCCATTGGGCAAAAAGTAAGAAATATCTTATACCTCTAGCTCCTCGTTCTAATAACGTTTTAGATTTTATCAACAAATATGCGGAGTGGTACTATGAGAATTTAAACATGGGTGCGAAATCGATAGCTCGTACGAAAATTTGTCGATTTAATTCATTTTCAAATGAGTATCCTACTATTAGAGGATTTTTTGAAGAGCAAGGGTGGATGTACTTGTGGGAGCACCCTTATGTTTTATATGATGATGTGATTCTACATTTTTATGCCAATATGTGGGTTGAATATGATGCTCAAAGGAAGCCTCTTGCGTTGAATTTGTTTGTAAGGGGTCGTCATTTTAGATGGACTCCTAATGACATTTGTCGGCTTTTACATGTGCGAGAAGGTGGTTGGGATTATTTTGCTTGTTCAATTTGGAATGATGATATGTTGGGTGTTTCTATGGAAGAGGTTAAGACCTATTTGAGCGTTTGGCCAAAATATTCGTTATTGTCCATGACTCTCGAGCACAGGATTATTTCAGTTATTGTCGCCTATTGTATCTGTGGTAAAGCGGGCAAAATGCCTAGCAATATGGATTACTTTTTAACTTATAAGATTGCTAGAAGGGAACCGCTTAATTTTGGCGCAATACTTATTCAATGCTTAATTGAGTCTATCACACAAGGAAATAAGAAGTTTGTCATGGGCAATTGGATTTGCAAACTTCTTATACAATCGGGGCTACCTTCTTCGGAATGTAATTCGGAGGTGTTTCAAAATGATTTTGACATTGATGACATCTCTCAAATGGTCCACATGCGAAATAATATGGATATCCGCCCAACTAAAATGGCTAAAGGAAGAGGGCAAGGTTCTACATCCGAAAATCCAAACGACTTCTTTAATGACGCCGGGGTCGAAAGAATGGCGGCGGGTGACGGGGCAAGCAATCCAGAGGGTAATACCGGTTCTCAACCGTCTAGGAGTTACACTCAAGCCGAATTTGATGAACTTAGAGCATATCATGAAGCTAAATATGAGGCTTTGGAACAAAAGACCTCAAAGATGCAAAAATCAATCGGCGAATTGAAGAAGTTCATTAAAGAACTCATCCCCAACACATGTTTTTCTTCCGATGAAGAATGATGAGCCTATCACTTTTCTTGTTTTCTTATGTCATTTTATTTTCTTGTAATGAACTTGATTTGTGTAACTCTCTTATTCTAATGACATTTGCTTGTTGTTTGTTGAAGGGATAAAATAGCAAGTATGAAAGTGGCTTTTGGTTGATCTTGATTATGGTATTATTGGAGTATTTGATGGTAAAAATACTCTATTTGGCATTGTTTGATAATTGGTATGAAGTACTTGATGGTAAAAGTGCTTCTTTTAATTTTTGCTTAAATGCATTTGTAATGCCTTGATTATTGTATTTAGATGGATAATTTGGGAAATTTGTAATGTCTTATATGTATTGCTTGATGCTTGATATGTACTACTTGCTTGATGGCATTCGTAATGCTTTGATCTTTTTGGCTAAAATTATCTCAATTGGGTCGGACCCTTGAGAATTTACCTTGTTGGGCCTTTTATTTGATGGATATATCTTAAAAATTTGCTTTTGGTGATGAAAAACTTGGCTTAATATATTTTACAAGGGCTATATAAACCTTCTTCTATTTTTAACGCCCGCCAAGTGTTCGATAAAATGTTTCAATGAAAGATTCATCACCTACATGATTCTCACATTCTCAAATTTCTTAAATATTCATTGAGATCATGTCTTGGAAAACAAAACGAGCTTATGGATTTTTCATAACACATTTCTCCAATTTCTTCGGATTCTAAGCCTAATTTTTTCAATGGTTGATAAATCGTATACTAGGCGCACTTTGATATACTTATATAATGTTTTTATCATCCTAACATTCTTTTTGATGATTCCAAAGGGGGGGAAATAGGAAATTGGCTCGTTAGCTCAAAGAAGCTAATAAAAGCTCAATATAAAAGCTATAAGCTACGGCTTTTTAAAGCCACAAGTTGTGGACTATACTTAGTCAAATTGTTGTATGATGAACGTATATACTTGTCTAATGGTGTTTTGTTGACAGGGGGAGCTTATAAGCTCTTGTACTTAAGTACAATATGTAAAAGCTAAGCTTTTAGCTTATGGTTGTTTATTTGAACATTACTCTTGATGTGCTTGATGATAGGGGGAGCTTGTGCTTATTCTTGAATATATTCACTCCCTTATTTGGTTGCTTATGTATTTTGGAAATTTTAGTCGCTTCTAAATGGTTAGATGTTTTTACCCGAAAATCGTTTTAAAAATTGTCCTCTTAATATTTCTAAAAATTATTTTGGTTTGTAATCATCAAAAAGGGGGAGATTGTTTGATACATGTTTTTATCTTAATTTTGATGATTTTATTTTACACCAAAACAATATTTTTAATTGTTGTCCAAATACTACTAAATGATTTAAAATGTTTTTACTATTTATTCGGAGTATTTCTTCAAGTTTTATTTTAGATAAAATTGGACAACACTTTTAATGATTTTATGTTAATATGTTCTTACATCAAAACAAGGTTCTTAAATCTTGTCTAAATACTCCCGATCGGATTAAAATGTTTTTACTAAATTTTTGGAGTATTTCTTGAGGTTTACTTTCGATAAAAATTGGACAATATTTCTGTCTCGAGGTCAACTGGTCGCCCAATAGGGCAACCCGTATCTGAAGATGAATTTTGGAACAAAAAAATGAGACGGAATAGTATTTGGCCAGGTCGACCGGTCGACCAGGGTGTCGACCGGTGGCGTCGACCGGTTGACATCCCTGTCGACCAGTACCTGGGCATGGGTTTTGAAACAGAAACATTGCTCCTTGTTTTTGCATCAAGGGGGACTGGTCCTTGTAGGGGTCGACCGATCGAAGACCCCCTGGACCGGTCGCCCCTTGTATTTTTGATGTGTTCATTCTCTTTCTCTTATCGGTCTTGTGACGGTCGCCCTCAAGTTTGACAAAGAAAATTCTAACCGTTGTGCGTGAGACAAACTTTCCTTAAATTGTGGGATTGATTTCTAACACTATATTCTTGATTTTAATTGTATTTTTCTCAGAGATTATCAATCCCCAAGAGGAGCCTATTTTTGATCAATCATCTCCTATAAATAGAGGAAGTTTTGGAGCAACCAATACAACACTTGAGATACAACACAACAAGATACATTCAAGCAAAGTCTTTAGCTATTCATTGTTATCATTCTTGTTGTAATTTGCCTAGCTTATGACTTTCACATCTTGAAGTCTAGGCTTTCATTTCTTGATTACATTTGCAATCAAATTGTATTATTCATTATTGAGTTGTAATCTTGATTTTGGTCATCATTCAACACAAGACATCCTTGTGAGTATTCTTGTGGAAAGAATACACTTGGGTGATCTAGATGATAGGTGTTTCAAGAGTGTGGTGCTCTTGAGGTGTTGAAGAATTTGGTATTCTTCAAGATTGAAGATTGTGGTGATCTTCAAAGGTGTCGTTGAAGGAAGATTGTGGTGATCTCCAAAGGTGGTGTTGAAGAAGAGTGTGGTGCTCTTCAAGGTGTTGTAAGTTGTAGTTGTATTAATTTTGGTAATTAATAAAATTCTTTTCCTTTTTGAAATCCATCCCGGATATACTGGGGTGGTAGAGGATTAGGCTCTAGGTGGGTTGAACCTCTATAAATCAACGTGTGTTGTTTACATTCCGCACCTTCTATATTGTCTTGGCTTGTTTTGTTCATAAAAGAGGTTAAAATCGAAAAGATGGAGATAATCTATTAACCCCCCTCTAGATTATCGTAGCTGCTTGGACTTACACCTATAGTATCGGAATACACGGATGTATTTCCACAAGAACTCACCAATGTCCCTCCAGATAGGGAAGTCGAGTTCACCATCGAGGTATTACCGGGAACCGCCCCGATTGCCAGAACGCCGTATAGAATGGCTCCTCTTGAGTTGCAAGAGTTGAAGGCTCAATTGTAGAAGCTGATGGATGTGGGATTTATCCGACCAAGTACGTATCCATAGGGAGCACCGGTGCTGTTTGTCAAGAAGAAGGATGGCACATTAAGACTATGTATAGAATATCACGGTCTTAATAGCGTGACCATCAAGAACAAATATCCCCTTCCGAGGATAGACGAACTGTTTGATCAACTTCAAGGAGCGACGGTGTACTCGAAGTTTGATTTACAACAAGGATATTACCAACTTAAGATCCGCGAAGAAGACATTTCCAAAACTGCATTTCAAACCAGATATGGACACTACGAGTTTGTAGTGATGCCTTTGGTCCGATTTAACGCACCAAAGAACATTTATGGATCGATGCATCGAATCTTTCAACCCTATTTGGATGGTTCAGTAGTGATATTCATTGATGACATACTCGTATACTCTAAGTCTAGAGAAGAGCATGAACGTCATCCGAAAATTATTTTGGAGACACTACGAGAGCATAAGTTGTATGCCAAATTCAGCAAGTGTGAATTTTGGCTCAGTGAAGGCGCATTCCTGGGGCACATAGTATCCGGCATAGTAGATCCTTCGAAGGTACAGACAGTGGTTGAATGGAAATAACCCGAGTCTGTAACGGAGATCAGGAGTTTCTTAGGACTAGTTGGATATTATCGAACATTTATCCAGGATTTCTCCAAGATAGCCGGACCACTCACTCGACTAACCCAGAAGCAAGTCAAGTTTAAGTGGAATGACAAGTGCGAGGCTAGTTTCCAAGAGCTGAAAGAAACGACTTACTACAGCTCCAGTCTTAGCCCTTCCAAGGGGAACAGAAAACTTTGTCGTCTATAGTGATGCATCAAAGGAAGGACTAGGAGCAGTACTCATGCAGAAAGGAAAGGTCATCGCTTATGCATCACGAAAGCTCAAGCCGTATGAAGCCAATTACCCAACGCATTACTTGGAATTGGCAGCAATAGTGTTCGCGTTAAAGAAATGGAGACACTATCTCTACGGAGCAACATTCACGGTTTTCACAGACCACAAGAGCTTGAAGTATCTATTCTCTCAGAAAGACCTCAATCTGAGGCAACGGAGATGGATGGAGTTGATTGAGGACTATCACTTTGATATTCAATACCATCTCGAGAAAGCTAACGTAGTAGCTGACGCCTTGAGTAGAAAGGCAAGCTTAGCCAGATTTATGATTCGAGAGTGGGAATCATTAGAAGAGCTGAGAAATTGGAATCCGACGAGAACCAATACTCAGATTTCATGTGCTAACATTTCGGTTAAACCCGATATGCTGAATAAGATCAAGGAAGCACAGGGGACTGATGTGCATCTTCAAAAACTGAAAGAGAAGATACTTAAAGGAGAGAGATCAGAATTCTCGGTGCATGAAGATGGGATTATCAGATTTTGGAATCGAGTTTGTGTATCGAATAACTAGAAGATTAGGAATACAATCCTAGCAGAGGCACACCGTTCGAAATATACTATACATCCTGGAGAGAACAAGATGTATAAGGACTTGAAACGGAATTATTGGTGGGTAAACATGAAGAACCAGGTAGCTCAGTTCGTTGCGAGATGTTTAACTTGTCAACAAGTAAAAGCAGAACACCAACGACCATCTGGTTTACTACAACCGTTGAGAATTCCTGAGTGGAAATGAGAACACATTACGATGGACTTCGTGATGGATCTACCAAGGACCAGAGGAGGCCATGATGCCACATGAGTAGTCGTAGACCGACTCACGAAATCTGCACACTTTTTACCCATCAAGAAGACTGATAGCTTGCAGAAACTTGCGCAGATTTATATCCGAGAAATCATTCGACTGCATGGAGTACCAGTCGACATAATATCAGACAAAGACCCTAGATTTGTCTCCAGATTTTGGAAGTGCTTGCACGAGGAATTGGGTACCTCGCTAAGTTTCAAAGACATCAAAGACATCCACAAACCGATGGACGATCAGCAAACAAAGCGATTCAAACCCTAGAAGATATGCTGCGAGCCGCGCGTTGGATTTCCAAGGAAGTTGGGATTCACACTTACCATTGGCCGAGTTTGCCTATAATAACAACTATCAGGCCACGGTTGGGATGGCGCCCTACGAGGCACTATATGAGCGAAAATATAGATCCCCACTACACTGGGAGATTGATAACCAATGGACTCCAAAAGAGGAACGAAAGTCGCCCTCGATTCCAAAGGTCGACTTAGTTCAAGAGTACAATAATTAATGGAATAGTAGTCAACAAAACATAGTTTTGACAATATTATTTTTTTTATTAGATTTTTTTCTGGAGATATTTTTTTCTTCATGTTATTAAGTCAATTTTGAATTTTTTTTTAAATTTAGTTGTGGAGATTTTTATTGTACTATTTTGGATTTTCTATTTATTATGTTTCTTTCGAGTTCTCATATTTGGTATTTTTCAGGATGGGTGATGCACGAATTCTATTTGTATAAAAATAATTTTTAGTGATTGCAAATTATTTGGAATTTCAATAAATAAATAAAATAGAACTTTAATTAATTCGATTAAAAATCACACGGTTAAATAATATAAAAATAAATTAATATATTAAAAATCCTCTTTAAAGACAATAAATTTGATTGATAATATTTTTTATGAATGTAAATTGTATCTATCTACTGGACATGTTTATCTATAAGAAATTAAGAATTTGGAAAAAAAAATACAATTTCCCAATGCTAAATATTAATGTACTATATTTTCGATACAATCAACAAATAAAGTCATTTCAAATTCCAACATTTTTTAGGGTTTAAAAAGTTAAACAATTATTGAATTATTAAAGGAATTAAACAAAAAAAATGTTTCATATTTAGCAACATAATTTTAGAGAAAAATAAAATATTTGAAAAAATAAAAATTATTCTGTTTTTTATATATGTACATATATCAAAAAAATATCAAACAAACAACTTCATATCTAATAGTCAAAATGTACAACTTTAAAAGTTGAATATGAAAATGTACTGATAAATATTAAAAAAAAATCTATTAACATGAAAAGTATGTTAATAAATATAAGAAGTAATTTCCTATATACATTATTATGAATATAATTTCATATTAAATAAAAAATTTATTTCTTCTTACATAAATATATATATATATTATAATGCTATGTATTGATATATATAATATATATAAATAATATTTGGATACAGATTTCGAGATATTTTCTTGAATTAAAATAAATATTTTTTGATTGAATTTAATCAACTTAAATACAATTCTATATAATTATGAAGAAATGGGATAAGCTCAAATATAAACTATACATGTATTATAGATATTCAAAATACATGAATATACAAATCGATGTCCAAGAGCTCAAATGCATAATTTTTAAAGCCCATTATAAAACAATGAGTAAATGTATCATATGTTTTCTTTTATTTATTATGTTTATTTTTTTATTTTATATATGCAATATAGGTGTCAAACTGAAAAATATAAAAAGATGATTAAATAGATATATTATACGTCAAAAATAAATATAAAACGGAAAAAATTATTACAGTTTAAAATAAAAAGACAAAGACAAATATAATAATTAATACAGTACACACAGAGATTTAGAAAACTTATATAATTCTATCTTTTATGTAACTTTAAAAATTGATTTATTTAAAGAAAGTTGACAACCAAAGATAAAAAAAATCTCATTTTATTAGTTAAATCCGAAAAGCAAAAAAATTATTATTTTTAGAAATTGAAAAATGGGCGGGAAAAGTAAGAATTACTATTCTAAGAATAGTCTCTTATTATATATGTATAGATTAGGCCCCTGTTTTACACTGTCACATGTATATTTTTCTAATAATTTTATGAATTCTATCTATTGGATTTAGAGCGACAATATCTCCACGGGGAACCATCCCCATTGGTAACCTCATAAAATGGGACATAAAATTCATGGTTAATTCAGGGATAGGAGTGGAGATGGGAATTCTTCGGTTCTCTAGACTCGGTGATAGGATAGGGATGGTATTTATATCCCGTCCCCCTTCTTAATAAAACGGGGATTATCCGTTTCTATCCCTATTTCCCCGAATATGCATATTATATTTATCTGTTATTGATATTAATTGTATTTATAATTTTTTATTTTATTAATTCTAAAAATTAAAACCAACAATCTTTATAATTTTATTTGTTCTCATTCTTTATTTTACAAATTATGTATTTATGTTATCTATGTTTAAATAAATAGTGGTTTCCAAAAGTTTGGAATTTTAAAAAATAATTAAAATATAAAGATAATTATTTTGAGAATAAATAATACAATTACACCATAAAAAATTATTATAAGCTATAACAGAAATTTGTTCAAATACGAAATATTTAATTGTGTGAATTGAATTGTATCTATTTACAGAACATATCTATCTATAGGAAAGTAAAAAAACCTTTTAACCATCCAATGTTGAATTTTTTTTACTACCTCAATATTAAATATTTAATAAATTGTATTTCCAATACAATCAATAATAAAATCATTTCAAATTTCAAGATTCTTTAGGGTTTAGAAAGCTCAACAACTGTTCAAATTATTAAAGGAATTAAAGAAAATCATGTTATGTATTTTACAACACAATTTTAAAGGAAAATAAACCATTTCAAAAAAAAAACTATTTTATTTTTATATATATACACATATATCAAAAAAAATCAAAAAATCAAATTCATATCTAATTTTAAATGGACAACATTGAATCTTGAATATCAAAATACATTGATAAATATAAAAAATATTAATGTTAACATGAAAAAGTATGTTAATATATAAAAACAATTATATATATAATACCATTATGAATATAAATTCATATTAAATAAAATCTTAAATTTCTTCTTACATAAATTAATATAATGCTATTTATTAATATATATATGATATGTACAATTTGGATACATGTTTTCTTCAATTGAAAAAATTATTTTTTAACTCAATTTAATCAACTCAAATATATATATATATATATAATTATTAAGAAATGAGCTAAGTTAAATAACAACTATACATATATTACAAATAACCAAAATACATGAATATACAAATTAATGTCAAATAAGCCAAAAGCATAATTTTCAATGTCCATTACAAATTACAAAAAAAAATATTTCTATATTTTATTTATTATGTTTTTTACTATTTTATATATGCAATTTGGGTATCAAACTAAAGATCGTAAAAAATGATTAATTTGATATAATTTACGTGAAAAAATAGATCAAAAATAAATGCACTATTTAATGCACTATACACACAAATTTGGAAAGCTAATTTTACATTATTCTATTTTTTATATCATTTTAGAAAGTTATGGTTTAAAGAAAGTTTATTACCAAAAATAATAAAATACCAAATATTTATTATTTTTTATTTTTCCACATACTTTTATTACTTTTTATAGTAAGTGTAAAAGAGCGGAAAATTTTTTAATTTACTATTTCCAGCGACTTCTTTATATATATATATATATAGATTCCAAGATTGATGATTAGGATTTTATAGTAAATAATTTTCGAATTTTGCAAATGAAAATTGGTGGGAAAAAATAGTTACAGACTTATGCTCTTATAAATAGATACTAGATAGATACAAATAGAGGAAGAAAATAGCACTGTAATAAATTTTTTTCAAACACAAAAAAGTATTTTAGGATGAAATTTAGGAAATGAGATATTAGAAATATGCACAATCCGACAATCGTAGCAGGAATAAAAATCACTCGAGATCCTCTATTGAAATTGAAATTAAGTTTTTGAAATTGTAGAAATAAATATGAGCTGTAAAAGAGTAAAAGAGATTAAAAGAATTACTAAAAGACTGCATTTGACTAACAAAGTCATTAGAATATCGTGCAAAAAGGAATATTCTCATAATCCATCAAATTTAATTAAACAAATCAATGAAATTGACTTGGTAAGTAGACTATCTCAAACGTATGTTTCGCAATCAACAATATAATGCACAAAACTATAAAAATAATCCCATTGACCATTCTGATTAGTTGCCAAATTGTTAATATAATCAGAGAAGATTACAATAATAATTATTAATCAATGGGCACTCTATAAATACCACATAAAATAAACCTTGCATTTTCATATAACCAAAAAAATGGCTGGATATCCCGATTGGCCCCATTATCCTCCCTGCGGAAGCTATCCATGCGACGACATTCATTGTTGTAGCCGAGACAAGTACAACGTCATATGGCCCAATCTGCTTGGTGTCGATGCAGAAAAAGCTAAGGCTGTTATTACAAAGGAAAATCTATTGTAACAGTTGTTCCTGTGCATAAAGGGGATATAATAATAGATAATTTCTGTTGCAATCGAGTTTGGCTTAAACTTGATGGGAATAATCTTGTGATTTCCATCCCTCAAGTTGGCTAGTATAAAAGAAAAGGAAAGTTATTGTGAGGTTTGAATAAAATATTTGAAAGAGTTTTGATGTAATCCCATCATAACTGAAATAATAATAATAATATGATGAAGTTATTTCGATAATGCATTTATTTTTACCTGTTTGTTTTTATTTTTATGTTTTTTTAGTACAATAGGGATTGTAGGGAGAGAAAACACACACTCATAAGAGATTGAACTCGGGTCAAACGCCGCGACAACACAAATTTTAGTTAAATCCCCCTTTTTTTTGGTCGTATTTCACCGCCAAGAAAGATGTCTTATTTCATATTTGAACCAATTCAGTATATATATATACATACATATATATATATATATATATATATATATATATATTGACTAGATCGATTTTATCGGATATTAATATCTTGCACCCAAGCAAATGGGACTGACTACCAATTCGCTGTTTAATTTTATAACATTGTACATATTGTCAATTTGTCATTTTCGATTTTTCAAGTAGAACGCATAAATTGAAACATGCGTCAAAAAAGTGATTTTCTTTTTTGTCTATGTAACCAAATGCAGGACAATTAGGAATAGGAATCTCTAGTTAAAATTTTATTAAATATTGTAATTTATTATTTTTTTTTTGAGGAAATGTAATTAATTAGGCCTTAGAGCATCTCTAGCAATCCTTTAAAATAGCATAATCCCCTATTTTGAAGGAGAAATCTTCTCCAGCAGAACTATAAACTTGTAAACTCCACACCATTTTACAAGAAATGAACAGTGACTGTTCCAACGCTATTTTTTTCAATTTTCAATTTTTTTGTTTCTTTAAATTGTGGAATTTATTGTTTTATCTCTCTTTTTTTTTGGGAAATGATCTCTTGTTTATTATTTAGTAATGATAAATCAATAAATTATGTTCCTAATTATCACGTGGTATTTTTTTGTTTTGTAAATTAATAATTTTTTATTTCACATATATAACAAATTAAAAAATAAGTTACTTATAAAAAAGTACTCAAAATAATAAGAGAATTCATAACACACATTCAGAAAATTACAGTAATTTAAAAGACATCAAATAACCTAAAATACATTAAATTAAAATAAGATTACCATAACATAAAATACATAAAATAATTTAAATATACATAAAATATCAAACACGCAACATAATGAAAACACAACTCGAACATGCAATTTCTTAGTAAGGTCCAAGACCACTTCCAGATCCTCCTAGATCTTGAAAATATCCCCAAAACATATCGAAAGTATTACTTGCTCGTGGTTGATGTAGTTGTTCTTCTCTTTTCAACATAATTCTTGCTTGTTCTTTTTGAAAGTTCTCACGTCGATTGGGATTAGAAAACAACAACAACAACAACAACAACAACAAACTAAGCTTTAATCCCACTATGTGGGGTCGGCTATACGGATCATATCGCGCCATCGTTTACAGTCATAAGCCATATTTTCATTTATTTCTAGGTATAACATATCTTGTTTAATAGCTTCTTTCCAAGTCTTTTTAGGCCTACCTCTGCCTCTTTTGATTTGTGTGAGTGATTCTCTACCTTCTAAGCGTCGCACAGGTGCATCTAAATGTCTCCTATAAACATGTCCAAACCATCTTAATCATGTTTCTCTAATTTTCTCATCTATTGGTGCTACTCCGACTTTATTTCTAATGTGTTCATTTCTTATTCTATCTAATCTAGTATGTCCACACATCCATCTTAGCATTCTCATCTCTGCTACCCTAATTTTTTGTTCGTGTTCATATTTAGTCGCCCAACATTCTGTTCCATAAAACATTGCGGGCCTTATGGCCGTTTTTTAAAATTTTCCTTTCAATTTTAATGGTATTTTACGGTCACAAAGGATAGAAGATGCACTTCTCCATTTATTCCAGCCCGCCTGGATCCTATGTGTGACATCTTTATTGATTTCTCTGTTCTCTTCAATTATAGATCCTAAATATTTAAAACTCTTTGTTGTACTCACTTCATGTCCATCAATTTTAACCTTCGTCTCATTGTTCCTGTTGTTTTTACTAAAGTGGCATTCCATGTATTCTGTTTTAGCCCTACTTATAGTAAAACCTTTTGATTCGAGTGCTTCTCTCCAAACTTCCAATTTTGCATTTGCTCCTTCTCTTGTTTCATCAATTAAAACTATATCGTTCGCAAATAACATATATTCAGGGATGGATTTTTGTAAGTGTTTAGTGATTTCATCAATTATTAGGATAAAAAGGTAAGGGCTTAGAGCGGATCCCTGATGCAAACCTATAGTGTTTGGGAATTCACTAGATATTCCTGTTGGTGTCCTGATACATGTTGTTATATCATCATACATATCTTTTATAGCATCTATGTAAGCTATTTTTATTCCTCTTTTTTCCAATACACGCCACATTATATCTCGGTTGACTCTATCGTATGCCTTTTCAAGATCAATAAAAACCATATGTAAATCTAGTTTTCTCTCGTTATATTGTTCACATAGTCGTCTAATTAAGTGTATAGCTTCAATTGTGGATCTTCCTGGCATGAAGCCAAATTGGTTATCTAATATACTAGTTTCATTTCTTATTCTTGCTTCTATAACTCTTTCCCATAGTTTCATTGTATGACTTATTAATTTAATACCCCTGTAATTTGCACAATTTTGTATATCCCCTTTGTTTTTATATATAGGTATCAATATACTTTTTCTCCATTCATTAGTCATTTTCTTAGTTTTTATGATAACATTAAATAATTTAGTAAGCCATTCAATTCCAACTCCACCTAGACATTTCCATGCTTCAATTGGTATATCATCTTGGCCAACTGCTTTGCCAGTTTTCATTTTGTTTAGTGCTTTTTCTGTTTCATGAAGTTGAATCCTACGATAAAATATACGATTTCTATTCAGTTCAGATTGGCCTAGTTCCCCTAATGTGACTTTATTTCTCTTCGGTTCGTTACAAAGATTATTGAAATACCTCTTCCATCGATCTTTTATGTCCTCGTCTTTCACTAAAATATTATCATTCTCATCTTTTATGCATTTAATTTGGGTTAGGTCTCTTGTTTGTTTTTCTCTAAATTTTGCTATTTTATATATATCTTTTTCTCCTTCTTTAGTATCTAGTTTTTTATAGAAATCTTCATATGCCTTGGTTTTTGCTTCATATATTGCTCTTCTTACTTCTTTTTTGGCGTCTTTATATCTTTTAAGATTTTCTTCGTTTTTACAGGAATATAATACTTTGTAACTAGTTCGTTTTTCCTTTACCTTCTCTAGGATTTCTTGATTCCACTTCCATGACTTTTTATTCCATTTATTACCATTTGACACTCCTAAAGTTTCTTTTGCGATCTTTTTCATTTGAGTAGTTACATAGTTCCATGTATCATCAGCTTTGTCTTCCACTTTCCAATCAATGGTTTCTACTAGAGATTTGACAAAACTATCTCTTTTTTCTTTATTCTTTAAGTTCCACCACTTAATTCTCGGTATGTTAGTTTTCTTTCTCTTTAAGTGTATGTTAATAAGTTTGATATCCAAAACTAGTAGTCTATGTTGGGTAGTGAGGCTTTCTCCAGGTATTACTTTGCAATCTTTGCATATTTTTCTATCGCTTTTTCTGGTTAGGAAGTAGTCAATTTGTGATTTTTTAGGACAACTTTTAAATGTAATTAAATGTTTGTCTCTCTTTTTAAAGAAGGTATTACCTATAATGAAATCATAAGCAACTGCAAAGTCTAGGATGGTTCTACCCTCATTGTTACGCGAGCTAAAGCCATATCCTCCATGGACCCTTTGATAATCTTCATTATCCTTCCCCACATGTCCATTTAAGTCTAAGAGTTTCTAAATCTTCCCAAAATTTAGCCTTAGTAGCATCATCTAATCCTACTTGAGGTGCATATACACTAACAATATTTATAAGTTCGTTACCTACTACAATTTTAGGGGCTATGATTCTATCTCCTTTTCTAGTAACTCCTACTACTTGATTTATGAAGAGAGGATCTACAATGATACCCACCCAATTCCTAGTTCTATCCTTTCCACTATACCAAAGCTTATAACCTGTAGTATCTAATGTCTTAGCTTTCTCGCCTACCCATTTAGTCTCTTGGATACACATAATATCTATGTTTCGTCTTTTCATGATATCTACTAGCTCTATAGTTTTACCTGTCAAAGTACCTATGTTCCAACTGCCAATTCTACATTTTCTAATTTTCTTGTTATCACTTGTGTTCCTCTTATTAGTGTGTGAGGGCTCTTGTATATTTTTCACTACACCCAAGCCCTTATGGAGGTGTAGCGGTCCTTGCCAAGACACCGCAGTCGGACCCTGCGGCCCACTCCTTACGGGGAGTATCCTAGCCTTATCACGATGTCTTATATGATCCATACCATAAGGAAATATCTTTTTTGCTTCAGCATTTTGCTTTTGTGCTTCAACCTTTTGCATTAGTACCTGAATATCACGATCTTTTTTTGGTGGCTGAGCTCTCTAATAAATCTCCGAGTTTTTGATTTTCTTTTCGAATTGTGTTTAAAACAATAGACGTATCTTCGCCCTTTTTCCTCTTAAGTTTAGATTTTTTCATACCATCTGGACAATGTGATGAGGCAGAACCACAACTATTTTCATCACTTAAATTGAGAGAAAACAAAGATAAACTAGCATCAGGTGACATTGGGGACTCTGGCACCGTATCTGATTGGGATAAATGTTTGATATATGTTTTTATCTTAATTTTGATGATTTTATTTTTACACCAAAACAATGTTTTTAATTGTTGTCCAAATACTCCTAAATGATTTAAAATGGTTTTAATATTTTTCGGAGTATTTCTTCAAGTTTTACTTTAGATAAAATTGGACAACACTTCTAATGATTTTATGTTTATAAATTTTCACTTCAAAACAAGTTTCCTAAATGTTGTCTAAATACTCCCGATTGGTTTAAAATGTTTTTAACATATTCTCGGAGTATTTCTTGAGTTTTATTTTTGATAAAAATTGGACAACATTTGCCTCGAGATCGACCGGCCGCCTATAGGGCAACCCGCACCAAGAGTACGTCTCAAAACGAGAAAATGAACCTGAGGTGAAATTGACAGTCGGCCGGCCGCCCAGGGGGTCGATCGGTGTCGTCGATCGGTCGACACCCCTGTCGGCCGTGCACTGAAGCTTGGCTCTCTTACAGAAACTTTAGACCTTGCATTTTGCTTTAGGAGGACCGGTTGAGACAAGAGTCAACCGGTCGAAGCCTATGTCGATCGGTCGCCCTGTTGTAATATTCATGTGTTATTCAAATCTCTTATTTGTGCGCGACCGGTCGCCCTGTGCTTTGACAACAAAAATATGACCGTTTGACAGCAGACACATTTCCTTAAAATGTGGGATTGATTTCTAACAGCTATATTCTTGATTTTAATTGTATTTTTCTGTAGATTTTCAATCCCCAAGAGCAGCCTATGCTTGATCAATCATCTCCTATAAATAGAGGAAGTTTTGGAGCAACCAATACAACAATTGAGATACAACACAACAAGATACACTTCAAGCAAACATTTGTTCTTCATTGTAAATTTTGCCTAGCTTATCACTTTCACATCCTTGAGGTCTAGGCTATTCTTGATTACACTTTGCACTCAAATTGTAATATTCATTATTGAGTTGTAATCTTGATTTTTGGTTATCATTCAACACAAGATATCCTTGTGAGTGTTCTTGTGGTAAGAATACACTTGGATGATCTAGGTGATAGGTGCAAGAAGATCGTGGTGATCTTCTTATTGAGGTGTTGAAGAATTTGGTATTCTTCAAGGTTGAAGATTGTGGTAATCTTCACAAGGTGCCGTTGAAGGAAGATTGTGGTAATCTTCAAGTGAGATTGTGGTAATCTCAAAGGTGGTGTTGAAGAAGAATGTGGTGCTCTTCAAGGTGTTGTTGTAAGTTGGTGTTGTATTAATTTGTGGTAAATTAATAAAATCTTTTTTCTTTTTGAAATCCATCCCGGATATACTGGGGTGGTAGAGGATTAGGCCCTAGGTGGGTTGAACCTCTATAAATCGACGTGTGTTGTTTACATTCCGCACCTTTATTACTGTCTTTGAGCATTCGGTTCAAAAAAGAGGGCGAAATCGAAAAGATGGAGATAATCTATTCACCCCCCCTCTAGATTATCGTAGCCGCTTGGACTTACAATAAAGACTTTTGTGGTCGAGATTTTCATGTTGTACCTTCAATTAATAAGACTTTTGAGTCTAACATCATTAGTTGGTTTGCACGGTCTAGGTGCATATTAAATAAAATATGTTAAAATTAATAAGATAAAAATAATTCTATAAAAAGTGATTATTATAGGACAATTAATCCGATAGCAATCGGGAGATTAGTTGAGTTTAAACAAACAAATTGGATAATTTCACAAAATTACAAGACGTTTTTGTCTTTTATTTAAAGTAGATGGAAGTTTAAGTTGATAATTGAATCAAATTTTACATGCTATTTATTTAACTATGTTAAGTGGTAGTGAGCAAAAACTACTTCTCTAATTTT
This sequence comes from Rehmannia glutinosa, assembly GCA_016081115.2. Lineage (NCBI taxonomy): Eukaryota > Viridiplantae > Streptophyta > Magnoliopsida > Lamiales > Orobanchaceae > Rehmannia > Rehmannia glutinosa. The sequence continues at coordinate 85,509,031 of CM071926.1, forward strand.
TTAAGTGGTATTATTATATAATTTATATTATCATTGTTATCATCATAAGCGAACTTTTTTTCAGTCTATATATTTATGTTTCATTCTTTCTAACTAGTCTTTTTATATAAATATTAAGAGAAAGAATAGAAAGGAAATAACATTACTTACTTAACACCTTGCGCATAAGCAATGAGCAAAGACACGCTGGATGAACATGGTGTAGGTGCGGATGAAATAGACGTCTAGGGATCGGCATGAGAGGCGGGATTATCATGCCTAAAAACTGGTGTAGCCGTATCGAAGTCCATCGCCTCCTAATCAACTAGAGGAAAAGGTTGTGGTGCCTCATGTAGTGATGCCGATGAACTATCACCTCGTCCACGCCTCCTATTGTCTTTACTAGCTCGACCTCTAGCCATCTAAAAGAAATAAAAATGAAGAAAATAACATTAGCATCGGTGCAAATACAAGGGTTATTGATTTTTAGTACCTGACCTATAGGCACTTTGATGGTTTGGTACCTGACAGACATTTCCGAGTTACCAATTTAATACTCATACTTCACATTTAAATTGATACCTCTTCACTTTTAAGGACGCAAATGCCCTCATGAAATTTATATATACTCAAACTAAATTTTTGAGTATACTTATTTAAATTATAAAATTAATTAAAATTTTAATTAATTTAATTAATAAAAAATAAAAAGAAGTTTCTAAAAATATTAGTGAATTTTTTGAAAAAATAAAATTAATTACACTAAATTTGAAAATTAACAAACATAAATTGAAATTTAATTAATTGAAAATAAAAATTAGTTTAGTTAACTAATTTTAAAAATTAAAATAAAAATTAAATAATTAAAAAATTAAAATCCAGATAGTAAATAAGAAAATAATAGCAATGTTTTTATTAATATATTAATTTTTTTATTAGTTTTTTAATCAAATTTTAAAAAAAATAATTAATTTATTTTATTTTATTTTTTAGAATTAAGAATTTAATAATTTAATTTAAATAATAATAAGCCATTTCTTAATTAAATTTATTTTTTAAATTTTAATAATTATAATTAAAACTTAACTTTTTAACAAAAATTAAAAATCTTGGGGTATTTTCGTCCTTAAAAGTGAACAGGTACCAGTTTACAAAAACATGTGAAGTATGATTACTAAATTGGTAATTCGAAAATTTCAGATAGCAAACCAGCAAAGTGCCTATAGGTCAGGTACTAAAAAATCAATAACATCAAATATAATAACTGAGACAAGACTAATGTTGAATTTTTAATATTACTAGTAAAATGTTCAAGGAATAATTCATTACACAATCAATAGTAACGAGTTGGTATTATTACAATTACATATTAACATTAGTTATTTTTCAAAAATTACAAACACCCATTAATATTTGTCTTTTTTTTAACAAATTGCTCCCTTAAGAAGGGTATTTGTTAGTTAAATACAAATTTCGTGGGAGTTTTTTTGTAACAATTTAATGGGTATTTGTAATTTTGAAAGATACTTGGAGTTATTTGTAATTAGGAAAAACTTGAAGATAGTTTCTATAATTATCCCTATTTAAATATTGTTTTGAATTTTTTTTCTGAAAAGAAATATTATTTTGTATTAATCAATGATACTTGATATATTTTATTTTAATTGATAATATTTAAGATTGCCAAAGAATCATCTAAGAATAAAATGCACTATCATTGTCGCTCTCTCTTATATCTGAATATTCACTCTGGTCATTTTTTTCTTCATCTAGCTCAAGCTCATCCTCAGTGTTAACTAATTCATCTCCAAGTTCTATAACATCATCAGATGGATCATCCAAAGTTATTGGATCATCATCTACGTGTACGGAATCATGTATATCTATGGTTTCCTCTTGAAATGATGGGGCTATAAACAATTGACAAACTTATACTTTAGATCTGGCTTCAATCTTACAAACGGCCCACCAGTCTATTTTGTCGCATTTCAAACTCGGGTATGTACAATAGTAAACCTGTGTGGCTTGAATAGCTAAAAGAAATGGTTCGTATTGATTGAAACGATACTTATAATTATCTCTACGAGCTTGTATTGATAATGGATCTGTGTGCCCGTAGTCGTCGGATCAAACCACTCACAATTGAACAACACTGTCCTCTTGATCGATAAACCTGGATACTCCAGACATACAATTTCCAACAAAAGACCATAATAATCGCTCTAATCTACACTATAATTCACCTCTTTGATGCAAACTCCACTATTCATAGTAGATCTAGTTAAACCATGACCAACAATATTGAATTTTAATCCATTCACATAATACCCGGGATAGGTAACAACTAATCTTAATGGGTCTTTTGCAAGACACTTGATGAATTCGTTGGAAACATTGTTCAAAGGATCATGTGTCTATTGAGATCAAATGTAAGCGATGTTTAAAGATCTAACTTATTGGAGTGCAATCATTTAATTAAAATACAGTTGAAGTTTTTAAAGGTCTCACATATTACTCGAACCACCTTGCAAATTCACTTTTCAATTGGCTATCGAGCTAAGCATCTGAAATGTTTGGTTGTCCCAGCTTTATATGCTCACTGTATATGTTTAAAAACAAATCAATATTAACAACATAAATTACAGTCGAAGGCACATATATTGAATTAATTAATGAAGATTGGATGAGCAACTACGTACTCAATATATGGTCAAACATCGTCATAATTTAATAAAACATAGATACGAGCTGTTTTGTACTCATTGTCATTCATAAATCTCATTTTCTCCATTCCAAAAGCTCTACCCGAATGCCTGAATACTGAAATATTTTTCTCATGATCATTAACATCAGCATGGGTATCATCATTTTTTGCCACATTTATGCGTTTCATCCTAACATGATCCTCAAAATAACATGAACAAAATGTGGATGCTTCTTCCACCAAGTATGCATTGGATATGGAGCCCAGTTTTTTACATTACCTTTTAACTTGTGAAGGTACCTAGAAAAAAAATATATGATATATACACGATGACTATATGATATAAATCAAACCGCTATTGATATAGTAAACAGTTGTACCTCTCATATGGATACATCCATCTGTACTGCACTGAACCAACGATCATTGCTTCATATGCCAAGTGAACCGGTAGATGTTCCATGGAGTCAAAGAAACTTAGCAGAAATATACATTCAAGTTTACCCAGAATTGATGATATATCTCTCTCAAGCATTATCATATTATTTGTTCCAACAACCATAGAAGTGAGATCCTTAAAGAACAAACTTAATTCTGTTAGAGCCTTCCAAACATGTAATGCAAATTAACCCTTACACATAAGTTAGAGTTCTTATAAGATGCATGAAACTGTTTAAAAAGCGAAAAAGATAAGAAATGAGTTTATTGCTCAAAAAATAAGATGTTAGGATTTGATAAGCTCCTCATGAAAAGTAGAGTAGACATAACCTAATTTTTAAGATCTTAAGGGCTTATTATTCTTTTTTTAAGTAGATTCAATATAATATAAAAATGAAAAGGGTGTTGCGGTTACATAGTGAGACTATGGATTAAAGATTCAATATCCATGATTTAGACGTGCAAATTAAAGGCTTATTGATCTAAAATGGAATACATATCTACAAAAATCTACTTTAGAAAAGGTTCTAAAAATAGAACTTATTAAAAATTTTAAAAAGTGCTTAAAGCACTTAATCTCATAAATTCCAATAGTTAGATGTTTCTTTTTAGGACAACTCAAAGCCTCACATTTCCTAAAATAATAGATCAATGTACTAAAAAAACTACAAAACAAGGCTTAAAACTATTCAAGAGTCATCAATACCTTAGAACATGCGTAATGGAATTCATAAGCTAAAAGCTTAAATGCTTAGTACATGCAACCAATAGTCGAACACTTTTCCTTCTTGTGAAAATTAAGCTAAAAGCTAAAAGCTTAGAACTTGCAGCCAATGGAGTTCATAACCCACGTAGAGTTGAATACGTGTAGGTTATTGATTTAGATCCGATAATTACCTTTGGATCACGGATTATCGAGTAATCGGGTTCGAGCTCTTGGGTGACCTAAAATGGATAAATACACGTCAGGCTAGCCAAGGGGTGGTCCCGATTGAGATCATCCGACGCCTAAGTCAGATCGAGGTTCTGTGAGGTACGGAGATATAAAGACAGTAAATATAAAAATAAGATGTAAAAGTGGCAGAGTGAATAGTTACCATTTGTTTATTGTAGCATGGTATTTATAGATGTTCCTAGCACATGTGAGCATTCTTATTGCGCCAAGTGTCATCATCTGGGGGTGGAGTAGTACTAGGTTGCCAGGGGGATCAATGGTCCACCTTTTCGGGTTAGGTCCATTCCCCCAGTTGGGTCAGATACCAGGATCCAAGCCCAGATTGAAGACCTCACTGTGCATAATAGCTTTAAGGACCTCAATGCCTTATCATTATTCCCACGGTTCTTGAGGTCATGAGGGTCTTCGGGGTACTTTATGACCTCGAGAAGCAAGATATTATTTTATTTATTTCGGAAAAGATATTTTCAAGGTACTGGGGACGGTGATGACCTGTTGGACGTAGTTTCCCTCATTGACCCCACTTCTCAAGACCACATGCTAAATTGTAATGAACAATTGAGACTTTTACCTATGGTCTAAAATGTTCTTTTTATATCCGTGATACTTTCCTAACCATATTTGGGTGTAGATCTCTAGATTTTTTTCATTTCATTCGAAGGCTTATTCTATTTTGACCTTTTCAGATCTTAGGTTATCCCTTTTTCCTTCTCCGGCTACAGAGCTTCAAGGTCTTAGGGGTTAATGAGGTCTGAAGACCTCTCTAGGACCCTTTTTTCCTGTTGAGAAAAAAAGGGTTTTGAGTCAAAATGTTACTCGTAAAACATTTGATTAGTTAGCCTTCAATACTATGAGGTCTAGGGGTCCAAAGAGCTCTCTCAAACATATTTTTGACTTTCAAGGCTAAGAGATCTCGAGAACCTTGTTTACTTGTAAGACATGGGATGTTTGAGGGCCTTTGTTTTATCTTACAAGTTTTCGAGGTCTCGAAGACCTCACTTGTAAATTATAGGGTGTCTGGGGACCCTTTTTTCTTAACAAGTATTTGAGGTCTCGAAGACCTCACTTGTAAATTTTGGGGTCTTTGGGGACCCTTTCCTTAAAAGTTTTCGAGGTCTCAAAGACCTCACTTGTAATTCTGGGGGTCTCTGAGGATCCTTTTTCCTTACAAGTTTTCGAGGTCTCGAAGACCTCACTTGTAAATTCTGGAGTCTCTAGGGACCCTTTTTCCTTATAAGTTTTCGAGGTCTCGAAGACCTCACTTGTAAATTATGGGGTCTCTAGAGACCTTTTATCCTTAACAAATATTTGAGGTCTCGAAGACATCACTTGTAAATTATGGGGTCTTTGGGGACACTTTTTCCTTGCAAGTTTTTGAGGTCTTGAAGACCTCACTTGTAAATTTTGGGGTTTCGAAGACCTTGTTCTTATTTATTCTGTATTGCATATAATCGATTGTAGGCATAATTTCATAAACACTTTCGCATTATAATAACCTGAATCACCATTGCAACAACAAAATATGGGCTTGGAGTATTTCTGCATCCATGCATCTCCCCTAATTTTTAGAAGTATCATAACCAGGGTCGTCTACCCGACCCCACTTAGATAATACATGGGGTTAGAAAGCCAATTCAATGGCTATATGCCTACTTTATAAGAAGAGGTATTGGGGTCCGAAGACCTCTCTGAAACCTCTTGATTTGACTATTAAGGCTAGGGGGTATCGGGATCTAGAGACCTTTCTGAAATATTTTATTTAGCCTTTCAAGGCTAAGAGGTCTGGGGGTCCGAGACCTCTCTGAAACCTTTTAATTGGCCTTTCAAGGCTAGGGTGTTTCAGGGTCTATAGACCTCTGGAAAACCTCTTGATTAACTTTATAATTTTCAGATTGATTTCTGGGTCATTACCTTATCTTTTTTCTGATTGACTTTTGGGTCATTAGGACCTTATCTTTTTCATTTGGATTTTTGGGTCATTACATCACCTTATTTTTTCATATGGATTTTGGGTCATTATGATCTTATCTTTTCCAGATGCTTTTGGTCTTTAGGACCCAATCTTTTCCAGATTGATTTTTGGGTCATTATGATATTTTAGATGAATTTTCGGGTCATTAAGGCCCTATCTTTTTCAGATGAATTTTTGGATCATTGGAGCCTTATCTTTTTCAAATGGATTTATGTGTCATTAAGACCCTATCTTTTTCAAATGTATATTTGGGTCATTACGACCTTATTTTTTTTTAGGTGAATTTTAAGGTCATTAAGACCCTATCTTTTTTAGATGAATTTTTTGGTCATTATGACACTATCTTTTTCCAGATAGATTTTTGGGTCATTATGACCTTGTTATTCATCTATAATAGATGTTGCTTAGACCTTTCTTAGGTCTTTTGCATGAAGTCTAATTTAGATCTTGTTGAGATCTTTTTTTGGGTCATTATGACCTTGTTATTCATCTATAATAGATGTTGCTTAGACCTTTCTTAGGTCTTTTGTTATAACACGTAATTCATGTGATAAAATACCACCAACAAATATTATTTTTATTAGATAAAGAGCATATAATAATTATTTATGAACAATGTTATTTCAGACTCATTCAAAACGATATGAAATCAATAGATGATCACGAGGAGCTTTAATCGTGTATTGACCTTCAAATATAAAACCTTTTCAAGTTGTCTTGATAGCTCCATGCGTTATGGGTCTTCTAATGACAAGTTCGCATTTTATAAATGCTCATGTGGAGAAAATCTCTTAGGAAGAGAACACTGTATAACTTTTCATGTGATCAAGGAACGCCAAAAGATGGTCTGAGAACTCGTGGCAAAGATCATACGTGAACTGAGAACCCGTGACCTCGTGATCGAGATCATCTTGAACTGAGAACTCGTGACCTCATGAGTTTAGTGGGACTTGGTCACCATGAATTAGACCATCTCTTTAGAGATCTTTGTAATGAAGACTAAATGATTGATCCAACTATTCTCGGACAATTAGATCATGTGGTCTTGAGGTGGGGTCTCCCCAAATCCAAATCTTGTATCCATTTAGTTCTTGTGTTCTAAAGACATGGTGATGTTTTTCCATGGGCCTCAACTCTTTGGGGTCTTGGGGTCTCACGACCTTGTGCTCTTTTTCTTAGGCTAGAACGTCTCAGGCTCTCAAGACTTCATGATGACCTTTTTTCACTGCATGAAAGCTTCAAGGTCTTAATACCTTGAGCCACTTTTTTCCTTGGTTCTTGTTACCTCGGGTGTTGGAATCTCAAGACCTAGTGCCACCATTTTCATTGGGCTTGAACGCCTCGGGGTCTTGGGGTATTAAGACAACGTGAAAATTTTCATTTGGCTCGAATGTCTCGGGGTCTCAAGCTCTCAACATCACATGACTTTTTTATAGGGACGAAATGACTCGAGATCTCAAGACCTTGTACTCTATTATTCTCAGGGCTCAACTCCTTGGGGTCTTGGGGTCTCAAGACCTTGGCGTCTTTTTTCTTGTGGATCAAATCCTCGAGGTCTTGGGTCTCAAGACCTTGTACCTTTTTTTTCTTAGGCTTCAATGTCTTAGTATCTCGAGATCTTAAGACCTCAGATTTTTTTACCCTTGGACCAAAAGGCCTTTGGTTATGAAGATCTTGTGTTCTGAGGTCTTTGAGACCTTTGAGGAGTCAGACAGTTCGAAGCGACATCAGAAATTGAAGAAGCTTTTTATTATCAAGATCTTATACAGGTGTATCAATTTGAGGATATACCCTCAGATGAAAGCATCTATGAATAAGAGATCTATTCAGATGATGGAAGTGAATCCAGTTCAGAATCAGAGTGAAGAAGAAATTCTTCAACAGACGATTAGGGAGGATTTGTCAGGATTCCTCTCTCACACTACGGTTTCTCATAATACTCTTATGAGAATTATGAAGGAAGATCCAAAGCTTCAGATATATGACGGTTTTACTACCGGAGCTATGGAGAAGGCAATGGATAAGATTGGATTTCGTAACAGAAAACACCAAATAATTCACAAGGTTACAACCGGAGAATTTGCCATTCTGATGGAGTTTACCGGGAACCTGATCGAGATGCAATTGGTTCCTATTAAAGAAATTCAGGAGATCAAAAGCAGAGTTAAAAGAGAAGTTGCAAATACACTCTCATGGATTCATATCGGAGCCATAAGAGTCATTATTAAGGCAACATTCAAAGAAGGGACAGATTCGCCACTCAATCATACTATCTTTGACAAGCGAATTTCAAACCTCAAGGATTCATGCCTTGGAGCAGTTACAGGAAATTTGTATGCAGGAAAATTGGCATTTAATGTCTATCCTAGAATTGCAAACAATTTGGGAGATTGAGATTTCAACAGAGTCCTAACTCTTCATCAAGATTTCAAAAGAGACGATTTGATGAAAGAAGGGAACAAACCCTACTCGATCACATACAAGATATCCTATGCTCTCTCGAATACACATCATTCAGAAGTATTCTTAAGAAAGGAATTTATTGAAGTTCCAAGAATCTTCGAGGACTTTGCCAGGGTGGTTCTACCAGAAATCATAGAGTCTCCAACTATCAAGGAGACCGATATGAAAATACAAGATCAACCAGTCTTCAACAAAAGTCGAAGTCTCAGAATTGAGCCCAGAAAGATGTCTTTCCAGCAGGACAGAATGGTGAGTAGAAGCCGTTGGGAAGAAAAGAGACCAAGTATAGTTCAGCGCATCCCAGATGTTTTCAAAACAGCAGGAGAGTTGAAATGTCCAGAAGGATGGCGAGAAGTTGAAGTAATATTCGACATCACTCAAAAGGATAATATTTTTCCTTGTGATGTTCTATATTATCTCCAACAACCAACGATTGGAAGGTATCAAGGAAACACGAAGATAGGTGAAATTGAGTGACTATCACGGGGAGTTGGGAAAATCCCGAACAATTAATCTTGGGAATTGAATTTCTCGAGGATCATAAACCTTGAGAAAGATTACAAGAAGGAATGGAATTCACAGTGGCTAATAAAAAATACATAATCAGATGACCACTAGTCCATTCTCCATATACATTTCTATCGGAATGTTATATCTTCGAATACAAGGCGAATATTTCGCCGCCTATATCGATTCGGTGGGGTGGAATATGTACTTCGCAGCGGAGGTTTTTCCTAAAGAAATTGGAGAAGATTTACCAACTATTGCGGGAAGAGATTTCTTTAAAAGAATTCTTATTCTTAACAGGGGAATTAAACAAGCAGAAATAATGATTGGAGGAGCAGGCGGTACCCCATGGTACAAAGTGAAGACTCCACCAATCTATTTCCATGATACAGGAGCATATGTATTGCTAGGAAACAATTTCCTACAAACATTCAAGCGATTTACACAGGAAAATGAGACAAGAAGACTTATTTTCACAACACTATGTGATCATAAGATTATTGTCCAGAGACTGCGGGAAGCATTTTATAGAAAAATGCCTATTAATTTTCGTAGCAAGCGTGGTGATGAAGCCAAACCTCGCAATCCAAAAATGGCAGATCGAAGGAAATTTGGTGAAGCTTTATTATCCTATAGACAATTCGGTTTAACCCGTAAGGATAAAAAGATATGGGATAATAACGTTTATTCATTCAGAGTACAAGGAGAAGAACGAGTAACTTCAGATGCTATTGCAGAACTGATGATGAGCCTAATGGAGAATCCGCAAAGTGATGTTACAATAGAAGAACAAATATCACTGGAGGATATCAAGAAAAAGATCCAAAGAAATTATAATGAAGATCCTTTGGCATGGTGGGACAAGAACGAGCTCAAAGCATTCTTGAAGGTTAAACCAGGAAAAGAGTACGAGTTCGTGAGATTCAAACCAATCCTTATGAATTAGGAAGATCGTGAGGATATGCAAAAGATACTTAAGGAACATCTTGACCTTAAGTTAATTTCACCAGGAGTTTCTCCATACAATGATCCGGGATTCTTAGTCAGAAACCATGGAGAAATCAAAAGAGGAAAGCCAAGACTTGTTATTAATTACAAGGGGATTAATAACATTTTGGAATTCGACGGATACTATATCCCAAGCAGAGAACATCTGGTTAACTACATCAAAGGTGCCAAGATATTCTCAAAGTTTGATTGCAAATCTGGATTCTACCAGATTAAGATGGAGGAAGAAAGCAAGAAGTTCACAGCTTTCTCCACACCACAAGGACATCATATTTGGAACGTGATGCCTATGGGATTGGTTAACGCACCCCAGATATATCAAAGAAAGATGGATAATCTCTTCAAAGATTATTTCAGTTTCATGTTCCTGTATATCGACGATATTCTAATCGCATCAAAAAACATGATGGAGCATCTCAAACATTTGGAAATATTTTGGATGTTTGTCACAAAGAAAGGATTAGTGCTTTCGGAAAAGAAGGCGGCAATCACAACAAGGCATTGAATTCCTCGGAATTGAAATCGATGAATTTGGAATTATTCTATAGAGTCATATTGTAGAAAAGATACGGGGATTTCGGATACACCGAAAGACAAGAAACGACTTGAGTTTTCTTGGAGTTGTTAATTTTTTTGGGATGTTCATTAACAATCGGCATATTACGGGAAGGTGTTTAGCCCATTGCTTAAAAAAGATGCAGTATTCAAATGGGAATATGAACATCAAGAATGAATTAAGCAACTTAAAGAAGTTTGTAAAAAGCTTCCAAAGCTTGTGATTCCCCAAGACAAGGACGAATTGGTTCTTTACACAGATGCCAGTGATGATTGGTGGGCAGCAGTTCTTACTAAGGTCACGCCAAACGAGGAAGTGTCATGTAGATATTGCAGCGGTTTATTCACACCTAGTGAAGCAAACAGATGGCATATCAACGAGAAAGAATTCTTTGCAGTCAGAAAGGCTTTTAAAAAATGGCCTCTATTTTTACTGGCTAAAAAGTTTATTTTAAAAATTGATAATTCAAATGTCAAGGCTTTTCTGAAAAATAAAAATGAATCAAAACCAGAAAAGGCTCGATTACTTAGATGGCAAGTGAATGTCAATATTATGATTATGATATTGTCATTATAAAATCTCATGAAAATATTCTTGATTTTTGACACGAGATGGATGGACGCGTTCTTTGACGAGGTCCTTAAACGAGTAAGACATCTCGGGAAAAACCTGGAGAGTTTAGAACGAGATTTTGGGACATTATGTCTCAATGCGAGAAGTTGTTGACGGCTTCAACAGGTGATTTAAATCCATTTCTAGTCAAATACGAGCATGCCAGTTCGCTCAAGGACAATTGTTCTTAGCACTGCAAGGGCCTCTCTTCCAGGCCGCATCTTCTACGGTGCAAAAAGGGGTGAATAGAGAACGGGGCTCTAACCCAGAGGTTATGGATTCAAGTATCATAATCACAAGTGTTGTAGGTGATGCATCCCGTGAGGGTGTACAAACTGTAATGAATGTTAAAGCTCCGGTGTCACAACCCGAGTCTTCAAGTCAACACAGCACCTCTGGGGTAAAAGAGAGAGAGTTGAATTTTAGGCCACAGAGCGGCAAATCTAAGGTTCAAACTGATGAGATTAAGATTTCTCCTATGCAGGTATATCAACGACAATGGGAGAAACTAGTTACAAGGAGAGATATTAACCCGTAAAAACTATAGTTGATATCTCGGCAAGTATCCCAGGGGTTTGGATGAAGCCAGGAAGTCATCCAAATGAAGTACAAGAATGGTATACGTTTGGAGCTCTAGCTTCAATCTATCTTTGTATCACCAGATTCGAAATTTGAAATTACCGAAATGGATTGGGAAGCGATTTACGAGACTTGGGCCAACAATCCACACTTGGCCAGAGGAGACATTTTGGAACTATATTTTCTAAGTGCGGCTCCCAAACCAAAGAAAGAAAGGCTTTAATGAAGCTTTTCATTTCATCAAGCTAAGAAGATAGGATGGAAATGCTTTAAAATATATAAAAGTATCTTTTTGGAAGAAGGGCGATATTAGTAGGAGCATTTTTCAAGATGAAGCTTCTACCAGACGAGCATGGGGTCTTTGGGTTTGTCTAACCGAAATGGACAAAGTAAAATATCCATTCAGGTTTTTCCAGAATTCAACAAATGGATCTTTCCTTTTGAATTCGATCACTGGATCAACCACAGGATTTGCAGAGAAACTCTTTGAGACCAAAAGAATAATTCTCTGGGAAAATAAGATTCCGGCAAGTAAAGAAACTTTCTGGAAATTCTGTAACATGGCGCATGTTGGTCGTTGGATCGACCGGATCTGTCAAACATGCCCAGAACAGAAGGAACCCGAGTTTGGGAAAGGTTTCCGATCCAAACCCGATCGACAAGACCATACATCTGGAAAGGATAAGGTCCCAGCTCACAAGACGTGTTTTACTTGGGGACCACGCAGACCAACTTTTTAAAAGATTCCCCGACAACCATCACATGGGCTCAGTCACGCGGAAAGAAAAGAAAGATAGCTGGCAAGGCAATAATGCAGGATATGATGTAAGCAGTGATGTCATAAGTTTCAACAAGATTTGAAGTCCGCCTTTCAAGTCCGGACTTACCTCTATAAATTGCAGGATTTGAAGGAAGCAGAGGAATCGAACATTTTCCTTAGTTTTCTTACAATAAAATCTGAGTGAAAAAATTTGTAATATTTTGAGTGTTTTAGTTTTAAGTTTTATGTATTTTCGAGTGCAAGCCTCGTATATGAGAGGCAAACAAGTATTCTCCTCCCAAAAGGGGATTACTAATGTAATAAATATTTCAATAAGTTCTTAATAAAAGGGGCTTTTTGCTTCAACATGTCTTCATAATGTTCTATTAATTTATCCCGTTTAAAGATTACTTGTATGCCTGGAGTAGGAAACGAACCAAGGCTATGCTGAACAGTTGCTGAAGGAGTCGGATAACTTGCAGATCATCTTCCCTAAGGGTGAGGTTGAATAGTGAGGAGCTGTTTGTCAAAAGATCTGGGGGAAGTCATCTTCCGACTGGTGGTGTTGCGAGCCATCTCACCCGATGTTGTTTCGGTCAAAGAAGGTATGAATTTTAAGGGATATTTTAATTTTACGGAAGCATGTTGGGCCTGATATGGTCGTAATGGACTATATCCATTTATGTTAATAAACTTAGGCAAATTGAAGTATGTATACATGTTAGTAAAACTTTTACAGAAGTATGCCCTGTTAAGTTTATAGGCTGGAAACCTGACATGATCCATTTAAAACCTCTGAATAGAGACTGGATCTAAGTAGGTGTAACAATGCCACGAACAAAACAGATATTAGAAAAAGAAAGCTTTTACAGCATGTGATACATTGAAAAATAGGGTAATTTGGGACTTGCATGGAAAATTTTATAAACTGTGGGACTATTTATGAATATCTCTAAAACTGTAGGACTACTAGTACAACATCGGAAAACAGTGGGATGACAAATGCAAAGTACGGGACTAATGGTGCAATAGGCCTAATCCTGTGGGACTGAGGGTGCAATTGTCTCTGCTTCTTTTACACACCATCCCAATTTTCATGGGAAATTAGGTAAAATACCCCCCAACAAGGGGGTATTAAGGAAAAATACCCCCACTTTATTAACTAATAAAATTTACCCCTTTTACTCCCCTAAAATGTCTAATTTACTCCTAACTTAAAAAAATCGAGAAAAAAAAATCGCTGCAACAAGAACGGGAGTTCACTTTCAGCTAAGCGGGAGAAATGTTTTCACAATTACAAACCCTAGTTTCACCATTAGAATCCTAGAAAGAATCACAAACAAGATTTTCGAGCAAAGAGAGCGATATTTTATGATTTCTTCTTCAAAAGTACGAACCCTAGTAGATGCGACGCGTTTGAAGGAGGCAAAATTGTGGGCCGTTCAAAATTGAGGGATGCAGGACCTATGTTCGACAATAAATCTCAGTTCTTGCATCAAAAATATGGATAAAGGTTAGTTTTGATTGTTCTTTCGTGTAATTTTAGTGATTTTCATTTTCGCAAAATGGTTTGATTAACCAATTTTTCACGATTTTTGAAATGGGTATAATTTGAAGAGTTTTGATTTTTTGCAAGTTGTATCAGTGGGCAAACACGTGGGCATAACCGTAGGCAGTTGGGTGGGCAGTTATGTTAAATATCAAAAATTGTGGGTAGACAAGTGAACTGGACCGGAGGTGGGCACTTGGGTGGGTATTTGTGTGGGCAATTGTGTGGGCAGTTGTGTGGGCAGTTACATTCAATGTCATATTTGTTGGGTGGACAAGTGAACTGGACCGGAGGTGGGTACTTGGATGGGTATTTGTGTGGACAGTTGTGTGGGCAGTTACATTCAATGTCATATTTGTTGGGTGGACAAGTGAACTGGACCGGAGGTGGGTACTTGAGTGGGTATTTGTGTGGGCAGTTACATTCAATGTCATTTTTTGGGGTGGACAAGTGAATTGAACCAGATATGGGCACTTGAGTGGATATTTGTGTGGGCATTTACATTGAATGTCAAATTTTGTGGGTGGACAATGAAACTGATCTTTTATATCTATCTATTTACTGCAGGGGTTCATATAATGCTCTTATGGGATGGACTTTGGGATTGTGACATAAGTACATCCCGATGGAGGTATACAGGGAAGCATTCCAAAACTGTTCTCTTCCCTTCAGAGTTCACTTACGCTAAATTGTTGTGAAAAGCTTATATTTTCTCTAAATTCAATCCATATGAGGGTGAAATAGAGTTGACAAGTTGGTTTGGCTATGAACATGTTGATCCCTTGCCACCATGTCCAGTCACCGATGATGACGATGTCAGGCTACTTGTTCGCATAAATAGCGAGAAGCCTTTGTCAGTTCCGGTTTGTCTGATTAGAAGGGAAAATAAGAAGAAAAAAAAATACTCTTTGGAGTCAGCTAGTAGCAATCAGGAGATGTTACTAGTTAAAAAAGAACCTATCATTGAAGAGGTTATGCCACCTCCCGTGCGTACAACGAAAAAGCGTAAGACCAATAAACGAAAAAGGGTTGCAAAAAGAAATCAAGTACACTTCCACATTTTGGTATGACTATAGAAGACCTTGAGAATGACCCTATGTTTTGGGAGGATGTATATATGTCAAGTGGCGATGATTGGCCTATTACTTCTGAAGAGAATGATGGTGGTGGTGTTGAAAAAGAAACTATCTACATCCCGATCGTTCAAGAGTATCTACCACGCCCCAAGCATAACATCGATAAAGGCAAAGGGGTTGTCAAAGAAACATCTGGTTTTGAAGAATATTTAGGTATGACTATTGAAGACCTTGAGAATGACCCACTATTTTGGGAGGATGTAGATAGGTCAAGTGACGAAGATGGTGGTGGTGGTGGTGGTGTTGAGGCAGCAGCAAGGGGGAATGCTAAACTCGGGGGTGGGCACAAAAGTCGTCCAGAGAGTAGGCATGAACATCAACCCGAAAATCGCCATGATGATGGCCAGGATAATGGTAGGCAGGAGTGTAGGCAAGATTGTGGGCAGGAAAGTGGGCATAAGAATGGTGGGCAGGAGTTCAGGCAATATGATGGTGTGCAGGAAAGTGGGCATAAGAATGGTAGGCAGGAGTTCAGGCAATATGGTGGGCAGGATGGTGGGCAAAGGAATTGTGGGCAGAAAAGTGGGCATGAAGGTAGGCATGAAGGTGGGCATACTGGGCATGATAGTCAATCATGCAAAAGGAATTTTGTCGAAACTGGGCATAGTGGTGCGGGGCCTATGAGCAATCAAACAAGCAGTTGTAACTATATCTCAGTAGATGATGATTTACAGGTTGGTCAAGTTTTCCGTACGAAAGAAGAATTTACTCGGAGACTTGCAATAATTTGTATGCTGAAAAATAGGCAACACATTGTTAAAAAGTCAGACAAAGTTAGATTTGTTGCCAGTTGTGTGGATAAAAATTCTGGGTGGATGATACGCGTGACTAGGCGGCGAGGTGGCATCTATGGGTTGTTGTTAAATATAAAAATTGGCATGAGTGTTCGATTGAAATGAACAACCATGAGCATCGGCAGGCTAGGAGTAAGGTGTTGGGTGAGGTAGTTATGTACAGATATAAACAACCCACACATTCATACCCACCTCTAGCTATTATTGCTGAAATAAAAGATAAATTCAATGTGGACATAAGTTATGACAAAGCATGGAGAGCAAAGGAAGAAGCAATTAAATTGGTTAGAGGTTCTCCGGAAGATTCGTTCAAAACAACTTGATGCTTACTTGGAGCATGTCCAACAAGTCAATCGAGGTACTGTGACCGATATTGAGGCTGATGAAGGTGGTTGTTTTAAATATTATTTTATGGCTTTAGGTGTGTGTATACGTGGATTTTGGACATGTATTCGACCCGTATTGGTCGTGGATGGTACGCATCTAAAGGGGAAGTACCGAGGTATGTTATTAGTGGATACCGATATGGACGGTAACAACCAAATTTACCCTTTAGCATTTGCCATTGTCGACTCGGAAAATGATGCTTCATGGAAATGGTTTCTTAAAAAGATAAATGGCTTGTTGGCGGAGAAGAAGGATTTGGTTATTATCTCAGACCGCCATCAGTCTATTGCTAATGCCGTTAAGGAAGTTTTCCCAGATGCATACCATGGAATTTGCATCTATCATCTAAGACAAAATGTTGTTGCCAAATTTAAGGATGTGGATGTATCGACTCTACTCTATTGTGCCGCTAAGACATATAATGAATCCGAATTTTGACATATCATGAACGAGATATATTTTGTATCTAGTGATATATATAACTACCTGACGATTGAAAATATTTAGAAGGAGCAATGGGCTCGTGTGTTTTTTCCGGGTAGACGATATAGCACCATGACTACCAACATCGCGGAGAGTCTTAATGTCATACTCAGAGATGCTAGGGAATACCCTCCGATGGCCCTTTTGGATGCAATCTTAATGATGTTGATGAGGTGGTATGCGGAACGGCGTAATGTGACTGTGAAGATGAAATATCCATTGACAGATTGGGCTGAGAAAATTGTTCGAGAGCGGGATGAAAAGAGTAGGAGGATGGATGTCCAAACATCGCATTACTACACCTACTATGTACTTAATGGTGATAGGAATGCCGAGGTCGATTTGAATGCAAGAAAGTGCACATGTAATGTGTTCCAGCTGGATCAATTACCATGTACACATGCACTAGAAGCAGCTAGGAAAGTTGGAATGCCAAGGTACGAACTCGCCTCTCAATTTTACACAACTGAAGCACTAATAGCTGCATATGCAGAGGCCATCTTCCCTGTAGGCCACGTGGACTTCTGGAATACCCCCGAGGAAGTATCTCAGTTGAATGTGTTGCCTCCAATCATGCGTCCCCTAGCGGTAGGCCACGAAAAACGAGGATATTGTCCCAGGACGAGCAAAAAATGAAAAGGAAGTGTGGCCGATATAAAGGCACCGGTCATAATCACAAAACATGCAAGAAACCCATTCCGGTGAGAAGTAACATCAAATCTTAGAAAGTGTGGGCTGATGAATATTGGTTGTTTCTAATTTGATGTATTACATTGTAATATGGTAGGCATTTGGGTAGGCAAATGTTTGTGTAATGTACTATATTGATGATAGGCAGTTGCGTACCATTTTTTCACATTGTTTATGTACAATTCTTGTATTCGGTTGATTATGTTACGTAGGTAGATGCGTAGGCAGGATTGTGGGCATGTAAACCCTTTAATGTTTTGAGATTTTTACATTGTTTATGTACAATTCTTGTATTTGGTTGATTAGGTTGCATTCTTTGGGCATGTTAAAGTGTTTAATATTTTTACATCTATCTTGTACTAATTTTGAAAATAATGGGCATTTGCTTAGGCAGATGCGTAGGCAGAATTGTGGGCATGCCTAATTTTATATCTGTGTCTTATACAAATTTTGAAAATAGTGGGCATTTGCGTAGGCAGGATTGTAGGCAGGATTGTGGGAATGCCTATTTTTAGATCTGTAACTTATACAAATTTTGAAATAGTGGGCATCTGCGTGGGCAGGATTGTGGGCATGCCTATTTTTAGATCTGTGTCTTATACAAATTTTGAAATAGTGGGCATTTGCGTAGGCAGGATTGTGGGCATGTTAAACCCTTTAATGTTTTGAGATTTTTACATTGTTTATGTACAATTCTTGTATTTGGTTGATTAGGTTGCCTTCATTGGGCATGTTAAAGTGTTTAATATTTAAAGTGTTTAATATTTACATTTGCTTAGGCAGATGCGTAGGCAGAATTGTGGGTATGCCTAATTTTAGATCTGTGTCTTATACAAATTTTGAAAATAGTGGGCATTTGCGTAAGCAGGATTGTAGGCAGGATTGTGGGCATGCCTATTTTTAGATCTGTAACTTATACAAAATTTGAAATAGTGGGCATCTGCATAGGCATGATTGTAGGCAGGATTGTGGGCATGCCTATTTTTAGATCTTTGTCTTATACAAATTTTGAAAATAGTGGACATTTGCGTAGGCAGGATTGTGGGCATGTTAAACCCTTTAATTGTGGGCATGTCAGACTAATTTTGAATTACAAGAATATACAAGTACTAACGTCATACATAATTACAATAATTAACGTCATACATAATATACAAATACTACATTAACATCTAATATAGGAAACACAAATAAAAGTTTAATCCACACAATATACTTACAAATTAACATCTAATATTTCCTTCTTTGTATAATTCTGAGCAAATTCTGAGCCTGAATTCATCGCACCTCTTGGCGTCGATTTTCACTACGCCACGCCCCGTGACCAAGGACCTCACCATGTTCATGCACATTATGCCATGTAGGTCCCAAGGGGTGTGAGTGTAAGGTTTATAATGGGGGGTTGAATAAACCTTACCAACTTTTCGATTTAGTCCTTTTAAGACGTTCAGAGTTAATATTTCTGCTAAGTCCTTGATGGACAACTAAGTTAGTTAATCAACAGAGTTAGCCACTCAGCAATTTCGGACCGATTTGTTGATAGAATAACTCATTTGTTTTGACTAAAACTTAACTCGATTGTGATATGTTTTATTGGAAGACTTAACACCCTTGAATTTGGTTTAAGTTTGTTTTGACACTTGGTTTTAGCACTTTGTTAAATATCAATTGGATAGCAAATTTATCGTAGATATAAAATAATATGCGAGAATTGAAGTCTTTGAAATGTAAATGACACGATAAATTTTTATAGAGGTTCGAAGATGGGGTAATTCTTCTACTTCTCTCTTCTCCAACTCCTGGAGGAATCCACTAAGTATTGATCAATGTACAAAGTGGTTATCGGTCCGGATGCAAGTCTTGATCACACGGTGACTTTGATCCTTTGGGACTCGATGCGGAGATGCCTTGGTCACACTGGTGGCTTCTCGACGACTCGGCTTCTTCTTCACAGGGCGGTTGCGCTTTGCTACTACTGACCCACTTGCTCAAGCTTCTTGGATTTGATCACGAAGCCCTCCAAAAACTTGAGACTGGTTCGACCTTGAACCTTTCTACAATCCTCCGTGGAATGTAGACCCCTTGATTCTTCAAATGTTTCCTCTTCAACTGATTGAAGTCGTCTTTCCTTCACAGGTGAGTGTTGGATTGATTTCCTTCGTAATGTAGGCTTGAGGATTAAATTTGAATGACTTGAGAATATTTCAGTAGCTCGAATAATAGCTTGAAAGTTTCAGGTAACAAGGTGACTTCTTCTCAAGGTGATTCCTCAGCCTCTTATAGTGTTCTTTTGAAAATTTGCCCGTTGAAGAGATATGTTAATTTTAAAAAGACACTTGTGGTCGTTGGCTTGTCTTGTTGCAGTCCTTGGAATTGACATTTCCTCGTATTGAATGAGTCTTCAGCTTTTCAGAGTTCTGACACAGGTGCAGTGCTTCCCATTGGTTTATTCCTTTTGCACGCTTCTGGGACTGAGCACTTTAAAAAAAGACAGTATGGGAGTGTTACTTGTCTAAGTAATTTTCTTGACTTCTGTGCAACGGATCTCTTTCAGTTATCTCGACTTGACTGCATTTCCTTGATTTCCCCAGATGACTTTGAGTCAGCTTCCAATCATTGGATGACTTATCTCATTACTTCAACTTGAGACTTGGCTATCTTGAGTTGACTTGATCGATACTTCACTCACCGTGCATCTGTTGCTCCTTCAATCGAGTTCCTGTCTTCTCTTCCTTGCCACACTCAGCTGCCTCACAGCGGAGTCTTCCTTCTAGTCTCCAGTTAACTTCTTGCATGTTCAGGCATAGCTGACTTAACTCAGCTTGTGTAACGCCCTAGTTCTCGAAATGTGATTTTTAGCGTTAAAAATAAATCTACATTTTATTGTATCACTATTTTTTATTTTTATTTTTTTTTAAAAAAAACACTTATCTACTACAGCGGAAGCATAAATTAAAATGGGTTGATCGTAAACTAGAAATCCGAAAATTTTATCGTATTGAATAATGGAAAAATGCAACATTTATTGTTTCATAAAAATCAGAATAACTAGGTTGCTAATAGGAAATAATAATAACATGAAACTAGTTTCCTCCCTAACATGCGAATACTAATAAATAGAAAAAATTTCATTGGCTTCCCCTCCATCGGCTCCGCACCCATCCGGAAAATCTGAAAAATTAGTAATAGGGGGTGAGTAACACATACTCAGTAGGGATCCTAACTGTCCAAATTAAATATATACAAGTATAATTTCACAAATTTAAGCACATATACTTTTCCATCACATATACTTTGACATTTGGCCGAAGCCATCACATATACTTCGCCATTTGGCCGAAGCCATCACATATACTTTGCCATTGGCCGAAGCCACACATATACTTTTCCATTGGCCGAAGCCACACATATACGTTGCCATTGGCCGAAGCCTACTTTGCCATTTCACATAAATAAATACAGAATCTTCACATGTAATATGCACATCAAGTTCAACAGTTATAATCACATTGTCAAGTATAGAATTCATAAAATTATACAAGTACATATTTAATAAAGACAATTAAACTTCGCACTTAAAAAGTATAAAGAAAAATCCCTACCTCAAAATCAAGTATCAAATGTATAAAGCTCCAAGGTAGAAAGCCTAATTATTCGATTCCTCGTCACCTCAAAATCAAGTATCAAATGTATAAAGCTCCAAGGTAGAAAGCCTAATTATTCGATTCCTCGTCACCTCTGTGATAAGCAAAAAGTGAACAGAACAATGATGAGGCGATAAGATTTCGGTGCTGTTATTTTCTTTATTGCCGTGAGAGATAAAATATCTGATAATTTTTTTTTATCGTGGGTTTGAGGGTTAGGAGACTGTTGGGGACTGATTAAAAGGAATTTCTAGGGTACGTGGGTTTGAAAGTGGGAGGATTTGGTGGGATACAAGTTTATCTAAAAGAGTTTTGAAAAAAACATAACTCTTTAATCCCATTAATAGTTTTATTATAAAAATTATATATATATAAAATATATATATCAGCTAAAAAAATATATATATAAATAGAATTTATAATTAGGAATTAAATAAATAAATAATTTATATATAAAATAAAATAACGGGTATTACATCCTCCCTTTCTTACAATAAATTTCGTCCTCGAAATTTGGCTTACCCCGTTGATCGAATAATTCTGGATACTTGGCTCGAACTTTCGTTTCCCGCTCCCAAGTCGCTTCTTCTTGGCCGTGTCTATTCCACTGAACTTTGATTAATGTGACATCTCTATTCCAAGCTTATGCACCTTTTTGTCAAGAACGGCTATTGGCTTTTCTTCATAAGTTATGTCCCGGTTAACCTCAAGTACTTCATGACAGATTACGTGATTCGGGTCGTGGATGTACTTCCTCAACATGGATACATGAAATACATTGTGCACGGCTGCTAGCTCTGGTGGTAGCGCCAGCCGATAGGCTACGTCTCCCACTCGTGCTAGCTCTTGCCAAACCTCACAACTCCTTTAGTTGGCGCAACTTTTAGAAAAACTTTATCTCCTGCTTCAAATTGCAAATCCTTCCTTCTCTAATCAGCATAAGATTTTTGTCGGTCTTGAGCTATTTTTATACGATTTCTGACTTTTTCGATAATCTCATTGTTTGCTCCACTAGTTAGGAACCCAAAACCTTCTTTTCACTCGACTTCGTCCCAATATATAGGAGATCCGCACTTTCTTCCATATAAAGCTTCATACGGAGCCATGCCGATAGTTGCTTGATAGCTATTATTATAAGAAAATTCCACCAGTGGCAAGTACTTTTCCCAATTGTCGTCGAAATCCAAAACACATCCTCTCAGTAAGTCTTCTAGAGTCTGGATCGTTCTTTTGGTCTGCCCGTCCGTTTGGGGGTGGAAAGATGTATTGACTTTGAGTTTCGTCTCCATTGCTTCTTGTAGACTACCCCAAAATTTCGATGTAAACCTCGGATCCCTGTCTGAGACTATAGATACGGGTACCCCATGCAATCTTACAATTTCTCGGATATAAAGTTGAGCCATTTGTTCCATGCCATATGTCATCTTGATCGGTAAGAAGTGTGTTGATTTAGTCAAACGATCCACTACGACCCATATAGCTTGGTTTCCTCGTCTTGACCTTGGGAGCCCCACTACGAAGTCCATATTCACGTGTTCCCATTTCCATTCGGGAATCTGTAGTGGTTTGAGTAGACCAGAAGGTCGTTGGTGTTCAACTTTTACTTTCTGACATGTCAAACACTTTTCCACGAATTCTCCAATGCTCCTTTTCATGCTTCTCCACCAAAAAATCTCTTTGAGATCACGATACATTTAGTCCCTCCGGGTGTGCGGTATAAGGTGTGCAATGTGCCTCTTCTAAAATCCGTTTCTTATTTCCCCATCTTTAGGCACGCGCTGATCGTCCCTCATATACCAAAGTGCACCGTCACCTTTGACTATGGCGAACCCTTTAATTTCTCCCATCAACACCTTCTTCCTCATTTTGCATAAAAACTTGTCGTTAGCCTGTGCTTCTTTGATGCTACTATGCAACGTCGGTTGCACTACCAAAGCTGCTAGTACCACCTCGGTTTTAGCAGGTGGAGTCACAATCTCAATTCTCATTTTGGCAAAATCCTCCATGAGGCTCTCCTGTGTCGTGAGTAAACTTGCAACTGTCCCTCTGGGCATACGGCTAAGTGCATCCGCTACTACATTTGCTTTACCGGGGTGGTAATGGATTGTACAATCGTAGTCTTTCACGAGTTCCAACCATCTTCTCTGTCTCATGTTCAACTCTTTTTGTGTGAAAAAATACTTCAGACTCTTGTGATCAGTATACATTTCACACTTTCCCCCGTATAGATAGTGACGCCATATCTTTAGGGCATGTACGACTGCTACCAACTCCAAATCGTGTGTAGGGTAATTGAGTTCATGGCGTTTCAACTGCCTTGAAGCATAAGCAACTCCAGTCCTTGTTTCGACGCGTCGCTGTAGATTATAAAGCTTTCCAAAGTGTTTGGGATTGTTAGGACTGGCGCCGAAACCAGACGTTGTTTTAGTTCTTGGAAACTCTGTTCGCACTTCTCGGTCCACATGAACCTTTCACCTTTCCTTGTAAGTTGGGTCATCGGGCCTGCTATTTTCGAAAATCCCTCGATGAATCTCCTGTAATATCCCGTAAGACCCAAGAAACTATGCACCTCATTTGCATTTGTAGGAGCCAACCATTTCTCAATGGCTTCAACGTTTGCAGGGTCGACTTCGATACCCTTTGATGTGACTACGTGGCCTAGAAAGACCACTCGATCTAGCCAAAACTCGCACTTTTTGAATTTGGCGAATAACTTCTCCTTGCGTAGAGTCTCTAACACTATGCCGAGGTGTTTCTCGTGTTGCTCTCCGTCCTTTGAGTACACCAAAATATCATCTATAAACACAATCATGAATTTATCCAAGTATGGGTGAAAACTCGATTCATCAAATCCATAAATCACTGGAGCATTACTAAGTCCAAAAGGCATCACGGTTAACTCATAGTGCCCATATCGTGTCCTAAAAGCTGTCTTAGGTATATCTCCTTCTTTAACCTTCAACTGTTGGTACCCAGACCTCAGATCAATCTTAGAGAAGACACTTGCCCCATTCAGTTGATCAAAAGGATCCTCAATTCTCGGTAAGGGATACTTGTTCTTGATAGTAAGTTTGTTTAATTCTCGTAGTCGATGCACATCCTCATGCTCCCATCTTTTTCTTCACAAAAAGGACGGGGGCTCCCAAGGCGACTGTTCGGGTCGTATAAAACCGGTATCAATAGTTCTTGCGGTTTGGACCTTCAACTCTTGAAGTTCCTTGGGAGCCATTCTCGTATGGTGCTTTCGATACAGAGCGGCTCCCGGAATTAGATCAATTGTAAACTCCACTTGCGATTTGGAGGTATTCCAGGCAAGTCCTCTGGAAATACATCGACATACTCTCGTACAACCGGAACTTCCATGATTGTTTTCTCAGTAGTCTGAGTGGCCATCACATTAACCAGAAATCCCTGACATTTTCTTTTCTTCAATAAATTAAACGTCTTCATTGCCGATATAATTCAAGGCATTCCACTCACTCTTGCTTCGAAAAATATAAATTTGTCTCCATTTGACGGTTCAATAATTATTTCTCTTTCATGACACTTGATGTGGGCCTTATGCTTATTCAACCAGTCCATTCCTAGTATGATATCAAAATCCCTCATTCTAATCACATGTAAATCCGCTTCTAGACTCTTCCCATCGAAATCCAATGCCACATTGTTAGTCACTAGATCAGTACTTATTGTTTTTCCCGAAGGAAGGCTTATTTCTAGCGTATCACTAACAATGCAACTCTCAAGACACGTTTTAGCATGAAAATCAGCGGATATGAAAGAATGCGTAGCACCAGTATCAAATAACACTAAAGCAGGTATATCGGAAACATGTATCATACATGTCAGTGTTCCTGGGTTCTCCTGGGCTTCCTGTTGTGTCATAGCAAAAACACGCGCCTGACCAGTTGATGTCTTTCCCTTCTTGTCTGGAAACGTGGTGCAATAATCTGCGTGATGGCCAGGTTGGTGGCAGCAGAAGTATTTTCCTTGTCCCAGTAAGCATTCCCCATAATGATTCCTCCCACAGGTTGGACAGGTTGGCTTTACCTTTTGTGCAACTGGAATTGCATTTGCTCCGGTCCTGATCTGTTTACTCTGACTACCAGTCGTTACTCCCTGACTTGGACCATTCCATTTCCTCTTTCCTAGAACATTGTCTATCTTCTGGGCAGGATGGTCCAATTTCAAACACGAAGCCACTTCCTGAGCTTGTGAAAGCAGTTCAGCATAAGTCGTCGTTCCCAAACCAGCTAGCACACAACCTATTTCTGGACGGAGACCTCTCCGGAACCTCTTTGCTCTCTTCTCATATGTGTCTACCAAGTGGGTGGCAAACCTCGCCAACTGATTGAACTTACGTTCATACTCAATGACTGTAATGTTGCCCTGCTTCAACTCCAGGAACTCGGTCTCCTTCCGATCCCTATAAGACTGTGGAAAATATTGTTGCATGACCTCTTGTTTAAAGTTAGTCCAGGTCATGCCACGTAGTTGCTCATCTGTCCTTGAGCGAGAGAAAGCCTCCCACCAGTGGTCCGCATCTTCTGTGAACTGAAATGTGGCGCACGAGATTCGTTGCGCATCAGTGCTAGGGATACGGGCAAATATTCTCTCCATTGCGCACAGCCACTCCTCGACTGTGAATGGCCCATCGCGTCCATTAAAGGTTTGTGGTCTGAATCTCCGGAACTGTTCCAAGATGTGCGCTTCCTCATTTCCACCAGTTGGGTGTCCTGGTGCAGGTGGTACGGCATTCTGTTGGGGTAACCCTCGTAGTAAAGCAACGAGATTATTCAGCAAATCATTGCCGGCATCCCCTTGGCCCTGGCTTGAATTAAGCGACGCATTTGATCCATCCCTTCGTGGAGCCATGATCTATAATACAATGGATTGTTTAGTTTTTAACTCGTATGAGAAGTAAATGTAACATCTAACCAACACATAATCACCACAAGACAAGATAATAAAAAAAACATTTATATATATATATAATTCCACTATTTCAATAGAAATTGCCTTCAAGAGGGTACAATGCGAAATAAAATAAAATAAAAGATCATACTGAATCCGACTAATCTAGAAAAATGAAACAACTCTTACTAAAATAAGGAAAGGAAAAGAAAAACGAAATTCAAAACAAAATCCAGATAAGGCTAGAAAAACTAGTCATCTAACTAGATCCCTCAGATAAGAATAATCCATCTAAGTCTTCCTCTGGGTCTTCCTCTAGTTCAGCCAAAGCATCGTCATTTGAATCAACATATATTATGTTAGGCATGACGGGTGGCC
Source organism: Rehmannia glutinosa (assembly GCA_016081115.2). NCBI lineage: Eukaryota > Viridiplantae > Streptophyta > Magnoliopsida > Lamiales > Orobanchaceae > Rehmannia > Rehmannia glutinosa. The sequence continues at coordinate 85,535,539 of CM071926.1, forward strand.
CACGCCTAAGTAGTTCGACTATAAATCTCTCGGGATCCAATGTGGTATGGGGCGGCACAGAACTGTAGTCCGTCATGTTGTCACATACATCTCTTGCGAGATCACTCCATTTTCTGGGTAGGGTACTGATTAGCTTATCATTTGCTTCATCCCGGGTGATTATTTCTTCAAGATGTTTTATTTCCAACACATTTCTCTTATTGTTTCGATATGTTCCTCTACCGTGGCCCCTAGCTTTCTTTCATAGTTCAAAAACCTATATACCCTCCAATGAAAAATTCGATCTCCCATTCTCTTCCTAGCTGTTTTTATCTCACGCACCATCCTGGAGTATTTCGTGTTACCATATAAGTTCATACGTTATTTAATAAATTATGCAGTTCATTTTTCGTATAGCTCATCATGAATCACCACTTATAAGGGATATTTCTAACATGTTAAGCAGGTAAAGTTTGTGAAGTACGGAAATACATTTATCACGCAGAAAAAAATAATAACAATAATAATAATAATCACATTTTTTTCCAAGTAACTTCATAACACATTGTGCATTCCCAAGAATTCTCATATTGAAGCAATAAGTAAATTTTACCTGATTGGATGCAGCTCGATGGAGGAATAGCCATTTTTTTGTTTCTATAAAAATATTGCAAGTCTACAAGAAGGTAGACCTGCTCTGATACCACACTGTAACGCCCTAGTTCTCGAAATGTGATTTTTAGCGTTAAAAATAAATCTACATTTTATTATATCACTATTTTTTATTTTTTTTTAAAAAAACACTTATCTACTACAGCGGAAGCATAAATTAATATGGGTTGATCGTAAACTAGAAATCCGAAAATTTTATCGTATTGAATAATGGAAAAATGCAACATTTATTGTTTCATAAAAATCAGAATAACTAGGTTGCTAATAGGAAATAATAATAACATGAAACTAGTTTCCTCCCTAACATGCGAATACTAATAAATAGAAAAAATTTCATTGGATTCCCCTCCATCGGCTCCGCACCCATCCGGAAAATCTGAAAAATTAGTAATAGGGGGTGAGTAACACATACTCAGTAGGGATCCTAACTGTCCAAATTAAATATATACAAGTATAATTTCACAAATTTAAGCACATATACTTTGCCATTTGGCCGAAGCCATCACATATACTTTGCCATTTGGCCGAAGCCATCACATATACTTTGCCATTGGCCGAAGCCACACATATACTTTGCCATTGGCCGAAGCCTCACATATACTTTACCATTGGCCGAAGCCACACATATACTTTGTCATTGGCCGAAGCCTACTTTGCCATTGGCCGAAGCCACACATATACTTTGCCATTGGCCGAAGCCACACATATACTTTTCCATTTCACATAAATAAATACAGAATCTTCACATGTAATATGCACATCAAGTTCAACAGTTATAATCACATTGTCAAGTATAGAATTCATAAAATTATACAAGTACATATTTAATAAAGACAATTAAACTTCGCACTTAAAAGGTATAAAGAAAAATCCCTACCTCAAAATCAAGTATCAAATGTATAAAGCTCCAAGGTAGAAAGCCTAATTATTCGATTCCTCGTCACCTCAAAATCAAGTATCAAATGTATAAAGCTCCAAGGTAGAAAGCCTAATTATTCGATTCCTCGTCACCTTTGTGATAAGCAAAAAGTGAACAGAACAATGATGAGGCGATGAGATTTCGGTGCTGCTATTTTCTTTATTGCCGTGAGAGATAAAATATCTGATAATTTTTTTTTTATCGTGGGTTTGAGGGTTAGGAGACTGTTGGGGACTGATTAAAAGGAATTGCTAGGGTACGTGGGTTTGAAATTGGGAGGATTTGGTGGGATACAAGTTTATCTAAAAGAGTTTTGAAAAAAACATAACTCTTTAATCCCATTAATAGTTTTATTATAAAAATTATATATATAATATATATCAGCTAAATATATATATATATATATAAATAGAATTTATAATTAGGAATTAAATAAACAAATAATTTATATATAAAATAAAATAACGGGTATTACAGCTTGACCAACCCTATCTATTACAATGCAAATTACAAGGAAAATGGGGTGCCAACTTTCTATTCTAAGTTTTACATGGCATTCATCAAAATCTAAAAATTAATTTCCCAACAATTTCCCCCTTTTTGATGATGCCAAAACTTAAAACATGCATTCAACAATTAAATAGCAAAGATACGTACAGATAATGTAGAATCACAGAATGTATGCGTAGAATCAATCTTTTATTGATCATAACATTTTTGTTCTTTACATAGTTGTTTACAAAGTGTATCAGAGCTTAAAGTAATCATGCTTTTCTATATCTACGCAAGTATAGAAATTATACAATTTTATTCAATGTACAGAAGACTTACATAGAAATGCATTTACATAGTAAAATACATGAAGGGGTGGACAACAACACTTCATCTCCTTCGCCGCCTCCTTCTTTCTTCTTCTTCGGCTCTGTCATCTTCTGACCTTTTTGTTTTCTTCTCTTCTTCAGCTGCTTTCTTTTTCTCATAAGCCTTTCTGGCAGCTTCATCTCTTCTTTTTTTTTTCTTGTCTCTCTTCCCACGGTGAGTTTGTCTTCTATTTTCTTCTTCGATTCTCTTTACATACTCAAAGATTGTTCTTGGCCACTTGCGGGTTGGCTACTTCGTCGAACCCACCCAATAGATCCTTCCTTTCTTACCGGATCTATATATTCAATGTTTTTGGGCAGAGGTCTAGGTCCGAAACCTTCTTCCTCCATCGCTTTTCCTCCTCGCCTCGGGCGTGTATTTATCTTGGGGCCTTCTTTTTCCCAGTGAGTGACAGCAGAGCGATCGCGATGGTCTGCGTCTGTCGCCTTCTTCACATAGCTTGAGGCCTTTTTCCCAATACAAATCCCAGGCTTGGGCCATGGACATATTTACGAAGTAACCTCGGATGCGAGCGTCTTGAATTCATCAATAGATCTTGGCTCGGTTCGGGCCCGAAATGGCATCGATATCTCTTCTGCGGAATGCCTCCATATTGTTTTAGTATATCCATCACTCGGGCATCCATCTTTCCTTCCACCTCCTTCATCCCTCGCTTCTACTATCTTTCTCTTTTCACCATGGGTGCTGCAGGATGTTGGAGTGGCGAAGTCATCGGGAGTTTTGATGATATCACCGTGACAAGTCCTTGTTGGGGGTTTTTAGCAATCATCGGGGTCATATCTTTTGAACCTTCCCCCTCAATAGATTTTCTTCTTCTCTCTTCTCGGTTCTTCATTGTCTTCTCCTTCACGATTCGTCCTTCTTCTCAAATTTCGAGAACCTTTCAACGCCTTTAGGTATTCCTCTTCCCCTTTTTTGGCATCATCAAAGGATAGAGGAATCCCTGGAAACAAGCCAGCAATCATGAAGTCTAAGCGGTTGATAGCTGAGTTATGCTTCGAATCTGCTGCGGAGTATGTTGCACGAAATTCAGAGCGGGTGGCGTTGGATTCAGCTGCCACCAGCTTCATTTCAGCCATGAAGAGGTGAATTTCTTCTCCATGTTCTCCTCTACGCGCAGAAGCTCTTTCTTATGAAATTCACGCAGCAGCTGCATCTCTATGTTGTGAGATTCATGCATTCGATCAATGTTTTCTTGCATTCTTCTCTTCATATCAGCATTCTCAGCCCGCTAGACTAGCAATTTATTGAACAATGTTCTGAAGTATCGAACTTGTTCTACGCGCATTGTCTGTTGTTGTTGCCACCATTCCGGATCGACAATTATTCCTCGCAGATCGGGCAAAGTAAGATTAGCATCTCGGTTATCGGTCTCATGTCCGGTGAGGCCTGGTGCCTTTCCATCTTCTCTATCTCGCAAATATGGCCTTGAAAACTTCTCGAACCCAGTTGCTCACTTGTCTCACCAAGCGCTGCGTCAAAGTCAAAGTCTTTGGGGACGATGGTATCGTTGGAATAACGGGACCAGGCTTATGGAGACGTTCTTGATTTCTAGTTGATTCTTCAAGAAGGTCGGGTAGCTCCAGGAGAGAAGGGGAACGATTCTTCAAACGGATCATCATGGGCAACGGAATCGCTCAATGGTAACTTGTGCTCGTGATGTGCCGGTGGAGTTGATTCTGGCTGCGGCTTGGGGAGCATGCGCGATTGATTGACTGTTTGTTGTGGTGATGCATTGTGGAGTTGACCGGTGGCCGAGCCTCATTTGTCTCAGCCTTTTTTCGGTCTCATTTGGTTTGTCCATATGAGTTGATCGGTCTCGGCCGTATCGCATGCGTCATCGTCATCGGACGATGATGAGATTTGCATGGGTGGCTCATCATCAAAAGTAAAAGTTTGGCGAGTAGCCTTAAGATCGGACTTACTCGCATTTTGGGAGAACATCCTCGGTGAGTCTTTTGGATCGGCAATGGGGATGACTTAGCTTCGTCTTCACCTTCGGATCCCGGAAAGGTTACATCAAGATTGTCTTGGGAATCGTGAAGAGCACTTATCTCCTTCTCGGATGGATCAATGATAGTAGGAAGGATGTTCGTCAGGCTTCCGTCTCTTTACCCCAGGAAGTCTCAACCTCCCGTTGGCCTTCACTACCTCCCGCAATCTCAAGCTGCAGCGAGGGCTTGGACAATCCCTTCGGCTGAGACTCAACCGCCTTAGGGTCTTCGAGAGGTGGCATCCACCGGAGTCTCAACTCCATGGATTGCACTTTCATCGCCCAGTGTTAACTCCCGGGCGGATCCCTCATGTGCCTCGCTTTCAAAGCAGTCATTGGCCTTGAAAGCGCTTGGCACTTGGTGAGACAGTCTCAACTGTCTCGAACCTCGTCGTGACAATTTTTGTGTATCCATTTGTTTTTCCTTCTCCACTTCGCCTCCAAGATTCGTTGTGGAGTCAGCTACATCATTCTCCGACCTATCTACAGTGGAGAGAGTTTTCCCCTCCCCAAAGACACCACCGGTGAGTGACTTGGATTGGGGTCACTCGTCTCCGGACTCTGGCGTTCCCTTTGAGTATTCACCGTTGGGGCGGGTGGTAAGACACCTTCATTAGGGGTTGGCTCGTTGGGGTCCCCAAGTTCCCAGTTTCATCGCCAGTTCCCTTAATGCCTTCATCAGAGTGAGCAGGGGAAGTGGTGGCGGCAACAACGGTTGCAATTCGCTGCACCACTCCTATAGGATCAATCTCCAGCTGTGATTTGGAAGATTCCCCTGGTCCTTCCATCAGCTGTTGCTCATGTAGGGTCATGGATTCCCGCATGGCTTGGTGCATCTCCAATTCTTCAGTAGCAGCAGCAGGGTCCAAATCCTCATCGCTCTCTGATAGCATATCAAGGTGTGGATGAGTATGATCAGTGGTTCCAGTTAGAGGGCAGATGTTGGCTTTCTCACGAGCTTCAGCTTCCTCTGCCAGTCTCTGCTTCTCCTTGTCTTTGAAGATCTGCAGGATATCTTTGCAGTTTTCTTCATCCAGTGCTTGGACCACTGTGGTCAAACTGAGAAAATTCAACATTTCTTCTTCTTCTTCAATAAACTCCGGTCTTTGGAACAGTTCCCTGGATCGACTCAGCTTCCACTTCCTCCATTCTTGCAGACGATTTTAGATGTCTGGATATGGTGGGGATAGGATCATCACGTCATCATCTTCTTCATCATTATCTCCTTGCTGTCCCTCGTTCTCAGGGATTGAAGGTAGCAGACTTTGCTGCTCAACATCCTCAGCAGCGTCTATCACAGGCGGGGATACGACCCTGTCGACAGGTGAGTTGACTTTGTCAGCTACCTCTTGCGCCTCACTGTATTCGACTACACAGTGTCTTTGTGTCTTGATTTGCCTCTGTTGATCGGCTTCAGCAGATTTGGTCATTGCTTTCACCAATAATTTCAGGAGACTCTACTTCTCCGGTTGTCTCCGTGATCTGTTCTAGCCGAGTGGCAGACTCATTGTTTTCTCAAGCTCGACCGCTTGAAGAGTCTTCTCCTTTTGGTCCTTACGAGAGGAATTTTGGTTCGGATGCGTTTCTCCGAGTCTGGGCGGCAGGGCGGTGCTATTTGTTTTTTCGGGGAGCTGGCTTTCTAGGCTTGTCGGTCCTCCTTTTCTTGACAACCGGAGAAGGTATTTGAGGTTCCTTCTCCGCGGCTGTAGGGGCGAGTCACTCGGCTGCAGGCGAGTGCATCTTTTGTTTTCTTTTTTTTCTTTGCACAGGGGGGCGTGATCTTCTTTTTGCGCAGGGCCTTCTTCCGGGGGAGAGGAGAGACAGTTGTTTCTTCAGGCAGTGATTCTCCTCACTCGCGCATCACGCCCCTCTTGGCATACGCTCTCTTCGTGCTCCGTAAAGGTTCGATCGAACATTTTCTTGTTTACATGGAACGCCTTTCCATGTCGAAGAGGGACTCCTTCACTTCCATCATCCGCCAATCACCAGGCCATATCCCAAAGATCCTCCAAATGAACCATCTTCCTTGAAGGATTTATTCCCAATATTCGGCGCAGTCCATTTGTATACAAACTCGGACAGTTCACCTTCTTCTCTTCCATGATCGCAGCCATCTCGATCAACTTGGTTTTTGACGGTGATTAAAGCTTCCAAACTTGATATCTATGCATTTGGCAACAATGTCTAACAGCTTGTGGTAATACTCCTTCAGGAGCTTCTTATGTGTAGACAACCTTTGCAAAGACAATCCAGGCTTGGCTACTTCCTTCCAAGAAGCGACCAGGTTAACATCACTTCATAAATCTCTCGGCACTCCTTCCGCGGCAACAAACAAAGTGTTCTCGCAGATCCTTGGCGTGATGGTGAAATCTTTCCCGTGAACAGAGGACTTGATGCCCTCATCGTGAACTTCAGCGTTCACATAGAACTGGGCGACCTCCTCCACGCAGGTCATCTGAAACTCCAATGATAAAAACGGTTACAGTCCTGATTTCTCCAACTTCTCTGCTATTTTCTTCACAAGGGTTTCGTCTGACCCTTGTTTGATCATGCCTTCGAAATCCACAGTAGATCCCGTGTGGATTTGCTTTCCCAACTTGATGAAGTCATAAGTAGATGCCATTTCTCGAAGATTTACCGAATGAAACTTTGAAAATAAGCCTTGAGGATTTGTAGGGTTTTGAGAGTAAAAATGCTTTCTTTGCTTTTGAGAGAGATGAACAGTTTTGGTAAAGTGAGAGAAAATCGGACGAAATGGTATATGTATGGGTTATGAAAGGACGTGCATACGGTTTTTGAAATTTGATCGAGATCAATGGCTCAGATTTAGCACGCCGATTAGCATTTAATTGCTTGCATTTAATGCAACAGCTGATTCTCCGATACGGCTGATTCACTTAGCTGATTCAAGCGTTCAGCTTTTTTTCTTCTTTTCATGTTCCATCTCTTTTCCTTGAGTCTTCTGAGTGTCAACTCACTCGATTAACCCTAATTCATGTTTGAGTTCTTCAAATCTTGATTCACATAATGGTTTTGTGAATATATCAACTAATCGCTTATCGTTGAGATATATTCCAAGGTGATGTCCATGCTTTCTACATGATCTCTTATGAAGTGATATCTCGACATCAATGTGCTTTGTTCTTGAGTGCAAAGATAGGATTTCGAGTGATTGCAATAGCACTTGTGTTATCACACATAATTGGAATTTCCTTTTCTTCAACTTCATAGTCTCTCAGCTGTTGTCTCATCCATAAGACTTGGGCACAACAAATTTGCCCGCATCTATGTATTCTCGCTTCAGCCCGGTGTGGAGGTGGCTATAGAATTTTGCTTCTTGCTAAACCAGAAATTAATCTATTTCCAAGCATTTGACATGTACCGATGTACTTTTTTCTGTCAACTCTACATCCAAAGATCGAGTCCGAGTAACCAATTAGCTTGAATCCACCTTCCTTCGGATACCATAAGCCAACTTCTTGGCTTCCTTTCAAATATCTCAAGATTCTTTTGGCTGTAGTCATGTGACTTTCTTTTGGAGCAGATTGAAATCTTGCACATACACCTACAACAAAGGTGATGTCTCGCCCGCTTTGTGAGATAGAGCAATGATCCAATAAGTGCTCAGATCTTGTTTGATCCACAGGCTTGCCATCCGCATCCATATCCATTTTCACCGATGTATTCATTGTTATTTTCATAGAAGACTTCTCTTCCATACCAAATTTCTTCATTAAATCTCTGGTGTACTTTGTCTGACTTATGAAGGTTCCATCCTTCAGCTGTTTTACTTGAAGTCCTAGGAAGAATGTCAGTTCTCCCATCATGCTCATTTCAAATTTGCTTTGCATAAGATTTGAGAATTTATCACACAATTCTTTGTTTGTGGATCCAAAGATGATGTCATCCACATATATTTGAACAAGCAGTATACTTTTCCCATCTTGAATTCTGAAGAGTGTTCTATCCACTTTGCCTTTTGTGAATCCGTTCTCAGTTAGGAATTGTGATAATGTATCATACCATGCTCTTGGTGCCTGCTTCAATCCATATAGAGCTTTCTTGAGTTTGTATACTTTATCTCCAAGAGTCTTCAGCTCAAATCCTGGAGGTTGTTCAACATAGACTTCTTCTTCCAATAATCCATTCAGGAATGCACTTTTTACATCCATTTGATATACAATGAAATTCTTGTGTGCAGCATAGGCAAGAAACATCCTTATTGCTTCTAATCTTGCCACAGGAGCAAAAGTTTCATCAAAATCTATTCCTTCTTCTTGGCAATACCCTTTGGATACCAATCTTGCCTTGTTTCTTACCACAGAACCCTCTTCATTCATTTTGTTTTAAGACCCATTTTGTACCAATGACATTTTGATGAGTTGGTCTTTGAACCAATTCCCATACCTTGTTCCTTTCAAACCGATTCACTCTTCTTGCATGGCTTGAATCCAATGTGTGTTATCCAATGCTTGTGACACATCTTTTGGCTCTATTTGTGAGATAAAGCAAGTGAACATTGCTTCTTGTTGAGCTCTGGATCTGGTTTTCACACCTTCTCTTACATCTCCAATGATTAGTTCTGGTGGATGGTCTCTCACCATCTTACATCAAGGTTGGAGTAAGTTCATTTGGATTGATCGTCTTGTACTGTGTGTTATTTTGATCACTCTCTCTCATCATCACTTAGCTGCAGATTTTCCATTGTCTTTGAGACTCGACTATCTCATCTTCATCCGGGTTCATAATTCAGTTCAAAACTTCAACATAGTGACTCTTCTGCATGGTTGGCTGATTCAGCTTGTCAGCTAACTCTTCAATGTCTTCTTCATTTACCTTGGGTTCATCAAACCCCACATGAATGACTCTTCTATAACCATTGTCCTCTTGTTAAGCACTCTGCAGGCTTTGCTTTCAGCTGAGTATCCCAAGAAGATACCTTCATCAGCTTTAGCATCAAAAGCCTTTAAATTATCTTTGCCATTATTGTGGATGAAGCATTTGCATCCAAATATTTTAAAATATGCAACATTTGGCTTTTCCCCGTCCAAATCTCATAGGAGTCTTTGTCATTGTCTTTTTATCATGCATCTATTTTGAGTATAGCATGTTGTTTATCGCTTTGACCCAAAATCTCTTTGCGACCTGCTTCACCTAACATGGTCCTTGCTACTTCTTTGAGAGTTCTGTTCCTTCTTTCTACAACTCCATTATGTTGTGGAGTCCTTGCTGCAGATAGTTCATGAGCAATACCATTTCAATACAATACTGAGTTATTATTCCATTGACAAACTCAGTTCCTCTGTCAGATCTAATCTTGATAATGGTTTGACTCATCTCATTTTGAATTCTCTTCATCAGCTGTGGTAGCTTCTGCAAGGTTTCTTTCTTCTTACACATGAAAATTGTCCATGTATATCTTGAGTAATCATCTATTACCACCAAAGTGTATTTCTTTCTGCTTATGCTAGCTGGTTCAACTGGACCAAATAGATCCATATGTAACAGGTGCAATATTCTTGTTGAAGATGGACATGTCTTTTCTTTGAATGATGATTTGATTTGCTTTCCCATCTGGCATGCATCACATACACTCTCCTTCTTGTATATTGAGTCTGGAAGTCCTTCTACAAGATTACTTCTTGCAAGTTTGGTAATAGTTTTGAAATTCAGGTGACTCAGCTTCTTGTGCCACAACCAACTTGATTCGGTGTGTTTTGCTAGTAGACAAGTGCTTGGTGTTGCAGTTGACCAATCCACCACATACATGTTCTTTTGTCTGCATCCTTGTAGCACTACTTCATTAGATTCAGTGTTCTTGATTTGGCACACTCCCATATTGAATCCAACATTATAGCCCTTGTCACAGAGTTGACTTATGCTTAGTAAATTGAAATTGAGGCCTTCAACATATGCAACATCTGTAATTTCTAATCCATTTTTCTTGATGGATCCAATGCCTCTTATTTCTCCTGGAGCTTCATTCCCTCCAAATATAACTTTTGCACCTCTAACTTCCTTGAATTTTGATAGATTTTTCTTGTTTCCTGTCATGTGTCTGGAACAGCCACTATCCATGTACTAGGTTCCTTGGCACTCAGCTTCTCCTTGAACCTGCAATCAAGGAAATTAGGTTTTAGGTACTCATACTTGTCTGGGTCCTGAGGGGTTAGTATTGTAAGATGATCCAACCAACCTATAGCCAAATGATTTGACTCTAAGAGGTTGCCATCTATCAGTGCCATAATCATAATTAACTTTGGCAAATTGCTTGGGGGTTTTAGGTTCATACAGCTGTCTCTTTTGTCTGTATGCCTGTGCATGTGTTTTAGCAATTGCTATGTTTAGGTAGTTGTGATATCTCTGAGGATAGTGCCTGGGTGCATATGTGTGCTGATAATAGCTCTTTTGCCTTTGGAATGGCCTTTGCTGAGTTCTAGGCCTTTGCCATTTAGGCTTATATTCCATAGGTCTTTGCTGATAGTTTACATTATTCCAATCAGCTTGGCTTGGATAATATCTACCATTCCCATCATATGTGTTCCTTTTATAGAATTTCTGGGGCTTTTGGTAGCTCTGTTTCTTCTTTACAGAGTACTTCCTATTTGGAGTTTGCTGAGGAACTCGGCTGGATTTCTTCTCAGTTGTCCTCTCAGCATACTCAGCTGACTGTTTTCCTTTTCCTTTATAACCAAGGTCAGTTTGCTTGTGGTTGTGCTTTGGAATGAATGTGCGTGCACCATTTGGAGTTTTGGATTTTTGAGATGCTTCATTACTTGAAGATCCTTTTTCCAAAATCACTTTTGGAACTTGACTTGGCATAGAGGAATTAAATCCTAAGCCTGTCTTATCTCCACATTCTCTTTGGCTCATAATAAGATCATCCAAAGATTTTGATGCCTTAGTGAATGAGGCAATCACATTTTTGAGGTCATTTTCCTCTTTTCGTGGGCAGCTATCTCTCGCTATTAACTTAGCATTTTCAGACTTTTAGCTCTTTATTCTCATCAGCTATGTGGCTTAGAGTACTCAGCTCCTTAGTCAGCTGTGAGTTTTGGCTTTTGAGCAGGTTGTTTTCCTCATTTAGTAGTATGTGTGAGGATTTAATGTGCTCAAAGTCTTTCATCATCTTGCCTAATGAATCATAGAGATCGGTGGGTGATGAAGTGTGTGTGTCACAATCACTATCACTGGAATCGAGTGTGATGAGTTATAGTGTACCTCATCTTCTTGGGGTTGGTCTTGTTCTTTGGCCATTAGACGGATCAAGGCTTCTTCTTCGAGTCACTTGATTAGTCGCTTCACTACTCTCCGAGTCTGCTTTGTGTCTTTTGACTTGTTGTTTGTCTCGGCCAGATCTCTGCAGCCTAACATTGCCTTTTTTCTTTTCTTGTCTTCTTTCTCTCAAGACTTTTCTTTCCTCTTCATTCTTGTATTTGTTCACTACAGGATATGGGCAATCAAGGGCATAGTGACCGGGTTGCTGCAGTTCAAGATAGACTCTCAACTTTTTGATCACTCTTTCCATTCTTGGATTGTCGGTTCTTTGGTATTCGATCTTTTGATGCTCGCTCTCTTGGGTGGCCTATCTTTCCCTTGACTTGGAGGAGCCGAGTGTCTTCGGAAGATTCACATTTGCTCTTTTGTAGTTCTTGTTGAAGAATTTGTTGAACCTTTTAACCATCAGGGCAATCTCTTCTTGGTCAATGACTTTTTGACTTGACTTTCTTCCCATCTTTGACTATTAGAGCGGCTGTTTTGGGGCAACAATTGTCTCTTCTTGATCTTTTCTTCTCACTCAAAATCATAGGCTTTGAGATCCGAGAATAACTCATGGTTGGATGTTTTTGATAGATCCATGGAATGTCTCAAGGCCATGACTTTCATTTCCCACTCACCGAGACTTCTTAGAATCCTCATACACATCTCTTTTCGTGTATATTCTTTCCCAAGTCTTTGACAGTTCATTGGTAATTTCGATCAATCTAGCATCCCGGTGATCCAAGGTTTCTCCCGCAAGCATCTTAAAGTTTTCAATTTTTTGTACAAAGAACAGATAGCTTATTTTCCTTGATTTGCTCGAGAGCCTTCACAAATCAAAGTTAGCTTATCCCGCATTTCTTTTGCGATCTTGCATGATTTGACTTTGTTGAACATGGCTTTGTCCGAGTTTTGTAAAGAATGTCCTTGGCCACGTTTTCCAAGTTGTATCTTTTTTGTCATCATTTGTCCATTAAGCTCTTGGTTTTTCAACCATACTGATGTCCGGGAGCAACATCCTCTTCTCCTTCAAATTGTAGTAGCCCTCCTTGAAGTTGTGTTCACTTTTAAAATTTGCAGTGGCCCATCTTCTATTACTATCCACATTTCATCGTAATCTTTGATAGATGAACCTGCATACGAATTTTCCAATCATCAAATCCCTCAATTGTGAACATAAGGATGCGTGTCAAATTTGCTTCCATGATAATAACTTTGTTGAATAAAAGAGTTTTGAAAGATCAAGTGCTAAAGCAAGCTTTGAAAGATTGGAGATCTAGTTCAGTAAGAACTGCGGAAGGCTCAATGAACCAACCGCTCGATACCACTTGTAGGTCCAAGGGGTGTGAGTGTAAGGTTTAGAAGGGGGGGTTGAATAAACCTTACCAACTTTTCGATTTAGTCCTTTTAAGACGTTCAGAGTTAATATTTCACAGCTAACTCCTTGATGGATAGCTAAGTTAGTTAATCAGCAGAGTTAGCCACTCAACAGACTCGACTGAGCTGTTGATAGAATAACTTAGTTGTTTTGACTAAAACTTAACTCGACTTGATATGTTTTCAGCGGAAGACTTAATACCCTTGAATTTGGTTTAAGTTTGTTTTGACACTTGGTTTTAGTACTTTGTTAAATATCAATTGGATAGCAAATTTATCAGCAGATATAAAATAATATGCAGAATTGAAGTGCTGAAATGTAAATGACACGATAAATTTTTACAGAGGTTCAAGATGGGGTAATTCTTCTACTCCTCTCTTCTCCAACTCCGGAGGAATCCACTAAGTATTGATCAATGCACAAAGTGGTTATCACCCGGATGCAAGTCTTGATCACACACCGGTGACTTGATCCTTTGGGACTCGATCCCGAGATGCCTTGGTCACACAGTGGCTTCTCGTGACGACTCGGCCTTCTTCACAGGCGGTATTTGCGCTTGCTACTACTGACCCACTTGGTCAAGCTTCTTGGATTTGATCACGAAGCCCTCCAAAAACTTGAGACTGGTTCGACCTTGAACTTTTCTACAATCCTCCGTGGAATGTAGACCCTTGATTCTTCAAATGTTTCCTCTTCAACTGATTGAAGTCGTCTTTCCTTCATAGGTGAGTGTTGGATTAATTTCCTTCGTAATGTAGGCTTGAGGATTAAACTTGAATGACTTGAGAATATTTCAAAGAGCTCGAATAATAGCTTGAAAGTTTCAGGTAACAAGGTGACTTCTTCTCAAGGTGATTCTCGGCCTTTTATAGTGTTCTTTTGAAAATTTGCCCGTTGAAGAGATAGGTTAATTTTCAAAAGACACTTGTGGTCGTTGGCTTGTCTTGTTGCAGTCCTTGGAATTGACATTTCCTCGTATTGAATGAGTCTTCAGCTTTTCAGAGTTCTGACACATGTGAAGTGCTTCCCATTGGTTTATTCCTTTTGCACGCTTCGGGATCGAGCACTTTAAGAAAGACAATATGGGAGTATTACTTGTTTAAGTAATTTTCTTGACTTACGTGGAAACGGATCTCTTTCGATTATCTCGACTTGATCGCATTTCCTTGATTTCCCGGATGACTTGAGTCGCCTTCCAATCATTGGATAACTCATCTCATACTTCAACTTGAGACTTGGCTATCTTGAGTTGACTTGATCGATACTTCACTCACCGCATCTCAATTTGCTCCTTGATTAAGTTCTTGTCTTCTCTTCCTTGCCACACTCACCGCCTCACAATGAGTCTTCCTTCTAGTCTCCGGTTGACTTCTTGCATATTTCAGGCATAGTCGACTTAACTCGGCTTGACCAAATTTCTATCTATTACAATGCAAATTACAAGGAAAATGGGGTGCCAACTTTCTATTCTAAGTTTTGCATGGCATTCATCAAAATCTAAAAATTAATCTCCCAACATGCCACAATCACTGGTTTTCAATTGTTGCAGAGGATGCTCATACCGTTCAATCTTCCAATCCTTTTGGGGGGTTTGACCCTGTTGTCCCAAATGTGAGCTTCCTCGCACAAACTTGGTAGCATTAACGCTAATTTATGGAATTGTCCAATATAAGTATTAAATGACTTGGCCTCGGACATTGAATCATATACAACGATCAACTTTTTGTTCAAGTCCAACTCATATACCACCCAATTGTTACCAGTGACGTGTCCTATGCCATAGACCTTGTCAACATCAACCCATGATTTCCCGAGACCGTCTACTGGATATACACCCATCAAATATTCCAGTATAGTCTCGTCCACCTTCCACCAAGACCAGACTTTCTTTTTATTCTTTGAAGCTTTTACAAACTTGGGAGCCCATTTCATAGTCAAATTATTCTGTCAAATTAAAGTAAATCAATGTCATAAACAAATTTATATCAAAAAAAAAAAGATGAATGACATGTTTATGTAAATGAATGATGCTATGTACCCAAAATAACATATCAACGGTTGTCCAGTTCGACAAGAAATATTCATGCCATTTTTTTGATTTATACGCGACGAGGCGCATCAACAAGTCCATTTGCTGCAATGTGGGCACACAGTAAGGCAAAAGGGTAGGCAAGTAAAAAAAATGTGCAGGAAGATAGATGAAGAAGTGGGCAGGAAAATGGAAGTGATTTTGTTCACATACCTGATCATCCAGCCATCCTTCTGGGTCACGGATATTCAGGAACCATGAGGCACAAAATTTGTGACCTTCCTCAACTGAACAATGAACGAATACGTCCTTGTTTTCATCAAACGACTTCTCAAATTCTTCAATCAAGGCCTGTGGGTAAAGGCCCATTGGATCAAAGAGTTGCAACTGAGGAATTACCGGAGCATCCGCAACAACCACCTTACCCTTCTTCTTCGGTGGGACATGATGCCTTGGATCCGTAAATTGCGATTTCTTCGTGGGGTCAGATCTTATTGTCCTTTTCCATTTCTGATAAACAATGTCACCAATTTTCAGAGATCCGACTCTGACAGGACTACCAATATCAACAAAAGCAGGCTTGACATTGTCCCCATCGCTTTTGGATGCACCGTCCTCACCATCGGCAGTAATTGTTGGATTTGAACCCACAACCTCAGTGGTTTGAACCACTGAAAGTAATGCATCAAGTTTTGAAGGGTTGGCAATCAATTCTTCAAATCCTTTGTGCGGGACAAATGTAATGGGTTAGGCGTCGTTGCCGGCAGGAACAAGGGCAAAAGGTCCTGATATATCTTTCTTCTCATCAAAAGTAGTGTCATCAAACACAGGGCCAACATCATGCCCTTTGGAGGAAACATCAGGAGGGGATGAGGGTGGAGAGCCTATGGGTTGCTTCTGAAAGTGGTGCCCACTGTCGGCACCCAAGTCGGCAACCTGTTGGGCAACACAGGCGGCGTCCTGGTCGCCATCCTTATTAGCACAGCTGTCGGCACCATAGTCGGCACTACGGTGAGCACTTGATAGAGCTTGTTCTTTGCCCACCTCTTCAAAAATTGAGCATCCCAAATGCTCCATAATTGTCTTCAGCATGGACTCAATTTTGTCGACTCTCCTCGACAAACCAAACAAGTCCATGGGCGGATTTGGCCCTCCTTCTTCCTCATCATTACCTTCACCCTCTGTTTTTTCCTCAAATAATTTTCTTTTCAAAGATTTCTTCTTCTTTATTTCTTCATTTTTCTTTCTCAAATTCTCTTTCTCAATGGTATCTTCCCACACAAAATTTTTTTTTTAAGAACTCAGTATCTTGCTCCAATTTGGACGGTCTCAGGTGTTTGTGAACAACAAGCTACAAACAAATAAACAAAAGTCAAAAAATAGAGCAATAGTGGGCAATCAAGTGGGCAGTGAAGTAGGCAAATGAGTGGACAAGTGTATATTAGCAAAACAATAACAATGTGAGCATTCAAGTGGGCACTCATGTGGGTACAAGCGTGGGCAAATGAGTAGACAGGTGTACATTAGTGAATGACAAATATCAAGGTGGGCACTCATGTGGGCAGTGAAGTGGGCAAATGAGTGGGCAGGTGTACATTAGTAAATGACAAATATCAAGGTGGGCACTCATGTGGGCAGTGAAGTGGGAAAATGAGTGGGCAGTTGTATATTAATAAATGAACAATAACAATGTGGGCATACAAGTGGGCACAACAGCAGGCATGCATACACACAATAAAAATTGATTAAAAAACTTACCGTATCATCATCTCCCGGAAGCAAAGTCCTGAAGATTGTTGTTTTTAATTTATCAAATGAAAAAATGGCGGCTTCGGTTGACCAACGTAAAATACGTGACACCCTATTCTTGGCAGCTTTGGTTGTGACGACACACAATTTGGCGACGTCTGGGATCGCCTCATATGCCCATACTTGCAACGCAGGGTGGAAGTCGTAGATGTCCAAGTTTTCACAATCATGCTTTTCTTTCATTTCTTTTCTTTCCCAATAACCCTGTACTCGTCCGGCCATGCAGGCACGTGTTTCCTTTACCAAGAAATCGAAAGCAACTTTTCCCCATGGATAAGCATTAAAAGCTTCTAGATCATCCACAAGGTAAATATACTCGTCCACAATTCTTTTAGTTTTACAGTCTCTTACAACAAGAATACCGTATAAGAAACATAGCAAGGCCAGCTTCAGAGTCATATCTCCGTCCCCTTTTTCTTTCTTGGACCATTCTTCCAAAGCGTTTTTCACGTGTATCAGACAAAGGGGATTAAACCTCCTAAAGCATTTCTTGGAGATCCCCGACGACGATGGAATAGTAGAATTGGACCCAAAACCAAGTCCCGTGATCAATGCAAATTCAGTTATTCCAAAGTCTGCCTCTTTGTTGTTCAAGTGGAATGTTATCTTGTCCAATGACATCGACTTGTCTTGTCTAAAGAGAAGGTGGAGATATAACTGGCCATGAAATTTCAATTTTTGTACATCTAGGAATTGTCCAAAGCTAGATTGCCTGAACCTTTTCTCTATTCCTATCGCTCAAACAACCAATTATTTTGTTTAATTCCTCATTCAGATTGCAACGACCACTTAATCTAGCTGCAAATTGGTCCTTTTCGTTTTGAACAAGTGCCATCTTTCTTGAACTGCACAATGAAAAGTAGTGTTAGATACAAGTGGGCACACATGTGGCAGATCATCGCAGGCAAATAGGTGGGCAAGATTAAAAATTCTCGAAAACACCCAAGTCCATACATATTCCAACCTAAAAACACATTCTAGACTCTACAGAAATGATCATAAACTCCACACAACACATCACAGACTCCACAAAGTAGTGTTAGATACAAGTGGGCACACATGTGGACAGACTGCAGGGCAAATAGGTGGGCAAGATTAAAAATTCTCGAAAAAACCCAAGTCCATACATATTCCAACCTAAAAACACATTATAGACTCTACAGACTCCACACAACACATCACAAAACTCCACAAAGTGGGGAACGAAGTGGGCAACGAAGTGGGCAAAGCCGTGGGCACTCATGTGGGTAAAGCACATGGCTAATAAGTGGGCAACAAAAAAATGTTCGATTAAACCCAAGTACACACACATTCCAACCTAAACACATCATTAACTCCACAAAACATGAATCATTTAACGTTAAATCTCGTTTGCAGTCATATAACGAAACCCTAAACTGTTTATTATTTTTTTTCAAAATAAAACCCAAAATCCTTCAACACAACTAACTAAAATATACATATAAGAGAAGAAGATGAAAAAACAAACCTTTTCAACCGAAGAATGACCTTTGATTTTCAAAAACTCAGACGTCAAACAATCGCGAGTGACAGAGTGAACTCGTCGGAACAGGTGCTCGTGGGGACGTTCGCGGGTCGAAGAGAGAAGAAATGAAGGAGTAGAAGTCGAGTTCGCAGTGGAGTCGGACGTGAGGTGGGTTTGGAAGATGAGAAGAATGGAAGAAGATGAGTCGGACGTGTGAGAGAGAGTAGTGGACAAATCAACCCTTCCCGCCTATTCATATTCTTTTTCCATTTTTTTTTGCTTTTTTTAGATAAAAGGGCATTTTAGACTCTTCAGGAGAAAAAAGTGGTATATTTTCTTATTTAATAATGAATGGGTATTTTTCCTTAATACCCCTTAACGGGGGTATTTTACCTAATTTCCCAATCTGCCATGGCTTCTTTCCCTCAAAATCACCTTCAATAATTTCTTCAACAGCCATCCTCAAAACAACAGCAATCGAAACCCTTCTTCAGGTACCATAACTGAATAAATATTTACAAACACCCACTCTCTCTCACACACACACACGCACACTAAAAAACACACATCAAAATCAAGAATCTTTTCTTTATTTTTTTTCTGACATTTTTTTCAATTGATTTCATCATTAGTCTTTCCTTTTCTTTCTTTCAGGGATTTTTGCAACGACAATAACATGGACGGTCAGATTTCACAGCAAGTGAACTTCTTCAACACCCCTAATCTCCTCGATCATCACCCTCCTTATATACCTCGTAAATTTCTTTAATCTTTTTCACTAATTTCGTTATTTTGATATGCCTAATCGTGTTTTCTCATGATGTTCTCTTCTTTCTTCTGTGGGTTCAGGTCAAGTGGCAGGTTTGGCACCGGGCCCGGTTCAAGAAGAGAAAGGGGTGGATTTGAAGTGGGGTTTCGGGCTTGAGCCCAAGAAAAAGAGGCTCGAAGAGCAAGTTTTTCTGGATAACAATATCAATAATAACGATAATAATTCCCAGATATCCTCTGTCGATTTGTTGCGGGCCCGATCAGTGTCCACCGGGCTCGGGCTTTCACTGGAAAACCCGCGACTGGCTTCTTCAGGTGACTCGGCGTTGCTTGGGCTCGTCGGTGATAATCTTGATCTCGAATTGCAAAGACAAGATGCTGAGTTTGATAGATATATTAGACTTCAGGTGGGCGTTGATTTTATTGCTCGGTTTTTTTTTTTGTTCAAAATATGTTTCTTTTCTTGTTTATCTCCACTATTTATTTGCTTATGTGTGATAAAGGAATGAGGGTGCATTATGTTTAATTTTTCTAATTGTTTTAATGATTAAAGACATCTCATTTCAGCATCCAAGCACCTACACAAGATTGGATAACGAATATTGTCTTTTTTTCTTTGCTTTTCTTTTTCGTTTTTTGGATGTTGTTATTGTTGTTGTTAATGTGTGTGTTGGGGGTTATTCTAATTTGTGAATATTTTCTGAGTTAATCCGTTCTACTATTGTTGGACGTGTTAGATATAGAACCACGAACACCTTGGTCTTGAATGCCGTTTGTTTTGCACTTGCTATTGTTTGCATTGATACTCTTTGTTACTCCTCGGACTTCAGTATTCAGTGTTATTTGGATATTGATATCTTGTGGGTATTTCTTGCTAATTTAGATTATTATTACTTGGAAGTGCTTCAAAAAAATTCTGAATGGAATAACTTGTTACATTAATTGGTGAGTGCTTGGAAGTTTAGAGATGCCTGTCGTAGGAAAGGTTCGATGCCACATAATGGTTCTTGTTAAATTAGATTCTATTACTGCCGGACATTGACCGTTATGGGATTCCATTCAGGGCATGCACTTGCATGTTTGAGTATATTTATCATGCTAAGTTGATTTCTTATTATGGTTTTCTTGATCTGTATGCCATGTGGAAAGTCGGAGTTATAAGAATGTTATTGAAATTCACCTGAGTAAATTAAACTCCAAGTCTGTTCGAAAGCAAAACGATGTATCTTTGATCGTATGAGTTTAAACAATTTTCATGTATAGTCTTCCTTTCTATGTTTTATTGAGACCCCAAGTTGTCCTAAATTTGGTGAAAGTGATTGTTTTGGGGCTGTTGGTGAAAGGAGTCATGAACAGCTACTGCATAAGCTTCTTAGCTAATTACTTAACCTGCTTTAATGACTTCTTGTGTGTGTCTTGTGGCATTTTGTGTCACAGGCTAATGGGTTTAGGCATGGAGATTTGCTTTGACTATAATTGAAAAATGAACTTTATTAGAACATTTTTCGAGTATCCTAAAATTAGCTTACCTATTATTCAATTTATTCTGAATGCCTTTCATGATTCCAGTTCTAACTTGTCATGGATGATCCGTAAGATGTTATTTTGCAATTGATCTATAGTGCCATTTCTAAGCATCGTTACGAGACAGTCAGACACATTTACCTACCCGGTACATGTAGCATCAAAAAAAATTCCAAGTTGAGCAAAATAAGCTAGCTACAAGATACTTGTATGGAAAAAAGAATAACTGAGTAACTTCCTAAAGAGCTTCACCAACAGATCAACTCCAGGGTTTCCATCAGATTCAAAATTGGCAAATTTATGCTAATAAATTTGTTTTTATTAGGGATAATTACAAAAGATCCCATGAGATTTGGGCTAATTACCAAAAAAACCAGAGATGTTTCAAAAGTACAAAAAGCCCCCTCAGGTCTGATTATGTTTTAAATTTAGGGGGTTAACTGGAATATTTTTAAAAATCTCAAGGGGGGTTTTGAAATGATTTTTTGCTTATGAAGGGAGAAAATGTTTGATGGAATCAATGTTCAAGGCTTTTTTTGCAATTTTCAAAAACCTCCGTTTTTTTTAATTAACCGGAACCTTGGGGGGATTTTTGTAATTATCCCTTTTTATTATTAACCGGATCTTTTGTCCTAACATTTGGTAAGTCTCATGTCTGAACTCTGATTCATGTTTACATTCTTTGATAGGGGGATCATCTAAGGCAAGCTATTTTGGAGAAGTTTCAAGCAAACCAACTCCAAACTATTTCGTATGTCGAAGAGAAAGTACTTCAAAATCTTCGGCAGAAAGAGGCTGAGGTGGACGCCATCAACAAAAAAAATACGGAGCTTGAGTTGCGAATGGAACAGCTTGCTTTGGAGGCCAATGCTTGGCAACAGCAAGCCAGACACAACGAGAACATGATCAACACTCTAAAACTTAATCTACAGCAGCTGGTTTATGCACAGAGCAGAGATAGTAAAGAAGGGTGTGGAGATAGTGAAATTGACGATACAGCCTCGTGCTGTAATGGCCGTCCGATTGACATCAACCGTCTTCGCAAGGATAGCAACGGAACTGAGATGATGACTTGTAAGGTTTGTCGAGTGAATAAAGTATCCATGCTTTTGTTACCATGTAAGCATTTGTGTTTGTGTAAAGATTGTGAAAGTAAGTTGAGTCTTTGTCCGTTGTGTCAGTCGTCCAAGTATATAGGCATGGAGGTTTATATGTGATGGGTGTGAATCTAGATTGAACATTTGTGTTACATGAACTGGTCTGACTGTTTTATCCTTGCAAGATGCTTAACTCATGTGCAGTTTCTTGACAAATGTTTTTCTGCTCGTTGATTATCTCTTTTTCAAGCTCGTATACTGTTTGATAGTGAGTGCGTGCTATTCATTGACTTGTGAAAAGTGGTATTGTATCTTGAATTTTGACTTGGGGCTCTTTGAAGTGATATGTTCTCGATAATCTATTTTGATGAGCTAAAAGTTTGCAAGTTATAATGTTGGGATAATAACAAAAACACTATGAGGTTTAGCATAATTACGGAGAACTCCAATTATATTTCAAAATTACAAATACCCCTTATAGTGTTACTAACACCCCCATGAGGTTGTATTTACCTAAGAAATACATTCGTCTTAAGGGGTGATTTGTAAGGGAGAAACAAATGTCAAGGGGCTATTGTTATTTTGAAAGATAATTGGGGCTTTTTGTAATTAGGCTAATCCTCAGGGGTTTTTTTAATTATCCCTATAATGTTTAAGGTGATTAAAAGAGCGAAATTTATGGATCTTTCTTTAACCATTCTAATATAGATAATCTTGTTACACTGTTAAACATTGTGGAACTTCCCAGCGTGATAGTAGTAACTAATGTTTGTTTGACTGTTTATAAAACAAATGAATACGACTTATCTTCCATAACATTATTCTAAAAAAAACAAATAGCTATACTAAATCTGTTGAGCGATATTAACTGTCAAATATAATGAGAAAATTACGTATGTTGTCGTGGAACATCATGCTGTTATTTTGTTGCGATGTGATTGATCATCTTTCGTAGGTATCAGATGTTGTCCTTCCTTTCATGCATGGTGGGTTATTCTTATTTTTCCATTCGTGTTGCATGATATATGCACGTAAATGCTTGATAAAAGCTTGTCTTGAAATTTCCTTGTAATTTTGTTTTTAGTACTTGTTAAAAGTTATGTCTCGGGATTCTGTATAATTTTTCTTTTAGTTGGGGGAAGAACAATGGGATAAGTTAAGTGTATGCCCCAAGAGAAGTGAAGAGAGTTGTTTGTTCAAACTTGTAAGATGAAGGATTGAGAGCCTAGATATGCCCTTAGTTGAATTCATGAAACATTTCCCAATTAGTTATGGGGATGGTTACAACATAAGTCTTTGAGGTTCAGTCTAATTACAAACAATTAACTCATCTATTCTTCATAATTATAAATACATGTTTGATATTTGTTTCTATTTTACAAATCACCTCCTCAAGAGGGGGTATTTGTTACGCGAATACAAATCCCAAAGGGGTATTTGTGATTTTGAAAGATAACTGACTTTTTTTTGTAATTATGCCAAACATCGGTGTTGTTTCTGTAATTATCCCTTAGTTACAAGAATGGTCTTTGATTTCATTGTGACTCTTCAAGTTAATGATATTTGATTTTGCAGTTTTACTGCTTGGTCTTAATGTTCTGCCATACATTATGTTACTGTCTATTTCCTTAGGCAGCATATGTTCTTGTTCCCACATTTTGTTGGCTCAAAAATGAAGTTGTGGCATCAATCAGTAGGATGATTTCCTTATGTTCTTTCTTGTTTGAATTGCCTCAACTTACTAACCTACATGGATCTTCTTTCTTGTTTGAATTGCCTGAATGTACGGTAATATTCATGCTATACATGTCTTATCAGTTTTACAATAGTATTCACACTTTTTTGAGTTTTATTTTGGTGGACGACTTCACAAGGACAGCAACGAAATGGAGCTGATGACATGTAAGGTTTGTCGAGTGAATAAAGTATCCATGCTTTTGTTACCGTGTAAGCATTTGTGTATGAGTAAAGATTGTGAAAGTAAGTTGAGTCTTTGTCCGTTGTGTCAGTATGTTACATTTGTGTTACATGAACTGATTTGACTGTTTTACCCTGGTAGACTCGATTCTTACCTTTGTAAAATGGTTAACTCATGTGCAGTTTCTTGACAAATGTTTTCTGCTCATTGATCGTCATTTTTTCAAGCTCGTATGCTGTTCAATAGTAGGTGCTATTCGTTAACTTCTGAAAAGTGATATTGCATCTTGACTTTTGACTTGGGGCTCTTTGTAGTGATATGTTCTTGATAATCTATATGAGCTAAAAGTTTGCAATTTATAATGTTGGGATAGTTAGAAAAACACTCTGAGATTTATTCTAATTACGAAAAACTCCAATTATATTTATTTTCTGCCAACACAGGGAGCTACTCATGAAATGCTGATATATATAAATTACATAGTCTGCTGAATTTAGAGTGTTAAAGCTAAATGTGGTTTATAAGTGCTTATAGAACTGGGGATATTTCCAAGGCTATAAAAAGTGCCTCTTTATTTTTAATATGAAACTTTCATGAACAAGTTAACATTGTAGTTGTGAGATCTATGAACGTAAACGCTTGATAAAAGCTTGTCTTGAAATTTCTTTGTAATTTTGTTTTTAGTACTTGTTAAAGGCACGTCTCGGAATTCTGTATAATTTTTCTTTTAGTAGGGGGAAGAACAATGGGATAAGTTAAGAGTATGCTGAGAGAAGATGAAGGATTTTGAGAGCCTAGATATGCCCTTTGTTGAATTCATGAAACATTTCCCAATTCTTTACATCGATAATTATGAAAAAAATTCTTTGAGGTTCAGTCTAATTACAAAAGAACCCAGATATCTTTCAAAATTACCAATACCTCTTTGACATTTGTTTCTATTTTACAAATGACCTCTTTAAGAGCGGGTATTTGTTATGCAAATACAAATCTCGATAGAGTATTTGTAGTTATGAAAGATAACTGGAGTTTTTGGGTATTTACGCAAAACATCAGGGGCAATTTTGTAATTATCCCTTAGTTATAAGAATGATAGCATCTCAAGGACAGACCGAAAGATGCTTAGTGTTGAAGGACTCGTACCAGTTTACTTATCGCGCGGATTGGTTTCGTTGCGACTCTTCAAGTTAATGATATTTGATTTTGCAATTTTACTGCTTGGCCTTAATGTTCTGCCATACACTATGTTACTGTCTTATTTCCTTAGGCAGCATATGCTCTTGTTCCCATATTGTGTTGGCTCAAAAATGAAGTTGTGGCATCATTTAGTAGGATGATTTCCTTATGTTCTTTCTTGTTTGAATTGCCTCAACTTACGGTAATATTCATGCTTCACATGTTTTATCCGTTTTCCAATAACAGTCATGTTACACCAAAAACGGTGTCCTATTTCATAAAATACAGGATTCTTTAGATGGTATTTCTACATTAAGTTTAGGATTATTTTCAAAACTATCCATGAGGTTTAGCCTAGTTACAAAAAACCTAGTTACCTCTTAAAATTACAAATGGCACCCTCAAGGGGTTGGGGGTGTTTGTTAGGTAAATTCAAACCTCAAGAATGTTTGTAACACTCTAAGGGGGTATTTGTAATTTTGAATTATAACTGGAGTTTAATGTAATTAGGCTAAACCGTAGTGACAGTTTTTGTATTATCCCAAGTATATATACACCACGTGTAGTGTATCATCTACATGATCTATGATCCAATGCCTAAATTGGGTCTGCCGCTAGATTAATGGTCTGCCTGTTTGAGATGAAGCTTAGGTCGCATCTGAGACCTCGTTTGATAAGTTAATTCCTATTTAGAAGAACCAGGCCTTTTACCATATAGCAGCCAACCAAAGGCAGAAACAATTAAGTCCCAACATATCCTGGTGCATTGACCTTGTTTGGTTTTGTTAATACGATTAGACAGATTCTTTCATGTGCATTTGGATGGGAGAATTTGGATTTGAGAAGAGGGCTTAGGAAATGATTTCAAATGACTCAAAATAAGAAGGATTTGAAATCCTTTAAATTAACTCCAAAAAGAGCTTCCAAGGATTTGAAATCCATTAAAAATAACTCTATCCAAACATCAATGGATTTGTTATTAGAGTCTTAGAGTTTGAACAACCCACCCAGATCTGCCAAAACTTTGCTATCTAAAAGCAGTCATTAAGGAACCACCTAAAACTTTAGTTTGCATCAAATCGTGCGCCATTGCTAGAGATCACGAGAATTGAAAATTCCAAATAAAATTCATGCTTGAGATGTTTGAATGTATTTTATCCTTTGCACTAGAATTGTGAAGAATTGTTTCCTTGCCTGTAAATTTCTACAAACCTCTTCCAAATTGATATATTGGAAATGGATGCATCTCCTAGCAAAATTGAGTCACTATTCAATAATATATTACAACAATGCGAAACAGTAAACCAGCTTGAGGGTTGAACATGGTTGAAGGATGGTGACTTTGACCTGCTACTAGGGCTTGTACAAAGAGGATCAAGTGTTTTTATTCAAATTCAATTTCGTAATTCTTGTACACTCTAGGGGTGAATTGTAAATTGACGAAGCTTTTCAGGGGCAAAAATAATAAACCAGGTATGGGCATGGTAAGGATTATATAATACCAGCCAGTGGGCTAGGATTGTTAATCAAATGGATACTGGATTTTTTCCTTGCCCGGCTGCTCAATCATGGGCTTGAAACCTCCAGTCCAAACAAATGAAATGTGATGATAATTGGGCAATTGATTGTAAATACCCACTCTTTTTTTCGATGTCAACGCCTTTTACGCTTTCAGTGCAATTTTACCTAAATTTACGCTTCCCGGTGCAATTTTACCTAAATTTATGCTCCCCGCTCTTTTTTTACACAACAATACTCTCCAACAAAAATTTCTGGAAAATTTTACGCTTTGTTTCAACATTGTTTCAAACATATGTTCAAACATGTTTCTGTGTTTCAACATTGTTTCTAACATGTTTCTTTTAATAAAAATAGGTAAAAAATTGTATTTAAACATCAAAAACTTCATTGAAACAACAAAGAAATATCAGAACAACATTAAAAAGGGTATGGAAACAACCCAGAAAACAACGTAAAATTATTTAAAACACAACATGAATAAAAAGAGCTTAAAAATAGGTAAAAATTGTATTTACACATTGAATACTACATGAAAACAACAAAAATATTATTAGAACAACATTAAAAATATTAGAACAACAACACCGAAACAATAGAAACAATGTACAAAATAATATATGAATAAAAAACAACATAAAAAATAGGTTAAAGTTGTTTTGAAACATCGAAACAACAAAGAAACAACATAGAACAATAAAGAAACAAATTTAAACAACCTCGAAACAACTTATATAACATATAAAACAATGCAGAAACAAAAAAACCGAAAAAAATAAAAATAATCAAAAAATAGCAAGGAGCGCAAAAAAAAAAATTAGGTACAAAAGTAAAAAAATAGGCACAAAAGTAGTGAGCGTATTGTGTGGTAATGGTACAAAATCAGCGTATTCTGTGTAATTTCCCCATGATAATTTACATTTTCCCATTTTTACCCATATTAATATATTATCCCAAATCCCAAACAAGCCCTAGGGTGTAGGTTTAATTGATTAATAATCATTTGAGGCAGTAGCTTTAATTCATGGGCTTAAATTTAATAATGGGGCTATATACTTAATGCTAAACACATGACCCAAAAGGATAAAATGGTTTTTTTTTCCCGATGTAATCCATTATCCGAAACGATTTTTTTTTTTTGAGAGAATGGGTTGGAAACATTTTAATTGCATTACTTCAGATGAAACTTGCACAATATAAACCAACCAATTATTTACACAGCGCCCCTAAAATTTGTCCAATATAAAACTGAGCCTCAAGGTTTAATATTATTTCTTTGCATAAATACTAAGGCTCCATTTGAATGGAGTTCTCCTTTCCAGAAGGAGTTGTGTTCTCTCTTCTGAGTGTTAGTTCCCATTAGGGTTTGTTAGGGCTCCTGGCCTTCCGCCGCCTCGTTCCCGTCTGCTACCACTCCCGTCGTCCCGACGACCGTACCCCCGCCACACCACCCTTTCCAGTCACCTTCTCCAGTTCTTCCTCCCTCTTTTCTTGTCCTGACTCCAGCTATTCTTAGCATATTCCCATACCCCCATTTTTTGTTTTTTCCCATACCATGCCAACAAGCATGAGAATATTCCCATATTGTCAGACTTTGTTTCCCACATAAGACTTGGTGCTTACCCCTTCACTCTCCCCCACCTGTCACTATCTCCTCACACCTGACCTGAGAAATCCCACTACCATTCGTCCCCTATCTATCTTGGTTTTCTTTTTTGTTTTTTCTTCGCCTCTCCACCACCCTCTCCTTGTCTGTTTGTGTTTTGCGTAGTTTGAGCCGTGGTTACGTATCTCTTTCAGTTTTTTAGGTTGTGTCACTCATCTCATTTTTTCTTTTGTTTTTTCTCCTACAGATGCTCCAGTGGCCCTATACAGTTCAAGATTTCTGATCCGCAAAATGGAGTCGGTCAAAAAATTCACCGAGAAAGAAGTTGAAATTGTGGACCTGGATACAATGGGAGCAGACCTTGAAACCACTATCAATGAAACTGGTTTTTGCTTGGTTGGGAAACTATTCACAGAAAAGGCGTGGAAATCCTACTATCTTATTGAGGTCATGAAAAAGGCCTGGAAAGCTAAAGGAGAGATAGTCGCCCGGGAATGGGGGAGAGGATTAATCTTGTTCCGTTTTGGTAGCCAAGAGGATCGAGACTGGGTTTGGGAAAACCAACCGTGGCATTATGACGGAGATCTATTTGTTTTGAAGAGTTTGGAAGCAAACGAACAGCCATCTGCAATCCAAATCACTCAAGCAGCTTTCTGGATCAGAGCCTACGATATCCCCGTCGCATGTATGAACCCTACGTCAGCAAATATTATCTCGAAACAGCTGGGAAAACTCTTAGTCCTTGATCACTCAACAGAATGCATGTTCGGAAAATTTCTGCGATTCAAAATCCTCATTGATATCACTAAACCTCTCATCCGTGCTATCACCGTAAAGATAAAAGGGCAGCAACTCGTCCTCCCGTTGAAATACGAGGGACTTCCCACATATTGCTTCTGTTGCGGAATGATCGGGCATTTCTTTCGAAACTGTACGCATTACAAAAAAAATGAATGTCTGGATACGATGAGTATGCAATATGGACCTTGGATAAAGGCCTCCCCCCTCAAAAGATTCTCCTCACACAAAGAAACCCGATCTAACACCCCGAACCCTTCAGCCCGTAACCTGTTCCACAACCCCGACCACAACCCCACAAATTCAGCAAACTCCTTTAATATCACTCCCTCATCCAAAGCTAGGCCAAGCCTCAAAGCACTTACCCCAACTGCATACATCCATACAAAAGACCACCCTGAGCAAGAGGCCACTAGCCAAGAACCCACTTCACCCATAAAAGCCCTTCTCAATAAATCTCTCCAATCCCTCTCAATAATCTCTTCCCAACTCCACCCCTCTAAGATACCCCCCACCCAAAAAAACCCATCCAATAATCACACAACCATACACCAAACTTTGAACCATAATGATACCCCAAGCAAAATTATCGAGACCTCAACCGCGTCCCACCGAAATCTCAAACCAGTGAACATTGAAGCTCTAAACCCACCTATATCCTCTACAGCCATACTCAGGCCACGCCTCATCCCTCAGATTGTCCCAAAATACAATGATATAACCCATAACACTACGAGACAAACTTTTATCACTTTTGAAAATCCCAGTACCCCGTTGAACTCATCGCCAACTGATTACAGCCTGGTAACCACACCAACCTCCAACACCCAAAAACCAAAAATTACCAAAAACAATATCAAACCTAGAAGAAAAGCCCGTAGCCTTCCTGAACAACACAAGACGCCACCAATCCTTCCAGAAAAAAGAAACACGGAGAGCATGACTACTTCTGAGCCTAGCACCGATCCTTTCCCCAAAAAACAAAGAGAGTTTGGCCTTTTTGACGTTCCTAGTAAGTTTATTATAACGGCGGAGGTTGCCTCGAAGCAACCCCACCGACAACAATGAGTTGCTTGAGTTGGAACTGTCGGGGGCTTGGGAACCAACCGACAGTGAATGTGCTTAAACGTTTGATCAAATCTAAAGATCCCCACATAGTATTTCTCATGGAAACGAAATTATGTGCTACGGATTTTCAGAAAATTATCTGTTCGTTGGTATTCACGGGCCATCACATTGTAGACTGTGACAAGTCGAGAAATGGGCGTAGTGGTGGCTTATGCTTGTTATGGAAAGATACAGTAGATATTACAATTTGTTCGGATTCCCTCAACCATATTGATTGTAGAGTTAGAGACGGTACGTTTGAATGTCGATTTAGTGGGATTTACGGATGGCCGACAGATAACCAGAAACATCGTACGTGGGAGCTAATCCGAAATCTAGCTACTAGCCATGCGAAAGAGTGGATTTGCGTGGGGGATTTCAATGAGGTCTTATACAATTACGAGAAGGCGGGTGGAAGATTAAAGGATGAGAGTAAACTAGAGGCTTTTCATTCAGCTATTCAGGATGCGCACCTTGAGGACTTGGGTTATGAAGGATATTCATTTACGTGGACAAACGGACAATGCGGAGATAACAACATCCAAGAATGAATCGATTGTTGTTTGGGGACCGATGGGTTGACGAACTATTACCCGAATTACTCAATTGTACACATGCCAAGCAATGTGGTTACTCGATGAATCATGCAAGCACGTGATTAGTAAAGCCTGGGACTTCAGTACGGAAAATTCGCACCCTCTCGCAGTTTGTAAAAAAATGCTGAATGTGGTGCGCAACTCAAACAATGGGAACTCTCACATTTCGGCAACGTCGGAAAGCAAATTGCAGATTGTGAAGAACAACTCCAAAAATTACCACCTTATCAGTTGTCGCCTGATTCTAGAAACGAAAGAAAGGAGATTGAGAATACCCTGGGAGACCTTTACCAGAAACAAGAATACATGTGGCATCAAAGGGCTAGGGCTAATTGGATCAGAGAAGGCGACAAGAACACCGCATTTTTCCATAAAACGACTTCGGGGAGAAAGGCCAGGAACAATATCGAGCGCATCAAAGACTCTAACGGCCAGTGGATAGAGGAAGACTCAAAAATTGAAGGGGTATTTAACGACTATTTCAAGAATATCTTCTCAACGGATCAAAATCTGGATATTGATAGAGCAATTGGGGCATTGGATGAGAAAATGACAGCTGACATGAACAAGATGCTGACACAACCTTTTACGAAAGAGGAAGTAACAGCGGCTCTCGTGCAAATGCACCCTACAAAGTCACCCGAACCCGACGGTATGCCTGCAATTTTTTTCCACAAATTTGGGTCTCTTGTCCATGCTGATGTTCTTGCTGTTGTTCTTGGCGTTCTCAATGGTAACCTATCCCCCGCCCCCCTAAACCAAACATATATAGTTCTCATCCCAAAGAAAAAGAAACCGGAATTTGTCACGGATGTTAGGCCTATTAGCCTTTGCAATGTGATATTCAAAATCATCACGAAAACAATTGCTAATCGTCTTAAAACTCTTCTCCCTGAACTCATTAACCCTGCTCCATCAGCTTTCGTGCTGGGTCGGCTTATAACGGATAACGCCCTATTAGCTTTTGAGATTTTCCACTCTATGAAACATAACCTTGATAAGAAAAAAAGGAACTTTTGCACTCAAATTGGACATGAGCAAAGCGTATGATCGCGTTGAGTGGTGTTTTCTAAAACAAGTTATGTTAAAATTGGGTCTCCGATTGCTTTTGTTGACTTGATTATGAAATGCGTTAACTCTGTCTCTTTCTCTGTGCTTATTAATGGCCAGCCGGGTAATACTTTTTTCCCATCCCGTGGGCTCCGACAAAGAGACCCGCTATCCCCGTATCTTTTTCTATTTTGTGCAGAAGCTTTTTCGGCACTTATTCAAAAAACAAAACTCGGAGGAAGCTTACACGGGATCCGAATATGTAGAGGAGCGCCATCCATTTCTCACCTTTTTTTCGCAGATGACAGTATTATATTCGGAAGAGCAACATATAGAGAAATTCAAGAAATAGTCGATATTATCAAAATCTACGAGAAAGCTTCGGGCCAATCTATTAGCTTGGAAAAATCGGTCATTGCTTTCAATAAAAGTACCGACACATCAAGAAGATCACGATTGGCGGGCATTATGGGTGTCCCTATGGTTGAGAAGCACGCTATCTATTTGGGGATTCCTACAAATATTGGAAGATCGAAATCTGAAATCTTCAAGGTGGTAATTGATCGAGTTCGAAAAAAGCTCAAACATTGGAAGATCTATCGCACGTTGGGAAAGCAATTCTTATTAAATCGGTCGCACATGCAATCCCATCGTACATCATGAGTTGTTTTCTTCTTCCGTCGAAAATTTGCCACAAACTCAACTCGATCGTTAGTGGTTTTTGGTGGGGGCAACGCAACGAAGAAAAAAGAATCCGTTGGGTGGCCTGGAAAAAATTATGTCGAGCCAAACATGATGGTGGACTGGGTTTCAGAGATCTTCAATATTTTAACGAGGCTATGTTAACCAAACAAGGTTGGAGACTTATCCATGATGATAATTCTCTCCTAGCTGCGACGCTTAAGGCACGTTACTACCCGACTAGCTCTTTTTTGGAAGCAACAAATAGCTATAATCCATCTTACACGTGGAGAAGCATTGTTGCGGGAAGGAAAATACTAGTCCAGGGGTTACGTTGGAACATCGGGGATGGCAAACAAGTTAAAGTTTTTACGGATCCTTGGCTGCCCGACCTTCCCCTATTCAAGATTTCCTCCCCATCGGCGGAATCTGCTAAGGATATGGTAGTGGCTGACCTTATGCACCAAGACGTACCATTGTGGGATGTTGTTCGACTTCAGAGCTTTTTTGATCCTATTGAAATCAGGAGTATTAAGGCCATTCCAATACTACACAATAGGGGATCGGATCGACTGATATGGCACCACTCAAAAAATGGGGTATATCTTGTGAAATCGGGATATAAAATTGCAAAATCAATCAAAGAAGAATCGGAGAATTTGTCGTCGTCGTCGGGCAGCGGAAATAGAATCTGGAAGTGGCTTTGGGACTTAAATGTCCCACCAAAGGTAAAGATTTTGGTCTGGAAATGCTTAAAGGGTGCACTCCCAGTTAAGCATGCATTAAACAAAAGAGGTGTGCAACTGAACCCCATGTGTTCTCGGTGCGGATCTAGTGTGGAGACGATGGAACATAACTTTAGGCGACTGTCCATGGGCTGAATTTTATTGGGCAGTTGGACCTCTACGAATAACATTTCCCTCACATTGCGATCGTGGCTCTCTAGCGGACTGGGTGTCCGCATTTTCAGACCCCATAAACTCCGAGGCTCATTCCATGTTTGCCATGCTCTTATGGGCTGCCTGGTATGCGCGTAATCTTCTCACTTTTCAGAATAAGAATTTGAACCAGCATGAATGTATCTTGGTAGCTCAAAATCGACTTGCTGAGCATGAGAAATCAATATTGATCCCCAACATGGGCAGTCCTAAGTCACGCCCTTATGTTTGGAGCGCCCTGACGGAAGGAGTGTGCAAGATACATACAGATGCATCGATTCGTAGTGAAACAGGGACGGGACTTGGGGTCGTTATTAGAGACCATAAGGGCAGCGTCATTTCCAGTCAATCCAAACTACTACCGGACATATACACCATTGAAGTTGCTGAAGCACTTGCTTGTAGAGAAGGCATCCTGCTGGCGATACAACTCGGACTGAGGTCGATTGTCTTAGAGACGGACAACTTAACTATCCACAACAGATTATCCAGACGTAGGGAGGATCTTTCTTACTTGGGAAATATGTTGGTCCCAAGGGGTGTGAGTGTAAGGTTTAGAAGGGGGGGTTGAATAAACCTTACCAACTTTTCGATTTAGTCCTTTTAAATGTTCAGAGTTAATACTTCACAGTTGTGTCCTTGGTGGACAGCTAATTTAGTTAATCAGTAGAGTTAGTCACTCAACAGACTCGACTGAGCTGTTGATAGAATAACTCAGCTGTTAAGACTAAAGACTTAGCTCAACTGTGGTTTGTTTTCAGCGGAAGACTTAACACCCTTAAATTTGGTTTAGTTTTGATTTAATACTTGGTTTTAGCACTTAGAGATTATCAAGTGGATAGCAAATTTATCAGCAGAGTTAAACAAATAAGATGCAGGAATTAAAGTGCTGAAATGTAAATGACACGATAAGTTTTTATAGAGGTACGAAGATAGGGTAATTCTTCTACTCCTCTCTTCTCCAACTCCTAGAGGAATCCACTAAGTATTGATCAAGATACTGAGTGGGTAATGTACCCGGATACAAGTCTTGATCACACACGGTGACTTGATCCTTTCGGACTCGATCGGAGATGCCTTGGTCACACTGGTGGCTTCTCGCATTGACGACTCAGCCTTCTTCACGGGCAGTGCGCTTTACTACTACAGCCCACTTGCTCAAGCTCCTTGGATTTGATCACGAAGCCCTCCAAAAACTTGAGACTGGTTCGACCTTGAACCTTCCTACAATCCTCCGTGGAATGTAGACCCCTTGATTCTTCAAAAATTTCCTCTTCAACTGTTTGAAGCTATCTTTCCTTCACACGGTGAGTGTTAGATTGATTTTCTTCGTAATGTAGGCTTGAGGATTAATCTTGAATGACCGAGAATATTTTATTTTAGGTTACGGTTCAAATGTTTGCTTGAATGTTCGTGGTTGAGTAACCTTCTCTCGCAGTCATTCTCTCGCCTTTTATAGTGATCTTTCAAAAATCGCCCATTGAAGAGATATGCTTATTTTTGAAAGTCACTTGTGGTCGTTGGCTTGTCTTGTTGATCCTTGGAATTTCCATTTCCTCGTATGAATGATTCTTGACTTTTTGAGTTCGACATGGTGCAAGTGCTTCCCATTGGTTTATTCCTCTTGCACGCTCGAACTAAGCACTTCTTGATTTTCGGCAACGGATCTCTTTCGATTGTCTTGACTTGACCGCATGTTATTCACATTCCCAGGTGACTTGAGTCGACTTCCAATCATTTGATGATCCTCTGTCATTTCGATCTTGAGACTTGGCTGTCTTGAGTTGACTTGACTGATACTTTACTCAGCTGCATCTCAGCTGCACCTTTAGTCGAGTTCCCGTCTTTCCTTCTTTGCCATACAAATTGTCTTGCAATGAGTGTTTTTCTAGTCTCCGGTTGTCTTCTTGCATGTTTAGGCATAGCCGACTTAACTCACTTGACCAGCCCTATCTATTACAATGCGTTTACAACAAAAATGGGGTGCCAACTTCCTATTCTAAGTTTTCATGGCATTCATCAAAATCTACAAAATGATTTCCCAACAATTTCCCCCTTTTTGATGATGCCAAAACTTAAAACATACATCAATAATTTAAAAAAGAAAGATACATACAGGCATATGTAGAATCACGAGAATGTGTGTTAGAATCGATCTTTTATTGATCATAACATTCTTGTTCTTTACATAGTCATTTGTTTACAAGGTGTATCGAGCTTAAACCAACAAAAATGTATCGTAGTTTAACCGGGCTTAAGCTAACCATGTCAGTTTCTATATTTACACAAGTATAGAAATTGCATAATTTTATTCAATGTGTAAGACTTACATTAAGTGTATTTACATAGTAAAATACATGAAGGGGTGGAAAGAAACACTTCATCTCCTTCGCCGCTCCTTCTTTCATCTTCTTCACTCTGTCATCTTCTCGATCTTCTTCTCTTTTTCTCATCTTCACCGCTTCTTCTTCTTCTTTTCATACGCCTTCCGGCAGCTTCATCTTCTTAGTCTCTCTTGTCTCTCCTCCCATAGCTGATTTTGTCTTTTATTTTATTCTTCAATTCTTTTCACATACTCAAAGATTGTTCTTAGCCACTTGCAGATTGGCTACTTCATCAAAAACCAGCCCAAGAGATCCCTCATTTCTTGCCTGGATCTATGTACTCAATGTTTTTGGGCAGAGATCTAGGTCCAAACCTCTTCCTCCACCATCGCTTCTTCCTCTACCTACCTGGGCGTGTATTTGTCTTTGGGGTCTTTTTCCCACCGTGAGTAACTAGCGGAGTGACCAGCAGAGTGATCGCAGGTAGTCCGTCGTCTGTCGCCTTCTTCACATAGTGTGAGACCCTTTTCCCAAAGATAAGTCCCGTGCTTGAGCCTTGGACATGTTTGCGAAGTATCCTTCCGATGCGAGCGTTTTAAATTCATCAATCGATCTTCGCTCGATCCGCATCCGAGATGGCATAAGTGTCTCTGTCTCTTCCGGAATGCCTCCATGTTGTTTGAGAATATCCATAACTCGGGCATTCATCCTTCCTTCCACTTCCTCCATCCCTCGCTTCAATCTTTCTCTTTTCAAACCATAGGTACAAAGCAGAGTGTTGGAGTGGCGAGTCACTTGGAGTTTGCCGATAATATCATTTGTGACAAAGACTGTTGGGGGCTTTTAGTAATCATCAAGGTCACATCTTTCGATCCTTCCCCTCAACAGACTTCCCTTTCTTTTCTCTTGATACTTCCTCATTTTGTCTTTCCCTTCACATTTTGCTCCTCCTTCTCAACTTCGGATCCCTTCAGCGCTTTTAGGTATTCCTCTTCCCCTTTTTGGCATCATCAAAGGAGAGAGGAACCCCGAAACAAACTAGCGAAGCGGGAAGTCGAGTCTGGCCGATAGCCGAGTTCTCGCTTCGAAGTCTGCTGCGCGAGCATGCCGCACGAAACTCGAACGAGTAGCGTTGGATTCACTTTAATCAACTTCATCTCGGCCATGAGAAGACCAATTTGCGATCTATGTTTTCTTCCATACGCAGGAGCTCATTCTTATTTTGCTCACGCAGCAGCCTTTATCTCAAGAAAGTGTGAGATTCATGCATTTGCTCAATGTGTTCTTTCAATTTTGTCTTTGCATCAGCATTCTCATTTCGCCATACCAACAACTTGTTGAACAATGTTCAAATATCTAGCTTGTTCCACACGCATTGTTTCTTCTTTGTTGCCACCACTCCCGGATTCTAACTATTATGCCTCTCAAGTCAGCAGTGAGGTTGGCATCCCTGTTATCCAGTCTCATGTCCATCGAGGCCTGGTGCCTCTCCATTCGTTCAATTTCAACAAATAATGCTTTGAACACCTCCCGAACTTCATTTGTTCCCTCTGTTTTTGACTAACGCCAAGCAAATGTCAAAATCATAGTCACCGAACGATGGTGTCTGATGGAATGACAGGATCTGGTCTGTGGAAGCGTTCGAGATCTCTTTCTGGATTCTTCGGGGAGGTTGGGTACTTCAGAGAGAAGGGAAATGATTCTACAAAGGGATCATCACGGGCAATCGGGATTTGTTCAATGATGAGTGGTGCTCGTGAGGTTCCTTGTGGAGTCGAACTGCTGCAGCTTGGGAGCTGCGCAGTAGACTGCTGTTTCATTGGGGTCTCATTTGTGAAGTTGACTCACTTGCTTGAGCCTCAATTGTCTCAACACGGCTTCGTCGGTCTCATTTGTTTTTCCAAGTGAGTTGAGTGGTCCTCGGCCTTATCGAGCGTCATCGGACGATGATGAGATTTCCATGTGTGGCTCATCATCAAAGTTGAAAGTTTGGCGAGTAGTCTTGAGGTCGGACTTACTCGTGGTTGGAACATCCTCGGCTAAGTCTTTTGGATCGATCCACAGGGGATGACTCGACTTCATCGTCTCCTTCCGATCCCGAAAGGTTACATCGGGATTATCCCGGGAATCGTGAAGTGCACTTATCTCCTTTTTCACGATGGATCAATGATAGCGGGAGGGATGTTCGTCAGACTTGACTTCTTTACCCGGGAAGTCTCAACCTCCCGTGGGCCTTCATTACCTCCTGCAGTCTCAACTACAAACGAGGCCTTGGACATCCCTTTCGACAAATGTCACTGTCTTAGGGTCTTCTGCGGTGGCATCCATTAGAGTCTCACCTCCATGGATTGCACTTTCGCCCAGTGTTAACTCCCAAAGATGTTCCTTCCTATGCCTCGATCGCATTAGCAAAGATCATTAGCCTTCGTGAGCGGTGGGCACCTCGGTGAGACAGTCTCTCAATCGCCTCGAGCCTCGTTGAAGACAACTTCTTTGTGTACTTTGTGTTTGTTCCTTCTCCACTTCGCCTCCTAGATTCATTGTGGAGTCACCGCAAAGATCCTCCGACCTTGTTGCGGTGGAGGAGTTTCCCCCTCGGTGGCATACCACCGGTGAGTGACTTGGAATGGGGTCACTCGTCTCCGGACTCCCGGCTATTCCCATTGAGTATTCACCGTTGAGGCGGTGGTAAGACACCTTTATTAAGGGTTGGCTCAATCGGGGTCCCCACTATCCCGTTTCATCGCGATTCTCTTAATTCCTTCTTCCGAGTGAGTGGGAAGTGGTGGCAAAGAACCACAGTGGCAATATATCGCACCACTCCCATTGGGTCTATCTCCAATTGTGTTTTGGAGGACTCTCCTGGTCCCTCCATCATTCTTTGCTCATAAAGGATTCTCGGATTCTTCCATTGATTGCTGCATTTGCAACTCTTCGTGGCGCGAAAGAGGGTCCAGATCCTCATCACTTTCGATAGGACGTCAAGGTGAGGATGTGTATGTTACGGGTGCCGGTTATAGGGGATGATCCGGCCTTCTCACGTGCCTCTGCGTCCTCACCGCTTTAGCTCGTTCATTTTCTTTTCGAATCTCCAAGATATTGATGCAATTATCCTCGTCAAGGGCTTGCGATCGCGTGTCCACCTCAAGAAATCAAGAGTTCTTCTTCCCAAAGAATGAACTACGGATTTTCAAACCGCACTGGATAGGCTCAACTTCCATTTTCTCCACTCGCAGACGATTTTGGATGTCCGGATACAATGGAGAGTGCATGATTACATCGTCTTCATCATTCTCTTGCTAGCCCTCGTTTCCGGTTTTAAGGGTAGCAGACTTCACCGCTCGACACCTTGGCGGCCAGCATTCTCGGTGGAGAGACAACCTTGGCAACAGGTGATTTGGTTGTCTTAGTGTGCCTTGTTCCTCGGATGTTCGTCTTCACACTGGTCTTCGAGTTGCCTCTCGCCGATCGGCCTCACAGACTTGGCCGTTTCATCAATCACGCCTGGAGACTCTACTTCTCAAATAGCCTCGGGTATATTTTCCGGTGAGTGGTCGACTCGGTTGGCTTCTCAAGCTCGGGAACGCTTGAAAAAATTCTTCTCCTTCTTCTTGTTTGAACCAGAGGGATTTTGTTCGACAAGGTTTCTTCGACTCTTGGCGGCAGGGGCGTCTTTGTTGTTTTCTTCTCGAGGAGTGGCCGTCTTGGCTTATCGTTCTCCTCTTCTTGACTACTAGGAGAAGGTATTTGGGATTCTTCTTCTTTCTGCGCAGGGGCGGGAGACACGGCTGCGGGGCGGTGACTCTACTGCAGGGGCAGGGGCGGGAGCGATTTCTTTTTTCTTTGCAGAGAGTTAGCATTTTCTTAGCACATGCAGAGCCTTTTTCTTTGGTGGAGAGGGGACAACAGATCTTGGTGGTGATTCCCCCTCACTTGTATCGCCTCTCTTAGCGTAGGCTCTCTTCTGCGCCCGAGAGGTATGATCGGAACATTCTCTTATTTACATGGAAAGCCTTTCCATGTCGAAGAGGACTTTCTTCACTTCCATTATTCGCCAATTACTGTGTCGTATCCCGGGATCCTCCAAATGTTCCATCCTCTTTGAAGGATTTATTCCTACATTCTCGCGAGTCTCCGTGAGACAAACTCAGCCTTTGATTCACTTTCTTTTTCTTCAATGATCGCAGCCATTACGATCAATTTTGCTTTGGACGGTTGGTCAAAGCCGCCAAATTTGATGTCTATGCATTTGGCAACGATGTCCAACAATTTGTGGTAGTCCTCCTTCGCCAGGCCTCTTGTTAGTGTGTAGACTATCTTTTCAAAGATACCCGGTCTTGGCTACTTCCTTCCAAGCAAAGCAGCCAAGTCAACATCGCTTCATTGATTTCTCGTGCTCCTTCCGCCGCAGAATTTAGCAAAGTGTGTTCGCCAAATCCTTGGCAAGTAATGATGAACTCCTTCCCGTGAACAGAGGATTTGATCCCCTCATCGTGAATCTCGGCGTTCACGAGAAACGTGCGACCTCTTCCACATAGGTCATCGGAAACTCCATCGTCGAGAAATGGTTTTTTAGAGGCGTTTGAGTTTTTCAGCAATCTTCTTTACGAGGGCGTCATCGGACCCTGTTTGACCATACCCTCGAAATCCACAAGAGACCCGGTGTGGATTTGCTTTCCTAGCTTGACAAAATCATGAGTAGATGCCATTTTTCAAGTATTTCACCAAATGAAACTTAGAAGGTGATTTGAAGATTGATAGGGTTTTGAGAGAGTTTTTGCCTTTGCTTCTGAGAGAGAGAAATGAACAGTTTTTGGTAATGTGTGAGAGAAACAGATGAAAGAGTTTAAATATGGTTCATGAAAGGACGTGCGGGTGGTTTTTGAAATGTGAT
The DNA here is from genome assembly GCA_016081115.2 of Rehmannia glutinosa. Lineage (NCBI taxonomy): Eukaryota > Viridiplantae > Streptophyta > Magnoliopsida > Lamiales > Orobanchaceae > Rehmannia > Rehmannia glutinosa. The sequence goes on from CM071926.1 coordinate 85,575,941, forward strand.
CGAAATCGACGGCTTAGATTTTGCACGCCGATTAGCATTTAATGTCTCGTATTTAATGCGGCAGCATTTATATCCAATCATAAGCTTGGTGTGCAGCTTTTGCCTGTACACATCATTATTATACTGACGTCATTCTTAAAAACCTTCCCGCTTAGTAAAAACGACTGCGTTTCTGTCACTTTGCTCATAAATGACTTAGCTTGTCCCTCAGCTGTTTTTAACTCTTTTCTTCTCATATGTAAATACTCACCGACCTTACTCCATGACAAAATTGTCTTTCCGATACTGGTGATTTATTCAACTTGATTTAAGAGTTCAGCTCTTTTTCCTCTCTTCGTACTTTATTTCTTTTCTTTGAGTTTTCTGAGAGTCAACTCAGCTCAATTAATCCTAAATCATGCTTGAGTTCTTCAAATCTTGACTCACATAATGGTTTTGTGAATATGTCAACCAACTGCTTATCAGTTGAAATATATTCCAAGATGATGTCCTTCTTTTCAACATGATCTCTTATGAAGTGATATCTCGACATCAATATGTTTTGTTCTTGAGTGCAACACAGATTTTGAGTGATTGCAATTGCACTTGTGTTATCACACATGATTGGAATTTCCTTTTCTTCAACTTCATAGTCTCTCTGTTCTTTGTCTCATCATCCATAGGACTTGGGCACAACACCGCGCTGACTATATGTATTCTCGCTTCAATTTTGTAGAGGTGGCTATTGAATTTTGCTTTTTGCTAAACCAGAAATTAGCCTATTTCCAAGCATTTGACATGTGCCTCGAGGTGCTCTTCCGTCAACTCTACATCCAAAGATAGTCGAGTCCGAATAGCCAAGTAGTTTGAATCCACCTTCCTTTGGATACCATAAGTCAACTTCTTGGCTTCCTTTCAAATATCTCAAGATCCTCTTGTCAGTCATATGGCTTTCTTTTTGGAGCAGATTGAAATCTTGCACATACACCTACAAAGAAAGGTGATGTCCGCCCGCTTTGTGAGATAAAGCAATGATCCAATAAGTGCTCAGATCTTGTTTGATCTATGTGCTTGCTTGCCATCCGCATCCATGTCCATTTTGATCGATGTATTCATTGGTATTTTCACGAAGACTTCTCTTCCATACCAAATTTCTTCATTAAATCTCCGTGTATTTTGTTTGACTTATGAAGGTTCCATCCTTCACTGTTTCACTTGGAGTCCAAGGAAGAATGTCACTCTCCCATCATGCTCATTCCGAATTTGCTTTGCATGAGGTTTGAAAATTTATCACGAGCTCTTTGTTTGTGGATCCAAAAATGATGTCATCCACATATATTTGAACAAGCAAAGATGCTCTTCCTGTCTTGAATTCTCAAGAGTGTTCTATCCACTTTTCCTTTTGCGAATCCGTTCCCGATCAAGAATTGTGACAATGTGTCATACCATGCTCGGGTGCCTGTTTCAATCCATATAGAGCTTTCTTGAGTTTGTATACCTTATCTCCAAGAATCTTCGCTCAAATCCTCGGAGGTTGTTCAACATATACTTCTTGTTCCAATAAACCATTAAGGAATGCACTCTTTACATCCATTTGATATGCAATAAAATTCTTGTGAGCTGCATAGGCAAGATCCTTATAGCTTCCAATCTTGCTACAGGGGCAAATGTTTCATCAAAATCTATCCTTTCTTCTTGGCAATATCCTTTGGCCACTAATCTTGCTTTGTTTCTTACCACAGAGCCTTCCTCGTTCATCTTGTTTCTGAACACCCATTTAGTGCCAATAACATTTTGATGGGTGGGTCTTTGAACCAATTCCCATACTTTATTTCTTTCAAACCGATTGACTCTTCTTGCATGGCTTGAATCCAATGTGTGTCATCCAATGCTTGTGACACATCTTTAGGCTCTATTTGTGAGATAAAGCATGTGAACATAGCTTCTTGTTGAGTTCGATCTTGTTTTGACACCTTCTCTTATATCTCCAATGACTAGTTCTCGTGGATGGTCTCTCACCATCTTACATCAGGTTGGAGTAAGTTAGTTGGATTCACTCGTCTTACTGCCTATGTTGCTTTGATCGGCTCTCTCGTCATCACTTAGCTGCAGATTTTCCAACTATTTTTGAGACTCGCCTATCTCATCTACATCCGAGTTTATAATTCCAAACTTGCCTTCAAAGATAGGGACTCTTCGCATGGTTGGTTGATTCACTTATCGGTGATTCTTCAATGTCTTCTCCATTTACATTCGGCTCATCAAATACCACATGAATGGATTCCTCTCAGTAACCATAGTCCTCTTGTTGAGTACTCAGAGGCTTTGCTTTCATTTGAGTATCCCAAGAAGATACCTTCTTCTTGACTTTAGCATCAAAAGCCTTCAAATTATCTTTGCCATTGTTATGGATGAAGCATTTACATCCAAATATTCTAAAATATGCAACATTTGTTTTCTCCCTGTCCAAATCTCATAGGAGTCTTTGTCATTTGTCTGTTTATCATGCATCTATTTTGAGTGTAGCATCTTTGTGTTTATGCTTCACCCAAAATCTTTTAGGTAGCCCCGCTTCGCTAACATGGTCCTTGCTTCTTCTTTGAGAGTTCTATTCCTTCTTTCTCGCAACTCCATTCTCATTGTGGAGTCATTCATTGCAGATAATTCAAGACCAATACCATTTTCAATACTACGAGTTATTATACCATTTACAAACTCGGTTCCTCTGTCACGATCTTATTTTGAAAATGGTTTGACTCTTATCATTTTGAATCCTCTTCATCACCGTGTGGTAGTTTTCGTAGAGTTTCTTTCTTCTTACACATAAATATTGTCCCATATATCTTGAGTAGTCATCTACTACCACCAAGGTGTATTTCTTCCCACTTATGCTAGCTGGTTCAATTGGACCAAATAGATCCATATGTAGCAGAGATGCAATATTCTTGTTGAAGATGGACATGTCTTTTCTTTGAATAATGATTTGATTTGTTTTCCCATCCGACATGCATCACATACACTTTCCTTCTTGTATATCGAGTCGGGAAGTCCTTCCACAAGATTATCGCAAGCTTGTTAATTGTCTTGAAATTCGGGTGACTCAGCTTCTTGTGCCACAACCAACTTGATTTGGGTGCCTGCTCTTTGCTAGTAGACAAGTGCTTGGTGTTGCGATTGACCAATCTACTACATACATGTTCTTTTGTCCGCATCCTTGCAACACAACCTCATTGGATTGATGTCCTTGATTTGGCATATTCCCATGTTGAATCCAACATTATAGCCTTTGTCACGAGTTGGCTAATACTCGCCAGATTGAATTTGAGTCCTTCAACATATGCAACATCTTTGATTTCTAATCCATTTTTCTTGATGGATCCAATGCCTCTTATTTCTCCTGGAGCTTCATTTCCTCCAAATATGACTTTTGCTCCTTTGACTTCCTTGAATTTTGATAGATTTTTCTTGTTTCCTGTCATATGTCTGGAACAACCACTATCCATGTACCAGGTTCCTTGGCACTCACTGCTCCTTGAACCCGCAAACAAGGAAATTAAGTTTTAGGTACCCATATTTGTCTGGGTCCTGAGGGGTTAGTATTGTAAGATGATCCAACCAACCTATAGCCAAATGATTTGACTCTAAGGGGTTGCCATCTATCAATGCCATAATCATAATTAATATTGGAAAATTGCTTGGGGATTCTAGGTTCATACAAACTGTCTCTTTTGTCGTATGCCCGTATATGTGTTTTAGCAATTGCCTTCTTTGGGTAGTTGTGATATATCCGAGTGTAGTGCCTAGGTTCATATGTGTCTTTGATGAAAGCTCTTATACCTCCGGGAATGGTCTTTTGCCGAGTTTCGTGCCTTTGCCATTTGGGCTTATATTCCATAGGTCTTTCCGATAGTTCACGTTATTCCAATCAACTTGGCTTGGGTACATTCTACCATTCCCTTCATATATATTTCTTTTATAGAACTTACGGGGTTTTTGGTAGCTGTTTCTTTTTTTTGAGTATTTTTCATTTGAAGTTTTTGAGGAAATCGTTGGATTTCTTCTCACTGTCCTCTCAAAGACACTCAACTCATTTTGTTTTCCTTTTCCCTTATATCCAAGGCCGTTTGCTTGTGATTGTGCTTTGGAATAAATGTGTGTGCACTATTTGAGGTTTTGGATTTTTGAGATACTTCATTACTTGAAGATCCTTTTTCCAAAATCACTTTTGGAGCTTGACATAGCACAGAGGAATTAAATCCTAAGCCTGTCTTGTCTCCACATTCTCTTTGACTCATAATAAGATCATCCAATGATTTAGATGCCTTAGTGAATGAGGCAATCACATTTTTGAGGTCATTCTCCCTCTTTTCTATTGCAGTTATCTCTGCTATTAGCTTCGCATTTTCAGCCCTTATAATTTAATTTTCATCAGCTATTTGACTTAGGGTACTCAGCTCCTTAGTCAGCTGTGAGTTTTGGCATTTAAGCAGGCTGTTTTCCTCATTTAGAAGTGTGTGTGACGATTTAATGTGTTCAAAGTCTTTCATTATTTTGCCTAATGAATCATAAAGATCAGTGGGTGATGAAGTGTGTGTGTCACGATCACTATCACTAGAACCGAGTGTGATGAGTCGAGTGTACCTCATCTTCTTGGTCAGGTTGGTCTTGTTCCTTGGCCATCAAACAGATCAAGGCTTCTTCTTCAGAGTCACTTGAGTAGTCGAAACTTCACTACTTTCTCAATTGTGTCTCTTGACTTGGCTATCTCAGCAATCTCTGCAGCCAACATTGCCTTTTTCTTTTCTTGTCTTCTTTCTCTGAAGACCTTTCTTTCTTCTTCATTCCTGTATTTGTTGACTACAAGATATCGGCAATCAATGGCATAGTGACATGGTTGCCTGCATAGTTCAAAGATAGATTTTCAACCTTTTGATCAGCTCTTTCCATTCTTGGATTGTCGCCCTTTGATATTCAACTTTTTGATGCTCTTCTCTGTTCTCTTGGTTGGCCTATCTTCCCTTGACTTGGAGGGAGCCGAGTGTCTTCGGAGGATTCGCCCTTGCCTCTTTTGTAGTTCTTATTGAAGAACTTGTTAAACCTTTTAACCATCGGGGCTATTTCCTCCGGGTCAATGACTTCTTTGACCTCGACTCTCTTGCCATCCTTAACAATTAGAGCAATTGTTTTGGGTACAATTGTCTCTTCCTGGTCTTTTCTTCTCTCAAATTCGTAGGCTTTGAGATATGAGAATAGCTCATGGTTGGATGTCTTGGATAGGTCCATGGAATGTCAAAGTGCTACATGACCTTCATTTCCCATTCATTTGGGAGACTTTTTAGAATCTTCATACACATTTCTTCGTGTATATTCTTTTCCAAGTGCGAGATAGCTCGTTGGTAATTTCGTGAACCGAGAATCCAGTTGATCCAAGGTCTCTCCTGCGATTATTTTGAAATTCTCAAATTTCAGACAAAGAATCGATAATTTATTTTCCTTGATTTGCTCGAGCTTTCACAAATCAATGTTAGCTTGTCCTGCATTTCTTTAGCCGTTTTGCATGATTTGATTTGACTTCGTTGAACATAGCTTTGTCCAAGGTTTTGTAAAGAATGTCTTTGGCCACATTGTCCAGGTTATATTTTTTGTCATCATTTGTCCATTCAAACTCTTGGTTTTTCAACCATAGCTGGTCCGGGAGCAACATCCTCTTCACCTTCAGCCTACTGACTCTCCTTACAAATTTGTGTTCACTTTTAAAATTTGCGGTGGCCCATCCTCTATCACTATCCACATTTCATCATGTAATCTTTGATAGATGAGCCTACATACGAATTTTCCAACATCAAATTCTTCAATTGTGAACATAGGGATGCGTGTCAAATTTGCTTCCATGATAATAACTTTTGATGGTAAAAGGAGTATAGAAAACTTAAGTGCTAAAACAGACTTTGAAAAATTTGGAGATCTAGTTCAAGAACTCGGAAGGCTCAATGAACCAACCGCTCCGATACCACTTGTTGGTCCCAAGGGGGTGTGAGTGTAAGGTTTAGAAAGGGGGGTTGAATAAACCTTACCAACTTTTCGATTTAGTCCTTTTAAATGTTCAGAGTTAATACTTCACAATCAGTGTCCTTGGTGGACCGCTAATTTAGTTAATCAAGAGAGTCGAGTCACTCAATGCACTGATCGAGTTGTTGATAGAATAACTCAATTTGTTAAAACTAAATACTTAGCTCAATCGTGGTTTGTTTTATTGGAAGACTTAACACCCTTAAATTTGGTTTAGTTTTGATTTAATACTTGGTTTTAGCACTTAGAGATTATCAAGTGGATAGCAAATTTATCACAGAGTTAAACAAATAAGATGCAGGAATTAAAGTCTTTGAAATGTAAATGACACGATAAGTTTTTATAGAGGTTCGAAGATGGGGTAATTCTTCTACTCCTCTCTTCTCCAACTCCTGGCTCTCTTCTCCAACTCCTGGAGGAATCCACTAAGTATTGATCAGTATACAGAGTGGTAATGATCCGATACAAGTCTTGATCACACGGTGACTTGATCCTTTGGGACTCGATCCGAGATGCCTTGGTCACGCGGTGGCTTCTCGCACGACTCGGCTTCTTCTTCACAGGTTTGCCTTGCTACTACAGCCCACTTGCTCAAGCTCCTTGGATTTGATCACGAAGCCCTCCAAAACTTGAGACTGCTTCGACCTTGAACCTTTCTACAATACTCCGTGGAATGTAGACCCCTTGAGTCTTCAAAAATTTCCTCTTCAACTGATTGAAGCTATCTTTCCTTCACAGGTGAGTGTTGGATTGATTTTCTTCGTAATGTAGGCTTGAGGATTAATCTTGAATGACTTGAGAATATTTTAGGTTACGGTTCAAATGTTTGCTTGAATGTTCGTGGTTGGGTAACCTTCTCTCGAGTCATTCCTCGGCCTTTTATAGTGATCTTTCAAAAATCTGCCCGTTGAAGAGATAGGCTTATTTTTGAAAGTCACTTGTGGTCGTTGGCTTGTCTTGTTGCGATCCTTGGAATTTCCATTTCCTCGTATAAATGATTCTTGACTTTTCGAGTTCGACATGGTGCAAGTGCTTCCCATTGGTTTATTCCTCTTGCACGCTTCGAATCGAGCACTTCAAGAAAGGCAAGATGGAGGTATTACTTGTTTAAGTAATTCTCTTGATTTTCGGCAACGGATCTCTTTGATTGTCTTGACTTGATCGCATTTTCTTCACATTCCCAGGTGACTTGAGTCGCCTTCCAATCATTTGATGACTCCTCTGTCATTTCGATCTTGAGACTTATTTGTCTTGAGTTGACTTGACCGATACTTCACTCACCGCACCTTCAACGAGTTCCCGTTTTTTTCTTCATTGCCATACTCACCGCTTTGAAAAATGAGTCTTCCTTCTAGTCTCCGATTGTCTTCTTGCATGTTTAGGCATAGCCGACTTAACTCGGCTTGACCAAACCCTATCTATTACAATGCGTTTACAACAAAAATGGGGTGCCAACTTCCTATTCTAAGTTTTACATGGCATTCATCAAAATCTACAAAATGATTTCCCAACAAAATATTATTTCTGACATTATCTCGTTAGCTAAATTTTTTGATCTTTTCCATTCCTGTTATGTCAGTAGAACGGGGAATATTGTAGCGCACCTGTTAGCGCGTTATGCTTTTGCTTTGGAGTGTGTTGAACCTATAATAGGGAACATCCCTGAACACATTTTAAGCGTGGTGACTTCGGAAACCACCAACTAGTTATAATAGTCTTGATTTCTCTCTCAAAAAAAAAAGGCTCCATTTGAATGGAAGGATTTGAGCTATGAATTTTATATCCACAATAATAAATCCATGGAGGTTGTTTGGACCAATGTTTTTAAATCGACTGGACGGCAGGCGGTTCGGCCGGTTTAACTGGGAATCGGTCACATGTTCGGCCTGGTTTTGTAGTAAAATCGGGTGGCTAAAAAACCGTTGCCATCCAATAAAAACCGGTGAAAAATCCAGAAATCGGTGACCCAATTAACCCGGTTCAAAGCAAAAAAATCTTTTTTTTTTGGTTTTATTTAGTAAATAATTTTTTTTGTTTTATTTCAAAAGTTGAAGGAATATGTTTAATAAATTTGCATATAATTACTCCGTGTATTCGATTTACGTACATATTTGGATATTTAATTTTTTAATTTAGATTTTATTTGTATTTATATTTATTAGTTTTTTTAACATTTATAATTGTATTTATCTTGTACATGTGTATACATATATATATATATACATATGTACGGGTCAACCAGGTTTTTTACTGACGGTTAGATCGGTTGAGCCAGTGACTCAATGACCCATTTATTAATCCGGTTCGATGTATGGTCCTTGGATGGAGTTTTTTATAATGAATTTCAAATCATTTGATGCTATTTTTGGAGTTATTTGGAAGATTTTCAATTCCTTCTTATTTGGAGTCATTTGAAATCATTTCCGAAATTTTCCCCCCAAATCCAAATCCTCAAATCCAAATGCAACCTAGAATTATTCTTAGACACATAAACCGGCCAAAATATGGGGATTTATTAGGGGTAAATCGCATAAAATTGGGTTTATGTATTTACCCCCAAAATATTATATTTGAGTTTTCGACTAGTTTTTGAAGTTCCTGGCCAAATGTTGACGTTCCGCGCAAATTGGATTAAAGTTGTCATTGAGTCAATGGATGGTGGATTAAATCTCAAAAGGGATAATTATATATTTGAATAAGTTTACCCTTCGTACATTCTTAAAAAGAAATTTAGGTGAAAAACATTGCATCGTTGTTTCTAACTAGTCATTGAAGTACTTTAATAAGATTCTCTTAACCACGAGACTTCCACATTTATATAGGACACACTTCGAAATTGAAACATTATCTATCATATCTACAACTAATCTATTTTTTTTCTCTTTCACTAAACAATCCGAATCTTAATCAAGAAAAAAATATTATCATTTTAAATTTTAATTGATTTTAAGTGGTAATAAACTTTTCAAGTTTTATGATATTTTACAAACTTGATTTAAACTTGATATAAATCGGGTCCAACTTTTCATAATAATTTCCCATCTTGTAAGATATGGTTCGACTCAATGATATATAGGATTTAGATCAAATGAGAACCACATGCATGGACACCCCCAACCCCTTGCCCCCAAAAAAAAAATAAAAAATAAAAAATAAAAAAAGAACCACCTGCATGGGTGAGTTCGTAAGGACTACATAAGTGATACCAATACGACGCTGTTTTTTTTTTTAAACAAATTAATTACCAACAGAACAAAATCCGCTGGTAACTCTGAGTTTTTTTTATTTTTTATTTTTAAAAATGATTTGTACTATTATTTCAAAAATTAATTTCAAAAATGCGATATTATTTACTGACGGATGAAATTCCATGGCAATGTCAAAAAATTTAAAAAATAATATTTTTTAATTTAATGGAAAGATGAAATGACGTGTTTTGAGCACTATTTACCAACGGAAATAAATCTTTCTGTAATTTTAAAAATCTCAAAAAAATTATTTTTTTTCCATTTATTTCCTTCGAAATGGTGAATTTGTTTGCATATTCCGACGGAATATTTCCGTCATTAACTATCCATCGTTATTCTATAGGTGATTCGATGGAATAGTTATATACCAATTTTTGGCGCAACATTTACCGACCGTTTACCGACGATTGTAAAATCCGTCACAAATTTTGTCGGCAATTTGCCAATAATTTTTGCCAATAATTTTAACTCGAATTTTTCAGTATATACCAAAGGTACACCTCCGTAGGTAATTTCTTTGTGGAAATGGTACAAAATGTAAAGATGAAAAATAGCCACCTTATGTAGACACATCTTTTTAGCCTTTTTGGGGTGTAAAATGACATTCATACCCTTCTAGCATGTTTGTTTGATATTTGGATTATTTCTCTCTCTTTCACTTATGTATCCTCTTACTCTTTCATTCAAACTTTTTTTAAAAAATCGAACCTGTATTTTTCGTTTTTAAATATGCAATATGGGTGTTAAATTATAATATCGAAAAGATGATTAATTTGATATATTATACATGCAAAACAGTTTTAAAACGAAAAAGTTATGTGAAATCAAAGTTTTTTCAGGAAAAACAAAATAACTTGTTTATAATAAGTGAGAGAACTGGATGTAGAGTTATTATGACTCAATGTCGAGTCACAATAACTCGATGTCAAGTTACAGGGATGTGTGTTTTTATGCAGTTAAATTGACTCGAGGGCAAATTGAGTTTTTCACACTCCAAAACGGCTAAAAAAGATGTGTTTTAAAAAAATGGCCAAAAAATATCCTGGGTTGATGGGAATGGCTAAAAAAACCGACTGAATTTCTTTTGGTATTTCTCGAATTTCTTGAGTGAAGATTTAACGGTTGAGATTTAATTCTTGTTTTTCAGAGGTGAGATACTAATTAATTGATGTTAGGAGCGACCTTGTAATTTACATTGGGCAGTTTTAAAATCAAATAGGCAAGTTTGAGGGGGTTTTCTTCTTTTCCTTATTCAATCCCTAGATTGCCGAAAATCTTTCAAGTTGACATTGTTGAAGAATCAAATCGAAATCTCCAATATTGAAGGTTTGTCTAATACGTTGTATGTTTGTTTGTACGGTTGATTTTATGAAAATTTTCTTCTGTAATTTGATGCATATTTAGAATTCAATGTGTGCGTTGATATTTTAGAAGAACTGCATAAGTAAGACAAATTAGATATTTCTTGCATATTTACTATATAGTTAGTGCTTATTTAGAACATATACTATGTTTTTCTATTTTTTCTGTTTTGTTTATATATTAAATGGAGTTGTTTGATATGTTCATGCATATTAATTAATTTGATGCATTCATCATGCTTTTATTTATTCCCGTCATGCATATTCACTTTATAATATTTTTAATGCATATTTGGAATATTCATTATGCCATTTATTCCAGTCATGGTTGATGCACTAATGAATTTTGTTTGATATTTTCTTGTATGCTTACTACGTATTTAATGGTTGTTTAGAACATTCATCATGTTTTTTTTATTATGTATTGTTTAATTTAGTGTTGAAATATTTTTCTATTTGTTTTAGTATGAAGATGAACGAAGAAAATGAATAATCTCATTTAGTTGAATATATGTTCCGCTCTAATTTGTAGTCCCTATTTTTTAGTGGTTGTGCATATCTCTAATGGAATAAAATCAATTAAGATTCATTCCATAAATTATGTAAGCGTTCCTTTCGTGGGTTGTTATCTATTTGTAGTCATTTACAAAATTACCGTTATTGTTAATAATATAATTAGATTATAATTATTGATGTAGTTTAATCTTGGTTATTGGCTAATTTTCGATTAATGACTAAGATTAACACTTAAGGATTCACCCTAGATATAGATTAACCCATGTAGAAGCCTTATTGAGAAATTATGTACAAAGATGGTGACAACCGTTGTTTGGAATGCTATACATGTGTATATATATTATTGTTTTTTTATTTTTTTATAAAGGGGAAACCCACAATTACTTCTCTTCGAGTGCGCATTGAGTAAACCATTGGAGTTGACACAATAACCTGCAAACCACACCAAAAATTTACACCAGACAAGCTATGTGCGGCTCGACCAATAATATAAAAAAACTTCAAGTTCCGATGTAATTGTTTTTGTCACTAAATTTTGAAGTTACCTACATAATAAAAAAATATTATTATTTTTTCCAAATTATACCGACCATTCATCAACAAATCACCAACAATTTTTAAATTTACCGGCATAAATAATGTATGTAATTACCAATAGTTTTAGATTTTGTAGGTAAATATTTACCAAGAATAATTTTATCTGCATTTTATAGTTATCTTAATACTTACCTACCTATTTTTCTGTACCTACCTATTTTTCTGTAGGTGAATTAGTTTTTTCTTAAGTGCAAATGGTGTAGATATGGAGATATTTCAACTTGAGAAGTTTGGCCTTAAGAACCCACCATACTTCACTAGGCCACCTTATGAAGGGCTTGAAATGATATATTCAATCAACATTGAATGTGATGATTTGTGTAATCTTCTGCTCCAAATTTATTTTTATTCCAAATATTATCAATACATGTCAAATGTACATTGATGATGTAGTTAATACATTTATCGCGAGTAACACAAATTTTGTATTTGTAATTATAAACATGAAAAAAATACAAATTGTATATTTATGAATCAAAAGAAATAAAAGGGGTACAATTCCTAGAATTCCTCTAATTCTTCTCTCCAAGAGCAATATTTAAAGTTTCAAAGATAGATTTGTCATTTGATCTCCTTCAAGCTTGCATTTGGTTTCCAATAACGTTAATTCGAGCGCTTGATAGTTTAATCCCGAATTAAATGCTATCTTTGAGTTGAATCCACGATGAACACCTTGAATTGCGGCTTGAACACCGTGGACTTCTTTGGATTTGGATATATTGAGTTGAGAGAATTCCACATCTTACTTAGGCTTCTTCATTATGATTTGTGTGTCTAGGAATAATGGAGAGGACCTTTATTTATATGTATATGATGGGGATTATTGCTATAATTATTGGATGGAACGGGGATTTGATTGGCCAATCATGATTTGCTTGCATATCTTGCTATAATCAAAAGATTGTGATTTGATTTGATCTCGCTTTATTTATTCACCAAAACAATGATAAATCACTCTCTTATTTGCACGATCTTGTCCTCATTGTCAAGATTGAAGATTTTGATACTTGGTAATATTTAAAAATAAATTTAGGTGTCTATAAATGCCACCTCGCGATTTGTTTAGGGACAACATGTCTTGGAGAAAATGAATCGCGAAAGCATTTCACTTGGGATCAGTTTGAGGCACATAAATAGTTTATTCCTATCTCAACGAGCTTTTCACTTAAATTTGGATTTGTAGATAATTTATACTCTTAACAAGGAGTTCTTCGTTTGAATTGGATTTGTAGATATATAGTTTATACTTTTACCAAAGAGTTTTTCATTTAAATATCAAGGAGTCTTGAGTTGAACTTGAATTTATAAACATTTTATACTCGTGTCAAGAAGTATTGTGCAACTTAAGCTCGTGCATAAGAGCTTCATTTGATTTGTAGACCTTTTATACTCATTTTGTTGGGAAAGTTATTGTATAGATTTTGATGATGCTATATAAAACTTAGATTAGGAAAGACACCATATTTTGTTGTAAAATCAACTATGTAATAGATAGGTTCTATAAGGTGAGTCGAATCAGCCATGTTGAAGATTGCAGAAGTTAACTGAAGATCAAAGTCAAGATTCAACTATGTTGCATAAGTGTCGAAGATGAAAGATCAGTCAAGTACCAAAAAGTTATCTTAGTCAGCAGAATGACAGCTAAGTCACTCCCAGATAAGTGGAGAAAACTATCAAAGGGGTTCAACAGCAAAAAGCACTCAAGAAAGCTGAAGATGTCCGCTGATAAGTAAAGTCAAATCTTTGCTGAAAGAGGAAAGAGACATACTGCAATCTTAAAGCTATTTTGCTGAAAGAGTGCAAAAGGCTGCGAACCAATGGGATGCTCCTGCAAACCTACATAGGTTCAGGAAAAGCTGCAGAGTCACTTGCTGCATAACAAGAGAAGCCAACGATCATGAAACTGGAGTTTGAAAATGCATCTATCTCTTCAACGGATATATTTTCAAACTGCCACTATAAACGTCTGAGAATTCATTTGAGAGAGCACACGAAGCAACAGACACATACCGGCAAATATATTCAAACAAAGAGCAAAATACTCTCAAGCAATACATTCTATCCTCAAGCCTAAAACTCAAAGACTATCTAACCAACACCTTCAGTGAACGGAAGAAAAACTTCAAAGCTGTTGAGAGGAAACTTGTTGAAAGACAAAGGGGTCTACAGACCCAAGGTTGAAGGAAGTGCAGTAAGGTTTTAGTTCGAACCAAGGCTTTAGATTCGTTGGAGGGCTACATGATCAAATCCAAGAATCTGAAGAAGCTGAAGTAGCAGGATTGTCGTCTTATGAAGAGCTGAGTCCCAACAGTGTAGCCACCTATGTAATCAAGTCTTGCTTGGACTATTGTATCCATATTATAACAGCTGGTACTTTAGTGGATTACCTCCAGGAGTTGGAGAAGAGTGGAGTAGATGAATTACCCCATCCTCGAACCACTATAAATTGCTTTGTGTCATTTACTTTCAACACATTTATTTCTTGCATAATTATATCTACTAATTGATGAATTTGCTAAGTCTACTGATTATAACTTAACCTAAAAAAAAGTGTTGAAAATATATATTAAAGAAAAGGGTATAAGACTTCCGCTAAAAACCAAGTTAGCTGTTTTTATAAAAAGATCACTTCATTTCACTTCACTTTTAACTTTAGCTATTTAGTGGCTGACTCTACTTTTGAGGTTGAACTAAGCTGTCCCTCAAGGACTAAGCTGACTTGCAATTAAAACTCTAATTTAAAGGATCAGAATAAAAAATTGGTTAAGTCTATTCAACCCTCCCCTTTCTAGACTTAACTCAAACACCCCTTGGAACCTACAAGTGGTATCAGAGCAGTTGGTTCAAATAACCTTCTGCGCTGGTTACTGAACTAGATCTCATTCTTTTTCAAAGATACAACACCAGCTACTTTTAAAACTTTATTTTAAAAGGTTATTATCATGGAAGCAAATCTATCTCATATTCTTATGTTTACTGTTGGGGAATTTGATGACTGAAAGATTCGCATGCAGACACACCTTTCTGCTTTACATGATGAGATGTGGTTTGTCATTGAGGATAGGCCCATACAAATTATGAAGGTGAATATAGCTGTGAGAGCTGCTGCACCCTAATCGCGAAAATCTTTTCACTATACTGCAAGTGTACAATGCAGTTTATTAAATAATGGCAAGCAAGGTCGTATTCCTTAGAGATTGAATACGAAACACTTAGGCTGTAATAACATCACGTTCTAATTTTATTGAAGCTATCGAAAATCAAGAAAGTATTATCTAATCTAAACAAATGAAATTAAAACATGTAAGTTTATAAAAACCCGAACTCCACAAGTCTTTTCAACAAATATGAAAGCAACTCTAGGCACATAATCTCTAGGCACATAATCTTAACATGCTTCTTCAATATTAAATCTAATTAATGTTTATCAAAACCAATTTATACATTTCTATGAGTTCAATTCCTAAGTTTGTTTATTCCCCCTCCCGAAGCAAATAAACAGTTGATTAATACCAATTGCTAGCATCCCTACTCAATAATTAAAATTAACTCCCCAAAAGATCTTTGGATTGAATGATTTCCCACAAACAGTTATAAGCCTCCAGACTCTATACTCGTGTATGTCTGAATTTAATTTTCGTTTGTTAGAACTCATCTCCCGAATTATGAACTAACAAATATGACATGAAAATTATTGACCAAATAATCTACAAGAAATAAGCATTCAAATTCATATAATAGAACACATAAACCAATTAAGAAAACAATTAATATAGATTTAGCATGAATCCACAGTTTTGATTATGCCCTAGGATCAGAAAGATTAACCCAACATATTTGATAACAAATTCATATACAAAGATGAAATCAAATAGTTTGACATTGTTTAAGTACAAATAAGAGATCTAAACTAAGAAAGGAAAACCCTTCTTGTTAGAATGGATCTTCCCTCCAAGCCTTTGAAACTCTTGTGCTTCCGTAGATGCGAAAGGCCTTGTGGTGCTCTTCGTAGATTAGCCCTCCTCTCTCAAGAGACTCTTGATTTGTGTAATCTTAGTGTATTTTGTGGTGCCTAATGTTGTAAATTCGTGCAAGGCCTTGGTCCCTTTATATAAATGCATTGAGAGATCACTTGTGAGTTCTGACGGGAAAAGGACACAAAAATCAGACGCATAACAGATTGCACGGCCGTATGCAGATCACAAGGCCAGGTCGTGTAAATGGTTTTGCTCTTTATTTTTGCTTCGAACACTTCAAAGGGTCATGTGCCTTGCACACGGTCGGGTCGTGTAACATGTATCTAAAATTCAAGTCACACGAACATGTAAAACCACACGAAAACAACTCACACGGCCGTGTAAGCTTCACACTGGCTAACCATGTGAGTGGGTTTTCTCCATTTTCTTCGTGTATTCGATATTCTCTTTGCATTTTTTCAATCTTGTCCGGGCCTTCCAACTAATATCTTTCTGTTTAAGCTCTGTTTCTTGTAAAAAGTTACAAGAATACGCATTATCATGCCCTTCTAAGAAAACCAAGTAAAATACACTAAATATGCGTGCAAATAAATCAATTATATATCATTTTAAGCCCCAAAATGCACGTATATTTTACACATATCACACTCGCGGCTGAAGGAGAGGCTGCAACTGTACTTGCTGCACCAAGGCCTGCTATGGTCGAAAAGCCAAGATGTGAATGGACCAATGGGGATAGAAAAAGACATGCAGAACGACACGCAAGATATGAGAAAAGTTAACTTTAATTTACGAAGGATCAGAGCAAATTAAAGAAAATAAATTAACTGTTGGTGTACAAAAATTTGAAAATTTTGAAAATGCTTGCAGGTGAAACTCTAGATTAACTGGATGCCAGATTTACAGAGATTACAAATGAGCTTTCTGCTATGGGAAAGGAGTACACACAGAAATAGATGTGTATGAAGATCCTAAGGTCGCTCCCAGCTGAGTGGGAAATGAAGGTGATGGCCCTGAGACATTTTATGGACTTGACAAGAACCTCCAACCATGAGCTATTCTCAGATTTTAAAGCTTATGAATTTGAGCTCCGAAGGAAATAGTAAGAAGAGATAGTTGTACCCAAGACAATTGTTGTAGGTCCCAAGGGGTGATGTGTAAGGTTTAGAAGGGCGAGTTGAATAAACCTTACCAACTTTTTGATTTTAGTCCTTTTAAAATATATTCAGAGTTAACTCAAATCAGCTAAGTCCTTGATGGACAACTAGGGCTTTCACAGCAAAGTTACCCACTGTTAGGAATTTTATTGTTTAGATTTTGATGAATGCCATGTAAAACTTAGAATAAAAAGTTGGCACCCCAATTCTTGTTGTAAAATGCATTGTAATGAATAGAGCGCCAAGCCGAGTTAAGTCACCACGCCCTAACATGCAAGAAGACAATCAAGATGGAAGGAAGACTCACTGCGAGACAGTGAGTATGGCAAAGAAAGAGTAAGCGGGAACTCTCATGAAGAAGCAAGCGAGATGCGGTGAGTGGAGCATCGGTCAAGTCAACTCAAGAAAAGCCAAGTCTCAAGTTAAAGTGACAAAAGAGTCATCAATGATTGGAAGTCGACTCTAAGTCACCTGGGGAAAGCAAGGAAATGCGGTCAAGTCGAGATAATCGTAAAAGAACCGTTGTACGTAAATCAAGAGATTTACTTAAACAAGTAATATCTCCATACCACCTTTCTTGGAGTGCTCGGTCCCGAGCGTGCAAAAGGAATGAACCAATGGGAAGCACCACACCGTGTCGAACTCGAAAAGGTGAAAGAACAATTCATACGAGGAAATGGCAATTCCAAGAAGCGCAAGCCATAACGATCGCAAAGTGACTTTCAAAAATAAGCCTATCTCTTCAACGGGCAAATTTTTAAAAGTTCACTATAAAAAGCCGAGGAGTTTGTTTGAGAAGAATAGGAATGACACATACGTGAGATAAACAAGCACATTAGAAAAATGAAACATTCTCAATCCTCAAGCCTACATTACGAAGTACATCAATCCAACACTCACCGTGAAGGAAAGAGAACTTCAATCGGTTGAAGAGGAAACTTTTGAAAACAAGGGGTCTACATTCCGGGAAGGATTGTAGAAAGGTTCAAGAGTTGAACCAAGTCTTAAGCTTTTGGAGGGCTTCGTGATCAAATCCAAAGAGCTTGAGCAAGTGAGTAGTAACAAGGCATTTGCCTGTGAAGAAGCCGAGTCGCACGAGAAGCCTTGGTGAGTGATCAAGGCGTCTCATCGAGTCCCTAAGGATCAAGTCAAATTTGTTGTGATCAAGACTTGTATCCGGACTGTTACCACTTTGTAAACTGATCATTACTTAGTGGATTCCTCCAGGAGTTGGAGAAGAGAGGAGTAGAAGAATTACCCCATCTTCGAACCTCTATAAAAACTTTCTTGTGTCATTTACATTTCAAACATTTAAATTCATGCACTTTTAATCGCTTATATCTCACGATAAATTTGTCTTTGTCCATTTGATAATTTATAAATACTAAATCAAGCTCTAAAATTTTGCTTAATCAAACTTAAGGGTGTTAAGTCTTCCGCTGAAAATAAAACCACACAGTTGAGTTAAATTATAGCCAACAATTTGAGTTACTCCATCAACAAACTCGAAGTCGTTGAGAGATTAACTCTTGAGTGACTAATTCGATTTGTCCATCAAGGACACATTTGTGTAGAATCAACTCTCAGAGATTTAAAAGGACTAAATCGAAAATTTGGTAAGGTTTATTCAACCCCCCTTCTAAACTTTACACTTACACCCTTTGGGACCTACACCCACTCAAGCACGGATCGAGAAATTTGTTGATGGTATAACTTAGTTGTTTTACTAACACTTAGAAATTGATTGATTTGGTTTTGTCGGTGGTAGATTTTTCACCCTTACGAGTTTTGAGCACATTTTTCAACACTTGTTTTAGCAATGTGTTGGGAAATTTATTTTTAGATTTTGATGAATGCCATGTAAAACTTAGACTAGAAAGTTGGCATCCCATTTTCTTTGTAATTTGCATTGTAATAGATAAAATGTTCGAGCCGAAATTTGAGTTAAGTCGGTATGCCTAAATATGCAAAAAGTCAATCGGAGACTAGAATGAAGACTCCGCTATGATCTTTCTTGAGTATGGCAAGGAAGAGAAGACAGAACTCGATCGAGAAGTATCGGTGAGATGCTTGTGTGTGAAGTGTGTCAAGTCAACCCAAGATAGCCAAGTCTCAAGTTGAAGTGATAGATGAGTCATCCAATGATTGGAAGGCGACTCAAAGCCATCCGGGGAAGTTGAGGAACTGATCGTCAAGTCAAGATAATCGAAAAGGATCCGTTGTACGTAAGTCAAGAAAGTTACTTAAACAAGTAATACTTCCATATCGCCTTTCTTAAAGTGCTCGGTCCCGAGAAGCGTGCAAAAGGAATAAACCAATGGGAAGCATCGCACTGTGTCGAACTCGAAAAGTGAAGGTTCATTCAATACGAGGAAATGTCAATTTCAAGGATCGCAACAAGACAAGCCAACGACCACAAGTGTCTTTTGAAAATTAGCCTATCTCTTCAACGGTCGATTTTCAAAAGAACACTATAAAAGGCCGAGGAATCAATTTGAGGGGTTACCTTTACTTTACTACCCGTACTACGAACATTCAAGCTATCATTTTTGAGTCAGAACCTATAAAATATTCTCAAGTCATTCAAGCTTAATCCTCAGGCCGAACTTGAAGGAAATCAATCCAACACTTACCCGTGAAGGAAAAGACGACTTCAATCGAGTTGAAGAGGAAACATTTGAAGAAACAAAGGGGTCTACATTCCACAAGAGGATTGTAGAAAGGTTCAAGGTCGAACCAATCTTAAGTTCTTGGTGGGCTTCGTGATCAAATCTAAGAAACTTGAGCAAGTGAGCTGTAGTAGCAAGGCAACTGCCCTGTGAAGAAGCTGAGTCGGACGAGAAGCCGTTTGTGTGACCAAGGCATCTCCAGATCGAGTCCCAAAGGATCAAGTCATTTGTGTGATCAAGACTTGTATTCTGGATCATTACCACACACAAAGATATATCGATCAATACTTAGTGGATTCCTCCAGGAGTTGGAGAAGAGAGGATTAGAAGAATTACCCCATCTTGAACCTCTATAAAATTTATTGTGTCATTTAAATTTCAACACTTCAATTCTTCGCATATTATCTTATATCTCTGATAAATTTGCTATCCAATTGACATTTAACAAAGTTCTAAAACCAAGTGTTAAAACAATCTTAAACCAAATTCAAGGGTGTTAAGTCTTCCAATGAAAACATATCACAGTTGAGTTAAGCTTTAGACTAAGCGGTGAGTTATTCTATCAACGGCTCGATCAGTGTTGAGTGGCTAACTCTCTTTGGTTAACTAACTTAGCTGTCCATCAAGGACTTAGTGTGAAGAATTAATTTCGAACGCAATTTAAAAGGACTAAATCGAAAAATTGGTAAGGTTTATTCAACCCCTTCTAAACCTTACACTCACACCCATTGGGACCTACAAGTGGTATCAGAGTGGTTGGTTCATTGAGCCTTCCGCATTGGTTACTGAACTAGATCTTCAATCTTTCAAAGTTTGCTTAAGCACTTGATCTTTCAAAACTCTTTTATTTAGCAAAGTTACTATCATGGAAGCAAATTTGACACGCATCCCTATGTTCACAATTGAGGAATTTGATGATTGGAAAATTCGTATGCAGGCTCATCTATCAGCATTACACGACGAAATATGGATAGTAATAGAAGATGGGCCACTACAAATTTTAAAAGTGAACACAACTGCAAGGAGAGCTGCTGCAGCTGAAGGAGAAGAGGATGTTGCTCCTAGACCAGCTATGGTTGAAAAACCCAGAGCTGAATGGACAAATGATGATAGAAAAAGATACAACCTAGACAATGTGGCCAAGGACATTCTTTACAAGACTTTGGACAAAGCTATGTTCAACGAAGTCAAATCATGCAAGACGGCCAAAGAAATCTGGGATAAGCTAACTTTGATTTGTGAAGGCTCTGAGCAGATCAAAGAAAATAAGCTATCTGTTGCTGTACAAAAATTTGAAAATTTTAAAATGCTTGCAGGAGAGACCCTGGATCAACTTGATGCTCGATTCAAAGAAATTACGAATGAGCTATCTGCACTTGGAAAAGAATATACACAGAAGGAAATGTGTATGAAGATTCTAAGAAGTCTTCCAGCTGAGTGGGAAATGAAGGTCATGGCCCTAAGGCATTCCATGGACCTATCAAAAACATCCAACCATGAGCTATTCTCAGATCTCAAAGCCTACGAATTTGAGCTGAGAAGAAAAGACCAAGAAGAGACAAGTTGTGCCCAAAACAACTGCTCAATAGTTAAGGATGGGAAAAGAACTGAAGGCAAAGAAGTCATCGATCAGGAGGAGATTGCCTTGATGGTTAAAAGATTTAACAAGTTCTTCAACAAGAATTACAAGAAAGGCAAAGGTGAATCCTCCAGAAGACACTCAGCTCCGTCCAAGACAAGGGAAGATATGCCACCCAAAAGAGCAGAGCATCGAAAGGCCGAGTACCAAAGAGCTGAACAAAAAGTTGAGAATCTATCTTTGGCGGGCAGCAACTAGGTCACTATGCCATTGATTGCCCATATCCCGTAGTCAACAAATATAGGAATGAAGAGGAAAGAAGAGTCTTGAGGAAAGAAGACAAGAAAAAAAAAAGGCAATGTTGGTGCAGAAATCACGAGACAGGCAAGCCAAAAGACACAAAGCAGATTCGGAGAGTAGTGAAGCCGACTACTCAAGTGACTACGAAGAAGAAGCCTTGATCCATTTTAATGGCCAAAGAACAAGACCAACCTAACCAAGAAGATGAGGTACACTCTAACTCATCTCACTCAGATTCTAGTGATAGTGATTGTGACACACACACTTCATCACCCACTAATCTTTATGATTCATTAGGCAAAATGATGAAAGACTTTGAGCACATTAAATCCTCACACACACTGCTAAATGAGGAAAAATGGCTTTGCTCAAAAGCCAAAACTCACAGCTGACTAAGGAGCTGAGTACTCTGAGTCACATAGGTGATGAGAATAAAGAACTAAAGGCTGAAAATGCTAAGTTAATAGCAGAGATAGCTGCTATAGAAAAGAGGGAAAATGATCTCAAAAATGTGATTACCTCATTCACTAAGGCATATAAATCTTTGGATGATCTTATTATGAGCCAAAGAGAATGTGGAGATAAGACAGGCTTAAGATTTAATTCCTCTATGCTAAGCCAAGCTCCCAAAGTGATTTTGGAAAAAGGATCTTCAAGTAATGAAGCATCTCAAAAATCCAAAACTCCAAATGGTGCACACACATTCATTTCAAAGCACAACCACAACCAAACTGGCCTTGGTTATAAAGGAAAAGGAAAACAGCAAGTTGAGTACTTATTTGAAAGGGCGGTGAGAAGAAATCCAGCAGAGTTCCTCAGCAAATTTCAAACAGAAAGTACTCTGTAAAGAATAAACAGAGCTACCAAAAACCCCAGAAGTTCTATAAAAGGAACACATATGATGGGAATGGTAGAAACTACCCAAGCCAAGCTGATTGGTACAATGTGAAAAATCAGCAAAGATCTATGGAATACATGCCTAGATGGCAAAGGCCTAGAACTCAGCAAAGGCCATTCCAAAGGCAAAAGAGCTATCTTCAGCACACATATGCACCCAAGCACTACACACAAAGGTATCACAACTACCCAAGGAAGGCAATTGCTAAAACACACACACAGGCATACAGACAAAAGAGACAAATTTGTATGAACCCAAAACCCCAAGCAATTTGCAAAAGTAAATTATGATTATGGCACTGATAGATGGCAACCCCTTAGAGTCAAATCATTTGGCTATAGGTTGGTTGGATCATCTTACAGCACTAACCCCTCAGGACCCGGGCAAGTATGGGTACCTAAAAACTAAACTCCTTGATTGCAGGTTCAAGGAACAACTGAGTGCCAAGGAACCTGGTACATGGATAGTGGCATTTCCGGACACATGACGACAGAAACAAGAAAAATCTATCAAACTTCAAGGAGGTTAGAGGTGCAAAAGTTATATTTGGAGGGAATGAAGCTCCAGGAGAAATAAGAGGCATTGGATCCATCAAGAAAAATGGATTAGAAATCACAGATGTTGCATGTGTTGAAGGACTCAACTTCAATCTGCTAAGTATCGATCCAACTCTGTGACAAGGGCTATAATGTTGGATTCAACATGGGTGTATGCCAAATCAAGGACACTGAATCTAATGAAGTAGTGCTACAAGGATGCAGACAAAAGAACATGTATGTGGTGGATTGGTCAACTGCAACACCAAGCACTTGTCTACTAGGAAAGAGCACAGCCGAATCAAGTTGGCTGTGGCACAAGAAGCTGAGTCACCTGAATTTCAAAACTATTAACAAACTTGCAAGGAGTAATCTTGTAGAAGGATTTCCAGACTCAGTATACAAGAAAGAGAGTGTATGTTATGCATGCCAGATGGGAAAGCATATCAAATCATCATTTAAAGAAAAGACATGTCCATCTTCAACAAGAATATTGCACCTGTTACATATTGACCTATTTGGTCCAGTTGAACCAGCTAGCATAAGTGGAAAGAAATACACCTTGGTGGTAGTAGATGATTATTCAAGATACACATGGACAATTTTCATGTGTAAGAAGAAAGAAACCTTGCAGAAGCTACCACAGCTGATGAAGAGAATCCAAAATGAGAAGAGTCAAACCATCATTAAAATAAGATCTGACAGAGGAACTGAGTTTGTCAATGGAATAATAACTCAGTATTGTATTGAAAATGGTATTGCTCATGAACTATCTGCAGCAAGGACTCCACAGCAGAATGGAGTTGCAGAAAGAAGGAACATAACACTCAAAGAAGCAATAAGGATGTTTCTTGCCTCTGCTGCACACAAGAACTTCATTGTATATCAAATGGATGTAAAAAGTGCATTCTTGAATGGATTATTGGAAGAAGAAGTATATGTTGAACAACCTCCAGGATTTGAGCAAAAGACTCTTGGAGATAAAGTGTACAAGCTCAAGAAAGCTCTATATGGATTGAAACAGGCACCAAGAGCATTGTATGATACATTATCACAATTCCTGACTGAGAACGGATTCACAAAAGGCAAAGTAGATATAACACTCTTCAGAATTCAAGATGGGAAGAGTATACTGCTTGTTCAAATATATGTGGATGACATCATTTTTGGATCCACAAACAAAGAGCTATGTGATAAATTCTCAAACCTCATGCAAAGCAAATTTGAAATGAGCATGATGGGAGAGAGCGACATTCTTCCTAGGACTCCAAGTAAAAACAGTGAAGGATGGAACCTTTATAAGTCGACAAAGTACACCGAGAGAATTAATGAAGAAATTTTGGTATGGAAGAGAAGTCTTCTCGTAAAAATACCAATGAATACGATCAAAATGGATATGGATGCGGATGGCAAGCACTGTGGATCAAACAAGATCTGAGCACTTATTGGATCACCGCTATATCTCACGGCAAGTAGGCGGACATCACCTTTCTTTGTAGGTGTATGTGCAAGATTTCAATCTGCTCCTAAAGAAAGCCACATGATGCATGCCAAGAGAATATTGAGATATTTAATGGGAAGCCAAGAAGTTAGCTTATGGTATCCAAAGGAAGGTGGATTCAAGCTAATTGGTTATTGATTCGACTATCTTTGGATGTAGAGTTGACGGGAAGAGTACTTGTGTACATGTCAAATGCTTGGAAATAGGCTAATTTCCTGGTTTAGCAAGAAGCAAAATTCAATAGCCACATCCACAGGTGAAGCGAGAATACATAGCTGGCAAATTGTTGTTGTGCCCAAGTCTTATGGATGAGACAAAGTGAGAGACTATGAAGTTGAAGAAAAGGAAATTTCAATTATGTGTGATAACACAAGTGCAATTGCAATCACTCGAAATCCCATGTTACACTCAAGAACAAAGCACATTGATGTCAGATACCATTTCATAAGAGACCATGTTGAAAAGAAGGACATCACCTTGGAATACATCTCAACTGATAAGCAGTTAGCTGATATATTCACAAAACCATTATGTGAATCAAGATTCGAAGAACTCAAGCATGAATTAGGGTTAATTGAGCTGAGTTGACACTCAGAAGACTCAAGGAAAAGAGATGGAACATGAAAAGATGGAAAAAGAACGGAGCTCTTGAAACAACTAAGTGAATCAGCTGTATCGGAAAGTTAGCTGCAACGAGTTGGCTGACAACTGAGTCACGATGTGAATAGAGAGAAGAAGAGTTGAATCAACTAAGAAGCAAGCTGAGTCGCTTATGAGCAAAGTGACAAAAACACAGTCGTTTCTACTAAGCGGGAATGTTTTTAAGAATGAAGTCAGCATAATTATGACGTGTACAGTCAAAAGGTGCATACCAAGCTTATGATTGGATATAAATGCTGCCGCATTAAATGCGAGAAATTAAATGTTAATCGGCGTGCAAAATCTGAGCCGTTGATCTTGATCAAATTTCAAAAACCGTCCGCACGTCCTTTCATAACCCATACATATACCATTTCGTCCGTTTTTCTCTCACTTTACACAAACTGTTCATCTCTCTCCAAAGCAAAGAAAGAAAATTTTCTCTCGAAACCCTACAGATTTTCAAAGCACTTTTTCAAAGTTTCGTTCGGTAAAGCTTCAACAAATGGCATCTACTTATGATTTGTCAAGTTGGGAAAACAAATCCACACTGGTTCTACCGTGGATTTTGAAGGAATGATCAAACAAGGGTTCGACGAAACCCTTGTGAAGAAAATAGCTGAGAAAGTGGAAAAGTCTGGGCTGAAACCCTTTCTCACAATGGAGTTTCAAATGACCTACGTGGAGGAGGTCGCGCAGTTCTATGTGAATGCTGAAGTTCACGACGAGGGCATCAAGTCCTCTATTCACGGGAAAGAAATCACAATCACTGCCAATGATTTGGCAGAGCACTGTTTGCTACCGGCGGAAGGAGTGCCGGAGATCTATGAGGCTGACGTAAACCTAGCTGCTGCATGGAAGGAAGTGGCCAAACCTTACTATGCTGCGAAGGTTGTCTACGGTGACAAGAAGTCTCTTTGAAGGAAGATTACCACAAGCTGTTGGATATTGTTGCCAAGTGCGTAGACATCAAATTTGGAAGCTTTAATCAGCTGTCTAAAACCAAGCTGATCGTGATGGCTGCGATCATGGAGGAGAAGAAGGTAAACTGGGTTGAGTTTGTATACAGCAGACTCTGCCAAAATATTAGGAATAAGTCCTTCAAAGCAGATGGATCGTTCGGAGGATCCTTGGGATATGGACTGGTGATTGGCTGGTTGATGGAGGTGAAAAGTGTTCCTCTCCGACATGGAAAAGCATTCCATGTTAACAAAAAGATGTTCCGATCAAATCTCTCCAGAGCACAGAGGAGAGCTTATTCCAAGAGAGCGGAGACACAAGTGAGGGGGACTCGGTGACCACTGAAGAAACAATTGTCTCCTCCCTCTCAAGAAGAAGATCGCGCCCTGCAGTGCAAAGAAGAAGACCGATGTCCCCGCAACGAAGAAAAAGAAAACCGCACTTTTGCCCCCGCGGTGAGTCACTGCCCCCTGCAGTCGTGTCTCATGCTCCTGCAGCCACAATGGAGAAGGAACCATTAATCCCTTCTCCAGTGATTAAGAAGAAGATGACTGTCACAACAAGGAAGGCAGCTGCTTCCAAGACAACTGCGAAGGCATTTACCTTCGACGAACCAGAGGAAGTGGAATCAGATATTCCTCTGGTGAAAACCAAAAGAAGAAGAAGAATCTTCAAGCACTCGAGCTTGAGAAAATCATTTGAGTCCGCCACTCGGCCCTAGAGCAGATTCTTTGAGATGGCCGGAGAAGTAGAGTCTCCAGAAATTATAGATGAAACAACCAAGTCTGCTGAAGCCGATCAACAGAGGCAAGTTGAAGGACCAGTTGTAGACAGAACAGCTGAGGAACAAGGAGTAGCTGAGACAACAGAATCCCCTGTTGATGTGACTATGTCTCCACACATCCCCTCGATCTTTCTTTGAAGGAGTTGAGCGACAAAGTATGTTGCCTTCTATTCACGAAAAGGAAGGGCAACGAGGAGATGATGATAAAGAAGATGATGATCGATGATACTATCCCCACCATATCCGGACATCCAAAATTGTCTGCGAGAATGGAGGAAGTGGAAGCCGAGTCGATCAAGGGAACAGTTCAAAGACACGAGTTTATTGAACAAGAAGAAGAAGCGATGAATTTCCTCGGTTTGACCACGGTGGTCAAGCTAATGGATGAAGAAAGCGCATAGATATCTTGCGCAGATCTTCAAAGATAAGGAGAAGGAGAGATCGCAGGGAAGTCAAGCTCGTAAGAAAGCGATATCTATCCTCTAATCGGAACCACCGATCATACTCATCCACATCTTGATATGCTTTCGAGAGAGCGATGAAGATCCGGACCCACCCCGCTGCGATCAAGAATTTGAGATGCGGCAAGCCATGCGCGGGAATCCAGGATCGTACATGAGCAACAACTGATTGAAGGCCCTGGGGAATCTTCCAAATCACAGCTGGAGATTGATCCTATGGGAGTGGTGTAGCGGATTGCAACTGTTGTTGCTGCTACCACTTCCCCTGCTCACTCTGATGAAGGCATTAAGGGAATTAGCGATGAAACTGGGAACTTGGGGACCCAAGTCGAGCCAACCGCTACTGAAGGTGTTTTACCACCTGCCCCAATGGCCGATAACTCATAGGATACAGTAGGGAGTCCGGAGAAGAGTGACCCCATTCCAAGTCACTCACCGGTGTGTGCCGGGGGAAACTCTCTCCACTGCAGCTAGGTCAGAGAATGCTGCAGCTGACCCCATAACGAATCTAAGAGGCGAAGTGGAGAAGGAAAAACAAATAGACACAACAAGTTGTCACTGACGAGGCTCAGACAATTGAGACTGTCTCAGCTGAAGTGCCAACTGCTTTGAAGGCCAATGACGCCTCTGCAAAAGAGAGGCACATGATGGATCTGCCGCCCGGGAGTTAACACTGGCAATGAAAGTGCAATCCATGGAGTTGAGACTCCGGTGGATGCCACCTCTCGAAGACCCTAAGACGGTTGAGTGCAGCCGGAAGGGATTGTCAAGGCCTTGCTGCGATTGAGATTGCGGGGAGGTAGTGAAGGCCAACGGGAGGTTGAGACTTCCGGGGTAAAGAGACGAATACGTAACATCCCTCCTACTATCATTGATGCATCCGAGAAGGAGATAAGTGCCCTTCACGATTCCCAAGACAATCCTCGATGTAACATTTCGGGATCTGAAGGTGAAGATGAAGCTGAGTCATCCCCACCGCAAATCCAAAAGACTCGAGTTGAGGATGTTCTCCAGGCACGAGTAAGTCCGATCTTAAGGCTACTCGCCAAACTTTTAATTTCGATGATGAGCCACCTCTCCAAATCTCATCATCTTCCAATGACGCCACTGATACGGCCGAGGACCTGACAACTCAACAGGAAACACCAGCTGAGACCGACGAAGCTGTTGAGACAGGTGAGGCTCAGCCAGCTGGGTCCATTCCACAACAAACCCCAGCTGAATCACAGTCAACTGCACAGCCTCCCAAAGCTGCAGCAGAATCAACACAACCGGGCACATCACAACCACGAGTTACCGTTGAACAGATGCCCTATGTCCATGATGATGCTTTTGAAGAAACGTTCCCCTTCTCACTAGAGCTGCCTGTTCTTGATGACGAATCAGCTAGAGATCAACAACGTTTCCATAGACCAGATCCAGTTCTTCCCACAGATACCATCGTTCTAGCAGATTTCGACTTTGATGCTGCTTGGCCTCCAGCCGAGACGGAGGTGACAGCTGAGGTTAGAGAAGTCTTCAAGGCGATTTTTGCAGAAATAGAGAAGATGGAAAGGCACCAGGCCTCCCTGGACATGAGGCTGGATAACAGAGATGCTAATCTTACGGCCGATCTACGTGGGATAGTAGTCAGGATCCGGGAATGGTGGCAACAACATCAAACAATGCGTCTGGAACAAGTTCGATACTTCAAAGCATTGTACAATAAGATGCTGATCTGGAGCGCTGATAATGCTGATATGAAGAGAAGAATGCAAGAAAACATTGATAGAATGCATAAATCTCACACCACGGAAATGGAACTGCTGCGCAAATTTCATCGAAAAGAACTTCTGCGAGTGGAAGGAAACATGAATACAAAATTCAGCCTTCTTATGGCTGAAATGAAGTTGGTGACAGCCGAATCGAAAGCCACCCGCTCAGAATTTCG
The DNA here is from genome assembly GCA_016081115.2 of Rehmannia glutinosa. Classification (NCBI taxonomy): domain Eukaryota; kingdom Viridiplantae; phylum Streptophyta; class Magnoliopsida; order Lamiales; family Orobanchaceae; genus Rehmannia; species Rehmannia glutinosa. The sequence goes on from CM071926.1 coordinate 85,605,102, forward strand.
AGCAGCATACTCCGTAGCAGAATCCAAGCAGAACTCAGCTATCAGTTAAGGGAAAGACAGCTGAAGAACAGAGAAGAGAAAATAAGGGAAAATCTGTTAAGGGGGAAGGTTCGAAAGACATGACTTTAATGGTTGCTAGAACCCCTCAACAAGGACTTGTCATAGCTGACATAATCAGCAAACTTCCAGTGACTCTGCCGCTCCAACACTCGATGTGCCCATGTCCGAGAAAAGGAAAATAGTAGAAGCAGAGATGACGGAGATTGAAAGAAAAATGGATGCCCGTGCAATGGACATACTGAAACAATATGGAGGCATTCCGGCAGGAAGAGACACTGATGCCATTTCAGACGTCGGAACCGAGCCGAGATCCATTGATGAATTCAAGACGCTCGCATCCGAGGGATACTTCGAGAACATGACCATGGCCCAAGCCTGGGACTTGTATAGGGAAAAAGGCCTCAAGCTATGCGAAGAAGCTGAAAGGCAGCAGACTACTGGCAGTCGCTCTGCTGATCACTCTGCTGGTCACTCAGCTAGGAAGAAGAAGGCCCCAGTACAATACACACCCAGAGGAAGAGAAAGAAGCAGTGGAGGAAGAGGTTTCAGACCTAGACCTCTACCCAAAAATATAGAATACATAGATCCAGGGAAGAAATGAGGGATCTATTGGGCTGGTTTGTGAAGTAGCCAACTTGCAAGTGGCCAAGAACAATACCGAGTATGTAAAGAGAATCGAAGAAGAAAATAAAAGACAAAATCAGCTGTGGGAAGAAAGACAAGAAAGAAAAAGAAGAGATGAAGCTGCCAGAAAAGCCTATGAGAAAAAAGCGGTGAAGAAGAAGAAGAGAAAAAGGTCGAGGAAGACACGGTGATGATGAAGAAAGAAGGAGGCGGCGAAGGAGATGAAGTGTTCTTTGTCCACCCTTCATGTAATTTACTATTGTAAATACATAAGTATGTAAGTCTTCTGAACATTGAATAAGAAATCTGTAATTTCTCTATTTTTTGCGTAGACATAGATGTTTGCTCTGATACACTTTGTAAATAGTTGTGTAAAGGACAAGAATGTTATGATCAATAAGCATTGATTCTACGCATACATTCTCTTCATTCTTGCACTCTCTGTATGTATCGTGATATTTACATTTTGTATGTATGCTTTAAGTTTTGGCATCATCAAAAAGGGGGAAATTGTTGGGAAATTTATTTTTAGATTTTGATGAATGCCATGTAAAACCTAGACTGGAAAGTTGGCATCCCATTTTCTTTGTAATTTGCATTGTAATAGATAGGGATGTTCGAGCTGAGTTAAGTCAGCTATGCCTAAATATGCAAGAAGTAAACTGGAGACTAGAATGAAGACTCCGTTGTGATGCAGCTGAGTATGGCAAGGAAGAGAAGACAGGAACTCGACTGGAGAAGTATCAGCTGAGATGCATCTGTGTGAAGTGTCAGTCAAGTCAACCCAAGATAGCCAAGTCTCAAGTTGAAGTGACAGATGAGTCATCCAATGATTGGAAGTTGACTCGAAGTCATCAGGGGAAGTTAAGGAAGCTATGATCAAGTCAAGACAATCGAAAAGGATCCGTTGCCGCACGAGAAGTCAAGAAAGTTACTTAAACAAGTAATACTTCCATGTTGCCTTTCTTAAAGTGCTCGATCCCGAGAAGCGTGCAAAAGGAATAAACCAATGGGAAATCGCACTTTTGTGTCGAACACGAAAAAGGGAAGGTTCATTCAATACAAGGAAATGTCAATTTCAAGGACTGCAACAAGAAAAGCCAACGACCACAAGTGTCTTTTGAAAATTAGCCTATCTCTTCAACGGGCAGATTTTCAAAAGAACACTATAAAAGGCTGATGAATCAATTTGAGAAGGGGTTACCTTGACTACGTACTACGAACATTCAAGCTATCATTTTTGAGTCTGTAACCTAAAAAATATTATCAAGTCATTCAAGCTTAATCCTCAGGCCAGAACTTCGAAGGAAATCAATCTAACACTTACCTGTGAAGGAAAGACGACTTCAATCAGTTGAAGAGGAAATATTTGAAGAAACAAAGGGGTCTACATTCCACAAGAGGATTGTAGAAAGGTTCAAGGTCGAACCAATTTTAAGTTCTTGGAGAGCTTCGTGATTAAATCCAAGAAACTTGAGCAAGTGAGTTGTAGTAGCAAGGCAGCTGCCCTGTGAAGAAGCTGAGTCGGATGAGAAGCCAGCTGTGTGACCAAGGCATCTACAGACTGAGTCCCAAAGGATCAAGTCATTTGTGTGATCAAGACATGCATCCGGGGTGATAACCACTTTGTACTCTGATCAATACTTAGTGGATTCCTCCAGGAGTTGGAGAAGAGAGGATTAGAAGAATTACCCCATCTTCGAACCTCTATAAAATTTATTGTGTCATTTAAATTTCAGCACTTCAATTTTGCATATTATCTTATATCTACTGATAAATTTGCTATCCAATTGACATTTAACAAAGTGCTAAAACCAAGTGTTAAAACAATCTTAAACCAAATTCAAGGGTGTTAAGTCTTCCATTTGAAAACATATCACGAGTTGAGTTAAGCTTTAGACTAAGCGGTGAGTTATTCAATCAACGGCTCAGTCGAGTCTGTTGAGTGGCAAACTCTACTGGTTAACTAACTTAGCTGTCCATCAAGGACTTAGCTGTGAAGAATTAACTCTGAACGATTTTAAAAGGACTAAATCGAAAAGTTGGTAAGGTTTATTCAACCCCCCCTTCTAAACCTTACACTCACACCCCTTGGGACCTACACAATGGTTATTACCAGCAGACTTAAGCAAGTTTAACTTATCAGTACTTATAAAATAAAGCAAGAAATAAAGTATGCTGAAAGGTAAATGGACACAAGTAGTTTTAAGTGGTTCGAGGATGGGGTAATTCCTCTAGTCCACTCTTCTCCAACTCCTGGAGAAATCCACTTAGTAACTTAAGTTTGGTTACAAAGCAATTATCAATCCGAGACAACTTTGATCACACAACCTGCTGCTCCTGGGACTCATCTTCTTCACAAGACAACTGTCTTGTTACTTCAACCTCCTTCAAACCATTGGACTTGATCATTTATCCCTCCAATAGGTTCAAAGCACCGGTTCGATCTGGAACCTCACTACTTCTCCTTCAACCTTGGAGAGTAGACCTCTTTGTTCTTGAAAACAATTTTTCTCTTCAACAAATGAAGTAATCTTTCCTTCACTGAGTGTGTTGGATTGAGTTCCTTCGAAGTTAGGCTTGAAGATTTCTTTGAAAAGTTTGAGAGATGTTTTTTAGGTTATTGCTTGATTATTTGTTTGCTTGCTTGTAGATTGGGTAATCTTCTCTCACTTGCTTCCTCAGCTTTTTGTAGTGCACATTTTCAAATCCCACTCGTAGGTTGTTGACTTGTCTTGTCTTGCAGCATTGATGTGGATCGTACCATGAATTAAATGCTCTGCATCATTTCCTTAAACTCTGTAGGTTTTTTGGTACATCTCATTGGTTCCTTACCTTTTGCACTCTTCCAGCAAAACAACTTTATTGCTGGTAGTCTGACACATGCATATTCCCAGCAAAACTTTGACTTGTCTTGACAATGAATCTCTTTCAACGTTCTTCACGTTTTGTCTAATGCATATCCTTTTGACATCATATGCCAATTATTTTAGAATGACTTAGCTATCAGTCAGCTGATTGAGACATCTTTTTTGTCATTCGACTGAGTCTTCTCTTCACTTCACTCAACTGACACACAACTGGGTCTTGACTTCAATCTTGATCGAGTCTTGTAATCACCAACTTTGTGGTGTAGGTCCCGGGGTGTGAGTGTAAGGTTTAGAAGGGGGGTTGAATAAACCTTACCAACTTTTCAAATTAGTCCTTTTAAATATTCGAGTTAATACTTCACAAATTTGTGTCCTTGATGGACAGCTAAGTTAGTTAATAGAGTTAGTCACTCAATGACTCGATCGAGTGTTGATAGAATAACTCAAATTGTTTTGACTAAAGACTTAACTTATTTGTGATTTGTTTTATTGGAAGACTTAACACCCTTGAATTTGGTTAAGTTTGTTTTAATACTTGGTTTTAGCACTCGATTGATTATCAATTGGATTGCAAATTTATCGTGAGATATAAAAATAAGATGCGAGAAATTAAAGTGCTAAAATGTAAATGACACAATAAGTTTTTATAGAGGTTCGAAGATGGGGTAATTCTTCTACTCCTCTCTTCTCCAACTCTTGGAGGAATCCACTAAGTATTGATCAATATACGAGTGGTTAAGTCCGGATACAAGTCTTGATCACACGGTGACTTGATCCTTTGGGACTCGATCCGGAGATGCCTTGGTCACTCGGTTGGCTTCTCGTGCGACTCGGCTTTCTTCACAGGCGGTTTGCGCTTTGCTACTACAGCCCACTTGCTCAAGCTTCTTGGATTTGATCACGAAGCCCTTCAACAACTTGAGACCGGTTCGACCTTGAACCTTCCTACAATCCTCCGTGGAATGTAGACCCCTTGATTCTTCAAAAATTTCCTCTTCAATCGATTGAAGTAATCTTTCCTTCACGGTGAGTGTTGGATTGATTTCCTTCGTAATGTAGGCTTGAGGATTGATCTTGAATGATTTGAGAATATATTAGGTTCTGATTCAAATGTTTGCTTGAATGTTCGTGGTTCGTAACCTTCTCTCGAGTTATTCCTCGGCCTTTTATAGTGATCTTTCAAAAATCGCCCGTTGAAGAGATAGGCTTATTTTTGAAAGTCACTTGTGGTCGTTGGCTTGTCTTGTTGCGATCCTTGGAATTTCCATTCCTCGTATGAATGATTCTTGACTTTTCGAGTTCGACATGGTGCGAGTGCTTCCCATTGGTTTATTCCTTTTGCACGCTTCTCGAACCGAGCACTTCAAGAAAGGCGAGTATGGAGGTATTACTTGTTTAAGTAATTCTCTTGGTTTCGTGCAACGGATCTCTTTCGATTGTCTTGACTTGTTGCATTTTCTTAACATCCCCTGGTGACTTGAGTCGACTTCCAATCATTTGATGACTCTTGTCACTTCAACCTTGAGACTTTGTCTTGAGTTGACTTGATGATACTTCACTCACCAGTGCATCTCATTTGCACCTTGATCGAGTTCCCATCTTCTCTTCTTTGCCATACTCATTTGCCTTGCAATGAGTCTTCCTTCTAGTCTCCAGTTGTCTTCTTGCATGTTTAGGCATAGCCGACTTAACTCACTCGACCACCCTATCTATTACAATGCGATTTACAACAAAAATGGGGTGCCAACTTCCTATTCTAAGTTTTACATGGCATTCATCAAAATCTACAAAATAATTTCCCAACAATTTCCCCCTTTTTGATGATGCCAAAACTTAAAACATTCATACAATTATTTAAAAAGAAAGATACATACAGAGAAATGTAGAACCACATAACGTATGTTTAGAATCGTTCTTTTATTGATCATAACATTCTTGTTCTTTACATAGTCACATAGAGTGTATCGAGCTTAAGCCAAAAAAATTGTATCGAGCTTAAACGGGGCTTAGACTAACCATGTCGTTTCTATATCTACTCACGTATAGAAATTGCATAATTTTATTCAATGTACTGAGAAGACTTACATAAAGTGTATTTACATAGTAAAATACATGAAGGGGTGGACAAAGCAACACTTCATCTCCTTCGCTCCTGCCTCCTTCTTTTATCTTCTTGACTCTGTCATCTTCGACCTTTTCCTTTTCTTCTCATCTTCACCGCTGCCTTCTTTTTCTCATACGCTTTAAGGCGGACTTCATCTCTTCTCGTCTTTCTTGTCTTTCCTTCCATAGCTGAGTTTGTCTTTTATTTTCCTCTTCAATTCTCTTCACATACTCAACATTGTTCTTAGCCACTTGCGTTGGTTGGCTACTTCGTCAAATCCAACCCAATAGATCCCTCCTTTCTTGCCTAGATCTATGTACTCAATGTTTTTGGGCAGAGATCTGTCTGAAACCTCTTCCTCCACCATGCGCTTCTTCCTCTTCGCCCTGCAGGCGTATTTATCTTGGGGCTTCTTTTTCCCAATTTGAGTGACTAGCATAGTGACCAAGCAGAGGATTGCCAGGTGGTTTCTTTGCTGTCGGCCTTCTTCACATAGTGTGAGACCTTTTTCCCAAGACAAATCCAGGCTTGAGCCATGGACATGTTTGCGAAATAACCTTGAGATGCGGCGTCTTAAATTCATCAACAAATCTTGGCTCGGCCCGCATCCGAAATGGCATAGGTGTCTCTGTCTATTGGAATGCCTCCATGTTGTTTGAGAATATCTATAACTCGGGCATTCATCCTTCCTTCCACTTTCTTCATCCCCTGTTTCAATTTGTCTTTCTCTTTTCGACCATTGGTACAAACAGTGTTGGAGTGGTGAGTCATGGGAGTTTTTGATAATATCACCGTGTGACAAGACCTTGTTGGGGTTTTAGCAATCATCAAGGTCACATCTTTCGAACCTTCCCCCTCAACAGACTTCATTTTCTTTCTCTCTTATTACTTCCTCATTGTCTTTCCCTTCACAATCGCTTCCTCCTTCTTAGCTTGAGGATCCTTCTTCGGGCTTTTTAGGTATTCCTCTTCCCCTTTTTGGCATCATCAAAGGAGAGAGAAACCCTGGAAACAAGCTAGCAAGCAAGAAGTTGAGTCTGCGATAGTTGAGTTCGTCAATCTGGCTGCGGAGTAAGCCGCACGAAACTCGGAGCGGGTGGCGTTGGATTCACCTTGCTACCAACTTCATCTCGGCCATGAGGAGATCAAGTTTCGATCCATATTCTCTTCCACACGCAGGAGCTCGTTCTTATTATGTTCACGCAACAACTTTATCTCGTAGTATGAGATTCATGCATTTGTTCAATGTGCTCTTGCAATTTTGTCTTTGCATCGGCATTCTCGGCCCCGGACTAACAACTTGTTGAACAATGTCTGAAATATCGAGCTTGTTCACACACATTGTTTCTTTGTTGTTGCCACCACTCACGGATCCTGACTATTATGCCTCTCAAATTAGCAGTAACGTTGGCGTCCCTGTTATCTAGCCTCATGTCCAGTGAGGCCTGGTGCCTTTCCATTTTTTCTATCTCAAGCAAATAAGGCTTTGAACACGTCCCTAAATTCAGTTGTCACCTCTTTTTTGGTGACGCAAGCAAAGATGTCAAAGTCATAGTCAAACTAGAACAATCGTGTCTGATGGAAAAACAGGATCAGGTCTGTGGAAGCGCTCATGATCTTTAGTGGTTCTTGGGAGGTCGTACCTCCAGAGAGAAAGGAAATGATTCTACGAAAGGATCATCACGGGCAATCGGAATTGTTCAATGATAATTGGTGCTCGTGAAGTCCCTTGTGGAGTCGAACTCGCTGCGACTTGGGGAGCTGCGCGAGTGGACTCTGTTTTTGGTGTGGTCATTGTGAAGTCGACCCGACTTTGCCGAGCCTCTCACTGTCTCAACATCTTCGTCGGTCTCATTTGGTTTTCCAAATGAGTTGTAGTCCTCGGCCTTATCGAGCGTCATCGGACGATGATGAGATTTCCATGGGTGGCTCATCATCAAAGTTGAATGTTTGGCGAGTACTCTTGAGGTTAGACTTACTCGTGGTTGGAACATCCCTCCGTGAGTTTTGGGATCGATCACGGGGATGACTGACTTCATCGTCTCCTTCCGATCCCAGAAAGGTTACATCGGGATTATCCCCGGGAATCGTGAAAAGCACTTATCTCCTTTTTCGATGGATCAATGATAGCGGGAGGGATGTTACGGCTTCGGTTTCTCTACCCGGGAAGTCTCAACCTCCCGTTGGCCTTCATTACCTCTCGCAGTCTCAATCGCGAGGCCTGGACATCCCTTTCGATAGTGTCGATTGTCTTGGGGTCTTTCGAGGTGGCATCCATTGGAGTCTCAACTCCATGGATTGCACTTTCATCGCCAGTGTTAACTCCCGGGCGATTCCGTCTCGTGCCTCGACCGCATCGCCATCGGCGGCGTTAGCTAGCTGGCAGAGCGGTTGGCACTTCAGTGAGATAATCACAATTGTCGAGCCTCGTCGGTGACAACTTGCTATGTATTCTCGTGATTGTTCCTTCTCCACTTCGCCTCCTAAATTCATTGTGGAGTGGTGCAGATCCTCCGACCTTGCCGCAGTGGGAGGGAGTTTCCCCCGGTGGCACACCAACCGAGTGACTTGGAATGGGGTCACTTGTCTCCAAACTCACTTTCCCACCGAGTATTCGGCCGTTGGGGCGGGTGGTAAGACACCTTCATTGGGGTTGGCTCGATTGGGGTCCCCACTACCCCAGGTTTCATCGCCATTTTCCTTAACACCTTCCTCCGAATGAGCTGGGAAGTGGTGGCATGATAACAACGGATGGCAATATCCGCACCACTCCCATATGATCTATTTCATTTGTGATTTGGAGGACTCTCCGGTCCCTCCATCATTCTTTGCTCATGTAGGATTCGGACTCTTGCATTGCTTGCTGATTTGCAACGCGGCGCAAGGTGAGGGTGTCGATAGGACGTCAAGGTGAGGGTGTGTATGATCGGTGGTGCGGTGAGAGGGCAGATCTTTGGCCTTCTCACGTGCCTCTGCGTCCTCGGATGCTTTAGCCCGTTCGTTTTTTTTTTCGAATCTGTAGTATATTGATGCAATTATCCTCATCAAGGGCTTGTAGCATTGTGTCCACCTCAAGAAACCGAAGAGTTCTTCTTCTCTCAAGCCAATGAACTCGGATTTTCAAACCGCACTCTGGATAGGCTCGAACTTCCATTTTCTCCACTCTCACAGACGATTTTGGATGTCGGATACAATGGAGAATACATGATTACATCGTCTTCATAATTCTCTTGCTTTGGCCCTCGTTTCCGGGGATTAAGGGTAGCGAGACCATTGCTCAACATCCTCGGTAGCCCCTGTTACGGTGGAGAAACAACCACTGTCAACAGGTGATTCGATTGTCTCGGCCATTCATTGTTTCACTCGGTACATTGCTCGTCTACAATTTGGTCTTTGAGTTGCCTCGTTGATCGGCCTCAGCAGACTTGGCCGTTTCATCGATCACATCCGGAGACTCTACTTCTCCAAAGTAGTCTCGGGTATCTTCTCCGGTGAGTGGTCGACTCGGCCCGGTTTCTCAAGCTCGGAATGCTTGAAAATTCTTCTTCTTCTTTTTGTTTGTACCGAGAGGGATTTGGTTCGGATAAGGTTTCTTCCGAGTCCGGGCGGTGGGGGGTCTTTGTTGTCTTCTTCGAGGAGCCGCCGTCTTGGCTTATCGATTCTTCTTTTCTTGACGACCGGGAGAAGGTATTTGAGATTCCATCTCGGGCGGCGCGGCGCGACATCACATGCTGGGGCGGGGTGACTTGGCTGCAGGGGCGGGAAGCGATTTCTTTTTTTTTCTTTGCGCAGGGGCGTGATCTTCTTATACTTGCAGGGGCAACCTTCTTCTTTGGTGGAGAGGAGACAATTGTATCTTTCAGTGGTGATTCCCCCTCACTGTGATCGACCCTCTTGGCGTATGCTCTCTTCAGTGCGCCGGATAGGTTTGATCCGAACATCCTCTTGTATACATGGAATGCCTTTCCATGTCGAAAAGGACTCCTTTTATCTCCATCAGTAGGCCCATCACCAGGCCGTATCTAGGGAACCTCCAAACGTTCCATCCTCCTTGAAGGATTTGGTCCCAACGCGTTCGCGAGTCTGCTTTGTAGACAAACTCATTGATTCACACTGTTCTTCAATGATCGCAGCCATTACGATCAACTTTGCTTTGGGATTGGTCAAAGCGCCAAATTTGATATCTATGCATTTGGCAACGATGTCCAGCAATTTGTGGTAGTCCTCCTTGGCTGACCTCTTATTATTTGTGTAGACTACTTTCAAAGATAGTCGGACTTGGTTACTTCCTTCCAAGCAACGGATCAGGTCAACATCGCTTCATTAATTTCGACATTCCTTCCGCCGGTAACAAGCGGTGTTCGCCAAATTCTTGGCGATAATGATGAACTCCTTTCCATGAACAGAGGACTTGATGCCCTCATCGTGAACCTCAAGCGTTCACGTAGAAGCTGTGCGACCTCTTCCACATAGGTCATCGGAAACTCCAACGTCAGAAACGGTTTTAGCCAGGCGTTTCGGTTTTCGGCAATTTTCTTCACTAGGGTGTCATCGGACCCCTGTTTCACTATACCATCGAAATCCACGTGAGACCGGTGTGGATTTGCTTTCCTAGCTTGACAAAATCATGAGTGGATGCCATTTCTCAGTATTTTACCGAACGAAACTTAGAAAATGATCTGAGGATTGAAAGGGTTTTGAGAGAAAATTTTTCTTTTGCTTTCGAGAGAGAGATGAACAGTTTTTGGTAAAGTGAGAGAGAAACGGATGAAATGGTTTAAGTATGGTTCATGAAAGGACGTGCGGGTGGTTTTTTTTGAAATGTGATCAAAATCAACGGCTTAGATCTTGCCCGCCGATTTGCATTTAATGTATCATATTTAATGCGGCAGCATTTATATCCAATCATAAGCTTGGTGTGCAGCTTTTGCTGTACACGTCATAATTATCTCGACGTCATTCTTAAAAACATTCCCGCTTAGTAAAAACGACTGCGTTTTTGTCACTTTGCTCATAAATGACTCAGCTTGTCCCTTAGCTGATTTAACTCTTCTCTCCTCGTATGTAAATACTCAGCTGTCAGCTAACTCGGTACAACTGTCTTTTCGATACGGCTGATTCACTTAGCTGATTTAAGAGTTCAGCACTTTTTCCTCTTTTCGTGTTTCATTTCTTTTCTTTGAGTCTTCCGAGTGTCAACTCAGCTCAATTAACCCTAACTCATGCTTGAGTTCTTCAAATCTTGACTCACATAATGGTTTTGTGAATATATCAGCCAACTGCTTATCAGTTGAAATATATTCCAAGGTGATGTCCTTCTTTTCAACATGATCTCTTATGAAGTGATATCTGACATCGATATGCTTTGTTCTTGAGTGCAACACAGGATTTTGAGTGATTGCAATTGCACTTGTGTTATCACACATGATTGGAATTTCCTTTTCTTCAACTTCATAGTCTCTCATTTCTTTGTCTCATCCATAGGACTTGGGCACAACTTGTTGCCAAAGCCAGCCTATGTATTCTGCCTTTCAATTTGTGGAGGTGGCTATTGAATTTTGCTTTTTGCTAAACCAGAAATTAGCCTATTTCAAGGATTTGACATGTGCTCGAGGTGCTCTTCTGTCAACTCTAAATCCAAAGATAGTCGAGTCTCGAATAGCCAATTAGCTTGAATCCACCTTCCTTTGGATACCATAAGCCAACTTCTTGGCTTCCTTTCAAATATCTCAAGATCCTCTTGTTGCAGTCATATGGCTTTCTTTTGGAGCAGATTGAAATCTTGCAGTCATCTATTTTGAGTGTAGCATCTTTGTGTTTATTGCTTGACCCAAAATCTTTTAGGTAGCCCTGCTTGCCTAACATGGTCCTTTGCTTGTTTAAGAGTTCATTCTTCTTTCTCGCAACTCCATTTTGTTGTGGAGTCCTTGCTGCAGATAATTCATGACCAATACCATTTTCAATATAGTATCGATCGATTATACTATTGACAAACTCGGTTCTCTGTCGGATCTTATTTTGATAATGGTTTGACTCTTCTCATTTTGGATTCTTTTCATCATTTGTGGTAGTTTTGCAGAGTTTCTTTCTTCTTACACACATGAATATTGTCCATGTATATCTTGAGTAGTCATCTACTACCACCAAGGTGTATTTCTTCCCACTTATACTAGCTTTGGTTCAACTGGACCAAATAGATCCATATGTAGTCAGTGCAATATTCTTGTTCAAGATGGACATGTCTTTTCTTTGAATGATGATTTGATCTGTTTTCCCTTCGACATGCATCATCATATACTTTCCTTCTTGATATCTTGAGTCGGAAGTCCTTCCACAAGATTACTTCTTGCAAGTTTGTTAATAGTTTTGAAATTCAGGTGACTCAGCTTCTTGTGCCACAGCCAACTTGATTCAACTGTGCTCTTTGCTAGTAGACAAGTGCTTGGTGTTGCGGTTGACCAATCTACCACATACATGTTCTTTTGTCTGCATCCTTGCAACACAACCTCATTAGATTCAGTGTCCTTGATTTGGCATATACCCATGTTGAATCCAACATTGTAACCCTTGTCACAGAGTTGGCTGATGCTTAGCAAATTGAAGTTGAGTCCTTCAACATATGCAACATCTGTGATTTCTAATCCATTTTTCTTGATGGATCCAGTGCCCCTTATTTCTCCTGGAGCTTCATTTCCTCCAAATATGACTTTTGCACCTCTGACTTCCTTGAATTTCGATAGATTTTTCTTATTTCTGTCATGTGCCTGGGCAGCCACTATCCATGTACCAGGTTCCTTGGCACTCACTTTGTTCCTTGAACTCCGCAATCAAGGAAATTAAGTTTTAGGTACCCATACTTGCCTGGGTCCTGAGGGGTTAGTATTATAAGATGATCCAACCAGCCTATAGCCAAATGATTTGACTCTAAGGGGATTCCATCTATCAGTGCCATAATCATAATTAATTTTGGCAAATTGCTTGGGGGTTCTAGGTTCATACATCTGTCTCTTTTGTCTGTATGCCTGTGTATGTGTTTTAGCAATTGCCTTCTTTGGGTAGTTGTGATATCTCCGAGTGTAGTGCCTAGGTGCATATGTGTCTTTGATGAAAGCTCTTATACCTTTGGAGTGGCCTTTGCTGAGTTCTAGGCCTTTGCTACTTAGACTTATATTCCATAGGTCTTTGCTGATAGTTCACATTATTCCAATCAGCTTGGCTTGGGTACTTTCTACCATTCCCATCATATGTGTTTCTTTTATAGAACTTCTGGGGTTTTTGGTAGCTCTGTTTTTCTTTACTGAGTATTTCTGTTTGGAGTTCTTTGAGGAACTCGATTGGATTTCTTCTCAGTGTCATCTCAAAGACACTCAATGGTAATTTGTTTTCCTTTTCCTTTATAACCAAGGCCAGTTTGCTTGTGATTGTGCTTTGGAATAAATGTGTGTGCACCATTTGGAGTTTTGGATTTTTGAGATACTTCATTACTTGAAGATCCTTTTTCCAAAATCACTTTTGGAGCTTGACATAGCACAGAGGAATTAAATCCTAAGCTGTCTTGTCTCCACATTCTCTTTAACTCATAATAAGATCATCCAATGATTTAGATTCCTTAGTGAATGAGGCAATTACATTTTTGAGGTCATTTTCCTTTTTTCTATAGCGATTATATCTCGCTATTAGCTTAGCATTTCGGCCTTTAGACTTTCATTCTCATCGGCCTATTTGACTTAGAGTACTCGGCTCTGAGTCGGCTATGAGTTTTGGTTCTTGAGTATCTTTGTTTTCCTCATTTAGTAGTGTGTGTGAGGATTTGATGTGTTCAAAGTCTTTCATCATTTTGCCTAATGAGTCATAAAGATCAGTGGGTGATGAAGTGTGTGTGTCACAGTCACTATCACTAGAATTTGAGTGTGATGAATTAGAGTGTACCTCATCTTCTTGGTCAGGTTGATCTTGTTCCTTGGCCATCAAACAGATCAAGGCTTCTTCTTGAGTCACTTCAGTAGTCAACTTCACTACTCTCTGAATCGGATGTGTCTCTTGACTTTGTTTGTCTCGGTGATCTCTGCAGCCAACATTGCCTTTTTCTTTTCTTGTCTTCTTTCTCTGAAGACCTTACTTTCTTCTTCATTCTTGTATTTGTTGACTACAGGATATGGACAATCAATGGCATAGTGACTTGGTTGCCTGCAGTTCAGCATAGATTTTCAACCTTTTGATCACTCTTTCCATTCTTGGATTGTCGACCCTTTGATATTCAACTTTTTGGTGCTCTCCTCTCTTGGTTGGCCTATCTTCCCTTGACTTGGAGGAGCCGAGTATCTTCGGAGGATTCGCCCTTGCCTCTCTTGTAGTTCTTATTGAAGAACTTGTTAAACCTTTTAACCATCGGGGCTATTTCCTCTTGGTCAATGACTTCTTTGACCTCGGCTCTCTTGCCATCCTTAACAATTAGAGCAAATTTGTTTTGGGCACTGTTGTCTCCTCCTGGTCTTTTCTTCTCGGCTCAAATTCGTAGGCTTTGAGATCCGAGAATAGCTCATGGTTGGATGTCTTGGATAGGTCCATGGAATGTCTTAGTGCCATGACCTTCATTTCCCATTCAATTTGGGAGACTTCTTAGAATCTTCATACACATTTCTTCTGTGTATATTCTTTTCCAAGTGCGAGATAGCTCGTTGGTAATTTCGTGAACCAAGCATCCACTAATCCAAGGTCTCTCCTGCAAGCATTTTAAAATTTTCAAATTTTTGTACAACAACAGATAGTTTATTTTCCTTGATTTGCTCGAGCCTTCACAAATCAATGTTAGCTTGTCTCGATTTCTTTAGCCGTTTTGCATGATTTGACTTTGTTGAACATAGCTTTGTCCAAGGTTCTCAGTAAAGAATGTCCTTGGCCACATTGTCCAAGTTATATCTTTTCTGTCATCATTTGTCCATTCGACTCTTGGGTTTTCAACCATATTTGGTCTATGAGCAACATCCTCTTCACCTTCATTTGCAGCTCTCCTTACAAATGTGTGTTCACTTTTAAAATTTGCGTGGCCCATCCTCTATCACTATCCACATCTCATCATGTAATCTTTGATAGAGCGAGCCTGCACACGAATTTTCCAATCATCAAATTCTTCAATTGTGAACATAGGGATGCGTGTCAAATTTGCTTCCATGATAATAACTTTTCTTTGGTAAAAAGAGTTTTGAAAGATCAAGTACTAAAACAGGACTTTGAAAAATTTGGAGATCTAGTTTAGTAACCATGCGGAAGGCTCAATGAACCAACCGCCGATACCACTTGTAGGTCCCAAGGGGTGTGAGTGTAAGGTTTAGAAGGGGGTTGAATAAACATTACCAACTTTTCAAATTAGTCCTTTTAAATATTCGAGTTAATACTTCACATTTGTGTCCTTGATGGACAACTAAGTTAGTTAATCAGCAGAGTTAGTCACTCAACTAAACTAAACTGAACTGTTGATAGAATAACTCGGCTATTTTGACTAAAGACTTAACTTGACGTGATTTGTTTTATTGGAAGACTTAACACCCTTGAATTTGGTTAAGTTTGTTTTAATACTTGGTTTTAGCACTCGAGTTGATTATCAATTGGATTGCAAATTTATCGTGAGATATAAAAATAAGATGCGAGAAATTAAAGTCTTTGGAATGTAAATGACACAATAAATTTTTATAGAGGTTCGAAGATGGGGTAATTCTTCTACTCCTCTCTTCTCCAACTCCTGGAGGAATCCACTAAGTATTGATCAATATACGGTGTGGTTAATAGTCCAAATACAAGTCTTGATCACACGGTGACTTGATCCTTTGGGACTCGATCGGAGATGCCTTGGTCACTCGGTGGCTTCTCGCACGACTCGGCTTCTTCACAGAGCAAGCGCCTTGTTATTACAGCCCACTTGCTCAAGCTTCTTGGATTTGATCACGAAGCCCTCCAACAACTTGAGACTGGTTCGACCTTGAACCTTCCTACAATCCTCCATGGAATGTAGACCCCTTGATTCTTCAAAAATTTCCACTTCAACCGATTGAAGTAATCTTTCCTTCACGGTGAGTGTTGGATTGATTTCTTCGTAATGTAGGTTGAGGATTGATCTTGAATGATTTGAGAATATATTAGGTTACAGTTTCAAATGTTTGCTTGAATGTTCGTAGTTCGGTAAACCTTTCTCAGGAGTTATTCCTCGGCCTTTTATAGTGATCTTTCAAAAATCGCCCGTTGAAGAGATATGCTTATTTTTGAAAGTCACTTGTGGTCGTTGGCTTGTCTTGTTGCGAGTCCTTGGAATTTCCATTTCCTCGTATGAATGATTCTTGACTTATTAGAGTTGTGACATGGTGCAGTGCTTCCCATTGGTTTATTCCTTTTGCACGCTCGAACCGAGCACTTCAAGAAAAGCGATATGGAGGTATTACTTGTTTAAGTAATTCTCTTGATTTACGTGCAACGGATCTCTTTGATTGTCTTGACTGATTGCATTTTCTTAACATCCCCAGGTGACTTGAGTCGCTTCCAATCATTTGATGACTCTTCTTGTCACTTCAACCTTGAGACTTGGTGTCTTGAGTTGACTTGATCGATACTTCACTCGATTGCATCTCATTTGCACCTTGATCGAGTTCCGTCTTCTCTTCTTTGTTATAGTCATTTGCCTTGCAATGTGAGTCTTCCTTCTAGTCTCCAGTTGTCTTCTTGCATGTTTAGGCATAGCTGACTTAACTAAGCTCGACCAGCCCTATCTATTACAATGTAGTTTATAACAAAAATGGGGTGCCAACTTCCTATTCTAAGTTTTACATAACATTCATCAAAATCTACAAAATAATTTCCCAACAGCTGGCTTCAACTCATCTTATACAACCCTATCTATTACAAGTTGAATTACATAGAAAATGGGGTGCCAACTTCCTAATCTAAGTTTTACATGGTATCATCAAAATCTAATCATAAATTTCCCAATAATTTCCTCCTTTTTGATGATGCCAAAACTTAAATAAATACATCAAAGTAAACAGTGCAGTAACAAAGCATGAATGTATAGAATATGTCATTTTAAGAATATATCATTCTTGCACTTTACAATCGCACTTTACAAAGCTTTTTTCAAAGTATAAACCTATACAATGTATTAGAGCTATACACATGTATCTACACAAATGTATCAGAGCTTTACAAGTATCAGAGCATTAGGGTATTATAGAGTACTTACAATTATGTGTATTTACAACTAAGTAATATACAACATGAAGGGGTTCAACTGTCTTCAACGCCTTGGCTGCTTAATTCTTCTCTCATCTTTCTCGGCTCTTCTCCTGTCCTCTTCAGCTCTCATTTTCTTTCTATCATCTTCCTCCCTCTTCTTTTTCCCATGGGCTCTTTTTGCTGAAAGGTCTTCCCTCCTCTGTCTTTCTTCTGGCTTCTTCATTTCTCATTTTCACTTCATTATTAGCAAGAGTATCTAGCCCAACCCAGTAGTTTATCCCCTTCTTTTGCGGATCAACATACCGAACATCTTTAGATTTCAGCTGTGATGGAGTACCTCTGCCTCTTACACCATGCCGAACCGTCCCCTTCCTCTATATAACTCAGCTCCTCCTCTTGGAGTGTACTGTACGGGTGTTTTGGTAGTCTGCTGACTACTTGAACTCTGCTGCATTTCAGCTGATTTGCCCAAATCAAGTCCTTTTTCCCAATACAGATCCCACGCCCGAGCTAGAGTCATATTCTTGAAATATCCTTCTGCAGTTAGAGTTTGAAATTACTCTAATAATCTTGGCTCAGATCTTGCATCAGGTAATGTAAGCTCACGAGGGGGTCTCAGAACTGGGGAATCTTTTAGTAGTCTAGCTGGGGGGCCTTCATACTTTGCTTTCAGATTTTCAATCCTCCCTTGATGTTTCTCAGCTACCTTCTCAAATTAAGCTTCAATGGCTTCTCGAGACTTCTTGAAGGCCAAATCAGCTTTGTCATCAACGGACAGATTTTGAAGCAGATGACTGAGGATAGAGGCCGTTACCTTGTTGAGGGGTCTTAGCAAGCATAATCTTCAAGGATGGCTTCTTTACTTCACTGCCTTCCCCGTTGCTGTTTGCTTCCCCCTTACTTTCACCTTTATTACTTCCTTCCCCCGTTTTGGCATCATCACCAAGGGGTAGAGCCAGCTGAGGGAATACTTCTCTTAGGAGTAGATCAAGTTTGCTGTTGGTCATGTCCATCTGAGCATGACTCTTGGAGTATTGTAGGTCCCAAGGGGTGTGGTGTAAGGTTTAGAAAGGGGGTTGAATAAACCTTACCAAATTTTCACTTTTAGTCTTTTTAAGAATTACAACAAAGTTGACTCAAATCAGCTGTGTCGTAGGGGGATAGCTAGGTAGGCTATATTCAGCTAAGTTGGTTGTTGATAGTATAACTTGGCTGCTTAAGCTAACACTTAACTTTAGTTGATTTGGTTTTTAACAGCGGAAGACTTAACACCATTTTGATTGATTAAAGCTTATTTTAACACTTATTTTAGCACTTGTTATTTATCAATTGGATTAGCAAATTAATTTAACAACAGATAAAAATATATGCAAGAAAGTAAATGATGAAAGTAAAATGACACAAGTAATTTTTATAGTGGTTCGAGGATGGGATAATTCCTCTAATCCACTCTTCTCCAACTCCTGGAGGAATCCACTAAGTAACAGATCAAGTTACAAAGTAGTTCTCAGTCTAGAAACAGCCTTGATCACACAGCTGGCTTATCTTGCGACTCAACTTCTTTACAAGACAACTGCTTTGCTACTTCAGCTCACTTTCAAGTCCTTGGATTTGTTCACACAGCCCTCCAACAAACTTGAATCTCTTTGTTCGACCTTGAACCTTTCTACAACTCCTTCAACTTGGAGAGTATACCCCTTTTCTTCTTCAAATGTTTCCTCTTCAACTGGTTGAAGTTATCTTTCCTTCACAACGTGTGTTGGATCGAGTTTCTTCGAGTTTTAGGCTTGAGGAATTCTATGATAAGTTTTAAGAATATTGTAGGTTATGCTTGCTTGAATATTGCTTGATTCGTTCGTGCTAAATTCAGTTAACCTTTTCTCAAATGTTTCCTCAGCCTTTTATAGTGCTCATTTGAAAAAAATTCCATTGAAAAGATAGGCTATTTTCAAATGACACTTCTTGTTCGTTGGCTTGTCTTTTCTTGGTCTTGTAGAGATGTGATGTTGACCTTTCCTCGTATTAAATGGCTCTGCAGCTTTACAGGGTCTGACACAAGCTTCAGTGTTTCCCATTGGCTTATTCCTTTTGCATGTTTCTGGGCCAAACACTTTATGACCTGGCAGCTTGGACATATTAATATATCCAACGCCTTGGCTTGAATAATATTTTTGACTTTCAGTGTCAGTTGTCTTAACTTAACTGCTGCTTTTACCCCTTGTGACTTGAATCAGCTCCAAACATATGGGAATGACTCAACTGTCACTTCAAATGTTAGACTTGGCTTCTTTCACTAACTTAACTCACACTTCCTCAAACTTCACACAACTATTCTACAGCTGGCTCTCCTTCAGTTGAGTCCTTGTCTTCCTTCTTAGCCATACTCAGCTATCACACAGCAGAGTCTTTACTTTAGTGTGCAGTTGGCTTCTTGCATTCTTGACTTAGCTGACTTCACTCAGCTCTTTCATTCATATCTATTATAATACAGAATTACAAGGAAAATGGGGTGCCAACTTCCTAGTCTAAGTTTTACATGGTATCATCAAAATCTAACAAATAAATTTCCTAACAATTTTCTCCTTTTTGATGATGCCAAAACTTAAACAAACAATAAATAAACAGCAAACACAAGCAGTGCAGTAACAAAGAATGTATGCTTTGAATAATCAATTTTATTGATCATAGAATTCTTGTCTTTTACAAAGCTGTTTACAACAGGTAACAAAGCTTATGCAAATATTGCATTACAAAGTGTATCTAAGCTAAGTTACAAAGAGGATAATTTATAAAAGGAAATTCTCAGAGCTATATTACAGGGAAAACTTACAGCTATGTATTTACAGCTAAGTAAAATACATGTGGGGTTTGTAGTTGTCTTCAACGCCTTGGCTGCTTCATTCTTCTCTCTTCTTCATCAGCTCTCCCCCTGTCTTTGTCATCTCTCCTCCTCTTCCTTTCCTCTTCCTCATTCTTCTTCTTCTCATATGCTCGCTTTGCAGCAGGGTCATCCCTCCGCTGCCTTTCCTCCCATTCTCGAGTAATTCTTTCGTTTTCAGTTTTCTGTATTCTAATTGCTTCAGCATTCTTGCGTGCAACCACTAAGTTAGAAAGATGATCAAATCCAGCCCAATATACGAGTCCCTTCTTCTCGGAATCCACATACTTAATGTCTTTTGGTCTTGGTCGCGGTTGACTACTTCTCCCACTGCCACCATATCTACCCCTTCCTGACTCAGCTCCCATTCCTCTGGAATGTATTGTACTGGAGCTTTTGATTTTCCAGTTGCGTGACTGTTGGAACTTGGCTGCTTATCAGCCAATTTGCACAATTCAAGTCCCTTCTCCCAATACAGATCCCAGGCTTGTGGTAGAGTCATGTCGTGGAAATAATCTTCTACTTCTAGAGTCTGTAATTCCTCTAGAGATCTAGGCTCAGATCCAGCATCAGGCATGGTAATATCTCTCGGGGGTTTTATTGCAGCATAATCTTTCCCAGCTGGAGGACCATCATGTTGTTCTCTAATATTCTGGAAGCGCACAGAGTACTTTTCAGCTACCTTCTCAAATTCAGCTTTGATGGCTTTTCTTGATTCTTTCATTACCATCTCAGCTTTCTGTTCCACAGACAGCTCTTGCGGTAGTTTACTGAGAATCAAAGCAGTGACATCTCCTTGCTGGGGGGTTTCAGCAAGCATGAGTTTCAAAGGGGGTTTCTTCAAGCTTCCTACCCCCTTTGCATATACTTCCTTCTTCGCCTCCTTGTTACTCCCTTCAGCTTCACCTATCAATTCCTTTAAGGCTTCATCTTTCCCCTTTTTGGCATCATCACCAAAGGATAAGGCCAGGCCAGGAAATAAGCCACTCAGAATGAAGTCCAGTCAGATGTTCGTTGAATTTTTCTTAATATCTGCTTTGGAGTAGGCTGTGCGGAACTCTGACCGCATGGCCTTTGACTTAACTGCTAGCAACTTCATCTCTACCATAAGAAGACTAAACTTCTGGTTCATGCTCTCTTCCAGTTTGGCAATTTCACTTTTATGTTGCAGCTGGAGCAACTCCATGTCCGACTTGTGGGATTCTTCAATTCTGACCATGAATTTCTTATGCCTCAGCTGTAATTTGGCATTATCCGCACTCCAAACCAACAACTCTGAAAATAAAGCTTTAAAGTAATGGACATACTCTAAACGCATTGCAATCTACTGTGCAGCCCATTCCCTGATGCGTAAGACAACTCCTCGAATATCTGTGCTGAGAGTTGCATCACGGTTGTGCAAACGAAGATCCAACGATGCTTGATGGCGTTCCATCTTCTCAATTTCATCACACATCTTCTTGAAAGCATTACAGAACTCGGTTGTAGAAGCCGACTCTTCTTCTGGCCGTACTGCATTGAAGTCAAATCCCATAGGCACAATCGTATCTGTTGGAATGATGGGCTCTTTCTGCACAGTGTATTTCTCATATTCTCTGGCAGATTCGACATCCATGTCTGGTAGTTCAACAATAAAAGGGAAGACATTTTCAAACAAATCATCTCTCACAAGAGGGATCCCCTGGGGGCCTTTAACTTCTCTTGTTGCAATTCATAGCTCTTTGTGCCTCGGCTGAGCCAGCATCATCGATATATAACGCAACTGTGGGAGCCTGCGATGGAGCTATTTGAGTTGTTGTTGGAGCAGTTGTGGTAGCCTGCTCAGCTGACTGTGTTCCAGCTAGAGCAGTTGTATCGGTATGCTCAGCTGACTGTGCCTCAGTTGTCTTAACAGCTACGTCGGTCTCAGTGGGTTTTCCCTTTTGAGGTAACGGGTCCTCAGCTATCTTAACAGTGTCATTGGAGTATGATGTGGCATGAGGCAATGGCTCATCATCAAAGTTGATTCTCATTAGAGCTGTCTTATCACTAACATTGCTCCGTGAATTAAGAACATCCTCAGCTTCGTCCTGCGTAGAATCTCCATGATATGTGGACTCGGCTTCATCCTCGATCCCGAGAATCGTATGTTCTTGGGAATTATGAAGGGTCTTGATCTCCTCTTCTTCGCCGGACTCCCTCAACTTGAGGAATGTTCTCGTGTTTGAGTTCCTTACCTAAGGAAGTCTCAACCTCCTTTAGGCCTTCATTACCCCAGCAATCTCAACTGCTGTGGGGCCTTCTACATTCCTTTCGACAGACTCAGCTATCTTGGGGTCTTTTATGGCATCCTTCAGAGTCTCAACTCCTAGGATTGCACTTTCATGGCCAAGAGTCTCAAATCCCGTGGCCTCTTTCCCATCCTTTGCCTTAGCTGCATCCACAATTTTATCGGCCTGCACATTTGAGGAAATCTCAGCTGGAATAGTCTCAACCGTTTGAGCTTCGTTAATTTCACTCTACTTATCAAATGATTGCTCTCCTTTGTCTCCAAACTTCATAGTGTTGTCTCCCACAACGTCCTCTGACCTGGCTGGGGTGGAGAGAGTTTCCCCCTCAGTTGGCGCACCAGCTGAGTGAACGATGGGGTTACTGAGCTCCTGAGACACGACTGTGTTTCCTGTTGAGTAGTCAGCCGTTGGGGCAGGTGGCTCAAAACCTTCTTCAGGGGTAGGCTTGGCTAGGGTTCCCGCTACATCATCCTCCCTAGCTTCATCGACGTTCCCCTGAGAGCCATCGTGAGATTGCACTGGGGAAGTGGTCATAGCAATAACGGTTGCAATCTTCTGCGCCACTCCCAAGGGATCAGATCAAGGAGAGATATGGGAAGACTCACCTTCCTGAATATGTTGCTCGTGCATGGCTCAGGATTCTCTAATGGCCTGTTGGAACTCTGCCTTTTCAACTGCCGCAGCTGGGTCCATCTCTTCCAGATCGCTGCTGTTAGTTGACTCCATAAGATGCTCATGGGTTCCAGTTTGCATACATATCTTCGATTTCTCATTGGCTTTGGCTTTCTCCAGGGCTTTCTCCTTCTCATCCTCTTTAATAGCATGGAGGGCATCCATGCAGAATTCCTCATTGAGGGCATATTGGACAGAGACATTTCACAGGAAGCTCAGAAGCTCATCTTCTTCTTCGATGAACTCCGAACGAGCGAATTGCTATCTGGGGTAGTCTAGCTTCCATCTTCTCCAATCAGTTGACTCAATTAGATGCTCATGGGTTCCAGTTTGCATACATATCTTCGATTTCTCCTTGGCTTTGGCTTTCTCCAGGGCTTCTCCTTCTCATCCTCTTTAATAGCACGGAGGGCATCCATGCAGAATTCCTCATTGAGGGCATATTGGACAGAGACATTTCCCAGGAAGCTCAGAAGCTCATCTTCTTCTTCGATGAACTCCGAACGAGCGAATTGCTATCTGGGGTAGTCTAGCTTCCATCTTCTCCAATCCCTTAGTCTCTGCTGGATGTACGGATAGACTAGAGAGTACATTATTAAATCATCTTCATCTTCTCCATCCTATGGAATCATAGCCAACGGAATTTGCTCCTCCCCAGGTTCAAGAGCATCAGTCTGAGGAGGTAAGATAACTTTCTCTTAACGCGTCTTGGTTGTCTCACCTCCTTCCATCTCCTCAGTGTAGGTCCCAAAGGGTGTAAGTAAGGTTTAGAAATGGGGGTTGAATAAACCTTACCAACTTTTTGATTTTAGTCCTTTTAAAATATTACAGAGTTAATACACAGCTAGGTCCTTGAGGGACAACTAAGTTAGTTAATCAGTAGAGTTAGCCACTCATGCGGACTCGATATTTGTTGATAGAATAACTCAGTTGTTTAGTCTAAATCTTAACTTTAGCGTGTGAGTTTTTAATGAAAAGACTTAACACCCTTGAATTAGATTTAACTTTATTTTAACACTTGATTTTAGAACTTAGTTATTTATTAGTTGGATGGCAAATTATCAGCAGATATAAGATGAATGTGCAGAAATGTAAATATGCTAAAATGTAAATGACACAAGTAATTTTTATAGAGGTTCAAAGATGGGGTAGTTCTTCTAATCCTCTCTTCTCCAACTCCTGGAGGAATCCACTAAGTAATGATCAGTTCACAAAGTGGTTATCAGTCTAGAGACAAGTCTTGATCACACAGCTGACTTGCTCCTTGGACTCAGTCTATTGATGCCTTGGTCAAACAGCTGGTTTCTCGTCCGACTCAGCTTCTTCACAGGGCAGTTGCCTTACTACTTCAACTCACTTTCTCAAGTTCTTGGATTTGATCACGAAGCCCTCCAATAACTTGAGACTGGTTCGACCTTGAACATTCATACAATCCTCCTTGGAATGTAGACCCCTTTTGATTCTTCAAAAGTTTCCTCTTCAACAGTTTGAAGTTGTCTTTCCTTCACAGTTTTGTGTTGGATTGATGTCCTTCGAGATTTAGGATTGAGGATTATGCTTGAATGTCTTGAGAATATTTTGCAGGTTAGATGCTTTGAATAATGCTTGATTTCTCAGGTGTGCGAGGTAACCTTTTCTCAATGAAATTCCTCAGCCTTTTATAGTGAACTTTCAAAACTCTACCCGTTGAAGAGATAGGCTGATTTTCAAAAGTCATTTGTGTTCGTTGGCTTGTGTTTTCTTGTTCTTCAGTCTTGAGATGTAGACCTTTCCTCGTATTAAATGAATGCCAAACTTTTCAGGTTCTGACACGAGGTGCAGTGCTTTCCATTCGTTTATTACTTTTGCACGCTTCTGGGACTGAGCACTTTAAGACCTGGCAGCATGGGTGTATTCCTTATTTAAGTAATGTTCTTGACTTCTGTGCAACAGATTCTTTTCAGTTAACTCCTCTTTGCAGCTACCTTTTTCCCAGGTGACTTGAGTCTGCTCCAATCATTGAAAGACTCATCTGTCACTTCAACTTGTGACTTGGCTTCTTGAGTTGACTTAACTGACTCTTCACATAGCTGTCCCTCAGCTGTTACGTCTTCAGTCGAGTCCTTGATCTTCTATCTTGGCCATACTCAGTTGTTCCTCATCGGAGTCTTCACTTCACTTCTTCAGTTGACTTATTGTATTTCCAGGCATAGCTGACTTGACTCAGTTCATCCAGCCCTATCTATTATAATGAGAAGTAACAAGGAAAATGGGGTGCCAACATTCTAATCTAAGTTTTACATGGCATTCATCAAAATCTACAAAATAATTTCCCAACAATTTCCCCGTTTTTTGATGATGCCAAAACTTAAAAACATTAAACAACATGTAATCAACAAAGATACATACAGACAATGCAGTAACAAAGAATATATGCGTAGAATCAATCATTTATTGATCATAGCATTCTTGTCCTTTACACATCTGTTTACAAAGTGTATCAGTGCATATTTAAATCTAAGCAAAATACAAGCATCTATGCTAAGATACAGATACAAAGTGAGAAAATTACAAAACACTTTATTGAATATACAAATGACTATTTACAAAAGTAAAATACATGAAGGGTTCGCATCAACACTTCATCGCCTTCGTTGCCTCCTTCTTTCCTCTTCAGCTCTGTCATCGTCAGCTCTTTTTCTTTTTCTTTCATCTTCAGCTGCTTTCTTCTTTTCATAAACTCTTTTTGCAGCATCGTCTTTTCGCTTCCATTCTTGCCTCTCTTGCCATAGCTGATCTTGTCTTTTATTTCCCTCCTCGATTCTTTTCACGTAGTCAGCATTCTTCTTTGCCACTTCCAGATTAGCTACTTCATCATACCAGCCCAGTAGATCCTTCCCTTCTTGTCTGGATCTACATATTCAATATTTTTGGGTAGAGGTCTAGGTCAAAAACCTCTTCCTCCACCACTTCTTCCTCCTCCTCTGGGTGTATACTCTACATGAGTCTTCTGTTTGCTAGCTGACTTGCTGCTGGTAGTGTATTGCCTATCAGCTTCTTCACACAACTTAAGACCCTTCTCCCAGTACAGATCCCAGGCTTGGGCTACATACATGTTCTTGAAATAACCTTCGGATTAGAGCGTTTTAAATTATTCAACTGATCTTGGCTCGTCTCCGTCATCTGGAATGGCATCTAGATCCTTCCCTGCCGGAATGCCACCATACATTTTCAATACTTCTTGAACACGTGCATCCATCTTTCTTTCAATCTCCTTCATCCCTGCTTCCACAATTTTTCTCTTATCTGACATGGGCACGGCAGAGTGTTGGATCGGCAGAGTCACTGGAAGTTTGCTGATTATAGAGGCTGTCACATGACCTTGCTCAGGGGTTTCAGCAATCATCAGGGTCAAATCCTTTGACCTTTCCCCCTCAATTTCTTTTCCCTTCTTCTTTTCAACAACTGTTTTTTCACCAGCTGTTTCTTCTTTCAATTTCCTTTGGTACTCCTCTTCCCCCTTTTTGGCATCATCGAAGGAGAGAGGAACCCCAGGGAACATTATTGCTTACATGAGATGCAGTCGGTTGAGAGCTGAGTTCTGCTTGGAGTCTACTGCGGCATGTGCTGTTCGAAATTCTGAGCGAGTAGCTTTCGATTCAGCTGCCACCAGTTTCATTCAGCCATGAGAAGGCTGAATTTCGTATTCATGTTCTCCTCAACACGCAAAATTTCTTTTCGATGAAATTCATGCAATAACTCCATTTCAGTTGTATGGGAGGCATGCAATCTCTCCATATAGGCCTGCATCCTCTGCTTCATATCAGCATTGTCAGCACTCCAAACCAGCATCTTGTTGTACAATGCCTTGAAATATCGAGCTTGTTCGTATCGCATTGCACTCTGCTGCTGACACCACTCCCTGATCCGTACCACAATCCCTCATACGTCTGCTGTGAGGTTGGCATCTCTATTGTCCAGACGTAGATCTAGTGAGGCCTGGTGCCGTTCGATCTTCTCAATCTCTCCACAAATGTTTTTGAAGACTTCACGGATCTTAGCTGTCACACCTAATTCAGCTGGCGGCAATTCAACATCGAAATCAAAGTCTGCTGGTATAATGGAGTCGGTAGGGATGACTGGATCTTCTTCAACGGTGTATCGTTCTTTTCGCTCTTTTTAGTCTCTTCCTCGCTCACGGCAACTCAAGTGAAAAAGGAAATAATTGCTCAAAAGTATCATCTCGCACATAAGGGATTGAAATTGCAGTCTGTGCCTGTGATGATCCTGGTGGAGTCGATATTGTTGCAGCTGTGGGAGCCTGTGCAGATAACTCGATTCCAGCTGGGCCTTGTTAAGTGAGTTGGCTACCGATCGAGCCTCGTTTGTCTTTCTGACTTCTTCGGTCTCCATAGGCTTTTCTAAATGAATTACCTGGTCCTCGGTTGCATCATCAGCGTCATCGGATGATGATGAAACTTGGGGGCTTGGTTCATCATCAAAATTAAATGTTTGACGAGCAGCTTTGAAACTCGACTGACTCGTCTGCGGGAGAACATCCTCTGTTGGGTCCTTTTGATGTGCAACAGGTGTGGACTCAGCTTCGTCTTCAGATCCCAGAAAGGATATGTCAGGATTATCCTAGGAGTCATGAAGAGCACTAATCTCCTTTTCAGATTCAGCAATGTTGATAGGAGGGATGTTCTAAACTTCTTGAGCTTTACCTAGGGAGGTCTCAACTTCCCTTGGGCTTTCAACACCTCCAGCAGTCTCTACTGCAGGGAGGCCTTCTACATTTCCTTCGACAGTCGCAACTGTCTTAGGGTCTTGGACCGTGGCATTCAAAGGAGTCTCAACCCCTTGGATTGCACTTTCAGTGCCCAGAGTGTTAACTCCCGGGACATTTCCATCCTGTGCCTCGACTACAATAGCATTGTTCTCAGCCTGCAAAGCAGTTGACACCTCAGCTGGGACAGACTCAACTGTCCGAGCTTCGTCAATGTCAGTCTTCTGTGGTTCTTTTTCTTTTTCCACTTCGCCTTCTTTCTGCATTGTGGAGTCATCTGCAGTATCCTCCGGCCCTCTTGCGGTAGAGTGAGTTTCCCCTCGGTGACACACCGGTGAGTGGTGGCGATGGGGTCCCTCTTCTCCGGACTCATTTGCTTCCGTTGAGTGCTCGGTAGTGAGGCGGGTGGTAAACACCTTCAGTAGTGGTTGGCTCAACTTGGGTGCCCGAATTCCCAGTCTCATCGCCAAGTCCCTTGGACCCATCTTCAGAGTGTAATGGGGATGTAGTTGTAGATATAACTGTGGCAATTTGTTGCACTACTCTAGTGGGTCTATCTGCAGGAGAGATTGTGAGGACTCTCCTGGTCCTTCAACCATATGTTGTTCATGCATAATTCTGGATTCCCTCAAAGCTTGCTGCATGTCTGACTTCTCTTTCACAGCAATGGGGTCCATGTTTTTATCACTCTCTGACAATACGTCCAGATGAGGGTGAGTGTGTTCCAGAGTTCCAGTAAGAGGACATATCTTTGGTTTTCTCGAGAGCGCTTCCTCTCAATTTGCTCGGCTTTTGCTTTTTCCTTGCAGATGTGTAGAATGTTCAGGCAGTTATCTGCATCCAATGCCTGAAACACATTGTCGACTTCGAGAAATTTAAACAACTCCTCCTCTTCTTCAATGAACTCAGGGCATTCAAACTGCACCCTTGAGTGACTTAGCTTCCACGCCCTCCATTCACGTAGACGACGCTGGATGTCTGGATATACTGGAGAGTACATGAACATTATCATCCTCATTATCATCTTCTAGTCCTTCCTTTTCTGGGATGGAAGGTAGCATACTTCGCTACTCTTCACCTTCAGCAGCATCCGTAGCAGGCGGAGAGACAACCTTTTCAGCAGGAGATTCAGTTGTCTCAGCTGCTTTTTCGTCTTCAGCTGTTCTCTCCACAGCTGGGTCTTCGGCAAGCCTCTGCTGATCACCCTCAGCAGACTTGGCAGTTTCATCGATTATTTTAGGAGACTGCACTTCCTCAGTGTCAGCAATCTCAAAAGTTTTCTCCAGCTGAGTGGCAGACTCAGCTGTCTTTTCAAGCTCTGAAAGCTTGGAGATTCTTCTTCTTCTCTTGGTTTTAACCAGAAGAATTTCTGGTTCTGTTTCCTCCGGTTCCTCAAACGTAAAGGACTTCTAAGTTTCCTTAGAGGCAGCTTCCTTTTTAGGCTTGGCAATCCTCTTTTTCCTTATGGCTGGAGAATGTATTTGGGCTTCCTTCTCAGCCTCGGCTGTAGGGACAGGAGACACGGATGCTCGGGCAGGTGACTCGGCTGCAGGGGCAAGAGCATTCTTTTTCGTTGCTGCAGGGGCATGCCCTTCACTTCCATCAGATGACCAATTACCAGGCCATAGCCAAGTGATCCTCCAAATGATATGTCCTCCTTGTATGTTTTGTTCCCAACGTTCTGGAAGAGTCTGCTGTACACGAACTCAGCCCAGTTGACTTTCATTCCTTCCATGATCGTAGCCATGACGATCAGCTTTGTCTTTAACAGCTGATTGAAGCTGCCAAACTTCATGTCTACACACTTGGCGATGACATCCATCAGCTTGTGATTGTGGTCCTTCAGCAACTTCTTCTCAGCTGTGTAGACCACCTTCGCAGCACACTCCGGTTTGGCTACTTCTTTCCATGCAACAAGCAAGTCAACATCAGCTTCAACTATCTCCGTCATGCCCTCAGACGGCAATAAACAGTGCTCTGCAAGGTCCTTAGCAGTAATCAAGATGTCCTTGCAGTGGACGGAGGACTTGATTCCTTCGTCGTGCACCTCAGCGTTTACATAGAACTGCGCCACCTCTTCCAGGTAGGTGAGCGAGTACTCCATAGTAAGAAAAGGCCTGAGACCGGACTTTTCTAGCATATCAGCTATATCCTTCACTAGGGTTTCATATGAACCCTGCTTTACCATCCCTTCAAAATCCAATTGTTCCTGAGTGGATTTGCTTCGATAACTTGATGAAATTAAACTTCGTGCCACTTTCAGAAGTTTTTACCGATTAAAACTTGATAAACTTGCTTGAGAACTTGTAGGGTTTGCAAGAGAAATGAACTTGCTTTCTTTTGCTTTGAAGATGAACAGTTTTGAGTAAAAAGTGAAAGAGAAGACTAAAAACCGTATATAAGGGTAATGAAAGGACAAGTTTTTGATTTTTGAAACTTGATCAAAATCAATTGCTCAGATTTAGCACATCAAACCGCATTTAATTCCTCGCATTCAATGCGGCAGCATTTATATCCAATCATATGCTTACTGTGCAGCTTTTGATTGTACCCATCATTATTACGTTGTTGTCATCCTTAAAAACATTCCCGCTCATTTAACATGACTGCGTCTTTGTCACTTAGCTATTAAATGACTCAGCTCATGTCAAAAATGATTCAACTCAGTTTCTCTCCTTTCATTAGGTGACTCAGCTGTCAGCTAACTCGATATAGTTGATTTCCCGATGTAGCTATTTCACTTAACTGATGTGAAAAATTTGTTCAATTCTGAATTTTTCATCTTCCATCTCTTCTGATTGAGTCTTCTGAGTATCAACTCAGCTCAATTAACCCTAGCTCATGCTTAAGCTCTTCAAACCTTGATTCATATAGAGGCTTAGTGAATATGTCAGCTAACTGCTTATCAGTTGAGATATATTCCAAGGTGATGTCTTTCTTTTCAACAGGATCTCTTATAAAATGATATCTGACACCAATGTGCTTTGTTCTTGAATGCAACACTGGATTTTGAGTAATTGCAATAGCACTTGTGTTGTCACACATAATTGGAATTTCTTTTTCTTCAACTTCATAATGTCTCAGCTGCTGTCTCATCCATAGGACTTGGGCACAACAGCTGCCCGCATCTATATACTCTGCTTCAGCTGTGGATGTAGCTATTGAGTTTTGCTTCTTGCTAAACCATGAAACTAATCTATTTCCAAGCATTTGATATGTACTTGAAGTATTTTTTCTGTCCACTCTACATCCAGCATAGTCAGAGTCTGAGTAACCAATAAGCTTGAATCCACCTTCCTTAGGATACCATAAGCTAACTTCACGGCATCCCTTCAAATATCTTAGGATTCTCTTAGGCTGCGAGTCATGTGGCTCTACTTTGGTGCAGATTGGAATCTTGCACATACATCTCTTTGCAAAGGTGATGTAAAGTGCATTGGTACATTAAATAGAGCGTTGATCCAATGAGTGCTCGTATCTTGTTTGATCTACAACCTTACCATCTGCATCCATGTCCATTTTGACTAATGTATTAATTGGTATTTTACGTGAAGACTTCTCTTCCATACCAAATTTCTTCATTAAATCTCTGGTGTAGTTTGTTTGACTTATGAAAGTTCCATCCTTCAATTACTTGACTTGAAGTCCTAGGAAGAAAGTCAGCTCTCCCATCATGCTCATTCCAAGTTTGCCTTGCATGAGATTTGAGAACTTATCACATAGTCCTTTATTTGTGGATCCAAAGATGATATCATCCACATATATTTGAACAAGCAAAATATTCTCTCCATTTTGGATTCTAAAGAGTGTTTTGTCCACTTTGCCTTTGGTAAATCTTGTCAGTTAGAAATTGAGACAATGTACCATACCATGCTCTTGGTTCCTGTTTCAATCCATATAATGCTTTCTTGAGCTTGTACACCTTATCTCCAAGAGTCTTCTGCTCAAAGCCTGGAGGTTGCTCAACATAGACTTCTTCTTCTAACAGTCCATTTAAAAATGCACTTTTCACACCCATTTGATATACAATGAAGTTCTTGTGTGCAGCATAGGCAAGAAACATCCTTATTGCTTCCAGTCTTGCAACAGGAGCAAATGTTTCATCAAAATCTATTCCCTCTTCTTAGCAATACCCTTTGGCTACCAATCTTGCTTTGTTTCTGACCACAGATCCTTTCTCATTCATTTTGTTTCTGAAAACCCATTTTGTGCCAATAACAGTTTGATGTGTTGGCCTTTGCACCAATTCCCATACTTGTTCCTTTCAAACTGATTGAGCTCTTCTTACATGGCTTGAATCCAATGTGTATCATCCAATGCTTGAGACACATATTTTGGTTCAATTTGGGAAATAAAACAAGTGAACATTGCTTCTTTTTGCCGAGCTCGGATCGGTTCTTACACCATCTCTAACATCTCCATGACTAGCTCGGGTGGATGGTCTCTCGGCCATCTCACATCGAGGTTGAAGCAAATCGGTGGGTCAATTTGTCTCTTGCTTGGTGAGTTGTCTTGAACATCTCTTTCACCATTATTCAGCTGTAGATATTCCAACTGTCTTTGAGATTCAGCTATTTCCTCTTCATCTGGATTGATTGCTCTTGATTCAGTTTCAATATAAGGACTTTTCTGCATAGTTGGCTTATTCAGCTTATCAGCTAACTCTTCAATGTCTTCTCCACTCACATTAGGTTCATCGAAAGCCACATGAATAGATTCTTCTGTGACCATAGTCCTCTTGTTCAGCACTCTATAGGCTTTGCTCTCAGCTGAGTATTCCAAAAAGATACCTTCATCAGCTTTGGCATCGAAAGCCTTTAGAGTATCCTTGCCATTGTTATGGATGAAGCATTTACATCCAAATATCCTGGAATACCCAATATTTGGCTTTCTCCCTGTCCAGATTTCATAGGGAGTCTTTGTCAGCATTCTATTGATCATGCATCCATTTTAAGTATAGCATGCAGTGTTGATGGCTTCAGTCCAAAATCTTTTAGGCAATCCTGCTTCAGCTAACATGGTTCTTGCAGCTTCCTTGAGAGTTCTGTTTCAACATAATACTGAGTGATTATTCCATTGACAAACTCAGTTCCTCTATCAGATCTTATTTTTATAATGGTTTGACTCTTTTCATTTTGAATTCTTTTCATCAGCTGAGGTAACCTTTGCAAAGTCTCCTTCTTCTTGCACATAAAAATTGTCCATGTATATCTTGAATAGTCATCCACCACCACTAAAGTGTATTTCTTTCCACTTATGCTGGCTGGTTCAACAGGACCAAATAAATCCATATGCAACAGATGCAATATTCTTGTTGATGAAGGATTAGACTTCTCCTTGAATGAAGATTTGATTTGCTTTCCCATTTGGCATGCATCACATACACTTTCCTTTTTTGTATACTGAGTCTGGCAATCCTTCTACAAGACGACTCCTTGCAAGCTTGTTGATTGTCTTGAAGTTCAGATGACTCAGCTTCTTGTGCCACAACCAACTTGATTTGGTTGTGCTCTTTGCTAGCAGACAAGTGCTTGGTGTAGAAGTAGACCAATATACTACATACATATTCTTCTTCCTTGATCCTTGCAGCACTATTTCATTTGATTCAGCATCTTTGATTTGACACACTCCCATATTGAATCCAACATTGTAGCCTTTATCACAGAGTTGACTTATGCTGAGCAAGTTGAAGTTGAGTCCCTCAACATAAGCAACATCTGTAATTTCTAATGCATTTTTCTTAATGGATCATGTGCCTTTGATTTCCCCTGGATCTTCATTTCCTCCAAATATGACTTTTGCACCTCTAATCTCCTTGAATTTTGATAGATTTTTCTTATTTCCCTGGAACAACCACTATCCATGTACCAGGTTCCTTGGCACTCAGCCGTTCCTTGAACCTGCACTCAAGGAAATTAGTTTTTAGGTACCCATACTTGTGTGGGTCCTGAGGGGTTAGTGCTGTAAGATGATCCAACCAACTTCTAACCAAATTACTTGACTCTAGGAGGTTGCCATCTATCTGTGCCATAATCATAGTGCACATTTGCAAATTGCTTGTGTGTTTTAGGTTCATACAACTGTCTCTTTTGTATGTATACATGTGTGTGTGTTTTAGCAATTGCTTTCTTGGGGTTGTTGAGATATTGTTGAGTGTAGTGCCTGGGTGCATATATGTGCTGATGATAGCTCTTTTGCCTTTGGAATGACCTTTGCTGAGATCTAGGTCTTTGCCATCTAGGCTTGTATTCCACAGGTCTTTGCTAATATTTCACATTATTCCAATCAGTTTGGCTTGGATAATTTCTACCATTCCCATCATATGTGTTTCTTTTATAAAACTTCTGGGGTTTTTGGTAGCTCTGTTTCTTCTTCACAGAGTACTTTCTATTTGGAGTTTGCTGAGGAACTCTACTAGATTTCTTCTCAGCTATCCTCTCAGCATACTCAACTGACTGTTTTTCTTTTCCTTTATATCCGAGGCCAGTTTGTTTGTGATTGTGCTTTGGGATGAATGTACGTGCAACATTTGGTGTCTTGGATTTCTGAGATGCTTCATTGCTTGAGGATCCCTTTTCCAAAGTCACTCTAGGAGTTTGACTGTGCACAAAGGAATTGAATCCCATGTCTGTCTTATCTCCACATTCTTTTTGGCTCATAATAAGGTCATCCAATGATTTAGATGCCTTTGTAAATGAGGCAATCATATTTTTGAGATCATTTTCCCTCTTTTCTATAGCAGCTATCTCTGCTATTAATTTAGCATTTTTAGCCTTCAGCTCCTTGTTCTCATCAGCTATATAACTTAGAGTACTTAGCTCCTTAGTCAGTTGTGAGTTTTGACTTTTGAGCAGGCTGTTTTCCTCATTTAAAAGTGTATGAGGATTTAATGTGCTCAAAGTATTTAAAAGTAGGTGTTGAAGTGTGTGTAACACACTCACTATCACTAGCATCTGAATGAGATGAGTTAGAGTGTATCTCATCTTCCTGGTCTGGTTGGTCTTGTTCTTTAGCCATAAGGCAAATCAAGGCTTCTTCTTCAGAATCACTTGAGTTGTCAGCTTCACACTCTCTCACGAGATCAATTTCCTTCGACTTGGTTGTCTCAGCAGTCTCAGCAGCTAACATAGCCTTTTTCTTTTCATGTCTTCTTTCTCTCGAAGACTCTTCTTTCTTCTTCATTCTGTATTCTTGACTATTGGATATGGATAGTCAATACCAAAGTGTCTGGTTTCTGCGGTTCAACACGGGTTCTCGGTTCTTTGGTCATTTCTTTGATCCTTGGATTATCGGCTCTACGATATTCAATCTTTTGATGCTCAGCTCTCTTGGGTGGCCTATCTTTCCTTGACTTGGAGAGAGCTGAATGTCTCCTGGAGGTTTCACCCTTGTTTTTCTTGTAGTTCTTATTAAAGAACTTGTTGAATCATTTAACCATCGGGCTATTTCCTTGACTTCATCTTTTTTTCATCTTGACTATAAGTGCATTTGTCTTGGGTACATCTGTCTCCTCTTGATCTTTTCTTCTCAGCTCAAATTCATAGGCTTTGAGGTCGAGAATAGCTCATGATTGGATGTTTTTGATAGGTCCATCGAATGTCTTAGAGCCATGACCTTCATTTCCCATTCATTTGGGAAGGCACCGAGAATCTTCATACACATTTCCTTTTGTGTATATTCTTTCCTAAGTCTTTGATATCTCATTTGTGATTTCGGTGAATCTAGCATCCGGTGATCAAGGTTTCACTGCAAGCATTTTAAAATTTTCAAATTTACGTACGACAATGAACAGAGAATTTATTTTCTTTAATTTGCTCAAATCCTTCACAAATTAAAGTTAATTTATCAAGATTTGTTTTGCGGTTTGGGAAGATTTGACTTTGTTGAACATTGCTTTGTCCAAAGTTTTGTAAAGTATGTCCTTGGCCACATTGTCCAAGTTGTATCTTTTTCTGTCTCGTTTGTCCACTCTGTCCTTGGTTTCTCAACCATGGCATTTGGTCTTGCCTCGTGACGACTTCTTCTCCTTCAATTTTGTTTGCTCTCCTTCTTGTTTGTGTTCACCGTCAATATTTGCGTGGCCCATCCTCTATCACTATCCACATTTCATCATGTAAAGCGAGATAGATGAGCACGCATACAGATTTTTCGTCATCAAATTCCTCAATAGTGAACATAGGAATGCGTGTCAAATTTGCTTCCATGATAATAACTTTGCTGAGTGACAATGACTTTCGAAAGAGCAAGTGTTAAAAGTTTCTTTGAAATATTAGAGATCTAGTTCAGTAACCAGTGCGGAAGGCTCAATGAACCAACCGCTCTGATACCACTTGTGGTCCCGAGGGGTGTAAGTAAGGTTTAGAAAGGGGGGTTGAATAAACCTTACCAACTTTTCGATTTTAGTCCTTTTAAAATATTACAGAGTTAATACACAACTAGGTCCTTGAGAGAGTTAGTTAATCAGCAGAGTTAGCCACTTATGAGACTCGAGAAATTGTTGATAGAATAACTCATTGTTTAGTCTAAATCTTAACTTGGTTGTGAGGAGTTTTTCAGTGGAAGACTTAACACCCTTGAATTTGATTTAACTTTGTTTTAACATTGGATTTTAGCACTTAGTTATTTATCAGTTGGATGGCAAATTATCAACAGATATAAGATGAATGTGCGAGAAATGCAAATATTCTGAAATGTAAATGACACAAGTAATTTTTATAGAGGTTCGAAGATGGGGTAATTCTTCTAATCCTCTGTTCTCCAACTCCTGGAGGAATTCACTAAGTAATGATCATTTCACAAAGTGGTTATCAGTCTAGAGACAAGTCTTGATCACACATCTGACTTGCTTCTTGGACTTAGTCTAGAGATGCCTTGGTCACACTGTTTGGTTTCTCGTCCAGGCTCATTCTTCACGGGACAAGCGCTTGCTACTTGACTCACTTTCTCAAGCTTCTTGGATTTGATCACGAAGCCCTCCAATAACTTGAGACTGGTTTGACCTTGAACCTTTCTACAATCCTCCTTGGAATGTAGACCCCTTTTGATTCTTCAGAAGTTTCCTCTTCAACAGTTTGAAGTTATCTTTCCTTCACAGTTTTGTGTTGGATTGATGTCCTTCGAGATTTAGGCTTGAGGATTATGCTTGAATGTCTTGAGAATATTTTGCAGGTTAGATGCTTTGAATAATTCTTGATTTCTCAGGTGTGCAAGGTAACCTTTTCTCAATGAAATTCCTCAGCCTTTTATAGTGAACTTTCAAAAATCTGCTCGTTGAAGAGATAAGCTGATTTTCAAAAGTCACTTGTGTTCGTTGGCTTGTCTTTTCTTGGTCTTCAGTCTTGAGATGTAGACCTTTCCTCGTATTAATTGAATGTCCAGCTTTTCAGGTTCTGACACGAGGTACAGTGCTTCCCATTGGTTTATTCCTTTTACACGCTTCTGGGACTGAGCACTTTAAGACCTGGCAGCATGGGTGTATTCCTTATTTAAGTAATGTTCTTGACTTCTGTGCAACGGATTATTTTTCAGTTAACTCCTCTTTGCAGCTACCATTTTCCTAGGTGACTTGAGTTTGCTCCAATCCTTGAAAGACTCATTTGTCACTTCAACTTGTGACTTGGCTTCTTGAGTTGACTTAACTGACTCTTCACACAGTTGTCCCTAAGCTGTTACGTCTTCAGTCGAGTCCTTGATCTTTTATCTTGGCCATACTCAGTTGTTCCTCAGCGGAGTCTTCACTTCACTTCTTCACTTGACTTCTTGTATTTCCAGGCATAGCTGACTTGACTCAGTTCATCCAGCCCTATCTATTATAATGAGAATTGCAAGGAAAATAGGGTGCCAACATTCTAATCTAAGTTTTACTTGACATTCATCAAAATCTACAAAATAATTTCCTAACACTCAGCTTTTTCCCGGACACCTGGGTCTTCAACACTCTGCTGATCTGCATCAGCAATCTTTGGGGTTTCATCAGCCTTCTCTTGAGACTGCTCATGTTGAGCATTAGCAATCTCCCCAGGGGAATCTCTGGCTCCACTTGTTGATGCTCTTCAAGGGTGAAGGCATGTGTTTCAATATCACTCCTCTACAATGCAGCTGTTTTGCTAGACTTGGCAGTGCGTCTCTTCTTCACGACTGGAGAAGGAAGTAGGAGTTCCTCCTCGATCTCTACAGTGGGCGGGGACATATGATTCGATTTAGCAGGCGGGTTCTCGGGGTTTGAGCTCGTGGGGCGGCGCGCTTCTTGGTTTTGGCTACTGGGGCAGGAGCAGGTTTAGCTGCCACAACTTTGTTCTTTGAAATAGGCTTAGGCTAGAGAGCTGGAGCGATCGCAACTGTATCTTCTGCAGGGTCAGCTGATTCTCCCTCACTGGTATCAACTTTCCTTGCATGAGCTTTCTTCTTTCTTGTAGGAGAGATTTTCCTTGAACATCCTCTTATTGACATGAAAGGGCTTCCCATGGCGCGATCTATCCCATTAATCTCCATCAAATGGCCAATGACTAGGCCATACCCTAGGGGAGCAACCAAAAGTCCCATCTACTTGAAGGACTTATTGATTACATAAGCGGACTCGGCTAAAGCGAACTCAGACCAATTAACCTTCTTGTCTGCATGATCGCAACCATCACCATCGGCTTAGTCGTGATAGGTGGTTGAAGCTTCGAACTTCATTTCTTCACACTTGGACACAATGTCCATTAGCTTGTGGTAGTCTTCCTTGATAAGCTCCTTCTTATTTGTATAGACGACTTTCGCGGCGAACTCACGCCGCAATCTCCTTTCAGCGCTGTAGCCAAGTTCACATCCTTCTTGATTACATCCTTCAAACCTTGAGTCGGTGA
The DNA here is from genome assembly GCA_016081115.2 of Rehmannia glutinosa. NCBI lineage: Eukaryota > Viridiplantae > Streptophyta > Magnoliopsida > Lamiales > Orobanchaceae > Rehmannia > Rehmannia glutinosa. The sequence continues at coordinate 85,643,412 of CM071926.1, forward strand.
GAGAACAATGGTCAACAAGGTCCTTAGTAGTGATTTTAATGACCTTGCCGTGAGCGGATGAGCGAATCTCATCATCATGAACTTTGGCATTCACGTAAAACATGGCGACCTTCTCGAGTAGGTATGAGTGAACTCCATTGAGAGAAAGTCCTTGTTGGATTTCTCTAGATTGTCGGTAATCCTCTTCACTAGGGCCTCATTAGCGCCTACTTGATCACCCCTTGAAATCATTTGAAGCGGCTGGAGTGGATCTTTCTCGAAAGCATAGCAAAATCATGAGTAGCAGCCATTTTGAGAAAGATTGAACGGAGAAATATGTGAAAAACTTGATCTATGAGGGTAATGTTTTTGCAGAGAGAATTCCTTCTTGCTTGTTGAAGATGAGAGTATTTTGTGAGGAGAGAGAAAGAGTATTTTCGGTTTATATGGAACGTGAAAGGACAATTTTTGGAATTTTAATAAGTTGATCAAAATCAACGGTCATGATTAAGCCTTCAAAACTGCATTAAATTCCCCAAATCCATCAGCATTTATATCCAATCATATATTTTTCTTGTGCGGACTTTTGTCTTGTGAGTCATAATGACTCTACTTCTGTCTTCACATAAAATCGCTCAGCTGTTAGCTAACTCGATACATCTAATTTCCCTACTAGAATGTTTCACTTGGCTGATGTGTGAAACTTGCTCATTTTCCTTTCTCTCTTCTTTTGTCTCTGCTAATTGAGTCTTCTGAGAATCCTAACTCAGCTCAATTAACCCTAACTCATTCTTGAGCTCTTCAAACCTTGATTCACATAATAGATTTGTGAATATGTCAGCTAACTTCTTACCTGTTGAGATGTATTCCAAAGTGATGTCTTTCTTTTCAACATGATTTCTTATAAAATGATATCTGACATCAATGTGCTTTGTTCTTGAATGCAACACTGGATTCTGAGTGAATGCAATAGAACTGGTGTTATCACACATAATTGGAATCTCTCTTTCTTCAATATCATAGTCTCTCAATTTCTTTGTCTCATCCATAAGACTTGGGCACAACTTGTTTTGCCCATGACTATGTACTCTCCTTCAGCTGTGGATGTAGCTATTGAATTTTATTTCTTGCTAAACCAAGAAACTAATTTGTTTCGAAGCATTTGACATGTACACAAGTACTCTGCACTCGTCAACTCTACATCCAAAGATAGTCGAGTCGAGTAACCTACCAGCTTGAATCCTCCTTCCTTTGGATACCATAAGCCAACTACTTGGCATCCCTTCAAATATCTTAGGATTCTCTTAGCTGCAGTCATGTGACTCTCTTTTGGTGCAGATTGAAATCTGGCACTTAAACCTACTGCAAAGGTGATATCTGGCCTGCTTGCGGTTAGATAGAGTAATGATCCAATGAGGGCTCTAAATCTGGTTTGATCAACAACTTTGCCATCTGCATCCATGTCCATCTTGACTGATGTATTCATAAGAATCTTCACTGCTGACTTCTCTTCTATACCAAATTTCGTCATTAAATCTCTAGTATACTTGGTTTGGCTTATGAAGGTTCCATCCTTCAATTGCTTGACTTGAAGTCCTAAGAGGAAAGTCAACTCTCCCATCATGCTCATCTCAAATTTTCCTTGCATGAGGTTTGAGAACTTGTCACTGACTCTTTGTTTGTGGATCTAAAAATGATATCATCCACATATATTTGAACAAGCAGTATACTCTCTCCATCTTGAATCATGAAGAGTGTTCTATCAACCTTGCCTTTGGTGAATCCATTGTCAATTAGAAACTAAGACAATGTATCATATCATGCTCTTGATGCTTGTTTCAATCGTCTGATGCTTTCTTGAGCTTGTTCAACATAGACTTTTTCTTCTAGCAGATCCATTTAGAAATGAACTTTTCACATCCATTTGATATAAAGTGAAGTTCTTATGTGCAACATAAACAGAAACCCTTATTGCTTCTAATCTCACAACGAGGAGCAAAGGTTTCATCAAAATTTATACCTTCTTCTTGGCAATACCCTTTGGCTACCAATCTTGCTTTGTTTCGACAACAGAGCCTTCCTCATTCATCTTGTTTCTAAATACCCACTTAGTACCAATAACATTTTGGTGGGTTGGCCTTTGAACTAATTCCCATACTTTGTTTCTTTCAATTTGAACGACTCTTCTTGCATGGCCTAAATCCGATGTGTATTTTCCAATGCTTGAGACACATCTTTAGGCCCTATTTAGGAAATAAAACAAGTGAACTTTACTTCATCTTTGTGCTCGGATGCGGTTCTTATGCCATCTCTAACATCTCCAATAATTAACTTTCGGTGGATGTTCTCTAAGCCATGTCACATCAAGTGTAGTAAATCTCTTTGGATTCGGCCGTCCCCTGCTGACTAAGTTATCTTGAACAGCTCATTCACCTTCATTCGAGTTGTAGACCTTGAGCATTCTTTGAGATTCGGCTATCTCATCATCTTCGAGGTTGAGTGCTCTCACTTGTTTCAACATAAGGACTCTTACGCATAGTTGGTGATTACGCTTATCGGCTAACTCACCAATGTCTTCTCCATTTACATTAGGCTCATCAAAAACCACATGGGTAAACTCTTCGTGACCGTAGTCCTCTTGTTTAGAACTCTATAGGCTTTACTCTCAGCTGAGTATCCCAAAAAGATACCTTTATCAGCTTTAGCTTTTGCATCAAAAGCCTTCAAATTGTCCTTGCCATTGTTGTGGATGAAGCATTTACATCCAAATATCTTGAAATATCAAACATTTGGCTTTCTCCTATCTAAATATCATAGGGAGTCTTGGTCAATGCATGTTTATCATGCATCTATTCTGAGTATAACATGTTCTATTTATGGCTTCAGCCCAAAATCTCTTAGGCAATCCAACTACAACTAACATTGTCGTTGCAGCTTCCTTGAGAGTTATGTTCCTTCTTTTAGCTACTCCATTCTGTTGTGGAGTCCTTGCTGCTGATAGCTCATGAGCAATACCATTTTCAACACAATACTGAGTTACTATCCCATTGACAAACTCAGTTCCCCTGTCAGATCTTATCTTTATTATGGTTTCTTCACATTTTGAACTCTTCTCATCAGCTGAGGCAATTTCTGTAGTTTTCCTTCTTTTTACACATGAAAATTGTCCATGTTTATCTTGAATAATCATCCACCACCACTAGGGTGTATTTATTTCCACTAATGCTAGTTGGTTCAACAGGACCAAATAAATCCATATGCAACAGATGCAATATCCTGGTTGAAGAAGGACTTGGCTTATCCTTGAATGATGATTTGATTTACTTTCCCATCTAGCATGCATCACATATGCTTTTTTTCTTGTACACTGAGTCTGGGAATCCATCCACAAGATGACTCCTTGCAAGCTTGTTGATTGTCTTGAAATTCAGGTGAACCAACTTCTTATGCCACAACCAGCTGGATTCGGCTGTACTCCTTGCTAGCAGACATGTGCTCGGTGTAGCAGTAGACCAATCCACTACATACATATTCTTTTGCCTTGTTCCTTGTAGCAGAATTTCATTTAATTCAGCATTTTTGATCTGGCATATCCCCATGTTGAATCCTACATTGTATCCTTTGTCACAGAGTTGGGGGATGCTTAACACGTTGAAGTTGAGGCCTTCAACATAAGCAACATATGTGACCTCTAGTCCATTTTTAAGCAACACACGGAGCTTCATTTCCTCCAAATATGACTTTGGCACCTTTGATCTCCATGAATCTTGTGATTTCTTTTATTTGATTTCATATATGCGGAACAACCACTATCCATGTATCGAACTTCCTTGGCACTTTCGGTTGTTCCTTGAACCTATAATCAAGAAAATCAGTTTTTAGGTACCCATACTTTATGCGGGTCCTTGGGGGTTAGTGTTACAAGATGCTCCAACCAACCCATAGCCGGATGATCGGACTCTAAGAGGTTGTCATCTATCGGTACAATAATCATCATGCACATTAGCAAATTGCTTGGGGGTTTTAGGATCATACGATTTTGTCTATTTTGTACGTATGTACGTGTATTTGTTTTAGCAACTACTTTCTTGGGGTAGTTGTGGAATTTCTGAGTGTAGTGCTTGGGGGCATATATGTGCTGATAATAACTCTTTTGCCTTGGGAATAACCTTTGCTGAGGTTGAGGTCTTTGACATTTTGGCTTGTATCCAATAGGTCTTTGCTGATATTTCACATTATTCCAATCAACTAGTGGTGGTGGATGAAATTTTGATGAAAGTTCTAGGGTTTCTACCATTCCCATCATATGTATTTATTTGATGAAATTTCTAGGGTTTTTGGTAGCTCTGTTTGGCTCTTACAGAGTATTTTCTGTTAGGAGTCTGCTAATGGACCTGTCTAAATTTCTTCTCAGCTATCCTTTCAGCATACTCTACTAGCTTCTTTCCTATTCCTTTATAACCAAGGACATTATGATTGTGATTGTGTTTTGGTGTGAATGTGGGTGCAACATATGGTGTTTAGGGTTTTTGGATTCCTTCATTGCTTGAAGATCCTTTTTCTAAAATCACTCTTAGAGTTTGACTATGCACAAAGCAATTGAATGATATGTCTGTCTTGTCTCCACACTCTTTGTGGCTCATTATAAGTTCATCCAATGATTTTGATGCTTTTGTTAATGAGGCAATCACATTTTTAAGATCTTTTTCTCTTTTCTCAGTAACAGCTAATTCTGCTAGTATCTTGGCATTTTCAGCCTTCAGCTTAGTATTCTCATCAGCTATGTGACTCAGAGTACTCAGCTCTTTTGTAAGCTGTGAGTTTTGGCTTTTAAGCTGGCTATTTTCCTCAGTCAAAATTGTGTGTTAGGTTTTAACATGCTCAAAATATTTCATCATTTTGCCTAATGAATCATAAAGATCTGTGGGTGATGAAGTGTGTGTATCACAGTCACTATCACTTGAATCAGAATGAGATGAATTAGAATGTACCCATCTTCTTGATCTTGTTCTTTAGCCATGAGGCAGATCAAAGCCTCTTCTTCTGTATAACTTGAATAGTCAGCTTCACTACTATCTGAGTCTACTGCTTTTTTGCATTTGGTTGGCTCAACATTCTCAGTAGCCAACATGGCTTTCTTCTTTTCTTGTCTTCTTTCCCTGAAGACTCTTCTTCATCCTTATTTCTGTATTTGTTGACTGGTGGATAGGAACAATAATTAGCAAAGTGTCCTAGTTATCTACAATTCTAACACAGGTTCTCAGCTCTCTGATCATCTCGTTCGGTCCTCTGATTATCAACTCTATGATGTTCATCTCTCTTGGGCGCTGTCCTCCCTTGCTTTGGAAGGTACTGAATGTCTCCTGTAGGTCTCACTCTTGTTTCTCTTATAGTTCTTGTTAAAGAACTTGTTGAATCTCTTTACCATGAGGGCAATCTCTTCCTGGTCAATGGTCTCCTTTGGCACAGCTTTCTTCCCATCACTGGCGAATAGTGCAACTGTCTTGGGTACAGTTGTTTCCTTTTGCTCTTTCCATCTCTGCTCAAACTCATAAGCTTTGAGGTCTGTGAATAGCTCATGATTAGATACTCTTGAGAGGTCCATTGAATGTCTCAGGGCTATGACCTTCATTTCCCATTCAGCTGGTAGGGCTCTTAATATCTTCATGCACATCACCTTCTGAGTGTATTCTTTCCCAAGAGCTGAAAGCTCATTTGTTATCTCTGCGAATCTGGCATCCAGTTGATCCAGACTCTCACCTGCAAGCATTTTAAAATTTTCAAATTTTTGTTAGCAATAATAAATTTATTCTCCTTAATCTATTCTGATCCTTCATAAATTAGGGTTAGCTTATCCCAAATTTCTTTGGCTGATTTGCACGACTTGACTTTGTTGAACATCTCCTTGTCCAACATCTTGTAGAGTATATCCTTGGCCACATTGTCCAGGTTATATCTCTTTCTATCTTCATTAGTCCATTCAGTGCGTGGTTTTTTCAACCATGGCTGGTCTAGCCTCATCAGCTTCTTCTCCTTCAGCTGCAACTGCTCTTCTTACAGCAGTATTGACTTTGAGTATTTCCAATGGCCCATCCTCTATCAAAAGCCACATTTCATCTTGTAAAGTGGATAGATGAGCCTGCATACAAATCTTCCAGTCATCAAACTCTTCCACAGTGAACATTGGAATACGAGTTATATTTGCTTCCATGATAATAACTTTGCTTTAAAGATGAAAGACTTTGAAAACACAAGTGTTAAAACCTTTGAAAATGATTGATGTCTAGTTCAGTAATCAGTGCGGATGGCTCAATGAACCAACCGCTCTGATACCACTTGTAGGTCCCAACTGGTGTGGTGTAAGGTTTAGAAGGGGGGTTTGAATAAGCGTTACCAAATTTTCATTTTTAGTCTTTTTAAGAATTACAACAGAGTTGACTCAAAATCAACTGTGTCCTTGGGGGACAACTAGATTGGCTAAATTCAGCTAAGTTACCCACTCAACAGACTCGATAGAGTTGTTGATAATATAACTTGGCGGCTTAAGCTGACACATAACTTTAGTTGATTTGGTTTTTAACAGCGGAAGACTTAACATCCTTTTTATTGATTAAAGCTTATTTTTAAGACTTGTTTTAGCACTTGTTATTTATCAGTTGGATTAGCAAATTAACTTAACAAAAGATATAAAAATATATGCAAGAAAGTAAATGTTGAAAGTAAAATGACACAACTAATTTTTATAGTGGTTCGAGGATGGGGTAATTCCTATAATCCACTCTTTTCCAACTCCTGGAGGAATCCACTAAGTAACAGACCAAGTTACAAAGTAGTTCTCAGTTTAGAGACAGCCTTGATCACACAGCTGGCTTCTCCTGTGACTCAGTTTCTTCACAAGACAGCTGCCTTGCTACTTCAGCTCACATTCAAGTCCTTGGATTTGTTCACACAACCCTTCTACAAAATTGAATCTCCTGGTTCAACTTTGAACCTTTCTACAACTCCTTCAACTTTGAGAGTAGACCTATTTTGTTCTTCAAATATTTCCTCTTCAACTGGTTGAAGTTATCTTTCCTTCACAACGTGTGTTGGATCGAGTTTCTTCGTGTTTTAAGCTTGAGGAATTCTATGATAAGCTTTAAGAATATTGTAGGTTATGCTTGCTTGAATGTTGCTTGATTCGTTCGTCCTAGATTCAGGTAACATTTTCTCAAATGCTTCCTCAGCCTTTTATATTGCTTATTTGAAAATTTGCCTGTTGAAAAGATAGGCTACTTTCAAATGACACTTCTTGTTCGTTGGCTTGTCTTTTCTTGGTCTTACAGAGATGTGATGTTGACCCTTCATCGTATTAAATGGCTCTGCAGCTTTACAGGGACTGACACAAGCTTCAGTGTTTCCCATTGGCTTATTCATTTTACATGTTTCTGGGCCAAACACTTTAAGACAGCGACTTGGACATATTACTATATCGAGTAATATTTCGACTTCCTTCCAATGAGATCAATGTCAGTTGTCTTGACTTGACTGCTGCCTTTACCCTTGTGACTTGAGTTAACTGCAAACATATGGGAATGAATCAACTATCACTTCAACCGTTAGACTTGGCTTCTTTCACTGACTTGACTGACACTTCCTCAAACTTCACACAAATTGTTCCTGGTGGCTCTCCTTCAGTCGTGTCCTTGTCTTCCTTCTTGGCCATACTCAGCTGACACACAACAGAGTCTTCACTCTAGTCTGCAGTTGACTTCTTGCATTCATGACTTAGCTGACTTCACTCAGCTTTTTCATCCTATCTATTATAATAAAGAATTACAAGGAAAATGGGGTGCTAACTTCCTAATCTAAGTTTTACATAGCATCATCAAAATCTAACAAATAAATTTCCTAACTAGTATGTTGTTATGAATTCGAATCGCAGAGCCTTCGTTTCAGCTGCCATCAGCTTCATCTCTGTTTGGAGCATTATAATCTTCATATGCATGTTGGCCTCTATCTTTTGAAGTTAATGTCTTGTGTTTTGCCTTGACAACTCCATATCACTTTTGTGCGATTGATCCATCATGAAGATATGATCCATTTGTCTCTACTGAAACTTAGTGTTTTCTGAGCTCCAGATCACCATATTGCAAAAAGAGATTTGAAATATGTGACCTGCTCACGCCTTAGTGCTTTTGTCTGCCAAATCCATTCCCTTATCTCCTGTGATATTTGTATCTCTATTATCTAGCCGCTGGTTGAGTGTTGCGAATCCTCGTTCCATATTTTCAATTTCATTACATATGGCCTTGAAGGCTTTTCGAAAGTCGGTTGTATTAGAGGACTGCCCTTTTGGCCACACAACATCAAAGTCAAACCAATCGTCACCATCGTGGTTTCAGCATGAGTTCCAAGTTCTTTAGCTTGGACTTGGACATGGTACTTGCACTTTCAGCAGCTGACTCTGCTTCAAAGGGTACATGAGCCTCAAAAGGGAAGTAATCAGCAAATAAATCTTCTGGAAAAATAGGTATCTCCATATCTTCTGCTGCTGGAGCCTTACCCTTTTCCTTCAGTATTTCTTCAGCTCTTTATGCCTTGGCCATTTCAGCGTCATCGGTATCTTGTGCAGCTGTGTTAGCTCGATGAGCTGACTGACCCTCGGTTGTCTTAACAGCTTCATCGGCGTCAGTGGATGTTTCCTTTTGAGTAGATGGTTCCTCAGCTAACTTATAAGCATCATAGGAAAGTGATGGCACCATAAGAGGTGGGCCATCAACCAGTGTAAAGTTCAAAGGGGTAGTTTTGTCACTAGCTTGCCTCCTCTGTGCGAGGGCCTCCTCAATAGCTTTGTTCTCTGATGATTTTTCAATGGGACTGGACTCAGCTTCATCGTCCGTTCCCAAGAATTCTACATCAATGTTTTCTTGAGAATCATGAAGAGCACTTGTCTCCTCTTCTTCCATGAATTCTTCTTGAGGGATTTACATCAATGTTTTCTTGAGAATCATGAAGAGCACTTGTCTCCTTTTCTTCCATGAATTCTTCTTGAGGGATTGACACCTGATCTTCACCTTTCTTACCAAGGGAAGTCTCAACATCCTCTAGGCCTTCTTTACCCTCAGCAGTCTTAACCACTGATGGGCCTTCGGCCATCCGTTTTGCAGTCTCAACTGCAGTAGGGTCTTCAACAGATATCCCATCGGCAGACTGAGTTGCTTTGGAGTCTTCAATGGTATCTGTCGGAGTCTTAATTTTTTGGATTGCAATTTCAGGGCCAAGAGTCTCAACTCCTATGGCCTCACTTCCAACCTTTGACTTGGCTACATCAGCAGCTTCATCGGCCTGCATGGCAGCTGGGATTTCAGCTGAGACATTCAAAACCATCTGAGCCTCGTCAACCCCACTTTGATGTACATCAATGGTCTCATATTCGTCTCCAAAATTCATTTTGGTATTGTCTCCCATAGCCTCCTACGATCCGACTGTGATGGTTTGCGTTTCCACCTCGGTGGGGCACGGTGAGTCTCGGCGATAGGGTTACTCGGAACCTGAGACTCGGTGTCATTTCCTTTTGAGTGAGCAACCGATAGGGCAGGCGTCTCAACACCTTCTTCAGGAATTGGCTTGGCTAAGGTGCCCTCTTCTACTCCATCATTAGCTTCATCCCAATTTCTCCTTGATTTTTCCTCCTCAGAGTGCACTGGGGAAGTGGTGGCACCAATCGTCTTCACCATCTCCATGATGTCTAGGCTAGGAGAGATCATAATCTAAGAAGACTCTCCTTGACCCTTTCATAATATTTGCTCATGCAGCTCTTTGAATTTCTTCAGTGCTTGCTGCAACTCAGCCTTCTCTACTGGATCAGCAAGGTCCATCTCGTCGTCGCTGCTGCTGGCTGGCACGAAAGCACTTTCAGTTACTCCTTCAAAGGGGCAAGGTTAAGGTTGCTTTGATTCCTTAATTGCCTTAGCCTTGCTTTCTTGCTTCACCTCGTCCTTTGTAGGTCCCAAGGGGTGTGAGTAAAGTTTAGAAGGGGGGTTGAATAAACCTTACCAAATTTTCGATTTAGTCCTTTTAAAGAAATTATAGAGTTAACACAAACAGCTAAGTCTTTGAGGGACAACTAAGTTGGTTATTCAGCATAGTTAGCCACTCAACAGACTCGATAGAGCTGTTGATAGAATAACTCTGCTGCTTAACCTGAAACTTAACTTGACTGTGTTGGTTTTATCAGCGGAAGACTTAACACCCTTTTGATTTGTTTCAAACTTGTTTTAACACTTGATTTTAGCTCTTGGTTATTATCAGTTTGGATAGCAAATAAGTTTATCAGCACATATAAAGTAGATATGCAGAAATATAAATGTACTGAAAAATAAATGACACAGTTAATTTTTATATAGGTTCGAAGATGGGGTAATTCTTCTAATCCTCTCTTCTCCAACTCCTAGAGGAATCCACTAAGTAATAGATCAATTTACAAAGTGGTGAACAGTCTAGAGACAGCCTTGGTCACACAGCTGGCTTCTCATCCGAATCAGCTTCTTCGCATGGCGGCTGCCTTGCTACTTCAGCTCACTTTCTCAAGCTCTTGGATTCACGAATCCCTCCAATAACTTGATACTGGTTCGACCTTGAACCTTCCTACAATCCTCCTTGGAAAGTAGACCCCTTTTGATTCTTCAAAAGTTTCGTCTTCAATAGTTTGCTTCACACCTTTGTGTTGGATTAATTTCCTTCGAGTTTCAGGCTTGAGGGTTTGCTTGAATATCTTTGAGAATATTTGCAGGTTTATAGCTTGAATATTGCTTGCTTGTTGTGTGGTTCAGGTGTACAAGGTAACCTTTTCTCAATCAATTTCCTCAGCCTTTTATAGTGAACTTTCAAAAATCTGCCCGTTGAAGAGATAGGCTGATTTTTAAAAGACACTTGAGTTCGTTGGCTTGTCTTTTCTTGGTCTTCAATCTTGAGATGTAGACCTTTCCTCGTATTAAATGAATGTGCAGCTTTTCAGATTCTGACACGAGGTGCAGTGCTTCCGATTGGTTTATTCCTTTTGCAGCTTCTGGGATGAGAACATTAATACCTGGCAGCATGGAAGTATTACTTATTTAAGTAATGTTCTTGACTTATGTGCAACAGATTCATTTCAGTCAACTTCTCTTGGTTGCTGCCTATTTCCCCAGGTGACTTGAGTCTGCTCCAATCATTTAAAGACTCATCTGTCACTTTCAACTTGTGACTTGGCTTCTTAAGATGACTTTGACTGACATTTGACACAGCTGTTCCTCAGCTGATACATCTTCAGCCATGTTCTTGATCTTCCTTCTTGGCCATACTCAGCTGTTCCACGGCGGAGTCTTCACTTCGGTATTCAGTTGACTTCTTGTATTTCCAGGCATAACTGACTTGACTCAGCTTTTCCAGCTCTATCTATTACAATGAAAATTACAAGGAGAATGGGGTGCCAACTTTCTAGTTTATGTTTTATATGGCATTCATCAAAATCTATCAAATAAATTTCCCAACAGTTTTCCCTTTTTTGATGATGCCAAAACTTAAAAACATTAAACAACATGTAAACAACAAAGATACATACAGACAATGCAGTAACAAAGAATGTATGCATTGAATAGATCATTTTATTGATCATAGCATTCTTGTTCTTTACACAGTTGTTTACATTTAGTATCGGAGCATTCTATATCAAAGCAGAATACAAACATTTGTGCTACGATACAAATACAAAGTGAAAAATTACAGAAAACTTCACTAAGTATACAGATGACTTACAAAAATGTATTTACATAAGTAAAATACATGAAGGGTTCGCAACAACACTTCATCGCCTTCGCTGCCTCCCTCTTTCCTCTTCATCTCTGTCAAAATCATCAGCTCTCTTTCTTTTTCTTTCTTCTTCAGCTGCTTTCTGCTTCTTTTCATAAGCTCTTTTAGAAGCATCATCCTTCAACTTCCTCTCGAGCCATTGCTCTGTTTGCCTTTTGTTCTCCTCTTCCTGTCTTCTCACGGCTTCAACATTCTTCTTTGCCACTTCCAGATTTGCCACATCATCATACCCAGCCCAGTAGATCCTTCCCCTCTTTCTTGGATCTACATATTCAATATTCTTGGGTTTTGGACGAGCTTGAGAACTTCTTCCACCACCACTTCTTCCTCCTCCTCTGGGTGTATACTGCACATGAGTCTTCTCGCTTGCCGGTGAGTGGTTCTTTGGTGATCGCTTGCCTATCGGCTTCTTTCGCACAATGTAAGACCCTTCTCCCAAAGATCTGAGATCCTAGGATTGGGCTAGTGACATCCCTTGGAAATATCCTTCGGATTCGAGCGTCTTGAATTCTTCAACAGATCTTGGCTCGGAACCATTGTCAGGAATGGCATCTTGATCCTTCCCTGCCGGAATGCCGCCGTATAGTTTCAACACTTCTTCTATGCGGGCATCTGTCGTCTTGTCGAACTCTACCATCCCTACTTCTACGATTCGCCTTTTCTCCGACATTGTCACAATAGAGTGTTCGATCGGCAGAGTCACTGGAAGTTTGCTGATAATTGAGGCCATAACATGACCCTGTTGAGGGGTTTCAGCTATCATTAACGTCAAATCCTTTGACCATTCCCCCTCAACTGCTTTTCCCTTCTGTTTCTTAGCTCCCATCATCTTGGCTTCTGACTCTTTCAACTTTTCTTCTTTTAAAATCCTTAGGGACTCCTCTTCCCTCTTTTTGGCATCATCAAAGGAAAGAGGGACCCCGGGGAACATGCTGCGAGCATGAAGTCGAGTCTCATTTGAGAGTCGAGTTACGCTTGAGTGGCTGCGGCATAAGCGGTCCAAAGTCTCAACGCAGTGGCGCCACGTTTCATTTCAACCATGAGAAGGCTGAATTTGCATTCATGGTCTCCTCAAGACGCAAAACTTATTTTCTTTGGAATTCACGCAGTAGCTCCATTTCTGTTTTGTGAGAGGCATGCAAACTCTTAATATACGCCTGCATCCTCTGCTTCAAATCAGCATTGTCAGTGCTCCAAACAAGCACTCTATTGTATAGTGCCTTGAAGTAACGAACTTGTTCGAGATGCATGGCACTTTGCTATTGAGACCATTCCCTGATCCTTACCACTATCCCTCTCAAATCTGTTGTGAGGGTGGCATCTCTATTGTCCGATCGTAAAGTCTAGTGAGGCTTGGTGTCATTCGATCTTCTCAATCTCTTCACAGATCTTCTTGAAGATTTCACGAATCTCATTTGTTCCACTTGATTCAGCTACCGGCCATTTTGCATCAAAGTCAAAATCTGTGCACAAGAGTGGAAGTCGGTAGGGATTATGGGATCTTCTCGCGGTGTATCGTCGTGTCTCTCTAGCGACCTCTTCCTCAGCTCGAGGCATCTCAATAGAAAAGGGTAAATCTTGTTCAAAAGTATCATCTCGTACATATGGGATTGATTGTGCGGTTTGTGCCTGTGAGGTTTACGATGGAGTCGCATTCTCGCTGCTTGTTGAAGGAGCCGCACAGATGACTTGGTTTGATTGGGGCTTTTGGAATGTCTTTCCCGGTGGCGATCGAGCCTCATTTGTCTTAATGATTTTCTTTGCCCTAAGTGGATTTTTCTAAATGAAGTATCAGGATCCTCTTTTTGCAACATCGTAAGCATCATCGGATGATGATGAAACCGGGGCTTGGTTCATCATCGAATTGAATGTTTGATAAGCGACTTTGTAACTCGACCGACTCGTGTTCTTGAGAACATCCTGTTGGGTCCCTTTGATGTGCAACGAGTGTGGACTAAAAGCTTCATCTTGAGACCCCAAAAATGATATGTCGGGGTTCTCCGGGAGTCATGAAGTGCGCTTATTTCCTTATCAAACTCAGTGCTTTGAGCGGGAGGAATGTTTCGAAACACTTGAGCTTTAACTAGGGAGGTCTCAACTTCCTTGGGCCTTCAATACCTCCAGAGTCTCAACTCGCAAGCCTTCAACATTCCATTCGACACTGCACTGCCTTGTCTTAGGGTTTTAACATTGGCATCCATAGGAGTCTTAACCCTTGGATTGCACTTTCATTGCCTAGAGTGTTAACTCCGGGAATTTCCATCATGTGCCTCGACGCAACTGCAGCCAGTGTCATCACCCTTCAAAGTAGCCGACACTTGTTCGGGACAAACTCAAATTGCCCGAAAGCCGTCAATGTCAATCTGTTGTGGTTCTTTTCGTTTCCACTTCGCCACCTTTCTTCAATGTAGAGTAATCCGCAAAGATCCTCCGATCTTGCTGCGGTGGAGTGAGTTCCCCCGCACACCACCGGTGAGTGATTGATGATGGGGTCACTCTTCTCGGACTCGCGGCTTCTTCCATTGAGTGTAAACCCCAGGGGCGGTGGTAAAACACCTTGATGGTCGGTTGATCCCATATTCGGTTCATCACTTATCATCACTTGAATAATGATTTTTCAATTTTTGGCAAGATCTTTTGGAGTTGATCCATATTCGGTTGAGAAGTCGATGCCTTTGAATTACTTCTTTCATTGGTATAACTTAATAGATGAGAAAATTGCCGATAAGCTCATCAAAATTTAGAGTTTCTAAATTTTGAGCTTTCTTAATAGCGGTAATGTTTTCGGACTAAGGAGGAATAACATTTAGAACTTTGGTGACTTTATCCTCTTCAAATAATTTTCCCAAGTGCAACCGGAGGATTTACAATGTTGTCAAGCCTTTCAACCATTTTTGAGATATTTTCTCCATCATTCATGTGAAATTTTCGAACTCTTGAACCAACATGATCTTTTGAGCTTGTTTCACTTTCTTTGTGCCTTCGTAGATAACCTCTATTTTTTCCCAAACATCATGAGCGGATCGAATACCTCTAATACGATTGTAATCCATAGCGATAAGAGAACAATGAAGATTGTTAAGAGCTTTACCGTTTAAGGAGAATACCTCTAATATGTCAGTTGTGTGAAGCCAAGTGAAGAATCAGTCAAGTGACAGAAAAGTTGTCTCAGTCAGCTGACTGATAGCTAAATCATTCCAAAATGATTGGAATCGAATGTCAATGGGGTATGCAGCAGAAAGGACTTGAAGAAAGCTAAAAGAGATCCGTTGTCAACACAAGTCAAGATTTCGCTGGAAATAGGCATGTGTCAGGCCGCCAGCAATAAAGTTGTTTTGCTGAAAGAGTGCAAAAAATAAGAAAACAATGGGATGTACCTGAAAATCTGCAGAGATTAAGGAAAGGCTGCAGAGCATTGAATTCATGGTAAGATCCTCATTAATGCTGCTAGACAAGACATGCCAACAACCTACGAGTGAGATTTGAAACATATGTATATCTCTTCAACGGACATATTTTCGAATCTGCACTATAAAAGGCTGAGGAAGCAAGTGAGAGAATGTAACAAAAAAAAAACAAAATTCATAAAACTATTAAGCATTCAAGCAAGCAAAAAACCTGCAAATACTCTCAACATTTCAGAGACATCCGCAAGCCTAAATTCGAAGGAACTCAATCCAACACACTCAGTGAAGGAAATATTACTTCATCAAGTTGAAGAGAAAATTATTTGAAGAACAAAAAGGGGTCTACTCTCCAAGGTTGAAGGAGAAGTAGAAAGGTTCAAGTTGGAACCAGAAGCTTTGGGCTCGTTGGAAGGCTATGTGATCAATTCCAAGAGTTCGAGGGAGCTGAAGTAGCAAGACATCTATTTTGTGAAGAAGTTGAGTCCCAAAAGCAAAGCAACCTATTAGGTTATGTGATCAAGGTTGACTCGGATTGTTCCAAGCCTTTAATCTTGCTTTATAACCAAGATCTGTTACTTAGTGGATTCCTCCAGGAGTTGGAGAATAGTGGATTAGAGGAATCCCATCCTCGAACCACTATGAAACTGCCTGTGTCTTATTTACTTACAACACTTTAATTTCTTGCATATTATTTATATATGCTGTTAAGTTTTATCTGCTAAATTCAATTGATAGTAACCATTGCTAAAAGAGGTGTTGAAATGCAAGTTTTAAAACAACAAGGTTGAAAAGTCTTCCGTTGAACAAAAATCAAATCAACTGTTAAGTTAAGTGTTAGCTGATACCAACTGAGTTATACTATCAACGGCTCTGAAATTAAAGTCGAGTATGTTGGAAAATTTAAAACCGGAAGAGTAACTTTTTGAGTAAGACAATCTAGTTGTCCCTCAAGGACTAAGCAGATTTGTGATAACTCTAAAAATATGTAAAAGGACTAAATCAAAAATTTGGTATGTTTTATTCAACCCCCCAAACCTTACTACTCACCCCTTGGGACATACAAGTGGTATCACAGCGGTTGGTTCATTGAACCTTCCATACTGGTTACTAAACTAGATCTCAGTCTTTTCAAAAGAAACAACACTTGAGTTTTTAAAGCTTTTATTTCAAAATCAAAGTTATTATCATGGAAGCAAATTTAGCTCGCATTCCTATATTCATTGTGGAAGAGTTTGATGACTAGAAATGTTGTATGCAGGCTCATCTATCTGCTTTGCACAATGAGATGTAGCTAGTGATAGAGGATGGGCCCTACAAAGGTCAAGAAGATCTTTGAAGGAGAAGATCTAGACTAGACTGCTATGGTTGAGAAGCCTCGTTGTAAATGGACCAACGAAGATAGAAAGAAATATAATCTTGATAATGTCGCGATGGACATTCTTTATAAAACTTTGGATAAGACTATGTTCAATAAAATCAAATCTTGCAAATCAGCCAAAGAAATTTGGGAAATTTAACTTTGATTTGTGAATGATCTGATCAAATTAAAGAAAAAAAATTAACTGTTGCAGTCCAAAAAATTGAAAAATTTAAAATGATTGCAAGTGGAAGTCTGGATCAGCTGGATGCCAGATTTACAAAAATAACCAATGAGCTTTTAGCTCTGGGAAAGGAGTACACACAGAAGGAGATGTGTGTACAAGATCCTAAGGTCTCTCCCAGGTGAGTGGAAAATGAAGATCATGACCCTGAGACATTCCATGGACCTTTCCAAAATATCAAATCATGAGCTATTCTCAAACCTCAAGGCATATTAGTTTGAGCTGAGAAGAAAAGAACAAGAAGAGACAGTTGTGCCCAAGACAGCTGCACTGATGGCCAGTGAAGGAAAGAAAGCTGAGCTAAATGAGACAATAGACCAGGAGGAAATTGTCGTAATGGTAAAAAGGTTCAACAAGTTCTTCAATAAGAACTACAAAATGAACAAGGGTGAATCCTCAAGAAGGCACTCAGCACCATCCAAAGCAAGGAGGACAGGCCACCTAAGAGAGTTGAACATCAATGAACTGAATATCAGAGAGCTGATAATCAGAGGACTGAAAGAGCAGACTTGCGAAGAGCTGAAAACTTGTGTTGGAACTGCAGACAACCAGGACACTTTGTTGTCGACTGTCTTTGTCTTTATCCACCAGTCAACGAATACAGAAATGAAGAGGATAAAAAAGTCTTCAGAGAAAGAAGACAAGAAAAGAAGAAAGCCATGTTTTGAGCCGAGATCTGAAAGCGAGATATCATAAGCCATTAAAACAAGTGCAAAGAACCGCAGAGATAGATAGTGACGAGACTATTCAAGTGATAAGTAAGAAGAGGCTATGATTTGCCTCAAGGCCAAGGAACAAGATCCAAAAGAACAAGAAGATGAGGTACACTCTAACTCATCTCATTCAGATTTTAGTGATAGTGATTGTGACACAAACACCTCATCACCCACAGATCTTTATGATTCAATTGGCAAAAGATGAAAGATTTTTAGCACATCAAAACCTCACACACACTATTAAATGAGGAAAACATCCAGCTTAAATGCCAACAATCACTGTTGTTTAAAGAGCTGAGTACTCTATGTCACATAGCTGATGACAATACAAAGCTGAAAGCTGAAATTGCCAAGATCCAAGCAGAATTAGCTGCTATAGAAAAGAGGGAAAAGGATCTTAAAAATGTGATTGTGTCATTCACTAAAGCATCAAATCATTGGATAAACTTATAATGACTCAAAAATATTGTGGAGATAAGATGGCATATGATTCAATTCCTTTGTGAAAATAAACTCCAAGAGTGATTTTGGGAAAAGGATCCTCAAGCAATGAGGCAATCCAAAAATCCAAAACACCATATGTTGCACCAACACTTACACAAAAACACAATCACAACCATACTAGTTAAGACTTGGATATAAGGGTAAATGCAAGTAGGTAGAGTATCTTTGAGCAGTGGAAAAAGGTGAAATAAAATGTAGAAAGGTCCATCGGACCCAAACAGAAAAAATACTCTATGAAAGCTAAGCGAGCTATCAAAAAACACTAGAGATTTCAGAAAGAAAATCATATGATGGGAATGGTAGAAACTATCCAAGCCAATCTGATTGGAACAACCAAGTGAAATATCAACCAAGACTTATGGGATACAAGCCAAAATGGCAATGACCTCAACCTTACTATAGGTCATTCCCAAGGCAAAAGAACTATTATCCACACACATATGCACCCAGGCACAAACCCAACAAGCACAGAAATTCCACTATCACCCCAAGAAAAAAAATGCTCAAACAAACACACAGGCATACAGATAAAAGAGACAGATGTATGATCCTAAAACACCCAAGCAATTTGCTAATGTGCACTATGATTATGGAATTGATAGATGGCAACCCCTTAGAGTCGATCATCTGGCTATAGGTTGGTTGGAACATCTTATAGCACTAACACCTCAGGACTTAGGCAAGTTTGGGTACCTAAAAACTAATTTCTTGATTGCAGATTCAGGGAACAGCTGAGTGCCAAGAAACCTGGCACATGGATAATGGTTGTTCCAGATACATGACAGGAAACAAGAGAAATCTATCAAAGTTCAAGGAGATGTCGATGCGAGGATCCGATTTGTTAGAGTTTATTGAAAGATTCCCCAGTTGTAAGACCCCCTCGAGAAATCACGATGCCTGATGCAGGATCTGAACCTAGATCACTAAAGGAATTTCAAACTCTAGAGGCTGAAGGCTACTTCAAGAACATGACTCTACCATAGGCGTGGGACTTGTATTGGGAGAAAGGACTCGATTTATGCAAATCAGCTGAGAAGCAGCACAGTTCAAGAAGTCAGTTGACTGAAAAAACACCCGCACAGTACACTTCTAGAGTATGAGCTGAGTCATACCGAGGAAGGGAAAAGTTTAGAAGTGGTGGAAGAGGCAGAGGTACTTCACCACGGCCAATACCTAAATATGTCAGGTATGTTGATCCACAGAAGAAGGGAATCAACTACTGGGATGGGTTCAACACACTTGCAAATATTGAAGTGGAACGGAAGAATGAGGAGGCTAGAAAAAGGAAAGAAGCCGAAAACGAAAGAGTTAACCGTGAATGGGAAGAAAGGCAGCGAAGGGAGGACTTTGCTGCTAAAAGAGCTTATGAAAGGAGAAAAAGAGAAGAAGAAGACAGGAAAAGGAAGAGAGAAGAAGTAAGCAGCCGAGGCGTTGAAGAGGGCTAAAACCCCTTCAGTGTACTTTACTTAGCTGTAAATACAAAAATTGTAAGTATTCTTGCAATATAATATCATTATGTTACCTGTTGTAAAGTATACTTTGTAATAACTTTGTAAAGTACGTCTGTAAAGTACAAGAATGATATGATCAATAAAATTGACATATCCAACACATACATTCTTTGTTAATGTACTATTTACTTTGTTGTATTTATTTAAGTTTTGGCATCATCAAAAAGGGGAAAATTGTTAGGAAAATTTATGTTTAGATTTTGATGATACCATGTAAAACTTAGAACAGGAAGTTGGCACCCCATTTTGTTTGTAATTCAACTTGTAATAGATATGACAATTTGAGCTGAGTTGGACTCAACTAAGTTGAAGATTACAGAGTCGACTGAAGATTGAAGAGAAGACCTAGCTGTGTGAAGCCAAGTGAAGAATCAGTCAAGTGATAAAAAAGTTGTCTCAGTCGACTGAAGATTTAAGAAAAGACCCAGCTGTGTGAAGCCAAGTGAAGAATCAGTCAAGTGACAGAAAAGTTGTCTCACTCAGCTGACTGACAGCTAAGTCATTCCAAAATGATTGGAATCGAATGTCAAATGGGGTATGCAGCAGAAAGGACTTGAAGAAAGCTGAAAGAGATCCGTTGTCAACACAAGTCAAGATTTTGCTGGAAATAGGTCTGTGTCAGGCTGCCAGTAGTGCAAAAAACAAGGAACCAATGGGATGTACCTGAAAATCTGCAGAGATTAAGGAAAGTCTGTAGAGCATTGAATTCATGGTACGATCCTCATTAATGCTGCAAGACAAGACATGTCAACAACCTACGAGTGAGATTTGAAACATATGTCTATCTCTTCAATGGATATATTTTTGAATCTGCACTATAAAAGGTTGAGGAAGCAAGTGAGAGAAGGTAACAAAAAAAACGAAATTCATAAGACTATCAAGCATTCAAACAAGAAAAAATCTTGCAAATACTCTCAAGCTTTCAAAGACATTCTCAAGCCTAAATTCGAAGGAACTCAATCCAAGACACTCCGTGAAGGAAAGATTACTTCATATAGTTGAAGAGGAAATTGTTTGAAGAATAAAACAGGGTCTACTCTCCAAGGTTGAAGGAGAAGTATAAAGGTTCAAGTTGGAACCAGATGCTTTGGGCTAGTTAGAAGGCTGTGTGATCAATTCCAAGAGTTCGAGGGAGCTAAAGTAGCAAGACAGCTGTTTTGTGAAGAAGTCGAGTCCCGAAAGCGACTATGTGATCAAGGCCGACACGATTGTTCGCTTTGTAACCAAGATCACATTTTAGTGGATCCTTCCAGGAGTTGGAGAAGAGTGGATTAGGGGAATTACCTCATCCTTGAGCCACTATAAAACTGCTTGTGTCTTATTTACTTACAGCACTTTAATTTCTTGCATATCATTTATATTTGTTGTTAAGTTATATTTACTAAACTCAATTGATAATAACCATTGCTAAAACAAGTGTTGAAAAACAAGTTTTAAAACAACAAGGGTGAAAAGTCTTCCGCTGAACAAAAACCAAAACAACTGTTAAGTTAAGTGTTAGCTGATACCAGCTGAGTTATACTATCAACAACTCAGTCGAGTCTGTTGAGTAAGTAACATTGCTCAGTAAGCCAACCTAGTTGTCCCTCAAGGACTAAACATATTTGTGATAACTCTCAAAATATTTAAAAGGACTAAATCAAAATTTTGGTAAGGTTTATTCAACTCCCCTCCCCTTTAAACTTTACTACTCACCCCTTGGGATCTACAAATTCATTTGAGAGAGCACACGAAGCAACATACACATACCTGCAAACATTCAGGCAAAGTGAAAAATACTCTGAAGTAATACATTCTATTCTCAAGCCTAAAACTTGAAGATTATCTAAACAACACTTTTAGTGAAGGGAAGAAAGGCTTGAAAGATGTTGAAGAGGAAACTTGTTGAAAGATAAAGGGGTCGGCAAGATATCCAATGTTGAAGGAAGTGCGAAGGTTCTAGTTCGAACCAAGACTTTAGATTCGCTCGAGAGCTACATGATCAAATCCAAGAATCTGAGGAAGCTGAAGTAGCAGGACAACCGTCTTGTGAAGAGCTGAATCCTAGGAGTGAAGCCAGTTGTGTGATCAATGCTTGCTCGGACTGTTGTATCCAGATTGTAACAATTGTTACTTTAGTGGATTACCTCTCGGAGTTGGAGAAGAGTGGATTAGGAGAATTACCCCATCCTCGATCTACTATAAATTGCTCTGTCATTTAATTTCAGCACATTTATTTCTTGCATATTTATATCTGTTGATTGATAAATTTGCTAAGTCTATTGATAAAAACTTAACCTAAAAACAAGTGCTGAAAACATATTTTAAACAAAAGGGTGTAAGAGTTCTGCTGAAAACCAAGTTAGCTGTTTTTATAAAATGGTTACTTCACTCAGCTGAGTAATCTTTTCAACAGATCGCTCGAGTCTGTTGAGTGACTAACTCTACTGTTCAGGTTAAACTAAGTTCACTTGCGATTAAAACTTTGATTTAAAGGATACAAATAGAAAATTGGTTAAGTTCATTCAACCCCTCCCCCTTCTAGACTTAACTCAAACACCCCTTGGGACCTACACATTTCAATGAGTATTGTAGATACTTTAATTTGGAGAGATAGATAGTTTATGTTCATATCTATGAGACATATAAACAGTTTTAGCTCTTACCACGTGGCTTTATTAATAGTTTATGTTCATTTGAAGGAGCATTATTTAGAGTTTATGCGCATATCAAGGAACTTTATTGATATTTTATGCTCGTATCAAAAAGTATTTGAGGAGACTTTGATTTGAAAATTTAGATAATTTATGCTCATATCTGGGAGCCATATGGACATTTTTAACTTTTTTCAAAGAGCTTTCTTTGCCGCATTTATTAAGAGTCAACTCTTTTTTGCTCCGAGCTTAGCTTCTTCGTCTTCATCATCATCGATATTTCTTGGGTATTCTCGTTCATCAACTTTTATACTTATCTCAATGGAATGTACACGAGTTGTTAATTCTTCAAAAAAAAAATCGGTTTGATTCCTTGAAGTATGTAGCATAGACCCTAATTCATTCCTTGGATGCACATATCAATTGCAGAAGCATCTAACAGTTGATCTTAGCAGTTGAGGCTTAGGTTTCTCCAACAATTGATGTAGGCGATGACAAACTTTTCATTCAATTAACGTGAATTTTTGAGTTCAATAATACTAATGGTCCATCGTGTGCTATAGAATCAGTTGAGAAACTCTCGTTCCAGCTTTTTCCAATTGTCAATTGAATTTGCCCCTAAGTCGGTGTACCAATCAAATGTGTGGCCCTTCAAGATTGAATGAATTATTCACTAAGTGATCTCCATAAGTTTCAGCATCATTGCACGTCTCAATAAAGTGAATCACATGTTGCTTTGGATTGTCCTTGCCACCAAATTATTGGAACTACGGGGGTTGATAACAACAATCATATTCAAGTTGTCAATTCTTTGAGTGTATGGCTTAGCGTAAGTCAAACACAATTTGGAGCTTCCATTATACTTATCTTTGATAGTCCTCATGATGAACTTATTTAGTTGGTCGGTTGAGATCAACCCGTCAGACGAGACTTGCAGCTCCTCAGTTGGAGACTTCTTATTTCCACTTAGTTGTTGCTTTGTGTACATTGCAATACCATCTTGAGCTTCGTCTTGCTTGCCCATCATGCGACTTGAATCAACTTAATCTACTTTGTCTATGAACTTCATGATTTGGGAGTCTCAATTTTGAACATGCTCTGTGAGTCCCTCCATAGCCCTTGACAGCTGAAATTTGCTCCTCCAAAGTTGTAGCATTTGTCACCATGATGGTTGCCATATTTGAAGTGAGTGAGTAACTTGGTCCGAAATAAATTGATAAAGGCACTCATCTTTCAGATCTCCGTCATCTTTGTTTATATCACAAGATTAACGAGTAAGGGAATCATCTTAGAGGATGCTTGCAACTTCTTGGACATGCTTCTTGTGATGACATCAAGATGTCCTCTTGCAGTATTTGAAGAACTCGGTGTAGTAACATTGACTATTGCGATATCACGATTGGCCATGATACTTCGAGAATTTTGTACAAATTGTATATTTATGAATCAAAAAATACAAGAGACAATCCCTAGAATTCCTCCGAGTCTTCTTCCAAGAGCACTATTTGAATTTTCGAAGGTAGATTTATCATTTGATCTCTCCTTCGAGCTTGAATTTGGTTTTAAATAACGTTAATTCGAGGGCTTGACAGCTTAATCCCGAATTAAACGTTATCTTCGAGTCGAATCCACGATGAGCGCCTTGAATTGCGCCTTGAACACTTTGGACTTCATTGGATTTGGACTTATTGAGTTGAGAATTTTTTGCATCTTGTTTAGACTTCTTCTTAGTATATCTTGTTATAATCAAAAGATTATGATTTGATTTGATTTGATTTGGCTTAATCTATTTACTAAAATATTGGTAAATCACTTCCTCATTTGCACGATCTTGTCTTGATTACCCAGATTAAAGATGTTGACAATTGGCGACTAACTTAGGTATCTACACTGTGTATTAGTAATACTTGGGTCATGAGATAAAACAAAATTTAGAAAACTGTTGGAATTTTTAAAACTCCAACTGAAATTCCAATGCTATATTATACCATTGGAAAATTCCAACAATAAATAAAACTGTTGGCATAAACTATTGGAATTCCCGTTGGAATTTAAAATTTCAACGGAAATTCCAACACCACAACAAACCATTGGAAAATTCCAAGAGTAATAAAATCATTGAAATAAACCATTAGAAATACTATTGGAATTTTAAAAATTCCAACATACATTCCATCGCTAAAACATACTAATGGAAAATTCCAACAAAAATTCCAACAGTAAACAAAATGTTGGAATTAATTGTTGGAATTTTCGTTGGAGTTTTTAAAATTCCAATGGAAATTCCAATAGTATAACACATTGTTGGAAAAATCCAATACCGTTGGAAAATTTCAATAAGGGTTAAAAGATTTGATAGTATTATCCATATCAATAAAATATATATTCTCTTTTGGAATCAATCATATTGAAACTACATAGTTAAACGTGCTTGACTTGGGACAAATTGATAATGGATGACCTACTGGGAAGTTAAAGATATTAGATAATAAGATAAAATGATTGAATAATCCAACGTATATATACCATTGGAATTACCATTGGAATAAATTCCAATGGTATAACTCCGTTGGAATAACTGTTGGAGTTTTTTCCAATGATTATATATATTTCAATGGTATAACTCTGTTGGAATATTAGTGTTGAAAAAAATGTTGGATTTTTTTTCCAATGGTTGTATATTCCAATGGATAAATACCGTTGGAAGTACAGTTGGAATATTTTTCCATTGGAATTTCCATTGGAATTTTGTCATTCCAACGGCACCAACAGTGAATTTTTTGTTGGAATTTCCGTTGGTATAGATAATTCTAAAGGTAATTGGCAAATTCCAATAGATATTTTTCCGTTGGAATTTCATTGTTTTCTTGTAGTGACCACTAATTGGCCTAACATAAGGATATGTACATGTGTTATATTATCTATAGTAATAATTTTACATATAATTTGTTGTCACTTGTTATCAGTTGTAGTAATAGTTTTTACGCAATTTTGGCACTATTTGAAGTTATAAAATAATTATAGTGGGAAAACAAAAATTATATACTGGCACTTAATACCGATACTTATTAATAAACTTCGGTATTATGATCACTATTCACCTGATCACATTTCATGATTAACATTATCTTTATTCTAGTGTCATGTATATATTGATCAAAAAGAAGAAACTCCATTGAAAAAGAAAAGAACATTTTTATAAATTAAGCATGAACCTAAAACCTTTTTTAACCACGCATATAGTTCTTATCACGAACTTGTAGCTAAAATACTATTACAACCTTTTATAAAAGTGTTGAACAAGAATTCGAACCCTGAGCACTAGTCCTCCCAACTCGTTGAAAAAAATCACGCTAGTTCTTTTACTACCAAAGATCTACGCTGGTCTTTCTCAATTTTTCTTGAGTCATTTATTTAGCTTAGGCAATAAATGCACCCACACTACAAAAAAAGTGTAATTTAGCGACACAAATTTAGCGGCGGTTCTTTCAAACCGTTGCTAAACGAGTATATGATGGCGGTTTGACCAATCGTTGCAGTTAAGTGAATAAATTAAAAGCTTGAAAATTTTGTGGCATTATTACGCGGTGGTACGGAAAAACCGCAGAAAAAAGAAAACTTTTGGTGGTGGTTCGATTGTAATTGTCGTGATTATTTCATTTATTTGCTATATTTTGGTAACGCTTATGCCAAACCGCCGCTAACTTTATATATTTTTTAATTTTTATTTAGGTTATTAAATTATAACTAATTAAAATTAAAAGAAGGGTTTTGAATTCGTAAATCGAATCAAAACTCGCGTCTTCTCTCTCACATACGGGTACTCTTGCACGCCGACAATCCCGCCTACCTTCACCATCGCTAATCGGTCCATCGCGTTGACAATCCTACCGATATAGACAACACCTCGATACATGCTTGCTATTTCGCGAACAAAGCCGATTTCGACGTCGGCTAGCGCGCAATCACATATAGCGAAGGTATTTTTCTATCTACTTTGTCTCTGTTTCAGACATTATTCTAGCGGTGGCAGTTACAATCTGGCTGGATGATTATGTGATCTTGGATGAAATGATAGGTTGAAAGAAGCACTTTGTTATAATATGTGAAAATGGTTAAGGAAGCTGTAGCTTAAACTTTTCTGGAAGTGTGTCTGAATTGTTTTCTTATTTAATCAATATATGTTTCGCATTCTTCAGGTTGACTGCCTTCAGGTGGAAGGTGTCTTGCATACACGAAATCTTGTCTATTGTGCATTAATTTAAATTATGATTTGAAATTTATGTAAATTTTTGCATTTACTTTTTTGTTAATTTTGACTGCTAATTATATTGGTATCACTAAATTTCACTTGTGCATAAAGTAATTCCTGAAGTTCTTAGTCAGAAACTTTGCCTGCAAAATAAGTAAATTTATGGAATTAAGCCCAGAGACAACATTTTTTTCTATCTCTTTCAGGGTTTTCATTGATGTGGTTATTTTGTTGACTGCCATAATCAAAACGTTTGATACATATTTCCCTAACATGAATATATTTTGAATTTTAGTTGCTTCAGATTTCTATTCTTTATAGTATTTAGTCAAATTTAGAAAACATTCAAGGAGATTCCAAAGGGAAATTCATCAATTCTGGGGCCCAAGGAATTTTTTTATGACAAACTGAATTATGGGGAAGAAAGCCAAATTAAAACTTGAAATGGGGCCCTTTTGACTTAAAACAAAACTTGCAAGCTAGTTTTGCCAGGTGCTGGATGGTTAACCTACCTTAGAGAAGTTTCAAGCTTGCTGGAGAACATTATTTTAGTTTCAATGAATCGGGTTCGCAAAGTCTAGTTAAGTGTGGTGGTTCATTGCAAAGACTTTTTGGGTGTTTCTATTGCGTGTGTATCTTTTTCATCTCTAGAATGAAGAACATGCATAAAACCTTTTGTGTTCATGCGGTGTCTTTGCTTTATATACACCTTTGGATCTCAGAGGAGTGGGTTTTAGCTTTTGCAATCTCAACTAAGTTCTTTCAAATTAGGCGCATACCATTGTTCCCATAATTATGGTGACCGATCAATTAAAAGGCTTTCTATGTTTACTGGGGGGCATTTGCTTTGTTTCCTTTGTCATCCATTAGTAGCTTGCTACTTTCATGTATACTGTAGTTGCCACTTAAAATCTTTTCCTATGGTTCACGGTGCTGGAAAAAGTTTCGTTGCTGAAATATTAATGCTACGAAGTGTTTTAGCGGCTGGAAAAATTGCACTTCTTGTACTTCCATATGTGTCTATCTGCACAGAAATATTATTTTTTTGGCTGATTTTTGAAGAACCAATTAACTTTTCAGGTGGATCTTTTTTAGTGAAAGTGGAATAAATAATGACTCCCCATATCATCAACGTCACGGTTGGAGAAGTATGTGCAATTCCTGACAATCAATATCGTTACACTAAATGGCCCATAAATCACCATGTCATATAATTATGGTTTTTCGGCTACTTGTCTTGTATCATCTTACTATGACATTTCCAGAAAGTGATATGAACTTGTTCAAATTCAATATGTTTTGAGGTCTTATCCAAATTATTTCATTTGTGCCCATTATTAGTTTTCGTTTATGCCCATTTTTAGTGTTGATCTCTGGTTGGAGGTTTATGGCTGAATGTTTTTCTAGAACCGTGATTATGTTTTTGTGCTTGACATTTTTTGTGATGATCTCTGGCCCATTTTCGTTGTATCTTTCAGCATAATTATGTTTTTCTGCTTTTTTTTTCTCAGCATGTCATATAATTACGTTTTTCAGCATGTCATATAAACTTCAATTGCAGAACGTTGGCAGGAACGGGTGTAGTAGGTAGCGGGTTCAGCGACATTTCATCATTGTCTGGATTACACTTTTTGTATGTTACTATTTTCCAAAATTGCTAATACCCCCTTTATCATTTGTTTCTATTTTACAAGTTGCACCCTCAAAACATTTGTGGTGAATTGTGATAAAAAAATATCTATTTCACGGGGAGGCTTAACTCTTTTTTCTTTTTCCTTTTTTACTTTATGAAGCGTGCCTATTGAAAGGATTCTTTTGTTTCATAATTTAATGGAAGCTTGGAGACTATCATCTGATACACTCTCCAGTTGATTGCAATATCCTTCTTGGTCGGTGTTTGTAGGTACAATATAAATCTTTGCTCATAGTATTTTATTTCTTAATTGTTAGTATGGTTGGAATATTAAATGCATGATTTTTTTTAAAATTAGATTAAAACATAATAAATTAGAAATTAAGTTGTCAATTGTGATTTTCTCTAATAATTCTTTTTACTGTTTGATTATTTCAACTATAATCAAAACATATTTATTTTAATCTTATGTTGTCAAAGATATATGTAGCATCTATTCTTGTACAATTGGATATGTGCTACCATAACATATATTCGGCCGGAAAATCAATCAACAACTCTATCCACAAAACAAAATTATTAATCCAATGTTAATGGTAATTTTAAATTTTTCTGTGTTCTATTCATATATAAATGTTCCCATATAATCTTTTATTGTTTGATGTCCCTCTCTTAATATTGTGCGTACTTAGTTTCATCAGATAAATGTTCATGATTCTCAAGTGATTCGTGATGGATAAATCTTGGATTGAGTTGCCACGTAACACACATGGATATTTAGAGGGGTGGATAAATTCATCGATTTGGCACTTGAGCATCGATCTGTTGACGGAAGAATATTGTGTCCTTGTGTGAAGTGCAAAATTAGACAATGGTTAGATAAATTTGAAGTGAAAGAGCATTTGCTTTGTAATGGGTTTCTACCGGGGTATGTTCATTGGGTTTGGCATGGGGAGGAAGAGTCTATACCCATTACCGGCCCTACTCCTAACATTGTGCATACTAATGTTCGAATTGAGAATCCTGAAATAAACATCATTCATGATGCTTTTGCACATATTTCACATGGTATAAATGAATCTTCCACATCACACCAAGAAAGTTTGAGAAAAGTACTACAGGAGAGGGTAGTAAAGAAAGCAAGATATTTTTTGACTTGCTCAAAGATGGAAATCAAGACTTATATGATGGGTGTAGTAAGTATTCCAAATTGTCGTTCTTGTTGAAGTTGTATCACATTAAGTGCTTGTGCAGAATAAGTAATAAAGCAATGTCCATGATTTTTAAATTGTTAAAAGATGCCTTTGAACAAGCAAGGCTTCCTGATTCATTCTATGAAACCAAAAAAACCATAAACAAACTCAGTCTTAATTACAGTAGTATTCATGCATGTCCAAATAATTGCATGTTATACTGGGGAGATGATAAAAGTGCAGAAACGTGCAAAGTATGCAACACTTCAAGATGGAAACAAAAAAAGAACACGAGTGATGGAGGTGCGACAGTTAGCAAGAAGCGTAAAAAGAAACCTGATAAAGTGTTATGTTACTTTCCTCTTAAGCCTAGGCTGCAAAGATTATTTATGGCCTCTAAAATAGCTGAGCATATGAGATGGCATGGTGTGGATAGTAACAAAGATGGGTTGATGAGACACCCAAGAGATTCTGAAGCATGGAAGCAATTTAATGTAACACATGCAGAATTTGTTGTTGATCCACGAAATATACGACTTAGGTTAGCTGCTGATGGTTTCAATCCACTTGGAAATCAAAGTTCTACACATAGCACTTGGCCAGTGATTTTAATTCCCTATAACTTGTCTCCTTGGATGTGTATGAAACAAACTTCATTTATTTTATCTATGATCATTCCTGGGAAAAAGATGCCAGGGAATGACATAGATATTTACTTGCAACCTCTTATTAAAGAATTAAATGAGTTGTGGAGTGATGGAGTGGAGACATTTGATGCTTCACAGAATGAATTTTTCAGATTGCATGCAGCTTTATTGTGGACACTTAGTGATTTTCCTGGGCTAGGCAACTTATCTGGGTGGAATACATATACAGGGCTAGCATGTCCCTCTTGCAACTTTGACTTTTTGCCACATCGCCTTCTCCATAGTAGAAAGTGGTGTTTCATGGGCCATCACCGCTTCTTGGAGTTCACTCATAGACATAGACATAATCGTTCTAAATTTGATGGAAATAAAGAATTGAGAAATCCACCAAAGTTTTTATCTGGTTCAGATATTTGCAATCAGCTTCTAAATGTTAATGTTACCTTTGGAAAAAAACCAGAATTGAATGAGAAGGGAAAGAGATCTCGTGTGAGAAGAACTGAGGATGGTGACGTGCAACAATGGAAAAAGAAAAGTATTTTTTTCCAGCTCCCTTATTGGGAATTCAATTTGTTGCGCCACAACCTCGATGTCATGCACATTGAAAAGAATGTTTTTGACAATATTTTGTATACTTTACTAAATGATTCTTTGAGATCAAAAGATAATCTAAATGCCCGCAAGGATTTACAATCAATGGGTATCAGAGAAGATCTTTGGCCCAATGAAAATGGAAAATACCTTCCAGCTTGTTTTACACTGACAAATGCACAAAAAGACGTATTCTTTGCGACATTGGAGAATGTGTTACTGCCAGATGGTTGCTCGAGTAATATTTCCAGATGTGTTGATTTGAGGAATCGGAAAATACACGGATTGAAGAGTCATGATTGTCACATCATTATGGAACATATGCTGCCAATTGTCATACGAAATTTGTTACCAAATCAAGTTTGTCTTGTTTTGGTTGAGTTGTGTTCATTCTTCAAACAACTATGTGCTAGAGTGTTGAATACTCAAGAGCTTGATAACCTTCAGCGTTGTCTTGTGCTAACATTATGCCATATGGAAATGATCTTCCCACCATCATTTTTCACAGTTATGGTGCATTTAGTTGTTCATCTAGTTGATGAGGTAAAGCTTGGAGGTCCCGTTCTACACCGGTGGATGTACAGCATAGAGAGGTTAGTATATTTAGGACATTTATCACCTTTTTTCTTATGTACCCGATATATGTGCCAACTCATATGTCACTTTTTATATAGGTATTTGGGACATTTAAAATCTTATGTTCGTAATCGAGCACAACCTGAGGGTTCTATAGCTGAAGGTTATATTGCCGAAGAATGTCTTACCTTTTGCTCAAGGTATTTGGAAGGGGTTGAAACAAGATTCAATCGACCTCGATGTGTTAATGATGAACCAGATCATACTGAAAGTATTCACAAATGCAATGTCTTCCAACAGATTGGTCGACCAGTAAGCAATGGTTCAACTTTTCAACTAACTGACTTGCAGAAACAACAAGCCCATCGTTATGTGCTAATGAATTGTGGACAGATTGATAGATTCATTGAGTGAGTAACACTTTAAATGACTTCAAATTATACACTAGCAATGTATATACACATATTGAGTACCACTTTATTGCAATGTTACAAATGTATGCTATCATATACAGTGAATTTAAAAATATGACGAAGAGACGGCTAAGGAGTCGAACAAGATCCTCTGCTGAGATTCATAAAATAGTTAATAGAGATTTTGCTAGTTGGTTCGCAAAGAGAGTAAGTATTTCACCTCAAATAAAATTTAACTTTTTTTTTTATTTTACTAATGCAAGTCATTGCATCTCAGATTATGAACATCGACAACCCGGAAGAAGTGTTGGATGACATTAAATTCTTAGCAAGAGGCCCACTTAATCATGCTAGAAGATTTTCCGCATATAACATTAATCAAGTTTAAGATTTGAACGGTAAATCGAGAAGAAGGATTGAAGTCGCAAAATAGTGGAGTATTTGTGATTGCTAAAACTCCAAGTGTTGCAAGCAGTTGTGATATTCATGGGGTGGTTGGAGATGTTGCATATTATGGAAAATTGGTACACATCATTGAACTCAACTATTACAACAGATTCGTTGTTACACTATTCAAGTGTATATGGGCTGATACGACTACTTCAAGAGGGATAAGAAGAGACAATTTGGGTTTCACTGAGGTTAACTTCTCTAGAGGAATACATGGGGGAGATAGTATAGATGATGAACCATATGTGTCAGCTGTACAAGCTCAGATGGTGTTCTATGTCACCAACGCATTGGAAAAGGATTGGAGTATCGCAATACCTTTCAAACCTAGAGATGTTTTCGATATGGGTGAAAATGAAGACAATAGCATATATGATATTGCTCCGGTCTCAGAAGGCAACGAGAACCTTATATCTTCAAATGACACTGAAAACTTGTTGTTAACGAGAGACGAATTGGATGATGAAATAACTGATGCAGTTGAGAGTGCAAATAAAAGAACATATAATATAAATAATATGCATGAAGATGATTGAGGTCTATAAATTATGCATTTATCTTTATTTCTTCCTTACCCTGTAAACTATTACTTTCCTCATAACAAACTGGAGTTCTTTCTCTTTACAACTTGAACATGAAAGTGTTGTACAAATATAGGGCATTCATATGGTAAACTCTATGACAAGCAGATTTATATGTAGCGTTTTTCTGGTCTTTTGAGAAATTGATTGTTTTTTCAGGGGAAAGTGTACCTGCTGCTTCTTGGAACAACAACACTCAGTCTGGTACAAAATTTTCTCTTGCTTTAGTTTAATCATTATGAACAAATTTTGTGCATGCTTATTAATGTGCTTTTGGGGTTGTTGTTGTCTACATCACATGCCAAATGTTAATTCAACTGGTGTCACTGCTTTTATATGAACCGAAACATAATATTTGGGGTTCCATTTTGCAAGCCTTTATTTATTTACCGTGATCGAGGGAGATGTCTTAAAATTGGATGCATGTGTATATGATGTTGAATTAGTTATGGTTATACCTGCACTAATCATGAAGTGACCTTTATCAGTAACCTTGAGATAACAAGCTACCCTTTTCAGCTTTCGTTAGTTATCACTTTTCATCTTATAAAGAGGATTATTGACAATTTGACATATACATTTCTACAGGTAACTACACCATTGCTTTCCCGATTAATACGTGATTGTGCACTTGGCGTGTTGTTACGTTGGTTCTCACCAAAGTCAAAACGAGGTAATTACTCGTGTGAGATCCTTTTACAGAGTATTGGAATGAAAAAGAATCTCGATTCATTTTGTTGACTTTCAACCTTTCTATTTTGGTTATAGAAAATGTTTGCTACAAATTTATTATCAATTGCTACAAACCTTTAATGTCAATTGCTTCACCTGAATAGATGAATTGCTACAAATTTCTCTCTATTTTTTTCTTTTTTGGTGGGCATAACTAACAATAAACTAAAACCTTACAAACATAATCGTCTATAAACATATCCTTCCAAGTTCCAACATCTCTCAATTAGAGCTCACAAGGGACAACATACAATGTATGCGAAGTTTCTTGAGCATCAAAAAGAAATTTATTGGCAATGAAAATTCCCAGTTTAGCCATGAATGCATATTTAAGAACTAATATTGCTTGCTCCTAAAAACATACTCTTCATCGGTCATCCTTGCGACAAAATCAAACGAGAAATTAAAAAATGAGGCAATAATAGAGAGGTTTTAATAGTAAAAAAGGGTGGTTTATACAAAATTGACATTAAAAGGGTAAAGTGTATTTACCCTTATTTATATAGAAACAAAACCTCATAAAAAAATTCTCCAAATTTACTAACATTATCTTTATCAAGCCAAAGATATATGTGTTGGTGAGTAATTGCGAAAAGGTAAGCAAACAAAGGCAAGAAAAACATTAAATTATAATTTCGAAAGATTTCTCTTAATTTGTTTCTTTTGTTTAACATTTTTCTAGAGAGAAGCTCAAAGAATTTATGAGAGAGAAAAGGGATTAACAGAGCAAACTTGGAGCATGTGTTTTTCTTTTTCACATTTTAGCTCTTCCACCTTTTTCCTTCAAAGGCATATTTGTTTCTCTTTGCCTTTGTGCAAAAACATCTTTAATACTAGCTCTCATTCTCTCTTTTTTCGTGCAAGTACATATACATGTGGACAAGCATTTACTTTTGATGTGCACATAAATATTGCATACTTGCTATAATCTTTTTATGTGATTTGGATGCACTTACATACAATATGTGATAGTTATATACAATTTTCTAGAGTTTGCATACACTCCCATAATATCATCCAATCATTTATAAGTTTTTTTTAACAATCCTTAATTTGATAACTATTTGAATCCCACTATGATGTGCAGATATGCCTAGGTCAAGGAAGATAAGAAACTGGAGAAGGGTGGGGACACAATCATCTTTTACATCATCCGAGACTCACAATGAAGAAACTGAAGCAACTGAAGAAACAATACCAAGTGAAGATCAGTCTCGCAATGAAGCAACTGAAGAATCAATAGTGAAAGGCATGAAGGAACAGAACATGAAGAATATTCATCTGTTGGGAAAAAAGCAAGAACTGCGTGGGAAGTGGATGTGATGTGTATGGTTACATATTATCTGTCGAATAACTTGGATGAAGTTAAAATATATTAAAAATATCAATATTTGTTTTATTGTTATAGATGAAGAAGGGATTGTGAAGAAAAAAAGGCTAAAAACAGTTGAGCTTTGGAGTCTCCCTTCGGGTGAACGAGTTATGGTGCCATTCGACAAATTTCATGCACCCATCTGTGATGCAAATGCATTATATCTTCGGAGTATTAGCGGTATTGGCGCAGAGACGCGTCATCATTTCCTATCAATTACACTAACTGGAGACATATACCAGATGAATATAAGGAAGACGTGTTCAACAAAACCATCATGGTAAAAAATACTTCAGTTATTTGAACAATTGCACTATTTTAAGGTTTAACTGTATTATGTCAATAATTATATTTATTATGCATACTTCAAAGCCAAAGTTTCACTTTGAAGACACGGAGATTGCAAAGCACTAGACTTTTAAAAATATTGGGACAAAGTGGAAGGATTTCAAGTCAAAGTTGTGGGCAGAGTTTTATGAACCTTCAATGAGCAGAGGTGAATTGATAAGTAACTGTCCTGCTGGAATTCACCGAGACCAATGGTCAAACTTTGTAAACTATCGTTTGTCCGATAAGTCAATGGTAATATATTTTACATATATTGATGTAATGTAATTATGTTTTTTTCTCAGCATGTCATATAATTATGTTTCTCAACATGTCCTATAATTATGTTTTACATATATTAATGTAATGTTTTTTACCCTTTGTCTGATATATTAGTTTTTGGTCTGTCACTAGGAGATGAGTCGAAAAAATGCTGAATCTAGAAAGCATCAGTCAATTACACATAATAGTGGATCTAAAAGCTTTGCAAGAAGACGGCTGAAATGGTAAGGAAAAGTTCTTTTGTGTTGGCTTGTGAAGCCCCGATTTTTCCGACGCTATTAATTGATCCTTATTGTCATTTATACTTTTGATCGACTATTTTACCGCGTCATTTTGACGGGTAATTAATAATAATATATACATTTTGTATTTTATTTCATTTTATGTAATTACTTGTGATCATAATCATCATTAATTCTATTTTGCATTTATGCTCACTTGATTGATCATTATTACTATTTTTGTATTTATTAGTCACCTTAGAATTTTAAGAGACTATTTATTTTAGAGACTTTTACCTTATAGAATTAAGATTTTGATTTAGATTAAGTGATCATGAGACTTACAAGTGATCAAGGAAATCACTAAATATTTTGGAGATTGATATATTTCATCTATTATCATCAAATTTGGGACAAAAAAAATATATATGGAATTACCATAATACCCTTGAAGTGGACGGCCAACATGGTATTTTTGGGATAAAAATATTATCCAACTCTGGTACACCTACACCATATATTAGTCATCTTGTGTATAATTATATCATTAATTCAAACATTATACACATCATCTTATATACCAATTCTTTATTACTATTTTTCCCAACTTATTCCCACTTTACCAACATTCTTCTCAATATTCCCCAACACCATTCAAGCCCATACTTTGACTTGCACTTTGTCTCCCATGCATGAGGCAAATTACAAGACACAATTTGAACAAAAATTTCTCTCTCTCTCTCACTATGTTGGACGGCCATATGGCCTAATTACACAAAAATTTCATCTCAAATTTCACCAACACATTTGATCTTCCAAATCAATTCTCCTCCTTCTCTCTAAAAACTCCCAACTTCTCTCTATTCTTCCTTTCACTTTCTTCTTCTATACTTAGAAAAATTTTCAATATTTTCCTCCTATTCTTAACTAAAAAAATCGAACCATCATCATACAAGGTAAGAAATTTTAGCTTCAATCCATTTTGTATATCACATTGTTCATCTCTCCACTTTCTTAACTTAAGTTTGAATTTGGTTTGGAGGTACATTTAGAAGAACTTGAAGATTAGAGCTTGACAACATTTTTGAAGAAGGACCTCAAGGTTGAAGAAGAAATAGTAGAGAAAATTTGACTACAAGGTAAGAATTGAGTACTAGACCCCTTCTTTCCTACTCTTCCTATTTTTCTTCAAATTTTAACACCCCTTTTTCATTTTTGAGAAATAGGGGCTGACCTTAGGAGATTTTGGAGTTGAGCCAAAATTTCCAATTTTTAAGCTTCAACTAGTCTTCAAACATCTACTACACAAGGTAAAGTGTAGTCCTTTTCATTTCCTTATTTCCTTCTTTTTCTCCTTAATTTTTCTCTCATTTTTCTAACTCCAAAATTTGATATTTTCTTGACTTAGGGGCTGACCTAAGAAGCCTCATCCAAAAATTATGAAATTATCCTTTTATTTCACAATTTCCAATTTTAAGGTGGGTGGAAAAATATTTTCCAACTTTTAGGTGTTTTGATTAAATGCATGTAGAAAATTTGATCATGAGCCTTGAGATATATATAATCTATGTATTGCATGTCAATTTTATGTAACAAGTCATGAAAATTCTCAAGAGTTGCTCAAAATTACTATTTATTGAATTTTAGGTGCATGCATGTACACTTTAATGTTCTATTTGATGAATTCTTGTATGTATTGGACATGCATGTGTATGATCTTTAAAATCTATGTTTCGGATGCCTTATAACCTGGAAAAGTCGAGCATAATTGATTAAATTTCAATTTTGGACTTAAAAATATAAAAATGGAAAGTTGGTGGACTAAATTGCAAGAAAATAAAAGTTAAAGGACCCCTCTGCAAATTTCGAAATTTGGGACTGTACTCAGGTTCAAAAATAACTTTTGGACATTTTAATAAAGTTTTAAGAGTTTTAAGATAAATAAAATTAACCTTTAAAAGCCCAAGGACTAGATTGTAAAATTTTGTAAGTTTAAGGGCTACTTTGCAATTTTTAAAACTGCCCCAGACCTAAACTTTAAAATTTGAAATTTTTACTCTTAAGGTACTGGGAATTACATATTTTAAAAGTATTCAAAAAATCCAAGTGGTTAGGGCTTGGAAAATAATTTTTTCTAAAATTGAGGGACTAATGTGTAAAATACTAAACTTGAGGACCCAAATGAAATTTCCAGGACTTATGCAGCCCATGCACCTATAAATACTAACTTAACTATAACTTAATTATATTTTGGACCCAAGGTTCAAATTTCATAATAATTGGACCCCTAAAAGCCTTAAAGGCAATTATTTCAAAATGGGACAAAAATGATATTTTCAAAAGTTAAAGGACCTACACATATTTCTTTTAAAAACTGCTTTTGTCCCAATATCTTACTAACCTTAGTGACATTTTCCAACTGGAATCACATTAAAAGCCCTTCCGGTTTGTGAGTTCCGAATTTTTAAAACTTAAGGTCCGAATTGGCAATTTTTACAAATTTGGGGCCAATGTGAGAATTTGACAAAATCTCGACCTCAAAATTTTAAAAACCTGAATCTCTGCACAATTTGAAGAATTTAGGAACTGACCTCATAATTGTTCAAGGTCGGGATATTTAATTATTCAATTTTAACCCCAAAAGTGTTAGTTTTACAAAACGGGGCTAAATTACAATTTTTCTTTTATAAAGGACCTAACTCAAATTATTTTCTCTTTTACTAAAATAGCCCTGGACTCTCTGACTTGGAGATTTAATTAAAGTATTTTACTTTCCCAAAAACCCTTGACTTATCGGATCAATTTGACCAATTAATACCCGATCGCTTAGAAATGAGCTTACCGCGCCTTGCGAAATGAATCTATAAGCAGGACTTATGTCCCACCTAATTTTTCAAGATATCGAAGGTTGCTTATCCTTCCGATAATCATCTTCATCCAAAAACTCCACCAACGCCATAATTACCACTCGCGTTTTCAAAAATTTTCCTAAACTGCTTCCCTGAATCAATAATACTCGATTTCGCTGGTTGATCACTGTTCTTGTAATTACTTTCGCTCGAGTCAACTTGGTGTGTCGAGCTCACAATCGGAATGGATACGTCGGGGATGGAACCGGCAGCTCGGCCGCTATTCCACTCTTCCGCCCCATCGCCCTAATCCCGCAATCGAGGGACGGAGTTTGTCCAAGGGAAGCGGGTCGTAGTAGATCGAGGTATAATCATGATTATGACAGATCCGAGCCTTGCAAGCTCCACTCGTGGATTTTGTCTCGCCTACGGAGCGATAAGGTGCCGGTCTTGGACCATACTTGACCGAGGAGTTACAAGGAAGAACGAAGGAATCATTGCCCGATCCACACGATTCCCGGAGTTATCGGACCCATTTTGGTTGGCGTTACATTTTAAACGCAACCGCTACTTTAAATTGCATTGGTTGGCGTTACATTTCCGCACGCAACCGCTACTTGTTGCATTGGTTGGCGTTACATTTCCACGCAACCGCTTACCTGTTTTGCATTGGTTGGCGCTACAAACCGTGACGCAACCATTAATTGCCTTGCATGGGATTGGCGTTACACTTCCGCACGCAATCCTACTGTCTTCGATGAATCACATAGTACTGTGTGACCATGAACTGTTTTCTTGAATCGTATAAATATACTATTGTATTATTTTATCACGACGCTTATGAATCGTGTGTGTGGATTCATGCATCATACTCACGCGTTTTCATATAATGTTTTCTCACATTAACTATATTGTGCCACACTTGCACACAATCACCCCATCCACTGAGATTTATGTCTCATCCCCACCTGTTTTCTAAACTTAGATGAGGATTTCGTTGAAGATCCGAACAGAAGCTCGGATTGAGACCTTGTACTACGCTTGTTGGATTTACTATTTCTTGTTGTTGATTGGACTCTTTTCTTATGTTGTTGTCGGACTTTTGTATTTCGTTCCATTTG
This sequence comes from Rehmannia glutinosa, assembly GCA_016081115.2. Lineage (NCBI taxonomy): Eukaryota > Viridiplantae > Streptophyta > Magnoliopsida > Lamiales > Orobanchaceae > Rehmannia > Rehmannia glutinosa. The sequence continues at coordinate 85,682,835 of CM071926.1, forward strand.
GGTTTGTAATTAAGGGGCGTAGGACCCTTTGACTTTAAGTTGCTATTTTGTTGATTTTCGGATTGTAATTTGGATGATGGATTGTAGACTTTAAGTTGTAACTTGTATCTGTTATTTATTTCCGCTGTTATTTAGACTCTGTCTCATTGGGTTCTCGTTGATATTTGTCTGGACTGTTTGGTTATGCTATTTAAGTTGTGGATCGTCGTCGCGTCCCGTTTGGGGCGTGACATGGCTAGCTTATGATATTTTCACTTATTATACAATTTGTCGTGTTAGGAAAAGGAGCTTGGGCGTCAAGTTGAACGCTCTGAAGTATGGCTTGATACCCACAAAAGAAAAGATGGGACATATGTCAATGAAAAAGCTAAAATTATATCTGTAAGTATGATACAGTTAATTGTGTTGCTGCTCCATGTTAAAAATGCAAAATGGAATTTGAAATTGAGATTTATTGTTGAATATAACTTAAAGATACATTATGTTCAATAAAATAACTTTGATCTATTATTATTTCTTATCTGCCATCTTTGTGTTTCTGCAAATAGGAAGGAAAATGTCCTTCCAGATAACTTGTATTGTATATACATCTATGTACAGCTTGCAAATTGAATTGTGAACAACATATGGTTTTCGTAGAACTAATTTTGCAAATTTGTTTTGTATTTGATTTCAGCACAATAACACTCTCCTTGTACATGTATTTAAACTCAAAATCTGTATAATCCATTCACAAAAATGAATGAACTCACATTTTCTCATATCTAGATTAAGCCACCAGCCCCACTTTCTCTCTCTTATTCCTTTTTGGAGTTTGAAATTTGAAAATTGGTCTTGAATTCATTAACTATAAACATTCAAGGTATACTGCACTTGGATAAAAATGACATAGTATTATTTTCAATATATTTTAACTAGTTATTATTTTGTTTGAGAAATGTTACATTCTTTTACTGTCTATTTGAACTCTTAAATGTAGGAAAGAATTGTACATGGAATGAGGAAAAGCACACCTTCCTAGTCTCAGTTTGTTTCACGTGACGATGCTATTGCTAAGGTTTTTGGAAAAGAGCACCCTGGACGTGTTCGTGCTTTAGGTTTTGGACCATGTCCATCCATGGCATTCGGAAGTGCTAATTCAAGAGTGGATGTGATGCAATCCAATGATAGCCAAATGAAGGACTACGTGGCTAGATTAGAGAAGGAGTTAGTTGTAACTAAATCTCAATTGCAAGCTCAAAATCTTCAAATGGAGGCTCAAAATATTCAAATGGAAGATATGAAAAAGACTTTTGGTGGCGCTCTAGTTACAATTTTTGAGAACGCGTTAGGAAAAGTCCCTGAACAGTTTGCTAATTGGTTAAACCGAACACATGAAGTGGTATGTTCTTTTGCATATTAAATTTATTTTTCTGCATTACACAAAAGATATATACTCTTTTCAACTATTAATATTTTGTCACTTAATTTTATTTATGAACATTTCTAGAATTACAACTTTTGCATTGAGTACAGGTTATTAGGTATAATATCAATAATATGGTTTCAATTGTAGGCACCAACAGATGAAGGAAGCGGACATGAACCTTCACCGAGGAAAACAAGTCAATATTCATCCTCTAGTCATGATATAAATGAGGATTCTCATTCGTGATGTTGCATCTATTACTATTGTATTAAGAACATATACTTTTGTAGATGGTTTTTGATAACTGCATTTGAAGGTTTGTAATGACTTTAACGAAATGCTCGACTTTTATGATGTTGAATAGTTTGACTTTTCTATAGTTGAATGATATTATGCCTCTGATATTATGACATAAATTTAGCTATTGTTAAAAAATAGTGCATAACTGTTATTAAAGCATATATTATTTTCAATTAACAGCGGTTATAATCGCCACTAAAAAAACAAAAAAGAATTTTTTGCAAAAATATTTTTTTATTTTTGCGGCGGTTTGAAACGCTGCTCACAATTTAAATTATTTTATTTTCGTGGCGGTTTTAAACTGCTGCGAAATTTAAATTAGTGGCGGTTTTGAACCGCTGCCAAAAGACCAAAAAGAAATTTTCGCAAATTTTTTTTTTATATATTTGCGGCAGTTTGAACCGCTGCTAACAATTACAAATTATTTTATTTTCGTGGCGGTTTTAAACTGCTGCGAAATTTAAATTAGTGGCGGTTTTGAACCACTGCCAAAAAATCACCGCTAAAATACACAATTTCTAGCGTTTCTAAAAAACCGCTACAAATTCTATCGCGAAACGTGTATGGACATCGGTTTTGAAACTGCTGTGAAACGCTTCGTCGGCGATTTGAAACCGCCACTATATTTAAAATAAACCGCTGCTAATTGACTGTTTTTTTTGTAGTGCCATATTTTTAGTAATATAATATACATATGTTGCATGAGTAAAAAAAAACAGCTTAGGTCTTCTATTTCAAATAATGTTTTATTTTTCTATTTTAATATCGTCAATTTACATGCCAAGTGTATATTAATATTGTCATTTTATTCACTTGATATGTATTATTAAAATTTAAATTAAAAAAGGAAACCAAAATTTATAATAGTACTGGATCCGACTTGTGAAAATAAAGGCGTGTAAAAATGATAAAAGAAAGGGATAATTAAAAAAAATGAGATTTGAGTAAATACAAAAGGAATCCGGAAAAATTTTAAAATTGTAGAAAATCCCTTGATATTTGATTTTCCCCGACCGTTAGTTGACCTAACGAAATTTCCGACATCATCAAATATTTTGAGTTACATCCTTAATTTTTTATATATATTATAATTAACCCCAATTTATTGTGCGGCTATTTTAAATTATTTAAAATAATCGAGTAATATAATTGTAAAACGTAAGACGAAAAGTTTTGGCTATTTGTAATTTTAGAAAAGTTGAGGGATGTAATTATAAAAATATTTGATGACAACACATTATGTCAATTCAACTAATGGTTTACGTTAAAAAATAAGACGGAATCAAATCTCAGGAATCTCAAACTTCCTTGAGTATTTTTATAATCATCCCAAACCTCAAGTTTCTTTTTAGTAGTTCTCTCTTTTACACAGGTTCATTAATCATCCCACAAAATGCAAAAGCCTCTTTATATTCACTGGAAAGCTGTTTTTTCTCATTCGTTGTCTTTATTTTGCCCCCTTGTGTTGGTCAGTGGGGCATTTGTTCTTCTAAACTTCCACTTTGTATATATCTTTGGGTTATTGATTTTCTAGTATATGACCTATAGACACTTTGTTGATTGGGTGCCTGGTATTTTTAAGTTACCGATTTACTACCCATACTTCGCATTTTTTTTATAAATTGTTACCTATTCACTTATAAGGATGAAAATGCCCTCTAGAAATATAAGTATAATAAAACAAATCAGTATACTTATTTAAATTATAAAATCAACTAAAATTTCAATTAATTTAATTAATAAAAATAAAAATAAGTTTCTAAAAATATTAATGAATAGAAAAAATAAAATTTATTATATTAAATTAGTAAATTAATAAACATAAATTAAAATTTAATTAATCAAAAAGAAAAATTAGTTTAGTTAATTAAATTTAAAAATTAAAACAAAAAATTAAATAATTTAAAAATTAAAACTAAGATACTAAATAAGAAAATTATAGAATTTTTGTATTAAAATATTAATTTTTAATTAGTTTTTAATCGAATTTAAAAAATAATTTATTTTTTTACAATTAAGAATTTAATAATTAAATTTAAATAATAATAAGTTATTTCGTAATTAAATGTATTTTTAAATTTAATAATTATAATTAAAACCTAAATTTTTTAACAAAAATTAAAAAAATCTTAGAGGTATTTCCGTCCTTAAAAGTGAATGGGTATCAATTTATAGAGAAATGTGAAGTATAAATTATAAATTGGTAACTTGGAAATATCAGGTACCAGACCAGCAAAGTATCTATGGGTAATGTACTAAAAGATCAGTAACCCTATATCCTTTTCACCATTGAGATTGTGGCCTGGTTTTTGTTGTGGAATCCAAATATGCATTCTAAACTCTACTCTGCTAATTAGCTTTTATTACTTCACTTCAAAATCTATTGTAGGCCAGCCCATAAAGTGTTATTGTCAGCAGCAACAAGAGCATAACCCAATATTTATTAAAAAAAAAAAAAAAAAGCAGCCCGAAAGAATCTCTAGTCCCCTTGCACGCTTAGCCAACAATTTGGACCTTATTGTGGGTTAATGGTTATTTCACTTATCATATTAATTATAACTTTATTTTTCCTTAATTAATTTGTTGTTCAATCACAATTACTATTATTTTTGGAAATTTACGTAGAATTTTATATCAATCTCACAATGAGTACAACCAAAATATTGCATGTTCTTTTGGATATTAAAGTTTTAACTCATATAGAGTGAGGTTATGTTATGGAAAAGTAAAACAAAAGCCAGGCCACAATCTCAATGGTGAACTACAAGAGTGGTAGGACTAATTAATATAACCTAGATTTGTCCTATAAAAAATAGATCAATAGAATTTGGGCCTCAATATTATATATGAGCCCAACTACGAATATAGAATCTATTATGGCCATAATTAATGAAATCCTAAAATGATTTTTTATTTGATATTGAGAAAAGATAATAAATATACTAAACTATCTAATTGGATGGAATGTTTATCCACAAGATGATATGGAATTCTTATCTTAATTACCATTTTTCATATAAAGGGAGTCCTAGACTCATCTCTTTTAAATTACCTCTTCACATGAATTATTTAATTATTCTCCTTTGATGAATTTCTGGCTTGCGCGTCGGAGAAGGTATGTGGGAGAAACCCTCCGGCCCCTTTCTCACTGTCGCTTTGCGGGCGTTAAGGAGGAACGAACATCGGAGATCGAATTTCTCGATGGGGTAAATTCTCACCCCAACAATTGGGTTAATTCTTTTTAATTCAAACTATATTTTTGGATTAATATGAATGGGCTGCTCCCATTCATCCAGTTTTTGCTAGATGGTTAAAAAAAACAGGGGAACTAGGGGTAGTTTAGATCCTCTATTTCAAATTACTGCTTTATTTTATATTGCATGTTATTGATAACATCTAGGTATATTCTTGAATAAATACTATAGGCCCAATGGATGTTTAAGTTAAGTCTAGAAGGGGGAGGAGGATTGAATAGACTTAACCAATTTTTGATTTTTATCTTTTAAATTAGAGTTTTAATTACAAGTCAGCTTAGTCCTTGAGGGACAGCTTAGTTCAATCTCAAAAGTAGAGTTAGCCACTCAACAGACTCGAGAGAGCTGTTGATAAGATAACTTAGCAGAAGTCTTACACCCTTTTGTTAAAATATGTTTTCAACACTTGTTTTATGGTTAAGTTATTATCAGTAGACTTAGCAAATTTATCAATCAACAAATATAAATATGCAAGAATTAAGTGTGTTGAATGTAAATATCACAGAGCAATTTATAGTGGTTTGAGGATGGGGTAATTCTTCTACTCCACTCTTCTCCAACTCCTTGAGGTAATCCACTAAAGTAATAGTTGTTATAATCTGGATACAATAGTCCGAGCAAGCCTTAATCACACAGCTGGCTTCACTCCTGGGACTCAACTCTTCACAAGACGGTTGTCCTGCTACTTCAACTCCTTTAGATTCTTGGATTTGATCACGTAGCCCTCCAACGAATCCAAAGCCTTGGTTCGAACTAGAACCTTACTGCACTTCCTTCAACCTTGGTTGTGCACACCCCTTTGTCTTTCAACAATGGTCCTCTTTAACAGTTTGAAGCTTTCTTTCCTTCACTAAGAGTGTTGGATCGATTTACTTCGAGTTTTAGGCTTGATGATAGAATACATTGCTTGAGAGTATTTTGCTCTTGCTTGAATGTTTGCAGGTATGTGTCTATTGCTTCATATGTTCTCTCAAATGAATTCCGCAGTCTTTTATAGTGGTTGTTTAAAATGTATATGTTGAAGAGATAGATGCATTTCCAAACTCCACTTCTTGGTCGTTGGCTTATCTTGTTATGCAGCATTTGATGTTGACCCAACCTTGTATTAGTGCTCTGTTGCAATACCTGAACCTCTGCATATTTGCAAGAGCATTCCATTGGTTCCTAGCTTTTTGCACTCTTTCAGCAAAATAACTTTATGGTTGCAATCTGTCTTCTTTCCTTTTTGCAGTTGAACCCCTTTATAGTCTTCTCCACTTATCACAGGGAGAGCCGATCTCATCACGACCGAGATAGCTTTTTGGTACTTGACTGATCCTTCCCTTTAATACTCAGCTGACCCACAACTGACTCTTCACTTCGATCTTCAGTCAACTTCTACAATCTTCAACTTGGTTGCTTCGACTCAACTTATAGAACCTATCTATTACATAGTGGAATTTACAATAGAATTGGGGTGTCATTGTTAAGTTGGTTTTATACCAATGTATTAAGTACTCTAGACTAGGATTTTGCATTGTTTTGGGGTATTATAGTGTTGTTTAAGTCTATTTTATGTCATTAGTTGTCATGAGAGAGTCGGTACAGATTTTGGTATCCGAAATTGGTCAAAAACGATGAAAAAACGTGGCTAGAAGGAAAAAAGGCATGTTTGAAGAAGAGAAAACTGAGAAACAGAGGCTTAAGGCGTAGCGCCATTAGCTACCACCCCGCGCCATGCGGGGTCCAAATAGTTGGGGCGGAAGATTGGGCAGCGCTGCTGCGCCCAATGAAGGCACTGTAGCGCGTGACGGAGCGTGGGCGGAGATCCTTGGCGCTATTTGCCGTAGCGCTATTTTAGAGCGCCACAACGCGCGTCTGGGAGGAAAATATTATATTTTATTCCTTTTTGGGCTTTTGATGGATTTTGGGCGTATAAATACAACGAATGATGCATGGAACAAGGGTTGGACATTTTCGAGAGCATATGAGACGACTTTGAGCGAGGAGAAAGAGTTCAGGACGAGATTTGAAGGTATCTATATTCTGGAAACAGAGAGGATTCTTTCTTTTATTATTCTGAATTATTTTTCCATTAGCTTCGTTGAACCCTAGCGATGTATAATTACTTTTTTATGAGTTTTTGTACACCCAACATGAGCTAAACCTATCTTTCTAGGGGATTGGTGTAATTTACGTTTGAACCTATGTTTTTATTTCCAGTTTCTGATATTCGCATGTTATCTAATCTATTTGTGCTATTTAAATTGAATGCATCTGGATTATCTCATCAATAATTTAGATTGTTTGGCATGTTTGATTTTATACTCGAGAGAGTTAATTGAACGACTGGCCATAGAATAGCAAACCTAGGGTTTCATAGAACTGAGAGGTTTATGAATCTTTTGAAGCCTGTGATAGAATATTCACCGAACACACTAGGTTTTAATTTGTGAATTTTATAGAGATATTGAAATCAGAATTGGAACCTAGAATCACTTGACACTCGAGAGAGGACGTGATAAAGTGTTGGAATATTGGGCTTATAGATTAATATCGTGTGATTAATAAACTGGATTGAGAACATAGGGGATAACTAGGTGAATCAACCCTCTAGAATTCATCTCTTAAGTGTTTTATAATTTATCTGAACGAATTTGTTAGTTTAATTTTAGTTTTCTTTTTAGTTTAACAAAAACCCATCCCCTTTCGTTTTCTAGATAGAATTAAGCTATTATAATTACAGTACTTAATATAAAATTTGATACCATACCAATCCCTGTGGAGATGATAACCCCACGTTTAAAACTATACTAAAACTTGACACCGTACGCTTGTGGTAAGAATTTCATGATCAAGTTTTTGGTGTAGTTGTCGGGGATTGTTTATCCTATTTTACGCTAACACTGTTACCAAGTAGTCTTAATCCTAATCTAGACTAGTTTAGGAAATATAATTTCGTGTTTCACATTGACTTGTCTGTTTATGTGAGATTCTAAAGATACCGATTTACTTCCTTTTGATCCAGAGATTGCAAGGACACTTCGAGCAATCAGAGCAGCAAAGCGAGCAGAGAAGCAAGCAATGGCAGAAAATAGGGTAAATGAGAACAACGGAAACTTGGTTCTGAATGTGCCACCATAGCCTGAGGCACAACAAATGGCAAATTGGGATTATTTCCGGCCGACTATGAACCAAAACTACTCCGAAATTATGTGCCAGCCCATAAATGCAAATAATTTCAAACTGAAGCCGGGCATCATAAGAACGGTTCAGCAGAATCAGTTTGGGGGGAGTCCAATGGATGATCTGAATACACATCTGGCTACATTCTTGGAGATTTGTGACCATCAAGATGAATGGTGTATCTGATGAGGCTTTTCCCATTCTCACTCCGGGATAAAGCCAGACCGTGGTTGCAGACGTTCGCACATGGGAGTATCACTAGCTGGGATGATCTGACAGAAATATTCATGGCAAAGTTCTTCCCTCCCAACAAGACGCTCCAACTGAAAAGCGAGATAGCTCAATTCCAACAGATCGATTTTGAGCCACTGTATGAAGCTTGGGGACGATTTAAGGATTTGTTGAGAAGATGCCCACATCATGGTTATGCGGACTGGCAGAGGGTCCAGTACTTTTACAATGGTTTGAACGGGCATACTAGGATAATACTAGATGAAGCAACAGGGGGTACTTTGATTGCTAAAACTCCGACTGAGGCCTTACTTCTTCTTGAAGAAATGGCCACAAACAACTATCAATGGCCCTCTGAAAGATCAATACCAAGGAAAGTTGTCGGTGTTCTTGAGCTGGATCATATGTCGGTGTTCATAGCTCAGATATCATCATTGTCAAAACAACTGGCCATCATGAATTCGGGTGGAACACCATAACAATCTGAAGTACCACTAGAGGCCGTTCATAAAGCCGCCACATTCGATGCCAAGCAAGCTAATTATGTGAATAACTGGGGTTTTAACAATCAAGGTACTAAGTTACTGACTCATTATCACCTGGGACTTCGCAATCATGAGAATCTCTCCTACAGCAACAATAGAAACATGTTGAACCCACCTTCGGGTTATTCCAACCCATCTAGCTCTAATGCACCCGTAGATGAGAAGAAACAGTCGCTCGAAGAAATACTCGATACGTCTATTGGAGAGACCAATAATCGGCTTAATGGGAGCGATGCACAAATTGACGATTTGGGCTCAAAAATGTCTACCATAGAGACACATCTTAGATCATTGGAGACCCAAATGGGAAAGTTAGCCACTGCCATAAGCTCTCAGCAGAAGAAAGAAAATTTTCCAAGTAATACTGAGGTGAATCCAAGGGAACATTGTAAAGCCATCCAATTGAGGAGTGGTACTGCATATGATGGTCCTAAACTTCCCTCTCATGCCACCATGAGAAGCTGTCCGATTATGATTTACATATTGAGGAGGAAGTCGAAACAAGAAAAATATAAGCAGAGCAACGAGCAGACAGAGACTGACAAGCCTAAATCTGCCCCCACTCTTGATTCTGCGGTTCTAGTGCCTAATTTACTCCCCTTCCCTTAGAGATCTCAGTAAAAGAAGTTAGATTTTCAATTTTCAAAATTCTTGGAAATTTTTAAGAAAATTCACATCAACATCTCGTTTGCTGATGCACTCGAGAAAATGCCTAATTATGCTAAAATCATGAAGGATGTGATGTCGAAAAAGAGAAAGTTAGGCGAGTTCGAGACTGTAAAGCTTATAGAGAAATGAATGCTATTTTGCAAAGGAAGCTACCACAGAAATTGAAAGATCCGAGGAGTTTCACTATCCCTTGTACTATTGGTGATTCTATTTTTAATAAAGCCCTTTGCGATCTTGGTGCTAGCATTAATCTTATGCATTTGTCTGTTTTTAGGAAATTAGGTCTTGGAGAGGTGAAGCCATCCACCATCACCCTACAATTGGTGGACAAATCGCTTACATATCCGCGAGGTGTAATCGATGATGTTTTGGTGAAGGTGGACAAGTTTATATTTTCGGCAGACTTTGTTATATTGGATATGGAGGAGGATCGAGAGGTTCCACTAATTCTGGGGAAACCATTTTTGGCTACTTGTCGACACTGATCGATGTTCAACGTGGCGAACTGACTCTGCGAGTTAATGAAGAAGAAGTGATGTTCAACATTTATAATGCGATAAAGTTTCAAGAAGAACAAACCACTTGTCATTTCATAGATATAATGGAGCATTGTGCCCGCTCGTAAGTAGCTCAACATGCTACTGTTGATCCATTGGAAAGATGTCTCACCCAATCCCTAGTGCAAGGTATGGATTATGATTTCGATGATATTGATTTATTGAATTACGTGTTCTCTCTTGATGCCACACATGTTGACATAATCAAAGGTTTGAAGGAGATTTTGGGAGATACAGTCATTGAGGAAATCCCGAAGGTCACACCAAAATTGAAGGAACTTCCTGCACATCTTCGGTATGCATTTTTCGGTGAGAGCGATACACATCCGGTAATAGTCTCCGCCTCTCTATCCTTTTCAAAGTTAGATAAACTGTTGCGTATTTTGAGAAAACATAAGTCTGCACTGGGGTGGTCCATAGCCGATTTGAAGGGAATCAACCCTTCAATAATGATGCATAAAATCCTCATGGAGGACTCTTACAAGCTATCTATTGAGCACCAAAGACGGCTTAATCCGGCAATGAAAGAAGTAGTTAAGGCTGAGGTTCTTAAGTGGCTTAAGGCTGGCATCATTTATGCCATATCTGATAGCTCATGGATAAGTCCGGTTCAGGTAGTTCCAAAAAAAGGGGGGATGACTGTGGTAAAAAATTCCAATAATGAATTAATTTCCACACGTACGGTGACTAGGTGGCGAGTGTGCATAGATTATAGAAAACTGAACAAAGCTACTCGCAAAGACCATATTCCCTTACCTTTTATTGATCAGATGTTGGATAGGTTGGCTGGATATGACAGCTATTGCTTTCTAGATGGATATTCAGGCAATAATCAGATTGTTATTGCTCCAGTGGATCAGGAGAAGACCACATTCACATGTCCTTATGGTACATTTGCATTTCGCATGATGCCTTCTGGGTTGTGTAATGCACCAGCCACATTTCAGAGATGTGTGATATCTATTTTTCATGGCATGGTGGAGGAAATTATGGAGGTTTTTATGGATGATTTCGCAGTATTTGGTAATTCTTTTAATCAATGCCTCCATAATTTATCTCTAGTTTTACAAAGGTGCCAAGACACCAATTTAGAGCTTAATTGGGAAAATTTTCACTTTATGGTGAAAAAGGGCATTGTGCTTGGTCATACGGTGTGTACTGCAGGATTAGAGGTGGATTGAGCTAAAATAGTGGTGATTGAAAAATTACCACCATCGGGAAATGTAAAAGAGAATAGGAGTTTCTTAGGGCATGTTGGTTTTTATCATAGGTTTATTAAATATTTTTAAAAAATAACCAAGGTCTTATGTAATCTTCTTGAAAAAGATGTGCCTTTTTGTTTTGAGATCTTTGTTTGCAGGCTTTTGAGCACATTAAGAAGGGACTTATTTCTGCTCACATTATGGTGGTACCGGATTGAACACAACCCTTTTAACTTATGTGTGATGCTAATGATTATGCAGTGGGGGTTGTGTTGGGATAAAGACGAGATAAAATTTTCAAGGCCAACTATTATGCCAGCCGGGCATTGGATGACGCCCAACAAAATTACACCACCATGGAAAAGGAGATGCTAGCAGTAGTATTTGCATTTGACAAGTTTCGGGCTTACTTAATGGGTACCAAGGTTATTGTCTATACTGATCATGCTGCTATTCGGTACCTCTTTATGAAGAAAGATGTGAAACCACGACTGATTAGATAGATTCTCCTCCTTTAAGAATTTGATATTAAAATCCGGGATAAGAAGGGTAGTGAGAATGTGGTAGCCGACCACCTATCAAGATTGGAACCCGGCAAGCTGATTTAAGCTCCTATTCAGGAGTCTTTCCCGAATGAATGCATTTTGGTAGTAGAAACTCATCTCCATGGTATGCTGATATTGTGAATTATCTGGCTGGTGGAGTCTTGCCTCTGGATTTGACTTGCCACCAGAAGAAGAAATTCTTGCATGATATTAAATCATATCTATGGGATGATTCGCTTTTGTTCAAGAGGTGTGCGGATTCAGTTATTCATCGTTGTGTTCCTCGAGAGGAAGTGGAGGAGATTCTATAGTATTTCCATCCTGCCCCCTATGGTGGTCATTTTGGGCCGACCCGCACGGCCGCTAAGGTATTACAATATGGATTTTATTAGCCTTCTTTATTCAAAGATTGTTATACTTTTGTGCAGACTTGTGACAGATGCCAGCGAGTTAGCAACATCTCTAGACGTCATGAGTTGCCTCTCACCAACATGATGGAAATAGAATTCTTTAATGTTTGTCCATTTCCCCCATCATTTGGACATGCATATATCCTTCTGGCGGTTGATTATGTCTCTAAATGGGTGGAGGAAATTGCTACACCTACTAATGATGCCAAAGTAGTGTTGAAGTTTTTACGTAAGCACATATTCACTCGTTTTGGCACTCCTAGGGCTATTGTTAATGATGAAGGTACTCATTTTTGCAATAAACTATTTAATAACCTCCTCTCTAAGTTTGGTGTAAGGCACAAGGTTGCTTTAGGTTACCACGCGCAATAGAATGGACAGGCTGAAATTTCAAATCGTGAGGTGATGCAAATCCTTGGGAAGACTGTGAGCTGTAATCACAAGGACTGGGCTCATAAGTTGGATGATGAGCTTTGGGCATATCGAACGGCCTTCAATACGCCTATTGGTATGTCCCCATATCTCTTGGGGTTTGGGAAGGCATTCCATTTGCCGGTAGAGCTAGAGCATCGTGCATATTGGGCCTAAAAGAAACTGATTTTGACTTGAAGGCAGCGGGTGAGAATAATAAGCTATTGCAACTTAATGAGATGGAGGAATTCCGATATAAGGCCTATGAGAATGCCAAAATATACAAGGAAAAGACAAAAAAAATGGCATGATAAAATGATCTTGAGGCGCGAATTTCTATCGGGCCAGCATGTATTATTATTCAATTCTCGGTTGAAATTATTCCCAGGCAAACTGAAATCGAGATGGTCTGGACCGTTTGTCATCGAGCTTGTTTCGCCATTTGGTGTTATAGAGTTGCAGTGTAAAGATGGCAACACGTTTCAGGTTAATGGGTAGAGGTTAAAATATTATTTTGGTGATAAAGCCCGGAAAATCATAAATCTCCCGCTTGGAGATACAGATTCGTGATAATCTACAAAGTCCGGCTGAAGACTATAAACTTAGCGCTTCTTGGGAGGCAACTCAAGCCCTTTTTCTTGCTTTAGTAGTGTTAATATACTTGAGTAGTTATTTTTTCGTTTTATTGCATTATAGTTGAATTTTTGCATTTTTAGGATTAGCATGTTGCATCATATCCCGACCCTTTGTTTTTACGTGTGAGCAAAACATTATGATGGGTGCAGCAGAGAAAAAAGTGCACAGGGCACCAGCACCGCGGCGCTGGCATGGGGCCACCGCAGTGCGCCCACTCGAATCGGTACATGTCCAAACGTTTGTGGCACGCTGCAGTGCGCGCCCGGCCAACCAACATAAAACCTGCCCCAACCCCATTTATTTTAAACACACAACACCCACCTTCCTTGCTTAGCACTCGACGGACACCACATTTTCACCACCAAAAACTCCCATAAATCCCACTCCCTCTTCCCAAAGGAGCACTCTAGCATCCCACACATCACTTTCATCATCCCCACTCATCATTTGGTAAGTCTTGCTACTTCCAAAACCCTACCCCAAGGTTTTCCCCATTCTCTATTTTGTGTGATTGGATTGTAGTAGTGTTGGGATCATTGTTGTTGAATTATTGATTGTGGAGTGATTGCTCTTGCTAGAACTAGGTTTGGGTGTTGAAATTTTGGGATTGAATTGTACTATAATTGCATCTATCATCTTATCCAAATTCACGCATACAAGGTGTTTGATCAAATGTCCCAATGATATTTTCACATTGTTGAGTACAATCTTGCATGCTTATGGTTGTCGTCTCGGCATGACGCTACTTCTACACTTGGGTGCATTTTATAACTACCTTGATTGTTGATTTTTCACCCCTCACCGAGTTTTATGTTTCCACGGGCATTGTTTTGGTGTTTATTTTGCTAGGTGCTAAACATGGGAAGGAACAAGAGCAAAGACAAGGGCAAGCAAAAGGCATCCACCTCTGTGGAATACGACACCGCGAGGTTTGATAGCGAGGAGGCACAAAAATATTTTTATGACAAACTAATGACTCATCGGATAAATGTCGAACGAGGATTTCAACCTGGGCCACAAGATAGGCATCTCCAATGCATGATCCGTGAACGAGGTTGGCAAAAGTTTTGTGCACCACCTCCACCATTCGCACCGGTGCTTATTAAGGAATTATATGCAAATGCTAGTGATCCCTCCGAGGACCCAACTGAGGTCTTCCTACGTGGCGAGCGAGTCACTTGTACCTCTAGGGCTATTCGACAGTATTATTCCTTACTAGAGGTTGACCATCACCCGTACACAGAGTTTATTTCAGGAAAGCTGGATCCAAATATGATCGTCTAGGCCCTCTGGCACCCCAGCACCGAATGGCACCCTGCTCGAGCCGGTGGTGCCCTGGTTTTCTCCCACACGACACTGAGCCGCTGTGGTCGTGCATGGTATCACTTTATATGCTACAATTTGATGCCAACTAGTCATCTTAGTGACGTAATGCCAGCTCGAGCCCGTCTTCTTTATGCTATTGTACACGGCATCTAGCTTGACCCAGCCGTGATTATTGTTGTTTCCATCCACCAGGCCGTTCGCCATGCGCAAAGACGGGGATTGTGCATGCCAGCTTTGATTTATGGCTTGAGCAAGACAGAAGGTATTACTTGGGGGATGAGTGAGCCATTGGAGCGCCCTAAGGCGCCAATTGATTCGGCCACCATTGCTACGTATGAGTCGCCATGAGCCTTGGGGTGAGGCATACATTATTGACCCCACTCGCGCCCTGCCCGCAGCTGCACAGGACCCACCAACACAGTCACATCATGATGAAGGTCCTTCTTCTTTGGTTGACGTGTAGTCTCATCCTTCCGCATTCCAGGCTGATCCTATGCATGAATATTATCTACATTCATTGGAGATGCGGCGGGCGCATCGCTGTTTAGCAGTTGCATTTTAGGCTAAGCAGCGCCATCAAGCTTCGTGCGAAGAGTACGAGAATGAGCGCGACAGGGTCCTGGCTCAGATTTATGGCCAAATGTACCCACAGTTTTCCTTTCTACCACCACCGCCTCTGGGACCAGTGATATTCCTTCCACCACATGACTCTCATGAGGAGCCTTAGCTCCTTGGCTACCAAGAAAATCCTCTTCTCACTATCTATTGGGGAAACTATTGGGGAAAATGTCGTTATAATTTTGGGGGGTGTAGTCTGTTTTTGTTCATTGAGTCGAGTCTTGAGTAAAAAAAAAAAAAAAAGAGTCGGGTCGTTTGTGTAACTGTAAAACTGCATGACTAAGTGAATTTGTTGACTATGAGTTGAACAATCAAAAGAGCATGTGTTTGAGTTGTGATCTATCACTACAAGAAATTGGAGTTTTACCCACACATAAATGCTCACACAATTGTATGTGTGGGTATTCAATCACACATAATTTGGATATGTGTGGGTAGTAAAATAAACCAATCTTATTTATTTGCCGATATTTATTATGTGTCACCGAAAACTATTAGTAAGATTAAAATATAGAGGGAAAAATTCCGTCCAGAATTAGAGTTTGGCGGGATATGTTATTTTTTTGGATGCTGATGTGTATTTTTATTATTTAATATTACCCACACATAAGTAAAAGTGTTAGGAATGTATGGCTATTCATACCCCATTTACTTACACATATTTACAAATTAAAAAAGATGTGTGACTAAATGTTATTATCCTATTTTTTTATTTATTTGAAAATATGATTTGGCAAAAGATAAAACATCAAATTATTAATTAAATGTTTACAAATTATAAACACATGAATTCAACCATAATTAATTATATCACCCTCGCAAATCGCAATAGCTCGTGAACTTTTCATAATTGAACGCGGCACTTCGGAATTGAAAGCGGTACAAACCAAAACCTCTGAAGCTCTTCGATAAATCTTGATACTTCTTCATCTTTGACTTGACATTCCTTACTTATGATGTCAATGATTTAGAACAAATTTTACTTTAATTTTCGTGTTTTTCATCTCTTCTATGGAGGTAAGAAGGAATTCACAGATTGGTTTTATTTCAAGCCCTAATTCTTTTTTTCTTTTTCTCGTTTTAGTTTGGATGAATTTCAGTTTGGTGGATTATGGTTTAAATCTATCTTGTTATTTACACGTAGTTACTACTGCAATATGTTTCTTAATTTTTGTGATTTGGGTAATCCGAATTAGCTTCAATATGTGAGCATGTTTGATTGGGTTTCTTGCTTCGTCCAAAATCCCAAATTCAAATGAATCTTTGATTTTTCATTCTTTGCAAATTGCCCTAATATATATATATATATATATATATATATATATATATATATATATTTAATATATATATTATATATAGTTTAGTTTGTATCATGTATTTTTTGTAACCAAAAGGCGAGGATGATATTAGGTCGATAACAAGATTTAAGTACCAAAGGTTGATAATTTACCATATCCAATTGGACAAATTTAATTTGATATCAATTTAGTATTACATAATGTAATTATACTTTGAATTCAAATGATAATAAAAAACTTCTTTTTATTTCATAACCATACATCACCATCAGATCAGCGTTTCTGTTCTTACATTAGATCTCCACAAGATTAGCAGTCGACATCGACAGGTTATTGACAAGCTTCGAGGTAGACTACTTCTACATTTGTGTTTTTGTGCTTCGTGTGAATGTAATTTATTTTTTAATATATTTTGGATGTGTTTCAGACTGAGTTATAGACAGACAATAGTCTGATTACATGATATTGTTATGTCTGACAACTAACTACTCATTATTAAATTCATATGGTTCATTATAAGTTTGTTAATTGTAATTTCCTTGGTCCAATAAATAGTGTTTTGTCTTGTTCCATTAAAACTTGGCAGGCTGTGGCTATGGTACTTGTGTTTTAATTCACCTACTATTATAAAAGTGAAGTTGGTGAAGGGGGTAAGAAAATAATAGATGGTAGTGGGTATTCAAAAGTGATTATTAATAATTTGGATGAGAAATTTGTTATGATAGTAGTGTTCAATAAAATAGAATGATATGAGAATCTTAGTTGGGTACTTCATATCATTTTAGAGAACATTCAAAGAATTAAAAACCCACATAGAGTGCCAAACATAAACTACTTCTTATATACTGCGTGCCAGTAAACTACTCATTATATGTTTGATTTTCTTAAACAATATTCTGCCTAGTCATTAGAATTTAGCCTTTAGACACATGATTGGCTTTTAAAATGCTCATTGTAATTAGACCTTAATGATGTGTTTGATTGGCCGGCGGCAAACGGCTATAATAGACAGGGGCAATTATGAAAAAAGAATAAGAAGTATGAAAGAAACAAAGGTGTAAATAATTGGTATTTTGGTTGTCTGAGATTTAGAAGAAGAAGCCATTTGTGGTGGTTGTTTTTGTTTGGTGCTAATAAGGTTGTTGTGTTTGTATGCATTTGTGTTGTCTTGTAATGTGAAAAACTGCAAGCCAACAACAATTTTCATTCCAAATTTTTGTCCATGGAAAAAACTCAACTGCATCTATCAAGAATATCTAGTATATCTATACAAACAAAAAAAAAATTGGCATTAAGAGTTCAAAGGAAAAGTTAAAAAAGAGGGTTGCTTTGATGCAATTACTAATTCCTAAGCTTTTTTAAATAACGCTATTTGACAGGGATATGAGGGGTGCTAATTTTTGCTTGGTTTAAATATGAGGACTAATTTAATTAGTAGTAGATTCTTTTGTATCCAGGTTTGTCTCATTTCTTTTAAGTGTTCTTTATTAATTATTGTTTTGTTTTTGTTTGGTTTGACTTGTGGTAAATTGATCCTTGTGCCAGTAACAGTTATCTATTTCTTTTCTTTTTCATATTTCATATTCTCTGGGTGATAATAATTATGTTTGTAACTTGATTTTTTTGTTTAATAGGAGGAAATGATGCAACATAAAAGAGATAATCCTCAAATGACTGATAAACAAATTCTGGAGAATGTTCTTGGACGAGAGTCAGTCCGTTTATTTGGTTGGGGATGATCTCCAAGTAAGTCCATGGCCACATGCACCAGTAAGGAATCAGGTCGTCCTACATACAATCAACTAGTTAATGAATTGAATCAATACAAGTCTCGTGTTAAAGAACTTGAAGGAGGTTACCAAATGTTGTGTGAAATATTAATTGAAAAGAATGTGATTCATCGTCGCATTTATCACACGTGCCATCAGACCACTCTTCAAGACCATCCCACCATGGCACAACTCCTGCTGTTGATGATTCTGCATTTGATTTTTTGATTTAATTTGATGATATTATTTGAGTTTTTAGAAGAAGACTTGTGTTCCTTTGGTGTCTACTTCTCTTTTATATTTTGGTGCGACCTTTTTTCGGGTGATTTTTTTAGCTTATGTTTATAAATTTATTAGGATGCTTGGAACCTGAATGTTAATATTGTTTTTTATAATTATATATCTAGTTTGGCAATGGATAACTGCTTTCAATTTATATGTTTACTAAATTTAAAAATATTCAAATGATATTTGAAAAATGCCAATGGAAATTTATAGAAAAATATAATTACCCACATTTGACTAAAATATGAAATATTATTACCTACACATAATATTCGCATATGCCACACCTATTTTATTTTTAGCCACGCATAATAATCATTTTTAGTCACACATAATATTATTACCTACACATAATATTCGCAAATACACATATACAAAAATATTTTTACTCACACACAATCTTAATTTTGCCTACACATATCCATTTCCACGTGTCAATTATGTAAAGCTTCACATGTCATCATCCACGGCATCACGACATCATCGTCCACATCATTGTCCACATCATCACCCACGACGTCCACGTCATCATCTACGTCATCATTATACACTAGTAATTCACATAAACTCCGCGCTCACAGGCGCAACTTTATCATAAATAAGCAGCGGAAATAGTTTCAACACATGTTTTGACTCACAACTCGACAAATTACTTTTACAAAATATAAATAAACCCAAATTTAATTTAAACATAAAAATTAACTTCTTATATCATTAATAAAAGAAAATGGGGATCTTGGAATTATTAAGATATGGTGGAGCCCAGGTCGTCACATATACTTTGTCATGTATCTGAAAATGTTAAATAGTGGGGTGAGTGTTTTGCACTACACTCAGTGGGATACACTTAAGCGACTGCGTAATTAATTACAAATAGTAGAGATGCATCATACGTGGCATTTGTACGGACAAGCCGTAACTTTGTAATATGTACGAGCTCATGATGTGAAGTGATCGTCACCACAACACATAAATATGTAATATGTACATGACAAAACCGCAACATGGGATTCATGCAAAACATACTAATCATGATTAATTAAAATCAACTTGCATTGAATAGCAATAGTACACGATTAAGTGTAAAGGTAACCCCACCTTAATGACGCGAGTAATGATAGTGCATGATGCGATCCTAATTGTCAGGCTCGATCTCGATTCCTACATAAAAATAGCATAATATATCTTAGGAGCCCAAAATAGAAATAGAAAATTTTATCATAACTTAAATATACTAGGAAAAGATATTCCTAAAATTTGGGGGCATTTGGATGTGAATTGAAGAAGTTATGAGTGAAACGGCTATTTAAGGGCATTCGAAACTCGTTTATTGAATTTAGGTGATGGAAGGGTAATATTGGAATTTTAGATAACCTTACATATAAGGAGGGTGTGATGAGGTTGTGGTTCAAATTTGGGCTCAATCGGAGTTCGTTTGGCCCCTTTCGGATTTAAAACGAGGAAGTTAGGACTTGAGGAATTTTAAATTAAAAACTTGGGGGCATTTTTGTAATATTCGAAAATTAGTTTAAAAATGTTGAGGGCTGATCTGAAAATTTGTACAAGCTGCCTAGGGGTTAATTTGTAATATCTAAAGAGTTGATTTGGATGGACTAAATTGAAACCATAGAGGGCTGAAATGAAATTTTTAGAAATTGCAACCAAACCCAAAACTTATTCTAATTCTGTTTAGCCTCCCCCAAACTCTATTTTTTTCCACCCTTCATCCTTCTCCACCACCCCAGCCCTTTCTCTACCGCCAATGCCGCCCGTCACCGACGACGATGAACCGCCGACAACTTCCTCCTCCCGTCCACCCTCATCAACCAACACACATGCAAACACACACATACGCACACACGCACACACACGCACACACCTGCACTTACATATACACACACCTCACACTTGCACCTACATATACACACCTAAAAACATACATCAGAGGCAGCAAAGAAAAGGTAAGGATAGGAGACCAAAAGAAGAGACACCATTTTGAGGGAGAAATTAGAAGAAAATTCGTCAACTTCAATCTTCAATTCACAAAGTAATATGACTCCGATCATAAAATTGATTGAGGAGTTTTGAAGTACATGAAAAGATGAACACAACGGTATAAGGCTCACCGATTTTGAACCAGTGGATCTCCGGGAATCGGCGGTCAAAGTTGGCGGGTCGCGCGGGTTCGCGATGGAATTTGCAGAACCTCCGTCGGCCATTGTCCGGTGATCCAGATATCCGATCTTAGCGTGGAAGGTGGCGTTAGAAACGTCATGGAATGGGCTTTCTAAAACTATAAGGTTTGTGAAAATCTAACGGTTGGATCTCCGTAGATCTGAAGTCGAAGATTTCGAAATTTGAAATTTTTCCACAATTTGCCGGCGATCGGAGCAT
Organism: Rehmannia glutinosa; assembly: GCA_016081115.2. NCBI lineage: Eukaryota > Viridiplantae > Streptophyta > Magnoliopsida > Lamiales > Orobanchaceae > Rehmannia > Rehmannia glutinosa. The sequence continues at coordinate 85,703,858 of CM071926.1, forward strand.
CGTATCAAAAATCTGACAACGGATTTGGAATGAGTGTGACGAGACGAGTTCAACAGTATAAAATTTATTGATTTCCACCGCCGAAGGCCGGTGGCCCGCGACGGTGGCGGCGGCGGAGCCGCCGGAGTATCTTGTTGGAAAAGCTGAGAGGGAGAGAGAGATGGTTTACTTCTTTTGGAAGTTTTCTATTTTTGGAAACTTCTTAATTTAGAAATGAACTATATATAGTAAAAATGGGTTGATGGGCTTTTTGAATGAGTTTATGATTTGGGCAAAAAATACACTAAAATAAGGATCAATTATTTTTTTTGACTTGAAATAAATAGGGAGTCCCGTAACTTAATCTTAAGTCTTCTATCAAGATTTATATTTTTTGGATAATAAATTCTTAACTTACTACAAAATCCCAAGTAATAAAACTAACAATATAGATCCTTAAATTTGTGAAAAATTTACTCTAAAATTCCGAGATTCAAACTTTAATGTCGGGTATTACACTCTCCCCCACTAATAAAAATTTCGTCCTCGAAATTCAAAATTGACAAAGTCTTAACAAAATTTCAATACCTAAATGGTCTCAAATATGTGCATCATCATTGATCATATTAAATCTCTTGGTGTTATCTTTCTCAATTCAGTTTTACCAAAACGTATCATTATCTTAAGTCTTAAACTATTCTGATTCTTTGGATGGATTACACAACTATTGTTGTCATTACTGTCGTTTGTTCTTAACTTAGTAAGGTCATGATTGGTTTTTTACTTATTACCAAAATCATACAAGTTAGCTCTCCGTAACAGTTTGTGTATAAAACACCCCTTATTGTATTCATTCTCCTCGTGTGACACGTAATTTGAATAATTATAATTCCTCGCTAACTCCAAGACATACTTCAAGTCCTTATGATCAGTCTATATATCATACTTTTCTCCATATGAATAGTGTTACTAAAACTTTTTGGCATGCATTATCATTATCATTTCTAAATCACGAGTCAGATAATTCTCTTTACGTTATTTACTTGACCACAAAAACTTCATGCTCTTGTGCATCAGTTAAAACTTATTGGTTGGCTTTTCTGTTCACTTACGACTATGCTCTTAGTATGACCAACTTCGATTCCTCGTGTTGAAACAAAATATCCAAAAAGCCACTTGTCTAGTCAAAATTTAAACTTCTTAAATCTACCCCAAAACTTCTCTCCATCGAGTGCCTCCAATAAAATCATCAGATATTTCCTCGTGTCATTCCCCAATCATTAAATAAAATAAAACATCGCATGCACATACCATTATAATTAACCCAAGTAAGAATGACACATTCCATTCACCAAGTTCATAGATAATGTTGGTGCTTGCTCAAAAATTAAATAGCATCACGACAAGCATATGATGCATATACTATGTTAATAAATTCATTTTTGATAGATCAATGTCCTTAATCGTCACCAAGTGATTAACCTTCAAACGTACATATGCGTCTTAATGCAGTGGTGTAAATAACTTCTTTTTCAATATGAGACCTATTATAAATTTAACTTGTCTATTTGGTGGTATGTTGGACATTTCATCTGGGTAAAACATTCTTATATCTTCTCATACAATTACGTCATCAATGGTAATATCGATTGGCTTAGCGTTCATCATCTTATTCAAATAAGTCAAAAATCCTCATTGCGCATCATTCTCATAACTTTCACAGTAAACACCATACTTCTTGTGGTACTGGCCTAAATTTTGTCATAGAAGACAATCTCTTCCTCATCAAGCTTTTGAAACATTACTACTAGCTCGTGACATTTAATTATTGTTTGTTTCTCTTTAGGAAAAGGTAAACCAAAAATTCATCAAGACTTACATTAAAATATAACCAACAACCAAAGCAATTATCGTCGATTTTTATCTCCATAACTTGACACATTTAATAGTCCTGGCAATCCCCTCAAATAGTACATTCACTTTCATGGTATATGTCCAATCTTATAGACACATCATTACTCCCAAAATCACATCCCACAAAACAGTGTGTTGACACTCCAACATTCAAATCACAAATAAGATCAGACATCAAATAATATATCATCCCAATATTTTCGATCAGAATTCGTAGTCGCTATATCGATTTCTACACCATCATTATAATCATATATCAACTAAATTTTTATCTCAAATTCCACAAATTATAAGCTTCTCAACCTATGCGTGCCGCATATATATTGATCAGATATATTAGACTACTCAAGTCCCAAAGTAACGTCAGAAAATCCGCATAATCCAAATAAGACCAATCCATATTTTCCATCAGTCTCATTAATATAAGTTAATACGTCTCTCACATATATCGTGATCAACTCCCAAAACAGAATTACAAGCGTCAAATCTTACTTTACTCGAATACAAACATCCATCAATCATCATGTTAACATAATAACCCATGTATATCTCAAATACATATAACCTCGTACAGATAAGTCACTAACCTAATCGTTAGTAATACCAATAATATATAAATCGAATTCCTGTTCCAACAAGATCTGAAAATAACATCTAAGTCGTCCATATTCAACACACTGATCAATTTTAATTATAATATCTCCAAAACTCAAGTTGCACAAGAGTACGTAAATCAAGATATCAGATCTTATCATAGTATATTATAACATAATATTCACACGATAGCTAGTATTATTACATCATCAAGATAATTCTTCTAAGGCATCATCAGCGGTGAAAGGTCCATACTTCATCTAGTACAAACATAATAACGTCCTCAAAGTAACTGTACAAAATCCAAATACTAGACTAAGTTCATCGTGATCACGTCTTAGAGCACTAGTTCTCTAGAGATAATATGTCATGGCGTGTAGTGAAGTTTGTAAAATCATGATGCATATGTCATGTGAAAACCTTTTTATGAAAGGTAAATCCATGTACTTGGTGTGAAATATGTCATGAAATAATAATTGTACAATCGTGAGCATATTTGAATATATCATGGTGTGAGTAGACACGCTCCTTGCCGATGAAATCATGTCTCACACGTTGGCCAAACGCGGACAAAATTATGTCAAACAAGCAGAATTAGATTCTGAGAGTCTGCAAAGACCCGACCATGTCCGTTCATCACATTTTGAATATGTAAAATATATAGCAATTTTGAGATTATCGTAAAAATGTAGAATGAAATCCTCATTTGAAACATAGCTTTACATATCACATGTTCATGGTGAAATATTGCATATCATGGCATAACATGGGAGACGTGGTCTCCATTATAAGTTGTATATGTAACATGGCTTGAGATTGTAGAACATGTGAATTTGCATATGAAATTATAGTCATGCAATGCATGTCTTTCAGGGCTTAGTATAACATGTCGACTTTGGGCCATGTTTACTCCAAAAATCACCCTTTTTAAAAAAAAAATATTATTGTCTCAATAAGTCTCGATACTCAAAATCCCATTTTGTACAAAATTTTAGACTCGCAAGACACTTAGAAAACAAAACCTCATATATCAAAAATATTACGAAACAAGTTTAAACGCATACAACTCCGAAAAAACAGAAATGTTAATTTGTACATATTTTCCTAAATGATTTTGATACTAAAGTCTCTAAATAACAAAGGTCGAATCACACCTAAAATTATTTTTACGGAAATATTTTGACTCAAAAGACTATCTGAAAACAATAAGTAAATTGACTCTATGATTTTTAGAATAAATGATCCAACTGCGTATTTTAAACCAAATAGTAAACAACAAGGTCCGAGACCTTGCTCTGATACCACTCTGTAATGCCCCGATTTGCAAATATATTTGAAAGTTATTTTTCTTTTAGGCGTTACTATTTTAGAAAATTTACGAGTTGAAATCTAAATTATTTTTCTTTTATAACAAAATAGGAATCAAGTTTCTCCAAACCGACATTTAATACTCCTTTAAGATCTTAATACCAACAACTAGTAATTCACATAAACTCCGCGCTCACAGACGCAACTTTATCATAAATAAGTAGCGAAAATAGTTTCAACATATGTTTTGACTCACAACTCGACAAATTACTTTTACAAAATATAAATAAACCCACATTTAATTTAAACATAAAAATTAACTTCTTACATCATTAATAAAAGAAAATGGGGATCTTGGAATTATTAAGAAATGGTGGAGCCCAAGTCGTTACATATACTTTACCAGATCTCGAAAAAGGTTAAATAGTGGGGTGAGTGTTTCAGACTACACTCGATGGGATACACTTAAGCGACTGCATAATTAATTAAAAATAGCAGAGATGCATCATACGTGGCATTTGCACGGACAAGTCGTAACTTTGTAATATGTACGAGCTCATAATGTGAAGTGATCGTCACCACAACACATAAATATGTAACATGTCTGGTAGAACCGCAACATGGGATTCATGCAAAATATACTAATCATGATTAATTAAACAGTCAACTTGCATTGAATAGCAATAGTACACGATTAAGTGTAAAGGTAACCCCACCTTAATGACGTGCAGAATGATAGTGCATGATGCAGATCCTAATTGTCAGGCTCGATCTCGATTCCTACATAAAAATAGCATAATATATCTTAGGAGCCCAAAATAGAAATATAACATTTTATCATAACTTAAATATACTAGAAAAAGATATTCCTAAAATTTGGGGGCATTTGGATGTGAATTGAAGAAGTTATGAGTGAAACGGCTATTTAAGGGCATTCGAAACTCGTTTATTGAATTTAGGTGATGGAAGGGTAATATTGGAATTTTAGATAACCTTACATATTAGGAGGGTGTGATGAGGTTGTGGTTCGAATTTGGGCTCAATCGGAGTTCGTTTGGACCCTTTCGGGTTTAAAACGAGGAAGTTAGGACTTGAGGGATTTTAAATTAAAAACTTGGGGGCATTTTTGTAATATTCAAAAATTAGTTTAAATATGTTGGGGGCTGATCTGAAAATTCGTACAAGCTGCCTAGGGGTTAATTTGTAATATCTAAAGAGTTGATTTGGGTGGACTAAATTGAAACCATAGAGGGCTGAAATGAAGTTTTCAGAAATTGCAACCAAGCCCAAAACTTATTCTAATTCTGTTTAGCCTCCCCCAAACTCTATTTTTTCCCACCCTTCATCCTTCACCACCACCACAGCCCTTTCTCTACCGCCAACGCCGCCCATCACCGACGGCGATGAACCGCCGACAACTTCCTCCTCCCGTCCACCCTCATCAACCAACACACACATGCAAACACACACATACGCACGCACGCACACACACATGCACACACCTACACTTACATATACATACACCTCACACCTGCACCTACATATACACACCTAAAAACATACATCAGAGGCAGCAAAGAAAAGGTAAGGATAGGAGACCAAAAGAAGAGACCATTTTGAGGGAGAAATTAGAAGAAAATTCGTCAACTTCAATCTTCAATTCACAAAGTAATATGACTCCGATCATAAAATTGATTGAGGGGTTTTGAAGTACATAAAAAGACAAACACAACGGTATAAGGCTCACCGATTTTGAACCAGTGGATCTCCGGGAATCGGCGGTCAAAGTTGGCGGGTCGCGCGGGTTCGCGGCAGAATTTGCAGAACCTTCGTCGGCCATTTCCGGTGATCCAGATATCCGATCTTAGCGTGGGAGGTGGCGTTAGAAACGTCATGGAATGGGCTTTCTAAAACTATAAGGTTTGTGAAAATCTAACAGTTGGATCTCCGTAGATCTGAAGTCAAAGATTTCAAAATTTGAACTTTTACCGCAATTTACCGGCGATCGGAGTATCGTATTGAAAATCCGACAACGGATTTGGAGCGAGTGTGACGAGACGAGTTCAACAGGATAAAATATTTTGATTTCCACCACCGACGGAGGATCTTGCCGGAAAAGCTGAGAGGGAGAGAGAGATGGTTTACTTCTTTTGGAAGTTTTCTATTTTCGGAAACTTCTTAATTTAGAAATGAACTATATATAGTAAAAATGGGTTGATGGACTTTTTGAATGAGTTTACGATTTGGGCCAAAAATACACTAAAATAAGGATCAATTATTTTTTTTGACTTGAAATAAATAGGGAGTCCCGTAACTTAATCTTAAGTCTTCTATCCGGATTTATATTTTCGGGATAATAAATTTTTAACTTACTACAAAATCCCAAGTAATAAAACTAACAATATAGATCCTTAAATTTGTGAAAAATTTACTCTAAAATTCCGAGATTCAAACTTTAATGTCGGGTATTACAAGATTAGTGTGAAAGACAAGCCTATGGAGTCCGATAAGCATCTCACTTTTATATTCAGAAAATGGATCATCTTGAAAACACTTGATTGCGTGAATCTATTCGGATAATGAAAATAAAGTTAATGCATGAAGATTCCACACTCATGATCACATTTTTAAAACATGTGCTTGATTGATAGTGAAACGAATTTTGAGACGAATGAGTTTGGTTGTGAAGTTTTAAAGTTAGCTCTGTTCAAGTCATTGTCGATATTTTTGTTTCCTTCGTGTCTTTTATTTTTCAAGAGTCCAGTAATTGCTGAGGACAAGCAAACGCCTAAGTTTGAGGGTATTTGTTAAGTTGGTTTCATACCAATGTATTAAGTACTTGTATCAGGATTTTACATTGTTTTTGGGTGTTGTAGCGCGTTTTAGTCTATTTTATGTCATTAGTTGTCCATAGAGAGTCGATACACAGTTTGGTAGCCAAAATTGGTAAAAAACGATGAAAAAACGTGGCTAGAAGGAAAAAGGCGTGTTTGAAGAAGAGAAAACGATGAAACGGAGGCTCAAGGCATAGCGCCACAGCGCTACCACCCCCACACCGCAGCGCGGAGGTCCAAATTGGTATAGGTCCAAATTCTTGATCCCAAGTCGAATTTCACACATGTGTTAATCCCCAAAATTAATAAACTCGTGCTTGTTTCCCGTTCCACCCTATTACCGTGTAATGTCGTCTATAAATTTGCCTCTAAAGCTATCTCTTCCAGTTACGTGACACCATCCCCCATATTATATCTGAGTCTCAATTTGCTTTATCCCGGTCGCCTTATCACTAATAATGTCCTTTTAGCCTATGAAATTCACCACCACATGCGCACCAAAACACCTAGCAAAATCGAACTCATGTTCATAAAACTTTGATATGAGTAAGACGTTTGATAGAGTGGAGTGGAATTTTCTGAAGCATACTCTCCTTGCGCTTGGTTTTGACTCGAAATTTTTTGATTGCATTATGTGGTGTGTCACCTCGGTCTCATTCTCATTCTTACTTAATGGTTGCAAATTTGGATCATTAAATCGGGGCGAGGAGTCCGTCAGTATGCATCCCCTATCACCGCATTTTATTTATTATTTGCTCGGAGGTGTTTTCTTGTATTTTGCAGATCTCCGTAATGCTAATAAAATTCACGGGATTACAAAAGATTCCGATCGCCCCAAGCATCTCCCATCTTTTTCTTCCGACGACACATTACTCTTTCGGGGCCACGCTACAAATCGAGGAAGGTAGACATTTCCATTTTGCGATAAATCTCTATGAAAAAATTTCTGGCCAACAAATCAACCTTGATAAATCAGGTATTGTTTTTTGCGGAAATGTTGAAGCTCATCTAGTCGCCACCATATCCCGGTTCTAGGAATAAAAAGGTGTAGACAGCCACAACAAATACTTGGGCCTCCTATCTATAGCGGGCAGAAATAAGAGGGAACTTTTTGCTCATATAAAAGACCGGATTTGGAATCGCATTCAGAATTGGACTGATAGATCGCTTTTAAAAGCCGAAAAATAAATACTTATCAAATTTGTGCTTCAATCCATCCTGGTTTATGCTATGTCATGCTTTCGGCTTCCAGATTTGCTTATTTCTGATATGCATTCCATGATTGGTGCCTATTGGTGGGGCTCTCGTCCGGAAAAAAAAGAAAATCCATTGGGTCTCTTGGAATACACTTGCGTCTACAAAACAAGAAGGTGGTTTGGGTTTCAAGGATCTTCGGATTTTTAATTTAGCTATGTTGGGTAAGCAAGCATGGCGACTCCTCACGTAACCGTCATTTTTGTTAGCTCGAGTTCTCCAAGCTAAGTATTATCCTAGGTCACGTTCATGGTAGCCAATATCGGTTTTAGACCATCCTGGACGTGGAGATGTATTCTCGAGGGTCGACGTCTTCTTTTTGTTGGCTGTAGAAAGCAATTTTTTTGGGCCGCACAACCCGTATTTGGGGAGATTGCTGGATTCCTAAGCCGCCATCATTCACCTCCAATTCTTCATCCTCTCATCTACCTCGCAATTCCACCGTGAGTCTCCTATTTGATGAAAGCAGGCCGTTGGAATATTGCCCTAGTGAACGATATATTCCCTACCGATGAAGCTCGCCTCATTTTACAACTTCCCGCCTCCCACACAAATCGAAATGATAAATGGATGTGGCATTTTACAAAATCCGGAAAATTTACAAAATCAAGTTTGCTTATCACACCATTCTTCTAAGACTCGCCGTATTTACCGAATCTCACACGTTAGGCTCCTCGAGTTCCTACTGATCCGATTTGAAAGAAAATATGGAAATTTAGAATTCAATCGTATTCTACACTTCGTATGGCACTTCCTAACGGACTCTCTCCCATTTCCTCTAATCTTGAAAGACGGGGAATAGTGCGTCACTACATTTGCCTCGCTTTGCATTGGTCGACTCATCCCTCACCTACCTTTTCTTTTTATGTGTTTCGGATGCTATGTGGTATGCGGCCGGCTTGCAGGACCTTATTCGCTCATTCACACCCGTGGCGACATTTGGGCCAGGACATTGCTCGCTAACTTCCCTCCCCACATTGGTGAGCTCTTTCTAAAGCACTTTGCAATGCCATCCGTACGCCCTGGAACATGAGAATTTTCGTTGATCAAATGGCCAGCCCTCAATCCTAGTAGCAGGAGTTTATCATATGCTTCATCTTTCCATCAAGCTAATTGTTGGCCAGAACGTAATGTACACTCCAATAGATCCTCTATTTTCGGTAAGTGCCCCGAGGTGTTTATATTCTTTTTGATAGTGTTGTATCCATCGCCCGAAACGTGTTGGAATTGGTGTTTTTTCGTCCGAGATGAATCGCAATTTTCTCAAATGATTGGCCAAGCATTTTGAGGGTATTATCGACCGTTTATTATTGAATCACTTGCTCTCTGTGAAGCCTTAATTTTAGCCCAGGATTTAAATCTCCCAGCAATCTCCATCCTTGGCGACTCCGTCTCCATCCTTCTAGCCGCGAACAATGATTCAGATATGGATCAAGCAGGCCTTAGCATTTTTGAAGATATTTGGTCTTTCCTTTCCTCTAGTTTTTCTATCAATTTGTTTTGGATTAGCAGAAATTTTAATTCGATAGCCCATGAGTTAGGACCTTGGTCGCTTGACCTAAGGAAGAAAAAAGAGATCTCCATAAAAAAGGGACAACTTTCGTATACAGATAAAAAAGAAATGGACAAAAAATCCCGTCTTTTGTTTACCAAAATCACGAGAAAAATGAAACAATGGCACGATTGAATCAATAGTGACGATATGCCCGATGATCTTGTGATCAAGGAAGAGAGAGGGGTGGCTCTAAAGGACAGTCTAATCGTTAACTCCTCGATCCTACCCAAAGCACTGGAGTAACCAGTAGCTGGGAAGCTCCATCTCCATCATTGCATATGGCAATATAGGCAATTTGCGAAGCACTCCAATACTGTAACTATCTCATGGGATACTCCCCCGAACTTCTTGTCTCAGTCGATGCTGGACGATTTCCAGCAATAATATATTTCATTTGTGTTTCAAAAAAAGATTTAAAAATTATTAATCAAATCGAATTTAAAAGCGAGTTTTATTCAAATTACATTGCATCGGGAAGGAATTAGATATATATATATATATAATTATGTAAAAGAAATATTTAAAATTTATTTTATTTATTTTTAATTATAAGTAATTATTTGAATTTCAATACTGCACGCGAGATAGCTAATGTAATAATTCAAATATACAATTGAAACTTTACAATGATGAGTTGCGTAATGTCAATTTGTTCATTTCTGCAAGTGAAAAATATGCACATTTAATTCAATAAATAAGGACTTTTCTCGAATACCGATGTAGATAAACCTTTTACCCCAATCAACGGCTGATAAAATTAATGAATTTATTTTTCATATGATGAGATGTTCATTACCCCGATCGAAAGGGAAACCTTAAAGAAAAAAAGATTGTCACCTTCCAATCTTTTTGAATTATTGGATGTGATTAGGCAAATAATAACGCCACTTTTCAAGTATGCTTTGCAAGTAAGTGGACTGGAGATGTGGGCCTTCAACATTGCATACGATGATCGAGGGGCCCAAATAATAAAACTTTAAAAAGAAAAAAACTTTTTTCGGTTAGTTATTTTCTTATCCGGGTTAATCATTTTTTGCAACCTGTACTATAGGGTCATTGCGGTTTCAGTACCTGGACTATTTTCTTTTTTGTGAAAGTAGTACCTAAACTAAACGAAATTGTTGAAATGCAACTTAATACACACCGGCGATGGAATATTCCACCGGGATTCTATCACGTGGCACGCACGCCCCTTTTTTTAAGGGTATTTTCGTCAGTTTAGGTTGTTATTAATCTCCCGCCCAAAGACTCACGTGATTTGCACGAGAATTCACAATCCCCAACACCCTGCTTAACTTCCCCCAAATTACAACTTGCATGCCCTAAACATAAACAAACCAAAATTAACCCTTAATAAATCTCGAATCTTGGAAATATTTTGAACATACATGTGGACATATTTTGGACAGAATGTACTGCAATTCATAACATAAAATGCAATATATTGCAATACAATACTTGAAAGATTACATTCAAATGTCCAAATTCATCACATAATTGAAAACATGAATTTGGCATATCCTATCTACTACAAGATAATACTTAAAAATGTTCCATACAAACTCCTACACAATACAATTACATTAAATCATAAGATACACCACAATCCAAGAAAAAAACAGAGCCATTCACAACCAAATCTCATTGTTGCTCTTTCTCTTCATTTTGCCTTCAAGTTTGTCAAATTCCTTCACTTGGCCTTCAAGTTTGTTAATCTTTTTCAGTAGTCCGGGGATAATTTGTCGGGCTCTGCTGCACATAGGGGGGTCGACCGAGTTGAACAAGGTGCACCCTCCAACTTCCTACAAATTTCAGAAGTTTTTTTTTCAAGTGGATTCCATAATAAATTTCACAAATAAAATGCATACCAATATCACATTTTCAACTACATAGCAAATTATTGCGAAAAATCTAAGAAATCGATCAAAATTGAAACTAGGGTTTATAAAATAAAAAACATACCTTGAATTTCTGACATGCCATGTACCTCCTTCCGGGGTTAAGGTCAATCCACAACGTCTTCATTGTTGCATTTCTACCACAATTGAAAAATACATCCATGATAACCTCAGATGTTTGCTTCCACATTGCTCCTAAGGCACAAAATTGATGAGGATGAAGAAATTGGGGGAGAATTTGTTCTAATTCTGGAGAATTGAGGATGGATAGGGTATAATAGGGTATATTTGTCCATTTATAAATGATGAAAAACTAAACTGACGAAAATACCCTTAAAAAAGAGGCGTGCGTGTCACGTGATAGAATCCCGGTGGAATTTTCCATCGCCGGTGTGTATTAGGTTGCATTTCAACAAATTCATTTAGTTTAGGTACTATTTTTATTTTTCACAAAAAAATAGTACATGACTAAAACTGCAATAACCCTATAGTACAGATTGCAAAAAATCAATAACCCTTCTTATCCTGTAAAAGTATACAAGTAAATTTATAATAACTGAATTATACTTATTTTGTTATTATAAAATGATCAGCTATAGTGTAAAAATATTAAACTTCCCCACATTAATTTAAAAAAAAATCTGAACAAGAAATTTCCAAAAAATCATAAAATGGAATTATTGGATTAAATTGAAGTTGCATGGCAGCCTTGAGAATTGTGGGCTCCAATATTGTAATTAATTACAAACTTTCTTTTTCTTTTCTCATAAACGTTTTATCAGCCACATTATAAAAAGACGAGAGAAACAGAGGAAGATGAAAAAGAAGGTAATATGCATGTGATCCAACAGCCTTTTTGTTCCCCTCTTACTTATGTTATCATTTTTCGTGGCATTTAGTGACTAATAATTAATCCATTCATTGTTTTTTACTTAGTTAATCATGTTTGGGTCATACGTTAAATTCTTGTTGTCGGGTTGAGAGTAAAGTGATGGGGCTCTGGCCAATGTTAAGCAGTTCGTATCTTCTATTTTGAATTGTTTTTTTTATTTCACTTTCTTTGAGAAAGTTTATTTATTTTACTTTTTTTTTGATCGGTAAGTTTATTTATTTTACTTAATATCAATACATGATGTTATGAAGACACATTAATGATGTCTAACTTACCGTGTATTAATAATACTAGTCTTTTACCCGTGCGATACACGAGCTGCATCTATTAGGCATCTGTTTTGTATTGTTGCGTGTATATTTTTTTTTAATATTTCTTATGAATTATATCTCCTGAATTTAGGGATGACAACATCTCCTTGGGGAACCAGTAACCAAATTGAATGGGATAGAAATCCACGGTTAATTTGGGAATGAGAGCGGGTAAAAGAATTATCCTCCTCTCGAGAATTGGGGATGGGACATGGACGATAAACACATTCCCTTCCCGAATATATATATAAATATATATATATATATATATATAAATATGTATATGTATATTGTATTTACCTAATATTAATATTAATTCTATTTATAATTTTTTTTTATTAATTCTAAAAATTAGACCCATAAAATCTTTACAATTTTACTTATTCTCATTCTTTATTCACAAATTTTAGAATTTTGTTTTTCTATATTTTAAAAAAATAGTGATCGCAAAAGATTTAAAATTTTAAAAAATAATGATAATATAAAAATAATTAATTTGATTATAAATCATATGATTAAATAATTAAAAATATATTATTATAAACTATACAAAAATCTCTTTAAATACGAAATATTTGGTTGTGTGAATATGAATTGTATCTATTTATGGAAAAGTAAAAGTTTGAAAGGTGTTTTCACACGCCCAAAATCGGGAGCCGTGACTTGACGGTCTAACTTATCTTCGGTTTACCATGTCACCGTTATTCATTAATATAACCCAAACAGTAAATAGCAAAATCCCAAAATATAATGAATATTAAATAAACTAAGTCGAGTACAACGAACTTAATCGAAAAATAAAATTAAATCCTCGTCACCATCATTATTCTAGTACTACGCCCACTATTACATAAGAAATTACTAGGAATTGTCCAATACAAAATGAAATTCAATTTGTCTCAATAGTCCAAAGACAATAGAGAGCTAATCAAGAGCTTCAAAATCTTCAGGTCTGGTCTTTCTTTTGAACCTCATCATCCGGTTGGAAAAATAGGTGGGAGTGAGACAAAAATTCTCTCGGTGGGTGTGGTGAGTGTGTGCAAGTGGGGCTTATACTTTATGCAAGAAAATCATTTCATGAATTTTGATGCAAGAAACGTGCAATGCATTCTCATATACTTATTTAATAATTTTATTAGTATTATTTAACAAATGGGTCATTAATTCAGACGCTTGGTTGGCGCACGAAAGTGTGACGCCAACCCGGGCCAACCGTCAATTCATATCGCTTGGTTGCGCACAAAAGTGTGACGCCAACCCGTATAGTCCGTCAATTCATATCGCTTGGTTGCGCATTTAAAGTGTGACGCCAACCAGTGCCACCTTATACGGCAGAGAAGTGTTGATCAAACATCATCTCCCCATACAAGACACCTTATCCCTCCCGCCGATAGGCTATAGCCGCTATTCCGCTTGGCACGACATCTCCACAAAGTGGAGCCTAAGCTCGGAGAACGTCATAATCATGATTATACCGTAATCCTACGACCCAATCGCCCGCCGACTCTCCTATCCTGGGCCGAGGTTGGGAGTTGGACGATGGAGGCCGGCATGAGATTGTAGCCAAGCCACCCATCCCATACGCGACTTATCCATTCCACAAAACCGTCAATTCATATTAGTTGGTTGCGCACGAAAGTGTGACGCCAACCTAGTCAGTCAGTCAATAGGACCGGTGCGTTCATAGACTCGCCGCGTCCGATATTTCCACACGATAATGACACGGCATAGATACCGAAGGGGTAATCTAGCCGGTTCTATTCATTAATTCAGTGTATTATACTGAAGTTTTTAATAAGGTTCGGGTTATGCGGGCGAGGAAGTCGCCTTATTAACGGGACAATTAGTCGATATGAAAATCTCGAATAAATTTGGATAATAATTTTAAAATAGAATTTTAGTTAAATAAAATATTAATGTTTCATAAATAAACTGAATTTTAGAAGATAAAATAATTTCTATGACCTTTATAAATTTTATTATAAAATAAAATATTTTAATTAAAGAGGAAAATTTATGTCGGGTTTTAAAATTCCATAAGTTGTGATCCCGGACTCGGAAAAGGGCAAGGTTAGTCTCTAATTTTTCTAAAAATTCTAAGGAATCATATTTTATGGGTCTCGGGGTACAATTTTTGAAAATTGCAGGTCAGTCCTAGTTTTCTCTCAATTTATTATTTTAACCCGATACATTTAAAAATAGATATCTCTTAAACCGGAAAAGGTTTTAATGAGATTCCAAGTCTAATAATTTCTTTGGGGCAGTAATTATGTGGGTTAAAAACAGTTTCGAAAAATTCCCAGATTTAGTACCAATTTTCTGAAAAATTCCATTTTAACCCCAAAGACAATTTTACCGTTAAGGGCTCGTTTCAAGCCTGTTTTTCGTGAAATTTGGACTAAAGGTCCAGAATATTAAGTAAAATAATTTCATAAAATGTTTGGTACAGTAACTGTCCAAATTTTCGAAATTTACAGTTTAGCCCCTAAAGTTTGAAAAATTACCATTTTAGTGTCCAAAAGTTCTTGTATTCGCACTTGCTTGACCCGGAGGGTCCCAATTATTATTTTTCATTGTTATTACAGAAATTTCAGTCCAGAAATTGAAATTTTACAGTGGGTTCCATAATTTTTGGTTTTATCATTTTTGGCCCTATAATTTGCTTTATTTGCAAAAGTGGCCCAAACTCGATTTTATTTACAATTTCATATGTCCAGAATACTTATACAACATATAAAAATATATTTCTCATATTCTCAGTTATTTTGAACACATCTATAACAAGAAGGTCTAAAAGCATACAAAAGCTATTTTCTTTATGTAAAATCACTTTTGGCTTAATTCCAATACACATATATATAATTTTTTTATTTTCGAAATTATTCCAGGAATATAACTGAAAATTTTCCAGAAATATGTCTTAAAACAAAATACATACATTCATGCCAAAAAAAAAAAAAATATATTAGCATACAAAAGCTTATTTTTCTAAGAAAAATCACTTTTGACATAGGTTCACATATCTTTTGACGAAATTTCCAGAATAAAAACTGATTTTTTTTTTGTAGAAATATAAATAATATAAAGACATATTTCATGCTATTTTATGCAAGAAAATATCATGAGTTTTTGAAAAAGTTCACCCACCTTAACTTCTTGTGCTTTTGGTAGGAATGGTCTAATGCTTCTAGCTTTTACAAGCTTCCTCAAGGTCCCCTCAAAGCTCTTAGGACAGCCCCTACAAGATGTTTTTGAGGGTCAAAGGTGATGGAAAAATGGAGAAATGAAGAAAAGAAAGAAGAAGGATGAACACCCTAAAGGAGTCTTACCTTTATCTTGGTAGCTAGTCCCTTAAACACAATTGAAGCTCTCTTACTCTTAGAATTTTCAGCACTTTGGTTTAGTGAAAGAGATGATGTTGCTTGTTTTGGTAGGATTTTCTAAGTGTGTTGAGTGAAATGTGAAGACTTTTTTCCCCTCTCTTCTCTTAATGTTAGATACTCATTGTTCCATCTTGGAAGTTGGTTTAGGAAGGCATGCTTGGTTGGGAGTTGAAGACTTATCTTGGGGCTTGAAAAGGCTTGCAATTGAAGTGAATAAGACAAGAAGAAAAGACAAGAAGAAAAAGACAATGCTTGTATCCTCTCATATAAATCAAATCTTATATTTATCTTACTTTAGTCATCTAGTTATAAGGTGTCTAGTAATTCTCAAGTAGTATCATTACTTATAATCTAAGGTATTAAATAGAATTTGAACCAATAATATCAAATTATAAAAATTATTTTGAAATAAATATAATTTTCGAAATTACTAAAATATTTAAATAAATAATATGCTACAAAAAAATAATTAGTTGTTAAGAGAGAAATCCAACTGGTTAATATATTTTGTTGAAAGTTGAAAGAAATCGACAATCATTAAAGAAGTGAAAATAGGTGTTATTAATATACACCATAAAATAAATATAATTCTAAGTATAAATGATATATCTATTAGCTAAATCGAGTAGTAATCAGTTCAACAAATCAAGAATGAGGCACTTAGCTATTTTAATATAAAGGTCGGATTTCTAACAAAATAAATCTCAAATACTATTCTTTCAGAAATTGAAATTTTACTAATGAACTTTCAAACCATGAGTCATTATTTTTGTTAAAGTATCAAATTAGTAGTAGATGGTTTTAATAGAGCACAAAATAAAATAGTTTGCTTGTAAAGTGCAAAATTATTTTCTAATAAAATAGGTTCAAATATTACTTTAATTTATGCCAAGAATTTCAAAAATCATAATAAATTTTTGTTAAATCAAGATAATATATTTGGAGTAAAATGTTGAGTATATCGAAAATGATATTTCAAAATCTCAAAATTAAGACATAGTTTCTTTAAAAAAAAAATTATTTTGATTGATTGAATAATCGTAGCTTTATGGAAAATGACTAAATATAAGTATCGTCGTCATGAAAATATGGCGACAAGAATTTTATTTTTCAAATACTGAAGAATATATTTTAAATTGCACTTTATACCGAAGCGAGTTGTAAGGAAAATGATAATAGTCAGCAAATTTAAGTAGTAAAAATAAATCAATTGCTTTATCATGTAATTAGGTAATAATTTAAGTAACGTTAGTATTGATAACATATCATGTTATGTAAAATAAATAGCGAATATAAGAATAATTAACTGGAATACTATAATAATATATGAGAAAATATATGTGGATCGTGTCATCTATGGCATAAAAATCCGGGGCCTCACATCCTCCCCTCCTTAAAAGAATTTGGTCCCCAAATTCTCTCTTGAAATAATTCCTTTCAAATTCAAGACGAGATCCATACTTATCGTATCTATTATGCAAGATTATCATAATCTCAATATCAAAACTTATGTGGCTTAGAGGTGCTTATTTCCAATCCAAGTTCAAATCAGTCAGCTTCAAATAATCATTCTGCAAAATAATCCTAATAAACCCAAGTGTAGCTCAAAATTTTCTTCCCATTATCACGTAGTAGAAGATATTCATAATACCTTATTCATACGTTCCGTAAGATTTGATGAGCATCATTGCTTGATTATTACTTACGCTATCATATTTAGTCCACAATATTACTTTAATATACTATTTCCATAATTATTAGCTCGAAACATGCCTCTTATATTCCGAATCTTGAGCATATCCTTGTTTGTCGCAGCTAGTTAATATTTCATCCACTTAAAAAAAAGGGTACTTATTATAACTGTCTCGATTTGTCTTAATAGTCGATGCTTATTCGTATAGTCACATTTGTTTTTGAGCAATTGATAGTAAATTACAGCGCTAAAGGTAATAGATTGAACCAAAATTTCTATCCACCAATATTTAAAAGTCGAGACCTCATCAATGATTAAATAAGTCATTTCCAAATTTATAATTATAGGAGTCATTCATACTAAAACCTTGATAACAATCTCAATTTCTCATATCCATAAGGACCTCGATTCTTTCGGATAAAGGTGCGCTTCTTATATACCTTATAAAATACTAGTATCCATCTCATCAATAGTTAATCAACACCTAAGTGATTGACAACTAAGTCTCAATCGACTAATTAAACTAGCAACCAATTCACATATAGGTGTCTAAAACACAATAGTATTCCGAATAATCCTGATAATCATTATCCTGACTTAGTTCACAAGTTGGGCATTACAACTTAGAAAATACCTAGTAACAATATCGAGTCGAGATCCTGTAGTATTCACATCCTTAATATATCTAATCGTGACACCCAAATCACAAGTCAAAATTTATTAATTAAGATTCGGAAGTTAGGAAAGAATAGCACAATAACACCGCAATCAGTAAATCATACTTAGTGATTCTCATATTATCATTTTCTAAAGTAATATCACTAAGCATTTGGATCCCATAACATATCACCTAGCCAAATTAGATAATATCAAGTGAGAACTTATATCCTTCAAGTCTCGTCATATCGGGCGTTATAACTTTCATATCAACGATTATTGAATCACCTAACGCCCCAACCGAAAAATATCCGAATATTTTAATACTATGAAAATCCAAAAGAGTTTAAATAGCATCCAAGATTCAACTTAGGTCATCTAATAGTGGTACCCAATCCACTAGCAGGAACCTATCCTGGTTCTTCGGTGTAAGTTTCCTTCTTACAACCCGAGCTCGATACCACAACTGCCACGCCCAAAATCGGGAGTCGTGACTCGGGCACGGTCTAACTTATCTTTGGTTTACCATGTCGCCCGTTATTCATTAATATAACCCAAATGAGAAATAGCAAAATCCCAAAATATAATGAATATTAAATAAAAAAAGTACAAACAAGAACGAATCGAAAAATAAAATTAAATCCTCGTCACCATCATTATTCGGGTACTACGTGTAAGTCCAAGCGGCTACGATAATCTAGAGGGGGGGTGAATAGATTATCACCATCTTTTCGTTTTCGCCCTCTTTTTTTAACCGAATGCTCAAACACAATAATACGGTGCGGAATGTAAACAACACACGTCGATTTAAAGAGGTTCAACCCACCTAGGGCCTAATCCTCTACCACCCCAAGATATCCGGATGGATTTCGAAAAGAAAAAGAATTTTATTAATTACCAAAATTAATACAAATTCAACTTACAACACCTTGAAGAGCACCACACTCTTCTTCAACACCACCTTTAGAGATTACCACAATCTCCTTTGAAGATTACCACAATCTTCCTTCAACGGCACCTTGTGAAGATTACCACAATCTTCACCCTTCAAGAGCACCACACTCTTCAACACCTCAACAAGAAGATTACCACAATCTTCTCACACCTAACACCTAGTTCACCCAAGTGTGTTCTTACCACAAGAACACTCACAAGGATATCTTGTGTTTGAATGACGACCACAAATTCAAGATTACAACTCGATAATTGATAATACAATAGAGTGCAAGTGTAATCAAGAATAGCCTAGACCTCAAAGATGTGAAAGTGATAAGCTAGGCAATTTTACAACAAGAATAATGACTATGAAAGACCAAGTGTTTGCTTGAAGTGTATCTTGTTGTGTTGTATCTCAATTGTTGTATTGGTTGCTCCAAAACTTCCTCTATTTATAGGAGATGATTGATCAAGCATAGGCTCCTCTTGGGGATTGAAAATCTACAGAAAAATACAATTAAAATCAAGAATATAGCTGTTAGAAATCAATCCCACAATTTAAGGAAATGTGTCCATTTTGTCAAACGGTCATATTTTTTTCATTAATACATGGGCGACCGGTCGCACAGAAATAGACGTTGAAAAAGAATACACAGCAAAATAACACAGGGCCACCGGTCGACGTCTACCTCGACCGGTCGACCATCACCCCAACCGGTCCCCCTTATGGATTTTGCAAGGATTAAACGTTCTGTTTCAAAACACACTTGCAGTCGGCCGACCCGGGCGGCCGACCGGACCGGTCGACGCCCGAGATGCACGGCCGACCGCTTCTTTTTTTTTTCTTCCGTCTCATTTTTATGTTTCTAAAAACATCTTCGGTATGGGTTGCCCTATATATAACGGGTCGACCATGAGACAGAGATGTTGTCCAATTTTTGTCGAAAATAAAACCCAAGAAATACTCCAAAATATAGTAGAAACATTTTAAACCAATCGAGAGTATTTAGACAACATTTAGGAACCTCTTTTGAGAGTGAAAACCTAATAACGTAAAATCATTAAAAGCGTTGTCCAATATAGACGAAAATAAACTTTGAGAAAATACTCCTAGGAAAATATTAAAATCATTTTAAATCATTTAGGAGTATTTGGACAACCTTTAAAAACATTGTTTTGGTGATAAAATAAAATCATCAAAATTAAGATAAAAACATGTATCAAACACTACGCCCAGCTATTACATAAGAAATTACTAGGAATTGTCCAATACAAAATGAAATTCAATTTGTCTCAATAGTCCAAAGACAATAGAGAGCTAATCAAGAGCTTCAAATCTTCGTTGTGGTCTTCTTTCGCGGAACCTCATCATCCGGTTGGAAAAATAGGTGGGAGTGAGACAAAAATTCTCGATGGGTGTGGTGAGTGTGTGCAAGTGGGCTTATACTTTATGCAAGAAAATCATTTCATGAATTTTGATGCAAGAAACGTGCAATTGCATTCTCATATACTTATTTAATAATTTTATTAGTAAAGATTATTTAACATCGGTTCGTCATTAATTCAGATCGATTGGTTGCGCACGAAAGTGTGACGCCAACCTGATCGATCCGTCAATTCATATCGCTTGGTTGCGCACAAAAGTGTGACGCCAACCCAGATAGTCCGTCAATTCATATCGGTTGGTTGCGCACGAAAGTGTGACGCCAACCTGTGCCACCTTATACGGCAGAAGTGTTGATCAAACATCATCTCCCCATACAAGACACCTTATCCCTCCTGGCCGATAGTGGCTATAGCCGCTATCCCGATTGGCACGACATCTCCACAAAGTGGAGCCGCCTAAGCTCGGAGAACGTCATAATCATGATTATACCCAGAATCCTACGACCCAATCGCCCGCCAGACTCTCCTATCCGGCTCGAGGTTGGGAGTTGGACGATGGAGGCCGGCATGAGACTGTAGCCAAGCCACCCATCCCATACGCGACTTATCCATTCCACAAAACCGTCAATTCATATTAGTTGGTTGCGCACGAAAGTGTGACGCCAACCCAGTCATCGATCATCAGGGGCAGTGTGCGTTCATATCGCCGCGTCCGATATTGATCGGTCATCATTAATGACACGGCATAGATAGATACTGGAAGGGGTAATCTAGCCGGTTCTATTCATTAATTCAGTGTATTATACTGAAGTTTTTAATAAGGTTCGGGTTATGCGGGCGAGGAAGTCGCCTTATTAACGGGACAATTAGTCGATATGAAAATCTCGAATAAATTTGGATAATAATTTTAAAATAGAATTTTAGTTAAATAAAATATTAATGTTTCATAAATAAACTGAATTTTAGAAGATAAAATAATTTCTATGACCTTTATAAATTTTATTATAAAATAAAATATTTTAATTAAAGAGAAAAATTTATGCCGGGTTTTAAAATTCCATAAGTTGTGATCCCGGACTCGGAAAAGGGCAAGGTTAGTCTTTAATTTTTCTAAAAAATCTAAGGAATCATATTTTATGGGTCTCGGGTACAATTTTTGAAAATTGCAGGTCAGTCCTAGTTTTCTCTCAATTTATTATTTTGACCCGATACATTTAAAAATAGATATCTCTTAAACCGGAAAAGGTTTTAATGAGATTCCAAGTCTAATAATTTCTTTGGGGCAGTAATTATGTGGGTTAAAAACAGTTTCGAAAAATTCCCAGATTTAGTACCAATTTTCTGAAAAATTCTATTTTAACCCCAAAGACAATTTTACCGTTAAGGGCTCGTTTCAAGCCTGTTTTTCGTGAAATTTGGACTAAAGGTCCAGAATATTAAGTAAAATAATTTCATAAAATGTTTGGTACAGTAACTGTCCAAATTTTCGAAATTTACAGTTTAGCCCCTAAAGTTTGAAAAATTACCATTTTAGTGTCCAAAAGTTCTTGTATTCGCACTTGCTTGACCCGGAGGGTCCCAATTATTATTTTTCATTGTTATTACAGAAATTTCAGTCCAGAAATTCGAAATTTTACAGTGGGTTCCATAGTTTTTGGTTTTATCATTTTTGGCCCTATAATTTGCTTTATTTGCAAAAGTGGCCCAAACTCGATTTTATTTACAATTTCATATGTCCAGAATACTTATACAACATATAAAAATATATTTCTCATATTCTCAGTTATTTTGAACACATCTATAACAAGAAGGTCTAAAAGCATACAAAAGCTATTTTCTTTATGTAAAATCACTTTTGGCTTAATTCCAATACACATATATATAATTTTTTTATTTTCGAAATTATTCCAGGAATATAACTAAAAATTTTCCAGAAATATGTCTTAAAACAAAATACATACATTCATGCCAAAAAAAATATATATTAGCATACAAAAGCTTATCTTTCTAAGAAAAATCACTTTTGACATAGGTTCACATATCTTTTGACGAAATTTCCAGAATAAAAACTGATTTTTTTTTGTAGAAATATAAATAATATAAAGACATATTTCATGCTATTTTATGCAAGAAAATATCATGAGTTTTTGAAAAAGTTCACCCACCTTAACTTCTTGTGCTTTTGGTAGGAATGGTCTAATGCTTCTAGCTTTTACAAGCTTCCTCAAGGTCCCCTCAAAGCTCTTAGGACAGCCCCTACAAGATGTTTTTGAGGGTCAAAGGTGATGGAAAAATGGAGAAATGAAGAAAAGAAAAAGAAGGATGAACACCCTAAAGGAGTCTTACCTTTATCTTGGTAGCTAGTCCCTTAAACACAATTGAAGCTCTCTTACTCTTAGAATTTTCAGCACTTTGGTTTAGTGAAAGAGATGATGTTGCTTGTTTTGGTAGGATTTTCTAAGTGTGTTGAGTGAAATGTGAAGACTTCTTTTCCCCTCTCTTCTCTTAATGTTAGATACTCATTGTTCCATCTTGGAAGTTGGTTTAGGAAGGCATGCTTGGTTGGGAGTTGAAGACTTATCTTGGGGCTTGAAAAGCTTGCAATTGAAGTGAATAAGACAAGAAGAAAAGACAAGAAGAAAAAGACAATGCTTGTATCCTCTCATATAAATCAAATCTTATATTTATCTTACTTTAGTCATCTAGTTATAAGGTGTCTAGTAATTCTCAAGTAGTATCATTACTTATAATCTAAGGTATTAAATAGAATTTGAACCAATAATATCAAATTATAAAAATTATTTTGAAATAAATATAATTTTCGAAATTACTAAAATATTTAAATAAATAATATGCTACAAAAAAATAATTAGTTGTTAAGAGAGAAATCCAACTGGTTAATATATTTTGTTGAAAGTTGAAAGAAATCGACAATCATTAAAGAAGTGAAAATAGGTGTTATTAATATACACCATAAAATAAATATAATTCTAAGTATAAATGATATATCTATTAGCTAAATCGAGTAGTAATCAGTTCAACAAATCAAGAATGAGGCACTTAGCTATTTTAATATAAAGGTCGGATTTCTAACAAAATCAATCTCAAATACTCTTCTTTCAGAAATTGAAATTTTACTAATGAACTTTCAAACCATGAGTCATTATTTTTATTAAAGTATCAAATTAGTAGTAGATGGTTTTAATAGAGCACAAAATAAAATAGTTTGCTTGTAAAGCGCAAAATTCTTTTCTAATAAAATAGGTTCAAATATTACTTTAATTTATGCCAAGAATTTCAAAAATCATAATAAATTTTTGTTAAATCAAGATAATATATTTGGAGTAAAATGTTGAGTATATCGAAAATGATATTTCAAAATCTCAAAATTAAGACATAGTTTCTTTTAAAAAAATTATTTTGATTGATTGAATAATCGTAGCTTTATGGAAAATGACTAAATATAAGTATCGTCGTCATGAAAATATGGCGACAATAATTTTATTTTTCAAATACTGAAGAATAGATTTTAAATTGCACTTTATACCGAAGCGAGTTGTAAGGAAAATGATAATAGTCAGCAAATTTAAGTAGTAAAAATAAATCAATTGCTTTATCATGTAATTAGGTAATAATTTAAGTAACGTTAGTATTGATAACATATCATGTTATGTAAAATAAATAGCGAATATAAGAATAATTAACTGGAATACTATAATAATATATGTGGAAATATATGTGGATCGTGTCATCTATGGCATAAAAATCCGGGGCCTCACAGTTTTAACTGCCCAATGTTGAATATTTTTTACTATCCTAATGCTGAATATTTAATAAATTATATTTTTAATACAATCAATAATAAAGTGATTTCAAATTCCAATATTTGTTGGGGGTTTAGAAAACTGAACAATTGTAAAATTTATTAAAGAAATTAAACAAAAATCATACTTTAAATTTAGCAACCAACTTTAAGGGAAATGAAACATTTCAAACAAAAGAAAAATTATTTTATTTTTATATATACACATATAACAAAAAATTATCAAAACAGACAAATTCATCTAATTCCAAATGTACGACTTTGAAACTTGAATATCAAAATATGTTGATAAATATAAAAAATAATTTCTATTAAATAAAAAGTATGTAATGAATATATAAAAAATAGTTTTATATATAAAAATACTATTATGAACATAATTTCATATTAAATAAGTCTTAATTTTCTTCTTAAATAAATATATATAATGATATATATCTATATATATGAATATACGTGATATATAAAATTGGGATACATATTTTGAGATATTTTCTTCAATTAAAATAACTATTTTTAATTGAATTTAATCGATTTAAATATAATTCTATATAATTATTAAGAAATCAACTAATAGCCATAATAACAACTATACATATATCACAAATAATCAAAATATATAAATATACAAATTGTTGTCCAATAAACCATATGCATAATTTTTAAAGCCCATTACAAATTACAAAAATAATAAACATTTCTTATATTTTTATTTATTATATATTTTTAAATTTATATATGCAATATGTGTCAAACTGAAAATCGTAAATATGATATTTTGATATATTATATGTCAAAAAGGGATAAAAAAATGAAAAAAAATATTAATTTTTTTATAAAAATGAAAAAAAAATACAATAATTAATGCAGTGAACACATACATTTGGAAAGCTAGTTTTATATAATTCCATTTTTGTATTATTTTAAAAGTGATTATTTAAAGAAAATTGACTAACAAAAACAATTAAATATCAAATATTTATCACTTCTTATTTTTACAAATTTTTTTATCATTTTTTATAGTAACTGCAAAAGGACGGGAAAAATTCAACATACTATTTTCACTTACTTCTCTTTATATATATATATATATATATATATATATATATATATATATTTCCCAGAATTACTTCACTAATTATCAAAATTTACGTTATACGTTGCAATTATATTTTTACTATTATTGGAGGGTGGTTTAGACGATTTTTTTTTCAGATACTATTTATAAGTGACTTGCTTATTATATATATGGGTTAGTCTCTGTCGAGGGCCTAATCTGCGGATCTAATCTTAGACGGATCCAAATACCCAGCCACCGTTAATCCGCCTTTATTGACCCGCACAACCACTAACATCATAACAATAATATCTGTTGGCCGTTGCTAATACTTTTTGTGAGAGATACTAATAATTTTTTGGAGGACTACTAATACTTTTCAAGAGAAATACTAAAATACCTTTAATGGAAAAACCTAATGCTTTTCAATAAGTTTATCAATACGTTTTAGGGGGAATACTAATACTTTTGCAATAAAAAATCAATACTTTTTATAAGGATTACTAAAAAACTGTTCAAGGGATCATTAATACTTTTCCAGTGGATTACTAATACATTTCGAAGGGATTGCTAATAATTTTCAAGGGAAAAACTAATATTTTTTATGGTTGCCTAATATTATGTTACTGCTTAATACTTTTTAAGGGGACAATTAATACATTTTAGGTGGATTACTAATATTTTTGAGGCAAAACAATCAATACTTTTCATGATCGAGGGAAAATAAAAATATTGTTCAAGGGAATTACTAATACTTTTCAAATGTACTACTAATACTTATCAGATGTAATACCAATACTTGTTAGGGGGAAAACTAATACTTTTAATGGCCCCTAATATTACAAAAATGCCACCGGTCCTGAGATCCTATGACACCTTCCCATAATATTACAAAAATATCACCGGTGCATGAAATT
Source organism: Rehmannia glutinosa (assembly GCA_016081115.2). NCBI lineage: Eukaryota > Viridiplantae > Streptophyta > Magnoliopsida > Lamiales > Orobanchaceae > Rehmannia > Rehmannia glutinosa. The sequence continues at coordinate 85,730,249 of CM071926.1, forward strand.
ACAAAAGAACCAGGGCTGGGTTGGATCCGTCTAATGGAAAAGACCCGTTAGACGGTCTAACCATATTTTTGGTCTATATTTATGGTTTAAGCAAAAATAATGGTTTATATTTGGCAACATATTTGTAGGAAAAATGAAACATTCCAAAAAAGTAAATATTAACCTATTTTTATATATACACATATATCAAAAAAAATATTAAACAAACAAACTCATATATAGTAGTACAAATATAGAACTTTGAAAGTTGAATATCAAAATACGTTGATAAATATAAAAATAATTTATATTAACATGAAAAAAGCACGTTAATAAATATTAAAAATAATTTTCTATATATAAAAAAGATTATGAATATATTTTTATTTGAAATATAAATTTAATTTATTATACATAAATATATATAATGCTATATATGGATATATGTAATGTACATAATATTTGGATACATATTATGATATATTTTCTTCAATTAAAATAAGTATTTTTAAATTGAGTTTAATAAATTTAAATACAATTCTATATAATTACGAAGAAATAACAACTACACATATATCACAAATATCAAAATACATGAATTTACAAATTGATATCCAATAGTCAAAATCTATAATTATAATAGGCCATTACAAAACAAGATTTTTAGTAAATATATCTTATTTTTTTATTTTTTATGCTAATTTTTATTTTATATATGCAATATGAGCGTCAAATTGATGATCGTAAAAAGACAATTAATTTGGTATATTATACGTCAAAAAGGGATAAAACAAATTATCAAATTCTACAAAAGAAAAACAAAAGGACAAATATAATAAATAATGTACTACACACACAGATTTGGAAAGCTTATTTTTATATACTGCTTTGTTATTATGTATACATATTGATTTTCCAGAATTAATTTACTAATTACCAAAATTAATGTTATTGTTACTAATTCTAGAATGGTATTTTAGGCGAGAAACTTTTTTCACTACTATTTATATGTGACTTGGTTATTATATATATATATATATAGATTTGATACACGCGATCACACACAATTTGAAATAATAGTATTTGAAACACGAGATGAAATATAATTTGAAATGGAAATATTTGTGTATTTGGCAGGGACATACCGAGAGGGGACTGGAGGGCTTTATTTTATCGACAAATAATCGGGGGTTCTATGGACACATTTGCCCAATATTTCGGAAAAATGACACTTTTCAACTCTCTAGTTTTTTCAGACTTTTTAATGCTCCCGCACGTTTTTCGGACATTTTTACGCTCCCACCAATTTGTTCGGATATTTTTACGCTGTTGTTTCAAGGTTGTTTCGAACATGTTTCATCTAATAAAATTTCAGAGAAAAAATATTTTATGCCCCCATTAAATAACCAAATTTATACTCAAAAACTAATAAAAAAAATCAAGAAATATACACATATTAAAACAAAATACAATGAAAATAATATAGTAGAGAAAAAGAACACATGAATAAAAAAATAAAATTCAAGTTTTGATATTTTTCATAAAATGTCAAAAATATGTAAACAACAAGAAACAAAGAACAACATTGAAAATTATATAGAAACAATCCGAGTAAAAACAAAGAAATCATATAAAAATACCATATGAACAAAAAGATCTTAAAATAGGTAAAAATATTATTGAAACATCGAAAACTACATGGAAACAACAAGGAAATACCATAACAACATTAAAACCAGTATAGAAACAACCCAAAAACAATATAAACAATATAAAAAACACCACATGAAAAAAGAGCTTAAAAATAGGTAAAAAAATGTATCGAGACATTGAAAACTACGTGGAAACAACAAAAAATAAATTAGAACAACATTAAAAATATTACAGAATAACACAAAAACAATAGAAACAATGTACGAAACAACACATGAACAAAAAAGAGCATAAAAAATAAGTAAAAGTTGTTTTAAAATATAGAAACAACATAGAAATAACCAAAAAACAAATATAAATAATATCAAAACAAAACATATAAATTAAGTAATACATGAACAAAAAAAATCGAAAAAAAACGTGAAGATGTCAAAAAAATATTTAGAAGCGTAAAAAAGTAAAAGAAATCATCGGGAGCGTACAAAAATGATATGAGCATAAATTGTGTCATTTTTCTTACTGTAATGTGGAATTGTGATATAAATTAATGTGGAATTGTGATATAAATAATTAGCCCCATAAAAGGTTGTACAAAGCTCAATTTTATGAAGAAAAAACCCTAAGCTCCTAAATTATCGGATGGCGCCTCCATGAATTCTTTCGATCGCTGTTCAATCCCTGCTTTCTAATCCTCCGGTCATGGAATCAATCGATTGTCTTCTATTCCTGGAGATTGATGGGTCTTCTTCAAGGTTACCTCCTTGCGATACGATGTGCGGCGAGGTACATACACAAATGAACTCGGGCGACCCATAGGTTTGAGGAACGCGACCCTCTCTTCTCATGCCACCGCCAGAGAGGAGATGTCTGGAGCCCCTCCTTCGTTTCCCGTTTGCCCTAATCATGGGGTTTACCCAATGGATGGTTTAAACCCCAACCCAAACACTTCCACGCATTTGCACAAGATCCGTTACAAAGGGGACTCCATACCAACGTTTGCAACAAAGGTGACGCCGATGGATGATTTTCGGCCTGTGAAGCAGGGTGATTTTTTCTCCGTCACTATAGATGAGGATATTTATCAACAACGAGCAGCCGAACTTAAGAATTCATTGATTGGTCGGATTATTCTACCCAAAGGTTCGAAACCAGTTTCAACTTTGGAGCTCAAGGTGATTCAATGTGGAAAATATCGAAGAACTGAAAGTTAATATCTCTTGGTAGAGACTATTACAACATCCAGTTTGATTCTATAAAGGATTGAAATTATGTTTTTTCAAAACATGCATGAAGTTTACAGCCCGGTTCAATCCGCCTATCAATCTGGATCCCAGATTTTAACCCATATAAGGTAAACACTTCTATGGCTCAAGTATGGGTTAGAATTTATGAGTTGAGCATCGAATATTGGCATAAATCATTAATTATGAAATTAGTTGGTGCAATCGGAACCCCGCTTCAAGTAGATGAACGTTCTTTATCGGGTGATGTCAGTCACTTTATTATAGTGTTGGTGGAAATGGATTTTAATAGTCCGATTCAAGAATCAATTATAGTCGAAAGGGTGGGGCATTGCTCATTTGTTTCCTTTAGTTACGAAAATTTACCGAATTTCTGTATGTATTGTCGAATTGTGGGGCATTCTATCACCAATTGTCGACATTCCACTACTCATGAGGTTAATATTCCGCAATCCAAAGAGTCTAAAGATGATGGCAGGAATAGAGGACGATCAGTTGTGAGGAATAACAACAAACATATATGGAAGAAATATTTCTAAGGGAAAAGAAGTTGTTACGGAAGCTTGTGTTAAAATTAATAACAAGAAAAAACATGCTGCTGCGAGCAACAGTAAAACGAATGGTGAAGCTGCTTATTTGAAGGTGCATACTCAAAACTCTTTTGAATCTTTGGGCGACAATGATACTGAGATAAATGATTCCGTGCAAAATCTTAGCCCAAATTGAAGTAACGTTGCCCAAGGAATAAACAAGGAGCATTCGCTGGTGGTCCACAAACCTCAACCATCAGATACTATTCATAATCAGGCGCAGGCTGATCAGTTGGTTGACAACGAGAAGACTGACTTAAATAAGGCCATTGAGACCGTGAATAACAGTAACCCTGTTAGTAATTACGTGTTAAAACCTAGTGATCATTCTAAAAGTTTTAATTCGACTGAACTTTCAGAGAGCTTTCAAGCCATGGCGGCAATAGCCCCGAAGAGGTGGTCCGATATGGCGGAAGACGAAGAGCAAGATGAAGAAGAACAAGACAAATCATATGCTTTAAGACAAAGCTAGGCGACTCTTCAACTACTCCGCTTGTCATTCACTCATGTGCTCTCTCAGAAGCTATGAAGAATATGGACAATGTAGTTCGAGGATCCTGGGCCGACATTCCACAAGATACATCAGACCATCAAGACGATACTCGAGCCCGTGCAAAAACAACAAATGACAATATCACTCAAAAATCCTTGAGACATAAACGCCCTTCACGTAAATTGCATTTTTAAGTTATTTTTGTGATTTTTTTCCTGAAATTTTGCATTGTTTTTTCTTTGCTACCTGATCGGCTTGTGGTTAGGACTTTTCCTTTTTTATATATTTTCATTTATCTAAAAAAAATTCTGTCATTTTTCCGAAAAAAGTAAGGTATGTGTTGTTAGGAATTTTATTGTTTAGATTTTGATGAATGCCATGTAAAACTTAGAATAGAAAGTTGGCACCCCAATTCTTGTTGTAAAATGCATTGTAATAAATAGACGCTGCCGTTAGTTAAGTCGCCCACGCCCTAACATGCAAGAAGACAATCAAGATCTGGAAGGAAAACTCTCACGCGAGACAATTTGAGTATGGCAAAGAAGAGTAGACGGAACTCTATCAAGAAGCAAGATGAGATGCAACTGAGTGGAGCATCGTCAAGTCAACTCAAGAAAAGCCAAGTCTCAAGTTGAAGTGAAGAGTCATCCATGATTGGAAGGCGACTCTAAGTCACCCGGGAAAGCAAGGAAATGCAACAAGTCGAGATAATCGAAAAGAACCACAGATTTAAATCAAGAGATTTACTTAAACAAGTAATATCTCCACACCACCTTTCTTGGAGTGCTCGATCCCAGGAAGCGTGCAAAAGGAATGAACCAATGGGAAGCACTACACCGTGTCGAACTCCGAAAAGGTGAAAGAACAATTCATACGAGGAAACGGCAATTCCAAGAATCGCAAGCCAACGACGCAAAGTGACTTTCAAAAATAAGCCTATCTCTTCAACGGGCAAATTTTTGAAAGTTCACTATAAAAGGCCGAGGAGTTTGTTTGAGAAAAAAGGGATGACACACACGTGAGATATACAAGCACATTAGAAAAATCAAACATTCTCAATCCTCAAGCCTACATTACGAAGTACATCAATCCAACACTCACCTGTGAAGGAAAGAGAACTTCAATCGAGTTGAAGAGGAAACTTTTGAAAACAAGGGGTCTACATTCGGGAAGGATTGTAGAAAGGTTCAAGGTTGAACCAAGTCTTAAGCTTTTGGAGGGCTTCGTGATCAAATCCAAAGAGCTTGAGCAAGTGAGTCGTAGTAACAAGGTAGCGCCTGTGAAGAAGCCGAGTCGTCACGAGAAGCCACGGTGAGTGATCAAGGCGTCTCCGCATCGAGTCCCTAAGGATCAAGTCGGCCGTTGTGATCAAGACTTGTATCGGGTATTACCACTTTGTAAACCGATCATTACTTAGTGGATTCCTCCAGGAGTTGGAGAAGAGAGGAGTAGAAGAATTACCCCATCTTCGAACCTCTATAAAAACTTTTGTGTCATTTACATTTCAACATTTAAATTCCCGCACTTTTAATCGCTTATATCTCGCCGATAAATTTGCTATCCATTTGATAATTTATAAGTACTAAATCAAGCTCTAAAATCTTGCTTAATCAAACTTAAGGGTGTTAAGTCTTCCAATAAAATAAAACCACAGTTGAGTTAAATTATAGCCAACGGTGAGTTACTCCATCAACACTCATTGAGTGCATTGAGAGATTAACTCTCTACCGAGTGACTAATTCGACATCCATCAAGGACACAAAGTGTGTAGAATCAACTCAGAGATTTAAAAGGACTAAATCGAAAATTTGGTAAGGTTTATTCAACCCCCCCTTCTAAACCTTACACTTACACCCCTTGGGACCTACAAGTGGTATCAGAGCGGTTGGTTCATTGAACCCTCCGCACTGGTTACTGAACTAGATCTCCAAACTTTTCAAAGTCTGCTTTAGTACTTAAACTTTCAAAACTCTTCTTTATCATCAAAAGTTATTATCATGGAAGCAAATTTGACACGCATCCCTATGTTCACTATTGAAGAATTTGATGATTGGAAAATTCGTATGCAGGCTCATCTATCAGCATTACATGATGAGATGTGGATAGTGATAGAAGATGGGCCTCTGCAAATATTAAAGGTGAACAATTTTTTCACGAAGAGTTGAGTTTGCGGTGAAGGAGAAGAAGATGTTGCTCTAGACCGTCATGGTTGAAAAACCAAGAATCGAGTGGACAAATGATGACAGAAAAAGATACAACCTGGATAATGTAGCCAAGGACATCCTTTACAAAACTCGACAAAGCCATGTTCAACAAAGTCAAATCATGAAAAACGGCTAAAGAAATCGGGACAAGTCGACATTAATTTGTGAAGGCTCGTGAGCAAATCAAAGAAAACAAATTATCGGTGGCGGTACAAAAATTTGAAAACTTCAAAATGATCTCGGAGAGAACCTGGATCAACTAGACGCTCGGTTTACGTAAATCACAAATGAGTCAGTTTCTACACTTGGAAAGGAATATACACGAGAATGAAATGTGTATGAAGATCCTAAAAGTCTTCCAATTGAATGGGAAATGAAGGTCATGGCACTCGGAGACACTCCATGGACCTATCAAAGACATCCAATCATGAGTTATTCTCGGACCTCAAAGCCTACGAGTTTGAGTGAAGAAGAAAAGACCAGGAAGAGACAATTTGTACTCCAAAAAATGCTTCTAATTGTCAAAGATGGGAAGAGAGTCGAGGTCAAAGAGGCAATTGACCCGGAAGAAGAAATAGCCCGATGGTTAAAAGATTTAACAAGTTCTTTAACAAGAAATACAAGAGAGGAAAGGGTGAATCTTCCGGAAGACACTCAGCTCCATCCAAATCAAGGGAAGAGCCAACCAAGAGAACAGATCATCAAAAAGTTGAGTATCAAAGGGTGACAACTCAAGAATAGAAAGAGTCGATCAAAAAGTGAATATCTATCTTTGAATCAGACAACCAGAGTCACTATGCCATTGATGCTCATATCCTATAGTCAACAAGTACAGGATGAAGAAGAAAGAAAGATCTTCGAGAGAAAGAAGACAAGAAAGGAAAAAGGCAATGATGGTCTGCAGAGATCGGCTGCTGAAACAAAACTAAGTCAAGAGACAGTGATTGAGAGCGATGAAGCCGACTACTCAAGTGACTCACGAAGAAGAAGCCCCGATCCGCTTGATGGCCAAAGAACAAGATCAAGAAGATGAGGTACAATCTAACTCAACAAACTCGCATACACTAGTGATAGTGATCACGTGACACACACACTTCATCACCTACCGATCTTTATGATTCATTAAGCAAAATGATGAAAGATTTTGAACACATTAAATCCTCACACACACTATTGAATGAGGAAAACAACCTACTCAAAAGTCAAAACTCAAAGTCGACTAAGGAGCCGAGAACTCTAAGTCAAATAGTCATGAAAATGAAAGTTTAAAGGTGAAAATGCTAAATTAGTAAGCAGTAAATTGCCGCTATAGAAAAGAGGGAGAATGACCTCAAGAATGTTATTGCCTCATTCACTAAGGCATCTAAATCATTGGATGATCTTATTATGAGTCAAAGAGAATGTGGAGACAAGACAGCTTAGGATTTAATTCCTCCAGGCCATGTCAAACCTCAAGAGTAATTTTGGAAAAAGGATCTTCAAGTCATGAAGAGTCCGAAAAATCCAAAACTCTAAATGTTGCACACACATTCACCCCAAAGCACAATACTAAGCAAACGGCCTTGGTTACAAAGGAAAAGGAAAACAACGATTGAGTGTCTTTGAAAGGGCAGTACCGAGAAGAGATTCAATTTGAGTCCTCAAAGAAACTCCAAACAGAAAATACTCAGTAAAGAAGAAGCGAGCTACCAAAAATCCAGAAAACCCATAAAAGAAATACATATGATGGGGATGGTAGAAAATATCCAAGCCAAGTGATTGGAATAATGTGAACTATCAAGACACAGACTTATGGAATATAAGCCCAAATGGCAAAGGCCTAGAACTCAAAGAAAGGCCATTCCAAAAGCATAAGAGCTTTCATCAAGACACATATGCACCTAGGCACTACACTCAAAGACACCACAATTACCCAAGGAAGGCAATTGCTAAAACACATATGCAGGCATACAGACAAAAAAGACAATTTGTATGAACCTAGGATCCCCAAGCAATTTGCCAGGATTAATTATGATTATGGCATCGATAGATGGCAACCCCTGTAGAGTCAAATCATTTGGCTATAGGTTGGTTGGATCATCTTACAATTCTAACCCCTCAGGACCCGCACAAGTATGGGTACCTAAAACTTAATTTCCTTGATTGCGAGGTTCAAGGAAGTGAGCTGAGTGCCAAGGAACCTGGTACATGGAGTTGGTACATTCTAGACATATGACAGAAATAAGAGAAATCTGTCAAAATTCAAGGAAGTCAAAGGAGCAAAAGTCATATTTGGGGGAAATGAAGCTCTGGTGAAATAAGAGGCATTGGATCCATCAAGAGGAATGGATTAGAAATCACAGATGTTGCATATGTTGAAGGACTCAACTTCAACTTATCGAGCATCATCAACTCGCGTGACAAGGGCTACAATGTTGGATTCAACATGGGTATATGCCAAATCAAAGAAATTGAATCAAATGAAGTGGTCTTTGCAATGATGTAGACAGAAAAATATGTATGTAGTGGATTGGTCAACCGCAACACCCAAAGACATGTCTACTAGCAAAGAGTACACTGAATCGAGTTCAAGTCTGTGGCACAAAAAGCCGAGTCACCTGAATTTCAAAACACTTAACAAGCTGGCAAGAAGTCATCTTGTAGAAGGACTTCCAGGACTCGAGATACAAGAAGAAGAGTATATGTGATGCATGTCAGAAGGGAAAACAAATCAAGTCGTCATTCAAAGAAAAGACATGCCCATCCTCAACAAGAATATTGCATCTACTTCATATGGATCTATTTGGCCCAGTGGAACCAGCCAACATAAGTGGAAAGAAATACACCTTGGTGGTAGTAGATGACTACTCAAGATATACATGGACAATATTCATGTGCAAGAAGAAAGAAAACTCTACAAAAACTACCACGGTGATGAAGAGGATTCAAAATGAGAAGAGTCAAACCATTATCAAAATAAGATCGGATAGAGGAACCGAGTTTGTCAATGGAATAATAACTCAAAAGATTGTATTGAGAATGGTATTGGTCATGAACTATCATCGCCAAGGACTCCACAGCAGAATGGAGTTGCGAAAGAAAAACAGAACCCTCAAAGAAGCGTGAGGACCATGTTAGCCGAAGCGGGGTTACAAAAAGATTTTGGGTGAAGCAATCAACACACTGCTACACCCAAAACAGATGTATGATAAATAGACAGTGACAAAGACTCCTATGAGATCCGGACTGGAAGAAAACCAAGTGTTGCATATTTGAATATTTGGATGTAAATGCTTCATCCACAACAATGGCAAAGACAACCTAAAGGCTTTTGATGCTAAAAGTCGATGAGGGTATCTTCTTAGGATACTCATTGAAAGCAAAGCCTACAGGATACTCAACAAAAGAACTATGGTTACAGAGGAATCCATTCATGTAGTATTCGATGAGCCAAATGTAAATGGAGAAGACATTGAAGAGTCGGTGATAAGTTTGAATCATCCAATCATACGTAAGAGTCCCTATGTCAAGTCAAGTTTGGAATTATCAATTGAGAAGAAGATGAGATAGCTGAATCTCAAAAACAGTGGAAAAGTTGCAGCCTAATCGATAACGAGAGAGTCGACCACGCCAACACAAACAAGTAAGTCGATGAATCCAGCCTAACTTACTCCAACCTCGATGTAAGATGGCCGAGAGACCATCCACCGTAACTTGTCATTGGAGATATAAGAGAAGGTGTCAAAACAAGATCCGTAACTCAACAAGAAGCTATGTTCACATGCTTCATCTCGCAATTAGAGCCAAAAGATGTGTCACAAGCATTGGATGACATACATTGGATTCAAGCTATGCAAGAAGAGTCGAATCGGTTTGAAAGAAATAAAGTGTGGGAATTAGTGCAAAGACCCATGCATCAAAATGTTATTGGAACCAAATGGGTATTCAGAAATAAGATGAACGAGGAAGGTTACGTGGTAAGAAACAAAGCAAGACTAGTAGCCAAAGGATATTGCCAAGAAGAAGGGATAGATTTTGATGAAACATTTGCCCCTGTAGCAAGATTGGAAGCTATAAGGATGTTTCTTGCCTATGCGACTCACAGAATTTCATTGTATATCGATGGATGTAAAAAGTTCATTCCTAAATGGTTTATTGGAAGAAGAAGTGTATGTTGAACAACCTCCAGGATTTGAGCGAAGACTCTTGGAGACAAGGTATACAAACTCAAGAAAGCCCCTGTATGGATTGAAACAGCACCCGTGAGCATGGTATGACACCGTCACAATTCCTAATCAAAAATGGATTCACAAAAGGAAAAGTAGATAGAACACTTTTTTAATTCAAGACAAGAAGAGTATACCGCTTGTTCAAATATATGTGGATGACATCATTTTTGGATCCACTAACAATGAACTCGTGTGAAAAATTCTCAAACCTCATGCAAAGCAAATTTGAAATGAGCATGATGGGAGAGAGCCGACATTCTTCCTTGGACTTCAAGTGAAACAGTGAAGGATGGAACCTTCATAAGTCAAACAAAATACACCGAGAGACTTAATGAAGAAGTTTGGTATGGAGGAGAAGTCTTCACGTAAAAATACCAATGAACACATCACCAAAATGGACATGGATGCGGATGGCAAGCTCAGTAGATCAAACAAGATACTGAGCACTTATTGGATCATTGCTCTATCTCACGCCTAGCAGCCGGACATCACCTTTGTCAGAGGTGTATGTGCAAGATTTCAATCTGCTCCAAAAGAGAGCCACATGACGGCTAACCTAAGAGAATATTGAGATACTTGAAAGGAAGCCAAGAAGTAGGCCTATGGTATCCAAAGGAAGGTGGATTCAAGCTAATTGGCTATTGATTCTCGACTATCTTTGGATGCAGAGTTGAGAGGAAGAGCACTTCGGACACATGTCAAATGCTAGGAACAGTGATTTCTGGTTTAGCAAGAAGCAAAACTCAATAGCCACCTCTACAGTGAGGCAGAATACATAGTGCGGGCAAATTGTTGTGCCCAAGTCCTATGGATGAGACAACGGTGAGAGACTATGAAGTTGAAGAAAAGGAAATTCCAATCATGTGTGATAACACAAGTGCAATTGCAATCACTCAAAATCCTCGTGTTGCACTCAAGAACAAAACATATTGATGTCGATATCACTTCATAAGAGATCATGTTGAAAAGAAGAACATTATCTTGGAATACATCTCAATCGATAAACAACTAGCCGACATCTTCACAAAACCATTATGTGAGTCAAGATTTGAAGAACTCAAACATGAGTTGGGGTTAATTGAGTGGTGACACTCGAGGCAATTTAATTAAAGAAGAGAAATGGAACAGAAAAAGGGGAAAAAGGAGAAATCGGTAAATCACCAAGAAATCACCAGATGTCGGAAAAGACTGACTACACCGAAGTCGGTGATAAATGAGTCGCTAAGAGAACGTGAGAAGTAGAGTTAAATCGCCTAAGAGATAAGTTTTGAATAACTTATGAGCAAAGTGACAAAAACGCAAATCGTTTTGACTAAGCGGGAATGTTTTAAGGAATACGTCAAAGATAATGATGATGTGTACTGAGACATAAAGCCGCACACCAAGCTTATGATTGGATATAAATCTTGCCGCATTAAATACGAGACATGAAATGCTCAATAGGCGCGCGAAATCCAAGCCCGTTGATTTCGATCACATTTCAAAACCACCCGCACGTCCTTTCATAAACCATATTTAAACCATTTTCGTCGTTTCTCTCTCACACTTCTAAAAACTGTTCATCTCTTTCTCTCAAAAGCAAAGGCGTAATACTCTCGAAACCCTATCGATCTTCAAATCATTTTTCGAGTTTTTCCTTGAAATAATCCTGAGAAATGGCACCAACTTATGACTTTACCAAGTTAGGAAAGCAAATCCACAGGTTCGACGGTGGATTTCGACGGAATGGTGAAGCAGGGTCCGACGACACCCTGGTGAAGAAAATCGCCGAGAAGTTGGAAACGCCCAGGACTAAAACCGTTTCTAACGTTAGAATATCCGATGACCTATGTGGAGGAGGTCGCACAATTCTACGTGAATGCCGAGATTCACGATGAAGGAATCAAGTCATCTGTTCACGGAAAGCGGTGACTATCTCTCGCAAGGATTTTGAATATTGCTTACTACCGGCCAGGAAGGAGCATCCGAGATCAAAGAAGCTGATGTAAACTTGGCCGACGCATGGAAAGAAATAGCCAAGTCCGACTTTTGCCGATAAAATAATATACACAAAGCAAACAAGAGAAGCTTTGAAGGAGGATTATCACAAGATGTTGGACATAGTTGCCAAATGTATCGACATCAATTTGGCATTTTGACCAATCTGTCAAAGGCAAAGATGATTGTAATGGCCGCAATCATCGAAGAAAAAGAAGATAAACCGGGCTGAGTTTGTCTACAATGCACTCTGCTTAACGTGGGGAACAAGTCCTTCAAAGAAGATGGTTCATTTGGAGGTTCCCTAGGATATGGCCCGGTGATTGGCCGGCTATTGGAGGTGAAAGGAGTCCCTCTTAGACATGGGAAGGCATTCCATGTTAACAAGAGGATGTTGAGCAAACCCTCTCGGCGCACTGAGAAGAGAGCTTACGCCAAGAGAGCGACACTGCAGTGAGGGGGAATCGGTGACTCGAAGACACATCTGTTTCCTCTCCGGCCCAAGAAGAAATCGCCCCTGTTTGCTAAGAAGATCACGCCCCTCGCAAAGAAAGAAAACCAAACATGCTCCCGCCCCGCAGCAGAAGTCACCGCCGCCTAAAGAGTGTCTCCTGCCCAGCTGTTAGCGGTCGAGAAGGACTCACAAATACCTTCTCCGATCGTCAAGAAGAGGAGAAGCGACAAGCCAAGACGGGCTCCTCGAGAAAAAGACACCAAGACGCCCCCGCCGCCAAGACTCGAGAGGACAACATCTCAACAGAAATTCCCGGTACAAACCAGAGACGAAGAAGAATAGTCAAGCGATCCGAATGGAGAAACCCGGTGAGTCGGATTACTCGGCTAGCACAAATGCCGAGAGACACCGGAGAAGTAGAGTCTCAGATGTAGTTGATGAAACGACCAAGTCTGAAGGCGATCACGAGAGGCAACTCGAAGACACACCAGTAGCTCACACAAGCACAAGCACTAAAGAACCCGCAGAGCGAGATAGTGATGTAATGATTCTATCTCCACCTTACCCGGACATCCAAAATCGTCTGCGTGAGTGGAGGAAATGGAAGTTGAGCAAGTCAAGGAAACAGTTCCAACGGCCCGAGTTCATAGAAGAAGAAGAGGAACTACTAAATTTCCTTGGATTAACTCTTGTGCTCCGGCTACGGATGAAGACAACCGCACGGACATCCCGCAGATCTACAAGGACGAGGAGAGAGAAAAGCAAGTCAAAGAAGCCGAAGCACGTGAGAAGGCAAGCATCCGCCTCTATCTCCGCACCACAGAACATACACATCCTCTCCTTGATGTCTTCCGACAAAGGAACGAGGAATCGAGAATGTCGCCACGAAGAGTTGCAAATGCAAAGCAAGCATTGCTGACGAGTCAAGAATCCTTCACGAGCAAAGACTAATGGAGGGACCAAGAGAGTCCTCCGAACACACTGAAATCGATCCAATGGGAGTGGTTCAAGCCAAATAGCAATCGTTGTTCTTCGCTACCACTTCCCCACTCACTCGAAGAAGGCAATAAGGAGATGGCGATGGCGGGCTAGTGGGGACCCCGGTCGAGCCAACCCCTATTGAAGGTGTGCTACCACCGCCCCAACAACTGAACAATCAATCGAAACAGCCGGGAGTTTGGAGACGAGTGACCCCATTCAAGTCACTCGGTGCGTGCCCGAGTGGGGAAACTCCTCCACCGCAGCAAGGTCGGAGGATCTTTGCAGATGACTCCACAACGAATCAAGGAGGCGAAGAAGAGAAATTACAATCACAAGAAGAATAGCAAGTTGCCATCAACGAAGCTCGACAGGCGATTGAGACTGTCTCGGTGACCGAGGTGCCAACAACGCTCAAGGCTAATGACGCTGCTGATGCGAGTCGAGGCACAGGAAGAACAGCCCCTGGGAGTTAACACTGGGCGATGAAAGTGCAATCCATGGGGTTGAGACTCCAATGGATGCCACTGTAGAAGACCCTAAGACAGTGACACCGTCGAAAGGGAGGACAAGGCCTCGCAGCAAAGAGAGACTGCTGGAGGAAATGAAGGCCCACGGGAGGTTGAGACTTCCGGGGTAAAGAAGTCAAGTAGAGAACATCCCTCCTGCTATCATCGACCCATCCGAGAAGGAGATCAGCGCACTTCATGATTCCCAGGACAACCCCGATGTCACTTTTCTCGGGATCGGAAGGCGAAGAAGAAGAAGCGAGTCATCCCCATGACAAATCCAAAAGACTCGTGCGGGTGTTCCAAGCACGAGCAAGTCGATCCCAAGACTACTCGTCAAACTTTTAACTTTGATGATGAGCCACCATCGGAAATATCATCATCGTCCGATGACGCTCGATAAGGCCGAGGACCGTCCATCGAAATGGAAAAATCACTGAGACCAACGAAGTGTTAAGACAACTGAGGCTCAAGCAAGCCGGGTCCACTTCACAACAAGACCCACTCAACAAGAGACCATGCGCAGTGGCTCGTCAGTGCAGCAGGATCGATTCCCAAAAGAACCGCCCGCGCACCACTCATCATCGAAGCAATTCGGTTGGCGGTGATGAATCCTTCGAGAGTCTTTTCCTTTTCACCGAAATACAGGAACTCCACGAAGAGTCAAAAAAAACGAACAAGCACGCTATCACGGACCACCTCCTGTTTTTCACTCGAGGCACCATTGTTCGTAGATTTTGATTTTGACGTTGTATAGCCATCACCGCAATGTGAAGAATCGGTGAAGTTCGAGAAGTGTTCAAAGCACTCTTTCCGAGGTTGAACGGATGGAGA
The DNA here is from genome assembly GCA_016081115.2 of Rehmannia glutinosa. Taxonomy (NCBI): domain Eukaryota; kingdom Viridiplantae; phylum Streptophyta; class Magnoliopsida; order Lamiales; family Orobanchaceae; genus Rehmannia; species Rehmannia glutinosa. Next base: position 85,745,369 of record CM071926.1, read on the forward strand.
GGCATCAGCCTCTTTGGACATGCGATCGACAACAGAGATGCCAACCTTACGGTGACTTGAGAGGCATCACGGTCGGGATAAGGGAATGGTGGCAACAAAGAAGCAATCAATGCGTGTGGAACAGGTGAGATACTTCATAACTTTGTTCAACAAGTCTTTGGTGTGGAGAGCCGAAAATGCCGATGCAAAAACGAAGCCGAGAGAACACATTGAACATATGCATGAAGCTCACACCGCCGAAATCAAGTCGCTGCGTGAGCAAAATACAAATGATATACGCGTTTGGAAGAACACATGACTAGAAAATTCAGCCTTCTCATGGCTGAGATGAAGCCGATTTCATTTGAGTCCAACGCTACTCGATCCGAATTCCGTCTCGCTTACAACGCAGCGGACTTGAAGCGTTAACTCAACCATCGAAGACTCGACTTCATGCTTGCCAAAGATGTTCCCGGGGTTCTCTATCCTTTGATGATGCCAAAAAGAGGGAAGAGGAATACCTTAAAGCAAAGAAAATCAAGTAAAAGAAAGGAGCAAATTGAGAAGGAACAATTGAGAAGGAAAATCGGTGAGGAAATTTTGAAACAAAAGAAAGGAAAATCGATGAGGGGGAAGTATCAAAAGATATGACCTTGATGATTGCACAAACCCTCAACAGGGTCCATCACGGTGACATTATAAGCAAGAAACTCCCCCGTGATCTGCCACTCCAACACTGCTGTATCTATGGCCGAGAAGAGAAAAGCAATTGAAGCGGGGATGAAGGAAGTGGAAGGAAGAATGGATGCGAGTTATGAACATCTTGAAAGAACACGGAGGCATTCCAAAGGTGAAGAGACACGTATGCCATTTCGATGTCGGGACAGAGCCACGATCGGTTGACGAATTCAAAACACTCGAATCAAGGATATTTTGCAAATATGTCCATGGCTCAAGCTTGGGACTTGTAATCGGGAAAAGGGTCTCACGTTATGTGAAGAAGCCGACAGCAACAGACTTCCCGATCGCTCTGCTGGTCACTCGCTAGTCACTCACCGGGAAGAAGAAGACCCCAAAGACAAAGATACGCCCGAGGTAGAGGAAGAAGCGATGAGTGGAGGAAGAAGCTTTGCACCCAGGCCTCCGCCCAAGAATATTGAATACGTAGATCCGGAAAGAAAGGAGGATCTATGGCCGGGCTTGACCAAGTGGCAAATTTGAAAGTGGCTAAAACTAACGCCGAGTATGCAAAAAGAATAGAAGAAGAAAACAAGAGACAAACTCAAAGAATGGCAGGAGAGACAGAAAGAATAAGAAGAGATGAAGCCCAGAAAGCATATGAGAAGAAAAAGAAGGCAGCTGACGACGAGAAGAAGAGAAGAAGAGAAGAAGATGCTGAACAAGATGAAAGAAGGAGACAACGAAGGAGATGAAGTGTTGATGTCCAACCCTTCGTGTATTTTATTATGTAAATACATACAATGTAAGTCTTCTGTAATAAAGCTATAAACTCTTTATCTTTTTTTGTGAAGACAATTATATACTCTGATACACCTTGTAAACAGTTGTGTTAAGTACAAGAATGATATGATCAATAAAAAAATTGATTCTGCGCATACATTCTATGTCAATACACTATCTGTATGTATCTTTGTTATTTGCATCTTTGTATGGTTTAAGTTTTGGCATCATCAAAAAGGGGGAAATTGTTAGGAATTTTATTGTTTAGATTTTGATGAATGCCATGTAAAACTTAGAATAGAAAGTTGGCACCCCAATTCTTGTTGTAAAATGCATTGTAATAAATAGAGCCGCCAAGCCGAGTTAAGTCACTACGCCCTAACATGCAAGAAGACAATCAAGATCGGAAGGAAAACTCACGCGAGACAGTGAGTATGGCAAAGAAGAGTAGACGGGAACTCTATCAAGAAGCGGTGAGATGCACAGTGGAGCATCATCAAGTCAACTCAAGAAAAGCCAAGTCTCAAGTTGAAGTGACAAGAGTCATCCAATGATTGGAAGTCGACTCTAAGTCACCGGGGGGAAAGCAAGGAAATGCAATCAAGTCGAGATAATCGAAAAAGAACCGTTGTACGTAAATCAAGAGATTTACTCCACACCACCTTTCTTGGAGTGCTCACCCCGTAAGCGTGCAAAAGGAATGAACCAATGGGAAGCACTACACCGTGTCGAACTCAAAAGGTGAAAGAACAATTCATACGAGGAAACGGCAATTCCAAGAATCGCAAGCCAACGATCGCAAAGTGACTTTCAAAAAATAAGCCTATCTCTTCAACGGGCAAATTTTTGAAAGTTCACTATAAAAGGCCGAGGAGTTTGTTTGAGAAAAAAGGGATGACACACACGTGAGATATACAAGCACATTAGAAAAATTGAAACATTCTCAATCCTCAAGCCTACATTACGAAGTACATCAATCCAACACTCACTGTGAAGGAAAGAGAACTTCAATCGTTGAAGAGGAAACTTTTGAAAACAAGGGTCTACATTCCGGAAGGATTGTAGAAAGGTTCAAGGTTGAACCAAGTCTTAAGCTTTTGGAGGGCTTCGTGATCAAATCCAAAGAGCTTGAGCAAGTGAGTTTGAGTAACAAGCGCAAGCTACCTACTGTGAAGAAGCCGAGTCGCAGTCGACCGAGAACCGAGTGATCGGGCGCGTCTCAGATCGAGTCCCTAAGGATCAAGTCGGGCTGTTGTGATCAAGACTTGTATCCGGACTATTACCACTTTGTAAACCGATCATTACTTAGTGGATTCCTCCAGGAGTTGGAGAAGAGAGGAGTAGAAGAATTACCCCATCTTGAACCTCTATAAAAACTTTTCTTGTGTCATTTACATTTCAACATTTAAATTCCGCACTTTTAATCGCTTATATCTCACGATAAATTTGCTATCCATTTGATAATTTATAAGTACTAAATCAAGCTCTAAAATCTTGCTTAATCAAACTTAATGGTGTTAAGTCTTCCAATAAAAATAAAACCACGAGTTGAGTTAAATTATAGCCAACAACGAGTTACTCCATCAATAAATTTCACCGAGTGCATTTGAGAGATTAACTCTCTTGAGTGACTAATTCGATTGTCCATCAAGGACACAAATTGTGTAGAATCAACTCTCAGATTTAAAAGGACTAAATCGAAAATTTGGTAAGGTTTATTCAACCCCCCCTTCTAAACCTTACACTTACACCCCTTGGGACCTACATGTGTGTCAATATATTTCTCAAGAATCGGATTAAGATTTTCTATTCCACTTTGTTGTTCCTTTCTCTATTCCATTGCATCGAAAAATGTCACGTGTACAAGATGATATCATAATTTTACATTTTTCTTTTAGCCATGCAAGTCTTAAACTTTGGTACAGAAAAGTACTCCTTTTACCTTTTTTTTCTTGGTCTCTTTTTTGTCGTGGCGAAAATGCTTTTAAGCGTTTTTTCTCGAAGGGACTTTTGCATGGAACCCATCCTTTTTAACTATTCTAATTTATACCAATTACTTGTTGCTTTCACGTCTAATCACCCCAATTATTACAAATTTATTTTTCAATTTCACGTTTCTTGTGATGAACTTTATTAGGTTATATTTTATAATGCCCAAAAGTACGTAATTTCTATCCTAATGGGTTGGTAAAGAGATACAGATGCTAGTTCCATGGTAAAAAAATATGAAAAATCATGGGGTAATCGAGAATGTCAAATTAATGATTAAGAACTTCAAAATACTTCAACCATGCGTTCTTCCAGTTACACTTTAATTTTTTTTTTAAATGCAACACCCCTCAAAGGGGAGTGGGATTAAGATTATCCCCAACCAATTTTATTGATCATTAAATTTAAAGTTACACTTTAAATTTAATTCACTGTTCGGATGGTGTTGGGGCAAAAGCAATATTTAATAAATAAATATATAATTTGATTTTATATATTGATTTAATATTGATTGCCTAATGGGTTACTAATGGAATAACCAGACCCAAAAGAGTCTAGGATTGATTCATAGACTGATTTTTCCTACGCGGCCCACGAGGCCTACTACTCAGGTATAAAAAGGTCCCTCATCTTCATTTGTAAGTGTTAGATAAATGTTTTTATCAAGATTTTGATAATTATGTTTAAATGAGTTTTTATACAAAAACAATGTTAATAAATGTCCAAATACTCCTAAATGATTTAAAATGTTTTTGCTAATTTTTGGAGTATTTCTTAGAATTTATATTTCGATAAAAATGGATAACACTTTTGATGGTCTTGTTTAAATTGGTTTTTGCACCAAAACAATGTTTTTAAATGTTGTCAAAATACTCCCAAGTGATTTAAAATATTTTTACTAATTTTTTGGAGTATTTCTTGAAGTTTATTTTTGATAAAAATCGGACAACATTTAAAATTGCGAGTCGACCTGGTCGCCCAAAAGGTCGACCGACACCAAGAGTGCACAATTGAAACAAAGTTACTGACTTGAAAAATCAAGAGGGGGGACGGTCGAGCGGGCAGGCCGACGGTCGCACACTAGTAGGCGGCCGGTCGCACCCGCAACCCCTACTGGATCGCACTATTTTCATTCAAACGTTCGAAATCTTATACAGGGCAACCGGTCTCCTATGTAATTTTTGACAAAGAAAAATTCCAACCGTTTGCCATTCTTATCAAGCCAAGATTTACTTTTCATTTTTGTACAATATTTCTACATCTTGTGATCCTCTTTTTGTAGACAAAAGTGAAAAAGAAGGAACCTATGTTGGTGAAGACTCTCTTATAAATAGAGGATGAATTAAAGACACAAGACACAACACATACAAGCAAATACACAACAAGAAATCTGAAAATTCTCCAAGCCTTCATTTTTACTCTCTTGTTGTAATAGCCTAGTTCTTGCACTTGCACAATCTTGAGGTCTAGGCTTTTCATTCTTGATTACACTTGCACTCAATCTTTGTATTGTTTTTATAGAGTTGTAATCTTGAATTTTGTCCATCATCCAAAACAAGATATCCTTGTTGTTGCTCTTATGGTAAGAGTACAATTGGGTGATCTTAGGTGTTGAAGAGTGTGGTACTCTTCATAGGTGTTGAAGGAAGATTGTGGTAATCTCCTTGAAGGTGTTGTAAGAAGATTGTGGTAATCTTCAAAGGTGGTGTTGTATTAATTGTGGTAATTAATAAAATCTTTTTTTCTTTTTGAAATCCATCCCGGAGATACTGGGGTGGTAGAGGATTAGGCCCTAGGTGGGTTGAACCTCTTTAAATCAACGAGTGTTGTTTAATTTCCAAATTTACATTCTTGTCATTTACTTGTTCATTCGAAAAAGAGGGTGATTTGCGAAAAATCGGCATAATCTATTCACCCTCCCTCTAGATTATCGTAGCCATTTGGACTAACAAGTGGTATCAAAGCAAAACTCTTTGGCTAGATCGTTCCGAGTAAAGAGGAAAGATCCATGGCTACGAATAAAGCTTATCTCACCACCGACGCCTCCACCAACAAGCCACCACTATTCGACGCCAACAACTACGCATTTTGGAAAGACCGCATGGAGTGCTTTCTACAAGGGTGCGAATTTGATATTTGGAATGTGGTCATTGAAGGAGTTGCTCAACCAACAACAAAATTGGAGGATGGTACCACGACTCCCAAGCCGTTCAAGGAGTACGATGAAAATGACAAGAATACTTTCTCTCTAAATGGTAAGGCCTTAAACATTTTACATTGCTCTCTTACCGCCACCGAATATAATCTCATAAGAGGAATACGGTCGGCACATGAAGTTTGGGAAAAAATAGAAACCATCTATGAGGGCACAAAGAAAGTGAAGCAAGCAAGAAAAACAATGCTTGTGAAAGACTTTGAAAATTTCAATATGCATGATGGTGAAAGCATATCAAAAATGGTGGAAAGGCTTGACAACATTGTCAATCCTCTTGTGGCTCTTGGAAAGGTCATCTCCGAAGAAGACAAGGTGACCAAGGTATTGAACGCCCTTCCCGGCTCATGGTCCGAAAAGGTGACGGCAATCACGGAAGCTCAAAATCTTGAGACACTCAAGTTTGATGAGCTCATTGGGAACCTCCTCATTTATGAAGTATATCTCAAGGAGAGGAAAATTCTCAACCATCCACCTCTAAATCGGCACGCAAAATATTATTAAAGGCTTAACATCTTCTTCTAATAATATTTATTATGCTAGTGATGAGGATGATGAAGAAACGGCGGCTCTTGTTAGAAAATTTGCCAAATTTCTAAACAAAAATAAAGCAAGAAAGCCTAGAGACAATTCTTGTTTTATATGCGGAAAATCCAGGAACTACATAGCCGATTGCCCAAAATTAGCGGAAGAGGAACAAAAAAAGAAAAAGCCTTTTCCGAAAAAGAAGGCATTAAATGCGGACGTCAAAACTTGGGATGAATTACTTGAAACAACCGACGAGGAAAGAGAATCCGAACATGGTCTTATGGCCATAGACGATGAAAATACCGAGGTACGCTCTAATGCTTCATCTTCTTCCCTAGTTGATGAATTACAATGTGATTTTGATGAATTACAAAATGAGTTTCAAAATTTGATTGTTAAATACAAGAATTTGAAAAAGGAGCATAAAGAGCTTAAACTAGAAAAGGATAAATTATTTACTTCCTATGATTCTCTTGATAAGGCTCATTCTATTACTCTTACTATGGTCCGTACTCTTGAAACCGAAAAACAAACGCTCACAAATGATATTGAAAATTTGAAAAAGGATGTGCATCGATTCAATTTAAGTACGGGTAAAGTCACAAAAATTTTAGATGCACAAAGAGGTGAGCATTCTAAATTAGGACTTGGTTACAAACCTTTTCAAAATGCTTTTAAGAAAAAAGACCAAGGTCCAACCTTTGTACGTGCTAGTAGTCCTCGTATTATTACTTGTTTTTATTGTGGTAAGAATGGACACTATGCTAGTAATTATAAATTGAAGAATAATTTTAGCTATTATTGGAGACCTAAAGGTCTCAAGGCTAACCCCCATGGACCCTAAAATTATAGGGTACCTAAAAATAATTCCTTTGTAGGTTATAGGGGCTATAACAACAATGGAAGATTCAAAATGGCTCGTGGACAGCGGATGTTCACGCCATATGACCGGAAAGAGAGAACTTTTTACCAACATCAAGCTCCAAGAAGAGGGTATGGTCATGTTCGGCAATGGCAAAGGAAGAATTCTTGAAAATGGAGAAATTGGTAACTCTTCTTTCTCTCTTAGTAATGTTCTTTTAGTAGAAGGGCTTAAGTTCAATTTGATAAGTGTTTGCCAACTTTGTGATTCAAATTATAATGTTGTTTTTAATAAAGAAAAATGCCATATTTCCAAAAATGATAAAATTATTTGTGAAGCAATTAGAAAAGGCAATCTTTACAAAATTTGTACAAGTGATTTGGTTAGTCAAAATGTTTCTTGTCTTGTCGCCAATAATGATTTAACTAGTTTATGGCATAGGCGACTTGGACATGTTGGATACAAAAATTTGCAAACTATTTACAAAAACCAACATGTAAAAGGACTACCCAAATTGAATTTTGAAAATCTTGGCTTATGTGACACTTGTCAAAAGAAAAAATTAGTTAAGAGTAGTTTTAAGCCCAAAAATGAAATTTCCACTACCAAACCCCTACAAATGCTTCATCTTGATTTGTATGGGGATATTGGTACGGCAAGTCTAAGTGGAAAACATTACACTTTTGTTATAGTCGATGATTTTTCTAGATATACTCGGGCTCTATTTCTTACAAATAAAAGCGATGCCGTTAATGAGTTTGTTAAGTTGTGTAGACTTATTGAAAATGAAAAGGAAGATACTATTAAGTCTATTCGAAGTGATCGAGGTGGAGAATTTGACGGCGAATTTAGAGTCTTTTGTGAAACCAAGGGATATAGTCATAATTTTTTGGCTCCAAGGACACCTCAACAAAATGGAGTAGCCGAAAGGAAGAATCGGACACTTCAAGAAATAAGTCGGTCCATGCTCAATGAATTTTCACTTCCAAAATATTTTTGGGCCGAAGCCGTAAGTACCGCTTGCTATGTCATTAATCGAGTTTATATTCGTCCTAAAATGAATAAAACTCCATATGAGCTTTGGAAAGGAAGAACTCCAAATATTAGTTATTTCAAAATATTTGGATGTAAATGTTTTATTTTGAATACTAAGGATCAATTGGACAAACTTGATCCTAAGGCCGATGAAAGAATATTTATGGGGTATTCAATTAAGAGCAAAACTTATCGGGTTTACAATAAAACAAGTGGAGTTGTTGAAGAATCCATCCATGTCAAATTCAATGAAGCTTCGGGTGTTGAAAGGATACCCAATGATGAAAGTGATGAAGAGGATATTGTTGAACCCATTGTTCAAGATGATACTCAAAATGATCAACCTTCAAGCTCAAATGTTCCTCAAGAAGATAAAGGTGATACTTCGAATCTTCCCGTAGCATTGAAATTTAAGGGAGATCACCCAAAAGATCTTATTATTGGTGATCCCCTTGATAAAGTAATGACTCGAGGAAAATTTGCCGAGAAAGCTCTTATATCTCAAAAAGAGCCTAAAAATGCTAAGGAAGCCATTGAAGATGAGGATTGGTTTTTAGAAATGCAAGAGGAGTTGAATCAATTTGAAAGGAATGATGTATGGGAATTAGTACCTTGTCCTCCATCTCAAACAATTATTGGCACAAAATGGGTATTAGGAACAAGCTCGATGACCCAGGCAATATTGTTCGAAATAAAGCAAGGTTAGTAGCTCAAGGTTATTGTCAAGAAGAAGGTATTGATTATGATGAAATATTTGCACCGTAGACGTTTAGAAGCTATTCGTATTTTACTTGCCTATTCTTGTTTTAAAAATTTCAAGCTTTACCAAATGGATGTAAAATCCGCATTTTTAAATGGTATTATTCAAGAAGAAGTCTATGTAAAACAACCTCCGGGGTTTGAAATTTTTTCTAGGCCTAATGATGTTTATAAACTTAAAAAGGCCTTGTATGGTTTGAAACAAGCACCCCGTACATGGTATGATAGACTTAGCTCTTTTCTTTTGCAAAATGGTTTTACAAGAGGTAAAGTTGATACTAATCTCTTTGTTTTTGAAAAAGCGTAAGATTGCTTATTAGTGCAAATTTATGTTGATGATATTATTTTTGGTGCTACTAATGAATTCTTGTGCAAGAAATTTTCTAAGTTAATGCAAGGTGAATTTGAAATGAGCATGATGGGGGAGCTCAACTTCTTCCTTGGACTTCAAATTAAGCAATGCCAAGAAGGTATATATATTTCGCAATCAAAATATACAAAGGAACTTTTGAAAAAGTTCGGCATTGAAGAAGGAAGAACCGTGTCTACTCCTATGGCAACCAATGTCAAAATTGACAAAGATGAAAAAGGCAAATCCGTGAATGAATCAAAGTATCGAGGTATGATTGGTAGTTTACTTTATTTAACCGCTAGTAGACCGGACATTCTTCATGCCGTATGCCTATGTGCTCGTTTTCAAAGCAATCCCAAAGAATATCATATGAGTACCATTAAAAGGATTTTTCGATATTTGAAAGGCACTATTCAATATGGTTTATACTATCCAAAGAATGAAAATTTTTCTCTTAAAGGTTATAGTGATTCGGATTATGCGGGAAATATTGATGATCGTAAAAGTACTTCCGGATCATGTCAATTTCTAGGTGATTGCCCAGTTTCTTGGTTTTCAAAGAAACAAAATTGTGTTTCACTTTCAACGGCCAAAGCCAAATATATTTCCGCGGCTTTTTGTTGTACTCAATTACTTTGGATGAAACAAACTTTAGCAGATTATAAATGTTCTTTTGAAAGTGTTCCTATCCTTTGTGATAATATATCCGCTATAAATATTGCTCAAAACCCGGTTCATCATAACCGTACTAAACATATTGAGATTCGACATCATTTTCTAAGGGATTGTGTTTCAAAACGGAAAATTGAGATATCTTTTGTACCATCTCAAGATCAATTAGCAGACATTTTTACAAAACCGCTATCTTCCGAGACTTTTGCGTCGATACGAGCTCGGTTAGGCATAATACATATTGAATGAAGTTTACGTTTGCATTTTGCACGTTTTTAGAACTTAGGGGCGAAAAATCGGATTTTTGGTTGAAAATTCGGATTTTGGAAAACAGAAAGAACCACTGGGCTGTTTGGGGGAAGGACGACCGGTCGCCCATGATGTCGACCGGTCGCCTATGCCCCCAACTGGTCGCCCTTAACCAAAAATTGGATAAAAACATTTCTGTTCTCAGTTTCATCATTTTTGGTCTTTTGTGTTCATTTTTCGTCCCCTATGCATTTTTCACACAAATTTCACTTCAAATTTGTTTTATTGCATACATTTTATATTTTGGACTTCATGAGGCTCATTTATCATCATCATTGTTCATCTTTACCGATTAAATGGTAAGAATTTCTCCTTTTAATCTCAATTGGGTTGAACCCTTGAGAATGTGCTTGTATCTTGATATCTTGTTGAAATTCTTATATTAATATGTTGTTTATGATGATTGATGATGAATGAATATTGTTGTATTGAAATTGGTGATGAAATTTTTTGGCTTAAACAAACCACAAAGGCGTTATATTTCTCTTGTTTTATTCAATGCACGCCAAGTGTTCGACAAAATGTTTCAATGAAAAACTCATCACCTACATGATTCTCTTGATTTGAAAAGTCTTATAAGTTTATAGAGATCATGTTTTATCAATCAAATGAGCTTTTACAAATCAAATGAGCAATTGTTTCCCTTTTATTCGGAATTTAAGCTTAAATGCTCAATATTATCGATAAATCGATTAAATTGCGCACTTTGATATAATTGTATGATGTTTTTATCGTGCTAACATTCTTTTTGATGATTCCAAAGGGGGAGAAACAGAAAAAACGCTCATATGCTTAAAGAAGCGAAAATAAGCTCGCAAGAAAAACTATAAGCTAGGGCTCTTAAAAGCCAAAATCTGTGAACAATACTTAGTTCATGTGATGTATTATGGACTTTTACGCTTAACTAATGATGTTTTGTGACAGGGGCAGCTTATAAACTCATGATATTCAAGCTTAAGTTGTAAAAGCTAAGCTTTAAGCTTTTAGTTGTTGCTTCTATACTTACTCTTGCTATGCTTGTTGATAGGGGGAGCTTGTGCAAAAATGATTTTGAAAAATCTTTGCTCCTATCCTTATGAGTTTGTACTTATGATGAATCTTGCTTAAAATGGATTGATATTTTAGACCGAAAAATTTGTTTCCTTTTAAAATCAACTTCCTAAAATTGTTTTGGTTTGTAATCATCAAAAAGGGGGAGTTTGTTAGATAAATGTTTTTATCAAGATTTTGATGATTATGTTTAAATGAGTTTTTATACCAAAACAATGTTAATAAATGTTGTCCAAATACTCCTAAATGATTTAAAATATTTTTGCTAATTTTTGGAGTATTTCTTAGAATTTATTTTTCGATAAAAATGGACAACACTTTTGATGGTTTTGTTTAAATTGGTTTTTGCACCAAAACAATGCTTTTAAATGTTGTCAAAATACTCCCAAGTGATTTAAAATATTTTTACTAATTTTTTGGAGTATTTCTTGAAGTTTATTTTTGATAAAAATCGGACAACATTTAAAATTGGAGGTCCGGTACCTGAAGAGTGCACGAATTGAAACAGAAAGTTACAGACTTGAAAAACTGAAGAGGGGGACCGGTCAGTAGCGTGGTGGCCGACGGTCGCACCCTGAGGCGACTTGGCCGCACCCCCTTGATCGGCCGCACCGCAACCCCTACCTGGATCGCACTATTTTCATTCAAATGTTCGAAATCTTATACAGGGCAACCGGTCGCCCTATGTAATTTTTGACAGCAAAAAATTCCAACCGTTGCCATTCTTATCAGCAAGATTTACTTTTCATTTTCGTACAATATTTCTACATCTTGTGATCCTCTTTTTGTAGACAAAAGTGAAGAAGAAGGAGCCTATGTTGGTGAAGACTCTCCTATAAATAGAGGATGAATTAAAAACACAAGACACAACACATACAAGCAAATACACAACAAGAAATCTGAAAATTCTCCAAGCCTTCATTTTTACTCTCTTGTTGTAATAGCCTAGTTCTTGCACTTGCACAATCTTGAGGTCTAGGCTTTTCATTCTTGATTACACTTGCACTCAATCTTTGTATTGTTTTTATAGAGTTGTAATCTTGAATTTTGTCCATCATCCAAAACAAGATATCTTTGTTGTTGCTCTTGTGGTAAGAGTACACTTGGGTGATCTTAGGTGTTGAAGAGTGTGGTACTCTTCATAGGTGTTGAAGGAAGATTGTGGTAATCTCCTTGAAGGTGTCGTAAGAAGATTGTTGTAATCTTCAAAGGTGGTGTTGTATTAATTGTGGTAATTAATAAAATCTTTTTTTCTTTTTGAAATCCATCCCGGAGATACTGGGGTGGTAGAGGATTAGGCCATAGGTGGGTTGAACCTCTTTAAATCAACGAGTGTTGTTTAATTGCCACATTTACATTCTTGTCATTTACTTGTTCATTCGAAAAAAGGCGATTTGCGAAAAATACCGAGGTACGCTCTAATGCTTCATCTTCTTCCCTAGTTGATGAATTACAATGTGATTTTGATAAATTACAAAATGAGTTTCAAAATTTGATTGTTAAATACAAGAATTTGAAAAAGGAGCATAAAGAGCTTAAACTAGAAAAAGATAAATTATTTACTTCCTATGATTCTCTTGATAAGGCTCATGTTATTACTCTTACTATGATCCGTACTCTTGAAACCGAAAAACAAACGCTCACAAATGATATTGAAAATTTGAAAAAGGATGTGCATCGATTCAATTTAAGTACGGATAAAGTCACAAAAATTTTAGATGCACAAAGAGGTGAGCATTCTAAATTAGGACTTGGTTACAAACCTTTTCAAAATGCTTTTAAGAAAAAGACCAAGGTCCAACCTTTGTACGTGTTAGTAGTCCTCGTATTATTACTTGTTTTTATTGTGGTAAGAATGGACACTATGCTAGCAATTGTAAATTGAAGAATAATTTTAGCTATTATTGGAGACCTAAAGGTCTCAAGGCTAACCCCATGGACCCCAAAATTATAGGGTACCTAAATATAATTCCTTTGTAGGTTATAGGGGCTATAACAACAATGGAAGATTCAAAATGGCTCGTGGAGCGGATGTTCACGCCATATGACCGAAAGAGAGAACTTTTTACCAACATCAAGCTCCAAGAAGAGGGTATGGTCATGTTCGGCATTGACAAAGGAAGAATTCTTGGAAATGGAAAATTGGTAACTCTTCTTTCTCTCTTAGTAATGTTCTTTTAGTAGAAGGGCTTAAGTTCAATTTGATAAGTGTTAGCCAACTTTGTGATTCAAATTATAATGTTGTTTTTTATAAAGAAAAATGCTATATTTCCAAAAATAATAAAATTATTTGTGAAGCAATTAGAAAAGACAATCTTTACAAAATTTGTACAAGTGATTTGGTTAGTCAAAATGTTTCTTGTCTTGTCGCCAATAATGATTTAACTAGTTTATGTCATAGCCGACTTGGACATGTTGGATACAAAAATTTGCAAACTATTTACAAAAACCAACATGTAAAAGGACTACCCAAATTGAATTTTGAAAATCTTGGCTTATGTGACACTTGTCAAAAGAACAAATTAGTTAAGAGTAGTTTTAAGCCCAAAAATGAAATTTCCACTACCAAACCCCTACAAATGCTTCATCTTGATTTGTATGGGGATATTGGTACGACAAGTCTAAGTGGAAAAATTACACTTTTGTTATAGTCGATGATTTTTCTAGATATACTTGGGCTCTATTTCTTACAAATAAAAGCGATGCCGTTAATGAGTTTGTTAAGTTGTGTAGACTTATTGAAAATGAAAAGGAAGATACTATTAAGTCTATTCGAAGTGATCGAGGTGGAGAATTTGACTGCGAATTTGGAGTCTTTTGTGAAACCAAGGGATATAGTCATAATGTTTCGGCTCCAAGGACACCTCAACAAAATGGAGTAGCCGAAAGGAAGAATCGGACACTTCAAGAAATGAGTCGGTCCATGCTAAATGAATTTTCACTTCCAAAATATTTTTGGGCCGAAGCCGTAAGTACCGCTTGCTATGTCATTAATCGAGTTTATATTCGTCCTAAAATGAATAAAACTCCATATGAGTTTTGGAAAGGAAGAACTCCAAATATTAGTTATTTCAAAATATTTGGATGTAAATGTTTTATTTTGAATACTAAGGATCAATTGGACAAACTTGATCCTAAGGCCGATGAAGGAATATTTATGGGGTATTCAACTAAGAGCAAAACTTATCGAGTTTACAATAAAACAAGTGGAGTTGTTGAAGAATCCATCCATGTCAAATTCAATGAAGCTTCGGGTGATGAAGAGGATATTGTTGAACCCATTGTTCAAGATGATACTCAAAATGATCAACCTTCAAGCTCAAATGTTCCTCAAGAAGATAAAGGTGATACTTCGAATCTTCCCGTAGCATTGAAATTTAAGGGAGATCACCCAAAAGATCTTATTATTGGTGATCCCCTTGATAAAGTAATGACTCGAGGAAAATTTGCCGAGAAAGCTCTTATATCTCAAAAAGAGCCAAAAAATGCTAAGGAAGCCATTGAAGATGAGGATTGGTTTTTAGAAATGCAAGAGGAGTTGAATCAATTTGAAAGGAATGATGTATGGGAATTAGTACCTTGTCCTCCATCTCAAATAATTATTGGCACAAAATGGGTATTCCGGAACAAGCTCGATGACCAAGGCAATATTGTTCGAAATAAAGCAAGGTTAGTAGCTCAAGGTTATTGTCAAGAAGAAGGTATTGATTATGATGAAACATTTGCACCGTAGCACGTTTAGAAGCTATTCGTATTTTTACTTGCCTATTCTTGTTTTAAAATTTCAAGCTTTACCAAATGGATGTAAAATCCGCATTTTTAAATGGTATTATTCAAGAAGAAGTCTATGTAAAACAACCTCCGCGGTTTGAAATTTTTTCTAGGCCTAATGATGTTTATAAACTTAAAAAGGCCTTGTATGGTTTGAAACAAGCACCCCGTACATGGTATGATAGACTTAGCTCTTTTCTTTTGCAAAATAGTTTTACAAGAGGTAAAGTTGATACTAATCTCTTTGTTTTTGAAAAAGGGTAAGATTGCTTATTAGTGCAAATTTATGTTGATGATATTATTTTTGGTGCTACTAATGAATTCTTGTGCAAGAAATTTTCTAAGTTAATGCAAGGTGAATTTGAAATGAGCATGATGGGGGAGCTCAACTTCTTCCTTGGACTTCAAATTAAGCAATGCCAAGAAGGTATATATATTTCACAATCAAAATATACAAAGGAACTTTTGAAAAAGTTCGGCATTGAAGAAGTAAGAACCGTGTCTACTCCTATGGCAACCAATCTCCTGGAGTATGATGAAACCGGAGATCCTAGGAGTATTCAGATGAATTCTATGTTGAAGTAGATCTATATGAGACGACGAATGTTGCCTAGTACAAGGCATTTCTAACTACCCTAACCAAGCAAACCCTAACTTGGTTCCATCAGCTCCCGGAGGGCATCATCAGCATGATACAAAAATTTGCAGAGGCTTTTATGCAATAATTCTCCATCAATAAGGAAAACCACGAGACCATCACACACTTATTTCGGTGCAAGGTGGGGGAGCCCCTACGTGATTTTATAGGACAACTCGTGGAAGCCGTAAATGAAGCTACCAACATCTAGCGGGAGACCTTAACTAGGATTCAAAAGTGCGCCGCTCCCTGAGAACTTTTTGTGGGACCACTGGAAGAAGGATTTCCCGTCACTCCAGAGAGAATCACAGACGGTACCAGAACACCCGTCCGGGCAGATGAAACCATGAAATCCCTCTCGGAGAACAAGCGCAAGACTAGAGAGGGTGACGAGAACCAGCCTCAAACATGTAGAAGGGATAGTGGGCAAGTGACAATTCCCTTAAATATGCCACTAACTGAGATATTAGCCACCGCTCAGAGACAAAAAATCATAGAGCCTCCTCAGAAAATGACGGACAATCCCACCTGAATTCGGTCCAACCACTATTGCTACTTCCACCATGATAGGGGACACACGACTGGAACTTGCATTCAGCAAAGATACGCAATTGAAAGGCTAATTTGGATAGATCACCTACAAGAGTACGTGGACTACCACGTTATGCACCAAGATCATGATCAAATTGGGGGTGAAAGTAGTAGGAGACGCCTCTCATCACACCATGAAGATAGTCCAATTCATCACTGTGGGAATTACTTACCCCGACAACACAGACCTCAGATAGCACCTCCCAGACCAGTGTCGGGCCATCTCCTCCACAGTTCACATCTAAATGAGTCTCAACACGGAATACATAATGAGCGTGACCATCATGGACATCAAGGTTATATGGAGACACTAAGCAATGACACTGAGGATGAAGTGAACTCTCTCAACAAAATAGCGAGAGCGTCTCACCTCCATAGGAGTCGCTAATCTCCTTAGCTTCCATCTATACCAGTCCTCATTTGCCTTTCGGAGGCTTCAATATCTTTATGTCTTTTCAGTTTATTTTCTCCCCAGAGGCATTAAACATTTTTGTTGTCATTTCAGAATTATTTCCTCCTGCATGGCATAAATCCTTGTCATTCTCGAATAATGACTAAAAGTACTTTCACGTTTCTACTCTAATTTTGTGAATGAAATTAATTGCCGAATATGGCCGAGGTCAATGACCATTTGGGTGCTCTCCTCAACAAACCCCATCCGTCCGGCTAAGGCTCCGGATTGGAGGGGCCTCTTCACGGAGGTCCTTATAAACAACCTCATCTGGCTAAGACCCTGGGTGGAAAGACCTCATTCGGCTAAGACCCGGGATGGGAGGGGCCTCCTCACGGGGGTCCTAGTAATTAACCTCTTCCAGTTAAGACCTCGGATGTGAGAGGCCTACTCATGGGGCTCTTAGTAATTAACCTCCTCCGGCTAAGACCCCCCGGAGGAAAGAACTCACCCGGCTAAGACCCCGAGTGGGAAGACCCATTCCGGTTAAGAACCCGGATGAGAGGGGCTTCCTTAGGAGGGTCCTAGTAATTAACCTCCTCCGGCTAAGATCCAGAGGGGAAGACCTCACTTGGCTAAGACCCCAGTTAGGAAGACCACTTCTAGCTAAGACCCCGGATGGGAAGGGCCTCCTCACGGGGATCCTAGTAATTAACCTCCTCCAGCTAAGTACCCTAGAGAGGAAGACCTCACTCGGCTAAGATCCCAGGTGCGAAGACCCCATTTGGCTAAGACCCGGATAGGAGGGGCCTCCTTACAAGAGGGTCCTAGCAAATTTTTCCTCCTGCGGCCAAGACAAAAGGGAGGGCCTCCTCACAAGGGTCCCCATAAAATTTTCCTCCCCAACAAAAACGTACAAGAAAAAGAAGGCAAAAATGCTAACGCGTATGGGGAAAATATCAAAGTAATAAAATAAGAACTTAGGGAAAGCCCCAGAAGGGCACCCTCTCTAGGCTCTGGAAGGGTGCCCCCTCTAAGCTTCGGAAGGGCGACCCCCGAGGTTTGGTAGGGCACCCTCACTAGGCCATGGAATGGCGTCTCCTAACATCAAACGCAAGTGTCTCCGGCCATTCCAGAGAAATTAAATCCTCCTTCCAAAGAGAAGAATCCGTTTCTGCACAAAGTATGAAAAAATCATCCACAACAAGAAGTCATATGAGAATATTACAAGCAGAGCATGATAAAAGAAAAAAATGTGCGTAAAGAAGAACATCAATATAGCATAAAAGCAACAGAGCCTCATCGGCCCCTTGGGGTAATGAAACATCTAAAGCCAAGAAGTGAAGCAAAAAATAATATTTACGTAAAAGCGGACTCTCTCTAAAAACAGTGGGCTAGAATCAAAGGCCATCCGGCCGAATATAACTATCAATAATCGAGGCATGGGGGCTCCATCCCATTTCGCAAAGATCGGCTCCTATGGGCTCCTCTCCATCGCCACCACCTCCACCGTCGGGAAGATCCTACAAGGCCTCGATCTCCTCATCCTCGTCCTCATCGTAAACATTCGACCAAGAGATCTATCACCTCACGGAGGCCTTCCCACTCTCCCATAGCAGTAGTTTCAATAATGACGCACCATCTTATCAAAGTAAGAGGAGGAATCTCTCATCAAATCCGAGCGATAATACAAGGAAGCCTTATAGGCCTCCACCGAATCGACCCTCTCTTTGCTGATAGCTTGAAATCGTAGGAGACTAAAAGAATAACTCACCCTTATTCGCCTCTGCTCGGTGATCCTTTGCTCGGCGCACTTCTGATAAACCGACATCTAGCTTTCATGATGACGGCACCCACCTTGAGGCTTTTCACCTTGCCTCGATGGTTTGAAGCCATTGCGAGATTCAAAATCTGCACCAAAATTTGTACAAGTCTTAATTAAATGAAAAGAGACAAATAATGAAGAATGAAAATACAAAGTAACCACGAAAGCTTACTCGGGCGGCATCCCTGCAAAGGTGTGTCTCGATGTTCTTGAAGGACAGAGACCCAAGATGGGACTGGTCATCCACCGACAAAGCTTCTCTCATACTAGTATATCCCAAGCCGGAATTCATGAAGTCCCAATGGGACTGGATCCCCTCATGACAGTTCAATCTGCCAGAAAAGATAGCTCGAGGATCAATGGTCCCGGAAGCAGCATCACCAAGCTACATCCCCAGCCTCTTCCTCTCCAGAAGAGCCAGGAGGAGGACGAGGAGCAGAAACAACACCAACATGGTCCCTGGAACAAGAGCTGGGGCGCCAGTCACCCTCTGGCCGACTAGGGCGCGACCCTTGCTCACCATCACTCAGAGGTGGGGCGCTCAAGCTCCCGCCAACAACAGACTTGCCCCTGGCCTTTTCCTTGTCCTACTTTTTGAAGGCCATCAATTCACCAATACTATTACTCTCCATACCTGAAAATCAAGAAAGAAGCAATATAAGATAACAGAAGCAATCAAATATTCAAGTGAAAGCAAAGAACAGTGCAAGGAAGTAAAATAGTGCAAGAAATCCCTAACATTAGATCTATAAATGTCCGCCATCTCCTTGCGAGAAGCTGGAGTGTCTCGAACTGACATGGCTTCCATGACTCATTCGAGAGGGAGCTCCCAACCATTGTCCCTTACGTAGAAGAAGTCCTCCTTCTATAACCCATCGGGAGAGGGAAGCCCTATAACGCACTTGCACTGGGGGTGAGGAAGAAGTGGAAGAATTTGTCACTGAAGACTTCGGCATAAAACAAATAGTGGAACCCATCCCACATCGGAGACATATCCAACCTCCGCATAAAGATACTTGTAACCCCGTATGGATGCGAAAGCTTGAGGAACTATGTGTCCAATGCATGCTCCCACGAATTTAAGGATCACAACAAGGAAATCCGTAGGAAAAACAAAGCCAATGGAGAAACTATAAAGATACACCGTGATGAAGCCATCGGGAGGATGAGTAAGCCTATTGCCCAAGCCTGAAGCCAACATCACAAATGTCGAAGGAAGCTCTAGCCGCTCCCGCAACCTACGAAGACAAAGAGATAAAACTCTGCTAACCAACTCTCTGGGGACAACGGCCCGACACCCGGGAGGAGCCCTATGCTGATACTTGGGTTGATAGGCTTCTTCTGGACTGTCTCCCTCGGACTCCTCCTCACGAGCCTCATCACGTGAACTCGAATCTGAATCAGGCTCTACTTCCCCCTTACCATCATGACACAATTCCGGAACTAGAGAGAAAATATCAAAATCCACAGACAGATGTGGAAATGGAATGACAGAATAGAGACTAAACAACCGGTGATGCCACAATCCCCGAGCTATACTGAAGAAGCACCGAAATCCGAAATCCGGCCCAAAATATGTGAAAACTCTGAAGAAGATGGAGAAACAAGAAAAGAAGAACGAACCGGGGGGCTTGGGCCGCCCCTCAAGGGCGCGCCCTCCCTCGCTCAGGAGGCCAGTCCAAAAGAGTCTGAGACTGGCCCATAGACTGATTTCTCCTACGCAGTCCACGAGGCCCACTACTCAGGTATAAAAAGGTACCTCGTCTTCATTTGTAAGTATATTCACTGATAATTACTTTGACGCATTTAATTCAGTATTCGCTTTCTGTCATATTCTCTCGATCACATGTGGACGACTTGGCGTCGAAGGGCCTCGCTGGCATAATATCAGGGCCCTCTAATATTTGTGTGTGTATCAGAAGAAGAAGACTTAAAGACTTCCTACTTAGGAAGAAGAACTTTGTCAGAAATCTTAGCTTTGGTGTGATTTGTCTTAAAAGCAGAATCAGATGGATATATGTATGAGTGTATTTTTTTTAATTAATAATGTGTTTTATCTCAAGGACTCGTGCTTAAACTTAAATAATGAAATAATTACTAGATTTTATGAATGGAGGATTAATATACATGAATAATTCTCAAGTACTCCCGTTTTAATATTCAGATTATTATCTTCTCCAATTTTGTGTCGTATGCTAATTTTCATTACATGCATGCAATGTGTACATACTTACTTTCAAAGATAGAATTTTTTTAAAAAAAACTAATTAATAAATTTTGCACTTATATATTATATAAAATAGAGGAAAATATTTTTTGCTCTCCGAACTATTAAGGTTTTTCGACTTTGCCACCTAAACCTTTTTTTGGCGCAATTTACCTCCTTGAAGTTCAAGGGTTTTGCATATAGCCTCCTGGGTCTCGCCGGCGGTGGAATATTCCATCGGAATCTTATTACATGCCATGCACGTGAGGGCAAAATTATCATTTCACTCAAATTATACTAATATTATTGCACTTTGCCATTTAAACTTTGCGAAATTGTTAATTTGCCATATGAACTTGGAGCGATTTACACTTTACCTCCTCAGTTGAAAAAATATTAAAAATTATGTGTATACATTTATTTTTTCTATTGTTTAATTTTTTCACCAAAAATAAGTAAATTTTACTAGTATTCATTTCAATAAAATATATTATCAATACAATTCCTTTTTAACTTATTTAATTTAATATTTTTTATATCAACATTAGGAAAATAACTAATTTTATGAACTTTGAAGTGAAAAAAATTATAAATATACACCAGTGTCAATTTTATAATTATATAATACAATTTCAAAATTATTTTTATGAATTAAAGTAAATTTCAAAACTATAAAAGTATTGCAAATATAATGAAATGCATTATTTCTACTTTTAAAATATAGTATAGGGTTTTTAATAATATGTTTAAAACTTATTACTACCTATTATATTTTATTTATGAAAATTTATTCTAATATATTAGAATTTATATTTGTCTACGTATATTATTTCATTTACCTCAAAATGGATAAATAATTATGTATATTTTTTATTTGTAATTTGATAAATTGGATTAACATTAACTTTATACTTTTAAAATTTATAAACTAATAAAGCAAATCAAGGAAGCAAACTAGAATTCTACAATTCTACAAGAAAGTCAATATATATATATATATATATATAAAATAATCTTATTCATAATATATTTTATTGAAATTAATACTTGTTAAATTCATTTATTTTTTTTTATCAAGATATGAAAAACAAATTTATTTTTTATATATTTTTAATATCTTGAATAAATTTAACTTGTAAAATTTACTTATTTTTGATGAAAATAAATATATATTTTTAATATCTTGATAATATATTATATTGAAATGAATACTAGTATAATTTTTGGTGAAAAAATTAAACAATATATAAAATAAATGTATACACATAAATTTTTATTATTTTTTTTAACTGAGGAGGTAAAGTGTAAATCGCTCCAAATTCATATGGCAAAGTAACAATTTCGCAAAGTTTAGATGGCAAAGTGCAATAATATTAGTATAATTTTAGTGAAATGACAATTTTGCCCTCACGTGCATTGCATGTGACAAGATTCCGATGGAATATTCCGCCGCCGACGAGACCCAGGAGGATATATATATGCAAAACCCTTGAACTTCAGGAGGTAAAGTGCGGCAAAAAAAAGTTTAGATGGCAAAATCGAAAAAATCTAATAGTTCGGAGGGTAAAAAATAATTTCCTCTATAAAATGTAATATACAACATGTACAATTGAAATAGATGATCAACTAATGTGGGCGTTTATACCTCTCTTCTTCCAGTCTTTTTTATTTCCCCTCAATAAAAAGGACAAAAATTGAACTACAGCAAAATTTTAATACATAATTAGTGCATCAATGCACGAATATTAATGCAACTGGCATGACCTAAATCAACACAGTTTATATAGATACATGTCTCAAGTCTCTAATACGATCTAAATGTGCAGTAACAGAAAAACAAAAAACATAGAAAAATAAAAACATTTAGAGGACAAAACACCAATTATTACACTCACTCTCAACACATTAAAGACAAAATACGGCGTCGTTCGAATTTATGGTGGCCATGGATCCGGAACCGCCGGTTCCGATTCCAAACCGTCGATTCCAGTTCTTTCAAAATGAGGAACTGGAACTGCAACCTCACGATTCTGGTTCCAAAACCGGAACTCGATTCCATTTTTTTTTTCTCTTTTGTTAATTATTTTTATTTTATTTTAAAAACAATTTATCAATTTTAGTTACCAAAAAAAAATAAGGAAAAGAAAAAATAGAAAAGGAATTGGACTTATTCATAATAATATTAAGTTTTTCACTTAATATTGATAATAATATTATGCTACCTACGTATCCTCTTGGGGTATAGAAGAATCAAATTAAGATCACGTATTTTGCTTACAACATTTGGTTTAAGACTTGTCCAATGCGGTTGTGTAGGTCCCAAGGGGTGTGAGTGTAAGGTTTAGAAGGGGGGTTGAATAAATCTTACCAACTTTTGGATTTAGTCCTTTTAAAACGTTCGAGTTAATACTTCAAATTTGAGTCCTTGGTGGACAACTAAGTTAGTTAATCGCCAGAGTTAGTCACTCAGCGACTCGATGAGTGTTGATAGAATAACTCATTTGTTTTGACTAAAGACTTAACTCGATGTGATATGTTTTTTGAGGAAGACTTAACACTCTTGAATTTTGTTTAAATATGTTTTAATGTTTGGTTTTAGCACTTTGTTGATTATCAATTGGATAGCGAATTTATCATGAGATATTAAAATAATGTGCGTAAATTAAAGTCTTTGAAATGTAAATGGCACGATAAGTTTTTATAGTGGTTCGAAGATGGGGTAATACTTCTAGTCCTCTCTTCTCCAACTCCCGGAGGAATCCACTAAGTATTGATCAATATACAATGTGGTTAACGATCAGGATGCAAGTCTTGATCTGGCGGTGACTTGATCCTTTGGGACTCGGTCTGGAGATGCCTTGGTCACACGGTGGTGGCTTCTCGACGACTCGCCTTCTTCACAGGGCATTGCTTTGCTACTACTGACTCACTTGCTCAAGCTTCTTGGATTTGATCACGAAGCCCTCCAAAAACTTGAGACCAGTTCGACCTTGAACCTTTCTACAATCCTCCGTGGAATGTAGACCCCTTGATTCTTCAAATGTTTCCTCTTCAACCGATTGAAGTCGCTTTCCTTCACGGTGAGTGTTGGATTGATTTCCTTCATAGTGTAAGCTTGAGGATTGAACTTGAATGTCTTGAGAATATTTTAGGTTATAGATATTGCTTTTCTTGCTCGTATTTGTTTTCTAACTGTCAAGGTAACCAACATTCTCTCAAATAGATTCCTCAACCTTTTATAGTGTTCTTTTGAAAATTTTGCCCGTTGAAGAGATAGGCTAATTTTTAAAAGACACTTGTGGTCGTTGGCTTGTCTTGTTGCGATCCTTGGAATTGACATTTCCTCGTATGAATGATTCTTGACTTTTCGAGTTCGACACAAAGTGTGCTTCCCATTAGTTTATTCCTTTTGCACGCTTCTGGGTGAGCACTTTAAGAAAAGCGTATGGAAGTATTACTTGTTTAAATAATTCTCTTGACTTCTGTGCAATGGATCTCTTTCGATTTGCCTCGACTTGATTTGCATTTCCTTGACTTCCCAGGTGACTTCGAGTCGCCTTCCAATCATGGATGACTCATCTGTCACTTCAACTTGAGACTTGGCTATCTTGAGTTGACTTGGCGATACTTCACTCACCATGATCTTGCACCTTGATCGAGCTCTGTCTTCTCTTCTTTGCCACACTCACCGCCTCACAATGAGTCTTCCTTCTAGTCTCCAGTTGACTTCTTGCATATCTTGACATAGCGACTTAACTCACCGACCAGCCCTATCTATTACAATGCAATTTACAACCAAAATGGGGTGCCAACTCTCTATTCTAAGTTTTACATGGCATTCATCAAAATCTAAAAATGATTTCCCAACAATTTTCCTCTTTTTGATGATGCCAAAACTTAAAACATTCATACAATAATTAATAAAGAAAGATACGTGACAATGTAGAATCACGTAACATATGCGTAGAATCAATCTTTTATTGATCATAACATTCTTGTTCTTTACATTTATACATGAGTGTGTATCGAGCTTAAATGAACTTAAGGTAACCATGTTGTTCTATATCTACGCAAGTATAGAAATTATACAATTTTATTCGATGTACGTAAGACTTACATAAAGATGTATTTACATAGTAAAATACATGAAGGTGGACAACAACACTTCATCTCCTTTTGCCCTCCTTCTTTCCTCTTCTTGGATCTGTCATCTTGACCTTTTTCTCTTCTTCTCATCTTCTTGACGCCTTCTTTTTCTCATAAGCCTTTCTCGGGCAGCGACTTCATCTCTTCTTTTTCTTTCTTGTCTTTCCTCCCACACCTGAGTTTGTCTTCTATTTTCTTCTTCAATCCTTTTCACATACTCAAAGATTGTTTTTAGCCACTTGCGAGGTTGGCTACTTCGTCGAATCGACCCAATAGATCCCTCATTTCTTGCCACGGATCTATGTACTCAATGTTTTTGGGCGGAGGTCTAGTGCGAAACCTCTTCCTCCACCACTGCTTTCTTCCTCTTCCTCTCGGGCGTGTATTGTCTTTGGGGCTTTTTTTCCCAGGGTGAGTGACTAGCAGAGTGACCAGAGTGACCGATGGTCTGTCGCCTGTCGCCTTCTTCACATAGCTTGAGACCTTTTTCCTAGTACAAATCCCGTGCTTGAGCCATGGACATATTTGCGAAGTAACCCGGATGCGAGCGTCTTGAATTCATCAACAGATCTTGCTCGGTTCCAACGCCGAAATGGCATATGTGTCTCTGTTTGTTGGAATGCCTCCATGTTGTTTCGAATATCCATAACTCGGGTATCCATCTTTCCTTCCACTTCCTTCATCCCTCGCTTCAACTATCTTTCTCTTTTCGGCCATGGGTGCGCAGAGTGTTGGAGTGGCGAGTCATTGGGAGTTTCTTTGATGATATCACCGTGATGACAAGACCTTGTTGGGGGTTTTAGCAATCATCAAGGTCATATCATTCGAACCTTCCTCCTCACAGTTTTTCCTTTCTTCTCTCTTCTCTCGTTCTCATTTGTTTTTCCCTTCACATTTTGTGTCCTCCTTTTCGGCCTTCAGATCCTTTCAACGCTTTTAGGTATTCCTCTTCCCCTTTTGGCATCATCAAAGGAGAGAGGAACCCCGAAACAAGCTAGCAATCATGAAGTCTAAGCGGTGATAGTGAGTTATGCTTCGAATATCTTTGCGGAGTATCTTTGCATGGAATTCGGAGTGGGTGGCGTTGGATTCACTGTCACGACATTTCATTTCAACCATGAGGAGGCTGAACTTCCGATCCATGTTCTCCTCTACGACAGGAGCTCTTTCTTATTGTATTCACGCAGCAATTTGCATCTCGTGTGGTGAGATTCATGCATTCGTTCGATGTTCTTTTGCATTCTTGTCTTCGATCGGCATTCTCACCGGGACTAGCAATTTATTGAACAATGTCCTGAAATATCGAGCTTGTTCTACGCGCATTATTTGTGTTGTTGCCACCATTCCCGGATCGACAATTATTCCTCGCAGATCGGCGAAGAAGATTTGCGTCTCTCTTATCCGACCTCATGTCCACTAAGGCCTGGTGCCTCTCCATCTTCTCTATCTCGGCAAATATGGCCTTGAAAACTTCTCGAACCTCACATCACGTCTATCTCACGGTGGCGGCAAGTAGCGTCAAAGTCAAAGATCGCTGGGACGATGGTGTCTGCTGGAATTACGGGATCGAGTTTATGGAAACGTTCTTGATCTCGGTGATTCTTCAGGAAGGTCGTACTTCCGAGAGAGAAGGAAAGCGATTCTTCAATCGAATCATCACGGCAACGGAATCCGCTTAATGACCACTTGTGCTCGTGAAGTTCCTGGTGGAGTCGATCCTGTTTGCGACTTGGGGAGCTGCACGATTGACTGCTGTTCGACTATGGTCTGTTGTGAAGTTGACCGACTTGCCGAGCCTCAATCTGTCTTAACGGCTTCGTCGGTCTCAACTGGTTTTTCCACATGAGTTGACGATCGGTGCTCGGCCATATCGAAGCATCATCGGACGATGATGAGATTTCCAAGGGTGGCTCATCATCAAAATTAAAGGTTTGGCGAGTAGCCTAAAGGTCGGACTTACTCATGCTTGGGAGAACATCCTCGAGTTGAGTCTTTTGGATTGGCAATAGGGGATGACTCACCGTCTTCACCTTCGGATCCCTGTAAAGGTTACATCGAGGATTTTTTTGGGAATCGTGAAGAGCACTTATCTCCTTTTCGGATGGATCAATGATAGTAGGAAGGATGTTACGTGCTTAGTCTCGTTACTCCCAGGGAAGTCTCAACCTCCCTTTGGCTTTCACTACCTCCCTGCAGTCTCAACTGCGGCGAGGCCTGGATGATCCCCTTCACGTGTGTCGGTATGTCTTGGGGTCTTTCGAGGTGGCATCCGGCGGAGTCTCAACTCCATGGATTGCACTTTCATTGCCAGTGTTAACTCCCGGGCGGTTCCTTCATGTGCCTCGACCGCATCAGCAACGCGTCATTGGCACGCAGAGCGCTTGGCACTTCGGTGAGACGATCTTAATCGCTATCGAGCCTCGTCGTGACAACTTGATGTGTATCCATTTGTTGTTCCTTCTCCACTTCGCCTCCAAGATTCGTTGAGGAGTCACCGCAGCATCCTCAGGACCTTGCTGCGGTGGAGGGAGTTTCCTCCTCACCGGTGGCACACCACCGGTGAATGACTTGGAATGGGGTCACTCGTCTCCGGACTCCGGTTGTTCCTTTTGAGTAGTCAATTTTGTTGGGGCGGTGGTAAGACACCTTCATTAGGGGTAGGCTCGTTGGGGTCCCCACAATCCCGTTTCATCGATTCCCTTAACACTATGGCAATATCTTTGCACCACTCCTATCAGATCAATCTCCGTTGTGATGTGGAAGACTCCCCCAGTCCTTCCAATAACGATTTGCTCATGCAGTTCCTCGGATTCCCGGCTGGCTTGCCGCATCTGCGATTCTTCATCGTAGCAGCTTGAGGATCCCGGATCCTCATCACTCCCGAGAGAGGATGTCAAGATGAGGATGTGTATGATCGGTGGTTCGATAAAGGGACAAATCGGCCTTTTCACGAGCTTCACTTCCTCGCCGATCTTTGCTTCTCCTTGTCTTTTAAGATGCAAGATATCTCACTGTGCGAGTTTTTCTTCATCGTCTTGGACCACATTGGTCAATCCGAGAAAGTTCAACAGATTCGTCTTTCTTCTTCAATAAATTTAGGTCTTTGGAATCGTGTTCCCTAGATCGACGACTCGGCTTCATCACAAAGCATCATCATCTTTGTCATCTTCTCCTTGTCTTGTCCCTCGTTCTCGGGGATTGAAGGTAGCAAACTTTGGTGCTCCACACCTCGATGGCGTCATTGCGGGAGGGGATACAACCTGTCCCAACAGGGAGAGTTTGCTTTTCTTTTGCCTTTTGTGTCTCAGTTTGTTCGACAACATTTGTGTCTTGATGTGCCTCTTGATCGGCTTGAGACTTGGCTGTTTTATCAATGATTTCGGAGACTCTACTTCTCAGCTAGAGTCTCGATATCTGTTTAATTGAGTGGTGACTCGGCCGGTTTCTCAAGCTCGAACGCTTGAAGATTCTTCTTCTTTTAGTCCTTACCGGAGGGATTTACGGCTCGGATATGGTTTCTTCGAGTCTGGGCGGCGGGGGTCTTGTTGTTGTCTTTTTCGAGGGGGCCGTCTCGGCTTATCGATCCTCATTTTCTTGATAACTTAGGAGAAGGTATTTGAGGTTCCTTCTCCGCCTGCAGCTGCAGGGGCGGAGACACGGCTACGGGGGCGGGTGACTCGGCTGCAGGGGTAGGGGCATCTTTTTTTTTTCTTCTTTTTTCAGGGCAACAATGTTCTTTGCAAGTGCACGGCAGGGCAATTTTCTTCTTCCGGGGAGAGGAGGAGACAACTGCTTTTCTTCAGACGGTGATTCCCCTCACTCGTGTCGCCTCTCTTGGCATAAGCTCTCCTCGTGCTCCGGGAGAGATTAGAGGAACATCTTCTTATTTACATGGAATGCCTTTCCATATCGAAGAGGGACTCCTTTTACTTCCATCATCCAGGCCAATCACCAGGCCGTACCCGGGATCCTCCAAATGTACCATCCTCCTTGAAGGATTTATTCCCAATATCTCGGCGAGTATCTTTGTATACAAACTCAACCTGATTCGACTTCTTTTCGCCTATGATCGCAGCCATCACAATCGCCTTAGTTTTGGACTATCGATTATAACTTCCAAATTTGATATCAATGCACTTGGCAACAATATCCGGCTTGTGGTAGTCTTCCTTCAATGACTTCTTCTCACCTGTGTAGACAACCTTCCAAAGACCGCGGTTGGCTTGGCTACTTCCTTCCAAGAAGGCCAGGTTAACATCGACTTCATAAATCTCCGCACTCCTTCCGGCAACCAACAGATGTTACGCGGATCCGTGCGGTGATGGTGAAAGCTTTTCCGTGAACAGAGGACTTGATGCCCTCATCGTGAACTTCAGCGTTCACGTAGAATTGTGCGACCTCTTCCACGTAGGTCATCGGAAACTCCATCGTCAAAAACGGTTTTAATCCAGACTTTTCCAGCTTCTCTGCAATCTTCTTCACGAGGGTGTCGTCAGACCCCTATTTGATCATGCCGTCGAAATCCACAGTAGACCCAGTGTGGATTTGCTTTTCCAACTTGACGAAATCATGAGTGAATGCTATTTTTCGATGTTTTTCCGAACGAAACTTTGAAAATGAACTTGAGGATTTGTAGGGTTTTGAGAGAAAATTTCTTTCTTTGCTTTCGAGAGAGATGAACAGTTTTGGTAAAGTGAGAGAAAATTGGAAGAAACGGTATATGTATGGGTTATGAAAGGACGTGCGGGTGGTTTTTGAAAT
This sequence comes from Rehmannia glutinosa, assembly GCA_016081115.2. NCBI lineage: Eukaryota > Viridiplantae > Streptophyta > Magnoliopsida > Lamiales > Orobanchaceae > Rehmannia > Rehmannia glutinosa. The sequence goes on from CM071926.1 coordinate 85,774,905, forward strand.
TTGATCAAGATCAACGGCTCAGATTTTGCACGCCGATTAACACTTAATTTCTCGTATTTAATGCGGCAAAGCATTTATATCCAATCATAAGCTTTGTGTGCAGCTTTTGATCAGACACGTCATAATTATCTTTGACGTCATTCTTAAAAACATTCCGCTTAGTAAAAACGAGCGTTTTTGTCACTTTGCTCAGTAAATGACTCGGCTTATTCCTTACCGATTTAACTCTTTCTCTTTGCACATAGGTACTCAGCTATCGGCTAACTCGATGCTGGTGATTCTCCGTCTGGTGATTTACTTATTTGATTTAAGAGTTCAAGCTCTTTTTCATCTTTTCGTGTTTCATCTCTTTTCTTTGAGTCTTCCCGAGTGTCAACTCACTCAATTAACCCCAATTCATGTTTGAGTTCTTCAATTATTGATTCACATAATGGTTTTGTGAATATGTCAAATGCTAACCGCTTATCGGTTGAGATATATTCCAAGGTGATGTCCTTCTTTTCAACATGATCTCTTATGAAGTGATATCCGACATCAATGTGCTTTGTTCTTGAGTGCAACACGAGATTTTGAGTGATTGCAATTGCACTTGTGTTATCACACATAATTGGAATTTCCTTTTCTTCAACTTCATAATCTCTCTGTTCTTTGTCTCATCCATAAGACTTGGGCACAAAAGTCGCCCGCAGACTATGTATTCTCGCTTTTGTGGAGGTAGCTATTGAATTTTGCTTCTTGCTAAACCAGAAATTAGCCTATTTCCAAGCATTTGACATGTGCTGAGGTACTCTTCCTGTCAACTCTACATCCAAAGATAGTCGAGTCCGAATACCCAATTAGCTTGAATCCACCTTCCTTTGGATACCATAAGCCAACTTCTTGGCTTCCTTTCAAATATCTCAAGATTCTCTTGCATTTTTTTGATCATGTGGCTTTCTTTTGGAGCAGATTGAAATCTTGCCCATACACCTACAAGAAAGGTGATGTGCCCGCTTCTTTGTGAGATAGAGCAATGATCCAATAAGTGCTCGTATTTTTGTTTGATCCTGGGCTTGCCATCTGCATCCATATCCATTTTGATGATGTATTCATTGGTATTTTCACATATGACTTCTCTTCTATGCCAAATTTCTTCATTAAATCTCGGTGTATTTTGTCTCGACTTATGAAGGTTCCATCCTTGGCATTTTACTTGAAGTCCAAGGAAGAATGTCGCTCTCTCCCATCATGCTCATTTCAAATTTGCTTTGTATAAGATTTGAGAATTTATCACACAGCTCTTTGTTTGTGGATCCAAAGATGATGTCATCCACATATATTTGAACAAGCAATATACTCTTCCCATCTTGAATTCTGAAGAGTGTTCTATCCACTTTGCCTTTTGTAAATCCGTTCTCAATCAGGAATTGTGATAAAGTATCATACCATGCTCTTGGTGCCTGTTTCAATCCATATAAAGCTTTCTTGAGTTTGTATACTTTATCTCCAGGAGTCTTCTGCTCAAATCCTGGAGGTTGCTCAACATATACTTCTTTCTCCAATAACCCATTAAGGAATGCACTCTTTACATCCATTTGATATACAGTGAAGTTTTTGTGAGCAGCATAGGCAAGAAACATCCTTATGGCTTCCAATCTTGCCACAAGAGCAAAAGTTTCATCAAAATCTATTCCTTCTTCTTGGCAATACCCTTTGGCTACCAACCTTGCTTTGTTTCTTACCAGAGTACCTTTCTCATTCATCTTGTTTCTGAACACCCATTTAGTGCCAATAACATTTTGATGGGTAGGTCTTTGAACCAATTCCCACACTTTGTTTCTTTCAAACTGATTCAGCTCTTCTTGCATGGCTTGAATCCAATGTGTGTCTCCAATGCTTGTGACACATCTTTTGGCTCTATTTGTGAGATGAAACAAGTGAACATAGCTTCTTGTTGGGTTCTGGATCTAGTTTTTACACCTTCTCTTACATCTCCAATGATTAGTTCGGTGGATGGTCTCTCACCATCTTACATCGAGGTTGGAGTAAGTTAGTTGGATTGATTGTCTTGCGTGTGTTATTTTGATCAGCTCTCTCATCATCACTTAATTGCATATCTCCCGGTGTCTTTGAGACTCAACTATCTCATCTTCATCTGGGTTTATAATTCCAGCTTTAGCTTCAACATAAGGAGTCTTCTGCATGGTTGGCTGATTCTGCTTATCAGCTGACTCTTCAATGTCTTCTCCATTTACATTGGGTTCATCAGACACCACATTAATGGATTCTTCTGTTACCATTGTCCTCTTGTTGAGCACTCTGTAGGCTTTGCTTTCAGCTGAGTATCCTAAAAAGATACCTTCATCAGCTATAGCACCAAAAGCCTTTAAATTATCTTTGCCATTGTTGTGGATGAAGCATTTGCATCCAAATATTCTAAAGTATGAAACATTTGACTTTCTCCCTGTCCAAATCTCATAGGGAGTCTTTGTCAGCTGTCTGTTTATCATGCATCTATTTTGAGTATAGCATCTTTGTGTTTATTGCTTGACCCAAAATCTTTTAGCGATCCTGCTTGACTAACATGGTCCTTCCGCTTCTTTGAGAGTTCTGTTTCATTCTTTCTCGCAACTCCATTTTGTTGTGGAGTCCTTGCGTGATAATTCATGACCAATACCATTTTCAACACAATACCGAGTTATTATACTATTGACAAACTCAGTTCCTCTGTCAGATCTTATTTTGATAATGGTTTGACTCTTCTCATTTTGGATTCTCTTCATCAGCTGAGGTAGTTTCTGCAGAGTTTCTTTCTTCTTACACATGAATATTGTCCATGTGTATCTTGAGTAGTCATCTACTACCACCAAGGTGTATTTCTTCCCACTTATGCTGGCTGGTTCAACTGGACCAAATAGATCCATATGCAGCAGGTGCAATATTCTTGTTGAAGATGGACATGTCTTTTCTTTGAATGATGATTTGATCTGTTTTCCCATCTGGCATGCATCACATATACTCTCCTTCTTGTATACTGAGTCTGGAAGTCCTTCCACAAGATTGCTCCTTACAAGCTTGTTAATTGTTTTGAAGTTCGGGTGACTAGCAACTTTTGTGCCACATGACCAACTTGATTCAATTTGTGCTCTTTGCTAGCAGACAAGTGCTTGTTGTTGCAGTTGACCAATCTACCACATACATGTTCTTTTGTATGCATCCTTGCAACACTACTTCATTAGATTCAGTGTTCTTGATTTGGCATACACCCATATTGAATCCAACATTGTAGCCCTTGTCACAGAGTTAACTTATGCTTAGTAAGCTGAAATTGAGGCCTTCAACATATGCAACATCTGTAATTTCTAATCCATTTTTCTTGATGGATCCAATGTCTTTTATTTCTCCTGGAGCTTCATTTCCTCCAAATATGACTTTTGCACCTCTAACCTCCTTGAATTTTGATAGATTTTTCTTGTTTCCTGTCATGTGTCTGGAACAACCACTATCCATGTACCAGGTTCCTTGGCACTCACGGCTCCTTGAACCTGCAATCAGGAAATTAGGTTTTTGGTACCCATATTTGTCTGGGTCCTGAGGGGTTAGTATTGTAAGATGATCCAACCAACCTATAGCCATATGATTTGACTCTAAGAGGTTGCCATCTATCAGTGCCATAATCATAATTAATTTTAGCAAATTGCTTGGGGATTTTAGGTTCATTTTGTCTCTTTTGTCCGTATGCCTATGTATGTGTTTTAGCAATTTCCTTCCTTGGGTAGTTGTGATATCTCTGAGTGTAGTGCCTAGGTGCATATGTGTGCTGATGATAGCTCTTATGCCTTTGGAATGAACTTTGCTGAGTTCTAGGCCTTTGCCATTTAGGTTTATATTCCATAGGTCCTTGCTAATAGTTCACATTATTCCAATCAGCTTGGCTTAGGTAATTTCTACCATTCCCATCATATGTATTCCTTTTATAGAATTTTTGGGGCTTTTGGTAGCTCTGTTTCTTCTTTTGAGAGAACTTCTGTTTGGAGTTTCTTTGAGGAACTCGGGTGATTTCTTCTCGGATGTCCTCTCAAAGACACTCAATGATTGTTTTCCTTTTCCTTTATAACCAAGGCCGGTTTGCTTGTGATTGTGCTTTGGAATAAATGTGTGTGCACCATTTGGAGTTTCGGATTTTTGAGATGCTTCATTACTTGAAGATCCTTTTTCCAAAATCACTTTTGGAGCTTGACATAGCACAGAGGAATTAAATCCTAAGCCTGTCTTATCTCCACATTCTCTTTGACTCTTAATAAGATCATCCAAGGATTTAGATGCCTTAGTGAATGAGGCAATCACATTTTTGAGGTCATTATCCCTCTTTTCTATAGCAGCTATCTCTGCTATTAACTTAGCATTTTCAGCCTTTAAACTTTTATTCTCATCGCCTATGTGACTTAGAGTACTCGGCTCCTTAGTCAATCATTTGTGAGTTTTGGCTTTTAGGCTGTTTTCCTCATTTAGTAGTGTGTGTGAGGATTTAATGTGTTCAAAGTCTTTCATCATTTTGCCTAATGAATCATAAAGATCAGTGGGTGATTAAGTGTGTGTGTCACAATCACTATCACTAGTATCTGAGTGTGATGAGTTGGAGTGTACCTCATCTTCTTGGTCGGAGTTGGTTTTGTTCTTTGGCCATTAGACGGATCAAAGCTTCTTCTTGAGTCACTTGAGTAGTCTCGCTTCACTACTCTCCGAGTCTCTGCGTCTTTTGACTTGGTGTCTCTGTGACCAACATTACCTTTCTCTTTTCTTGTCTTTTCTCTCAAGACTTTTCTTTCCTCTACATTCTTGTATTTGTTGACTACAGGATATGGGCAATCAATGGCATAGTGACCGGGTTGCCTGCAGTTCCAGCATAGATTTTCAACATTTTGATCAATTCTTTCCATCCTTGGGTTGTCAACTCTTTGATACTCGCCTTTTGATACTCTGCTCTCTTGGTTGGCCTATCTTCCTTGACTTGGAGGAGCCGAGTGTCTTTACGGAGGATTCACTTTTGCCTCTCTTGTAATTCTTGTTGAAGAACTTATTAAACCTTTTAACCATCGGGGCTATCTCCTCTTGGTCAATGACTTCTTTGACCTCAGCTCTTTTACCATCCTTAACTATTAAAGCAGTTGTTTTGGGCACAGCTGTCTCCTCTTGGTCTTTTCTTCTCAGCTCAAATTCGTAGGCTTTGAGATCTGAGAATAGCTCATGGTTGGATGTCTTTGATAGGTCCATGGAGTGTCTCATGGCCATGACTTTCATATCCCACTCGGTTGGGAGACTTAGAATCTTCATACACATTTCTTCTCGTGTATATTCTTTTCCATGTGCATATAGTTCATTGGTAATTTCTGTGAACCGAGCATCTAGCTGATCCAAGGTTTCTCATGCAAGCATCTTAAAGTTTTCAAATTTTTGTACAACAACAGATAGTTTATTTTCCTTGATTTGCTCACGAGCCTTCACAAATCAAGGTTAGCTTGTCCTGATTTCTTTTGCCGTTTTGCATGATTTGACTTTGTTGAACATGGCTTTGTCCAAAGTTTTGTAAAGAATGTCCTTGGCCACATTGTCCAACTTATATCTTTTCTGTCATCATTTGTCCATTCGGCTCTTGGTTTTTCAACCATCATTTGTCCGGGAGCAAAACATCCTCTTCTCCTTCACAGCTGCTGACTCTCCTTGTTTGTGTTCACTTTTAAGATTTGCGGTGGCCCATCTTCTATTACTATCCACATTTCATCATGTAATCTTTGATAGATGAGCTCGCATACGAATTTTCCAATCATCAAATTCCTCAATTGTGAACATAGGGATGCGTGTCAAATTTGCTTCCATGATAATAACTTTGCTGAATAAAAGAGTTTTGAAAGATCAAGTGCTAAGGCAAGCTTTGAAAAATTTGGAGATCTAGTTCAATAACCAGTGCGGAAGGCTCAATGAACCAACCGCTCTGATACCACTTGTAGGTCCCAAGGGGTGTGAGTGTAAGGTTTAGAAGAGGGGGGTTGATTAAACTTTACCAACTTTTGGATATAGTCCTTTTAAAACGTTCAGAGTTAATACTTCACAGCTGAGTCCTTGGTGGACAGCTAAGTTAGTTAATCAGCAGAGTTAATCACTCAATGCACTGTTGAGCGGTTGATAGAATAACTCGATTGTTTTGACTAAAGACTTAACTCGACTGTGATATGTTTTCATCGGAAGACTTAACACCCTTGAATTTTGTTTAAATATGTTTTAATGCTTGGTTTTAGCACTTTGTTGATTATCAATTGGATAGCGAATTTATCAGCAGATATTAAAATAATGTGCGTAAATTAAAGTCTTTGAAATGTAAATGACACGATAAGTTTTTATAGAGGTTCGAAGATGGGGTAATTCTTCTAGTCCTCTCTTCTCCAACTCCTGGAGGAATCTACTAAGTATTGATCAATATACAAAGTGATTAACAGTCCAGATGCAAGTCTTGATCACACGGTGACTTGATCCTTTGGGACTCGGTCTGGAGATGCCTTGGTCATACACGGTGGCTTCTCGCACGACTCAGCTTCTTCACAGGGCAGTTGCCTTGCTACTACAGCTCACTTGCTCAAGCTTCTTGGATTTTATCACGAAGCCCTCCAAAAACATGAGACTGGTTCGACCTTGAACCTTTCTACAATCCTTCGTGGAATGTAGATCCCTTGATTCTTCAAATGTTTTCTCTTCAACTGATTGAAGTCGTCTTTCCTTCACAGGTGAGTGTTGGATTGATTTCCTTCGTAGTGTAGGCTTGAGGATTGAACTTGAATAACTTGAGAATATTTTAGGTTACAAATATTGCTTTTCTTGCTCGTATTTGTTTTCTAACTGTCAAGGTAACCAACATTCTCTCAAATAGATTCCTCAGCCTTTTATAGTGTTCTTTTGAAAAATTTGCCCGTTGAAGAGATAGGCTAATTTTCAAAAGACACTTGTGGTCATGGCTTGTCTTGTTGCGATCCTTGGAATTGACATTTCCTCGTATGAATGATTCTTGACTTTTCGGAGTTTCGACACGGTGCGAGTGCTTCCCATTGGTTTATTCCTTTTGCACGCTTCTTAGACTGAGCACTTTAAGAAATGCAGTATGGAAGTATTACTTATTTAAGTAATTCTCTTGACTTCTGTGCAACGGATCTCTTTCAGTTGCCTCGACTTAACTGCATTTCCTTGACTTCCCCAGGTGACTTCGAGTCAGCTTCCAATCATTGGATGACTCATCTGTCACTTCAACTTGAGACTTAGCTATCTTGAGTTGACTTGACTGATACTTCACTCAGCTGCATCTCAGCTGCACCTTCAGTCGAGTTCCTGTCTTCTCTTCTTTGCCACTCTCAGCTGCCTCACAGCGGAGTCTTCCTTCTAGTCTCCAGTTGACTTCTTGCATATCTTGACATAGCTGACTTAACTCAGCTCGACCAACCCTATCTATGACAATGCAATTTACAACAAAAATGGGGTGCCAACTCTCTATTCTAAGTTTTACATGGCATTCATCAAAATCTAAAAATGATTTCCCAACAGGTTGCGAATATAAAACATAATAATAAGCATCTAACATTTTTTCTAGCATATTTTTACTTCTAATAAAACAAAATAACATCGGTTTTAACCTTGAAAAACCGCCGGTTCGAACTGCTAGTTAAAACTGTTGGTTCCATTCTTTTTGATACTAAAGAACCGTAATCGGGACCTGCCTACACGGTTTCGGTTTTGGTTTTGATTTTGGAATCGGGTTCCCATCAACGGATGCGGTTTTGAGTTGGAACTCGATTTCTGTTTTATTTGGCCACCCCTACATTCATGTATGGACTTCCCCATTCCAATCCTACCTAGGAATGAAAATGGATCGGGTCAGTTTGGACTCGAGACTCGACTTATTAGAAATTTAAGAAGTCGGGTTTAAATTTGCCCCAAATTCAAATTTTATGGATAGAATCGTTAGACCCCCAGCTTGACTCCTTTTATAATTTAAAAACGTTATTTTATATATACTATTAAATCTTTCTGAAAACTACCACTACAAGAAAAAATCATACCTATAGAAAAATCTGTCTGTAAATACCCACAACATTTCTATCGGTAAATTTAAAAATTATTGGTGATTTGTCGGTAACTAATCAGTATGGTTTGGGGTAAAATAATTTTTTTTTATTTTGTAGGTATTTATTAGGTAACTATATAATTTAATGATAAAATCATTTCTGTCGATAAATATTTTCGGTAAACTCGATTTTTTTTGTATTGTACATTTTAGTATCATAAATATATGTATACTAAATTATTAAGTAACTAAAATTATTAATCGATTTGAGTCTTGAAAAAAATGTGATCCATCCATTTGGACTATTAAAATATTAAAAAAAGGTGATCCGTCGGACTCATTTTATAATTTAAAATTCTTAAAAATTATATATATTTTCATAATACTAAAAGTTTCTAAAAAAATACATTTTTCTGAATAAAATATCATTAACATATATATACACTAAATTTCTAAATATTTACAAAATAAAATAGATTGGGTCTCAATCTACGCTTTTAGAGTATTAAAATCTACCACAAATGGAGCGGGTATGGGTCATTGCCATCCCTGCCCCAACCCCATTAATCCAAACAATGTAACTGTTAACTTGGTGTGACTTTCACTTAGGGATGGCAATGGGTCGCATGGCGAGACGAGGCAAAACGGGTCTCCCCTTATAGAATAAAACAATAATTACTATATAACAAAATACACAACAATTCAAATAAAAATAAACAAGAAATATTATTATTGGTGCTACTAGAAAATGCGAGATCACTCCAGTGAGGGAAGTTCAATCTAATAGTCCAAATTCCTCCTCACTTTGGGCTTATACAGGAGCAAAGCCTCCAAAGCTAAAGAAATCTTTGAGTGGGGACTAGCCTACAACACACAAAACAAGGTTAGAGGGTACATAGGTTGTCCTAGGAAGGACCCTCCGACGCTCAAGTATAGGAAAATTATTACGGAGCGAAGGAAAATAATTACGAGTCATTAATATTTGAGAATACTTACGAATGATTAAGGAGTGACCTTTTATAGTTTGTTGTTGGGCTTGATGAGATAAGTATAATAAAGTGGGCCGCTTGGGCTTAGGGGCGAAACCATGATTTGTGATGAGGGGGCGGAGGCAAATAGAAAAAAAAACACCACATGCATATATTCACACACATACAAGATAATAAAATTAAATATATTACATTTTGCTTCAAAAAAATACATTGATATTCATTAATATATATTTCTAAAATACATCATTAAATTCTTAATAAATTAAAACTTAAAATGTATCTGTTGCATATCATGCTACATTTGAATCTATACTATTTTTTTTTTTTGGGCAATTTGCTTTCAATATACACTAGCAAACAATAATTAAGAAATTTATTTTCTATTTTCATTTCTTTCATTTGATGAATAAAAAAAACAAGAATAATTTATTTTTAATATGGTAAGAATACACAAGACCCACAAGGTCTCTAATTAACTTGCTAAAATTCATGAGCCATGTGGCCCATAATAAATTTTACCAACAAATTATGAGGGCACAAAAACTAATTCCATTATTTTAGGCAAGTAGTTAATAGATACACATCATCAAGGTCATATGTGTAATTTGACCAATTTTCGGATTTTTCTGTAAGGGCTATTTTGTCATTTTTTAAGAGTGTAAAAGGAAGTTATTATTTACCATATTTATTGGAGCGATTCCTGAGAGAGTTATTTTCATTCAAACACCACGTCTCTTCTCATTCTTCTGCTAAACTACATGCAACCATTCTTTTGAGATTTCACAAGAACTATAAAACTCTCCTCTCTCTAACGCATCGCTCTCTTCCAATCTCAACCTCTTTTTTCAGTGATTTTTTTTGGATCAGAGTTCGGGCGTCTCTTCTCGGTAAGTTTTCACATATTTCATTTAATTTCTTCTTCTTGGTAATCTTATACCAGTTTTTGAATGATGTTTAGGCGATAGTTGTGGTGTTTCTGGGTTTTTTTCATTCGATTTTATGGATATTTTCGCTGCCAATTAGCATGGTTGTTTGTTTTGTATCCTTCGTCGAAACTGGAATTAGGGGAAGTGTAAGTTCAGGTGGTTTTGTGGCCGCATATGAGAATTGGAATTGGAAGTGGTCATTTGATGAAAATTGTTGAAGCCAAACAACTTTCTTGTTTGGGATTTTTATATTGCATATGGGTAATATAATTCTATTGTATACTTAGTTTAGTTTTAGTGTGTATTTAATACAGTTTTGTTGTTTTGTGCAGTACAATTTTGTGTATGTGTTCAGCATAACTTAATTTTCATGGTAGTTATATAATACAATTTTAATGTATTTATCATCACATGTTTGTGTAGTGTTAGAATAAATTTACTGTACTTGTCATGTGTGAATGTTTGTTTGGGTGTTTAAGCCCCTCTCAACATGGTTCTTCATCAAGTTACAGATTTTTTGGGAAAAAAGCTGTTTCTAGCTTTTTTTCCGGATGGTGGTGTGTATTTTTAGTACACTTTTGATGTTTTAAGCTTGTCAATTATGTGTGTATTTTCTAAATTAGTTGTTTAATGATTTTTATATCTCTAGAAATATAATTTTGTTGTATAAGAGCTCCTTATATTAATGAGTAATATAATTATGTTGTATACTTAGTTAGTTTTAGTGCTTATGTAATATAGTTTTGTTGTTTTATGCAATACATTATTGTGTGTGTTTTCAACATAGCTTAATTTCCATGGTAGTTATATAATACAATTTTAATGTTTTTGTCATCACATGTTTGTGTAGTGTTAGAATAAATTTACTGTATTTGTCATTGCATTTTGTTGAATTGGAATGATAATATTTTTTTATCTTGTTAATTGTAGTTGCTAATTTGTCGAAGATGGCCAGAGACAACCAAAAGGCAACTTAATATTGGTGGTACGAGTAGTGGGGCGAGGGATGTAAATGTTCAGCCTAAGATGATGTTTTCGAGATGGGTTTCGAGAGTTTATTATTGTTGAGAATTTCGGATATTTACGAATGTTTTGATGAATTTCAAGTTTGTTGTTTTTTGGATTGAAATGATTTGTCCTTTAATTCTCACGGATATGTTATATTTTGGAAATTTAATTCTATTAAATCGAGTGAATTTTTTATAACTTTTATCTGTATATTTATGTCGTATTTGTCGTATAATTTAATTCTATTAAATTTGGCATGCATACAGTAAGCCATTTTAAATTACACAGTACTATTAGAGTAAAGACACAATATTATTGAACTAAACCTACACTGTAGTTAAATTTGATATGCATACAATAAAACATTTAAATTACACATTACTATTAAAGTAAATACAAGGTATTACTGAACTAAACATACACCTTAATAAAATTTGATATGTATACAGTTAAACATTTTAAATACACAGTAATATTAAAATAAAGATACGGGATTTTTGAACTAAATATAGAATAATTTTTAGGAGCGTGATTTAAATATCAAAGAAAATAGTGATTTAAGCTAAATATACACGATTTTAGAAGAATTTTGTTGCCTCGATTTTGTGCATCTCATCCCTAATTTTTATGAACGTGATTTAGGAGTTACAATATTAAGATTTAAATAGTTTATTATACCCCTACTAATTTTAATTATTGATTATTAATCTAATTTTGGTCAATAAACGGACTCTCAATTGAAAAATATCAACGGTTTGGATGAATCCCCACCGTCTCATATTTAAGGGAGAGTGTCCCATTTGAACCATCCCCTACATACATATATATGTAGATATTTCGTAAGGAGGAATTCACCCATATATATATATATATATATATATATATATATATATATATATAGAGAGAGAGAGAGAGAGAGAGAGAGAGAGAGAGAGAGAGTAAAGGTGGGAAACAAATTTTTTTTTTTTTTTTTTTGTGGGGGTGGGGGGGGTGGGGGGTTAGGGGCAGGGCCCCCTGAGCTTGATAATGGGTCCGCCCCTACTTGGGCTGCGACAGGCCACGCGTCCGATTTGCAATATTCGAACCAATAACTAATAATCATGGGTGGATAATTAATTAATGGCACAATTAAATAAAAGGAATATAATTACGATTTTACTCCCAACAATTCTAAAATTGTAATATATTTTTAAGCATATTTATAAGTTTCTTATCTTGTATTTTATTTTATTAATGCATATTATTTATAAAAATTATCATGTTTAATGTATATATGTTAGATATAATATTAAGTACATAAAAATGACATTATATATATCATATATGTAAAATATAAATTATATATATTTTAAAAAATAAAAATATTAGACAAAGCGAGGCGTGGTACCCACAGGGTGGAAGTGGTACCCATGTCCGCCCCGTCCCGTTGGGTGTCGCGGGGCAGAATGACCCAACCACGATGGGCCTGGTCGAGCCAGTGCAGGTCGAGCCAAAAGTCTCATCCTTGTTTTCACTAAACCATCTTTGAACATCGCTCACTAATTAAAGAATCTAGATTCTCAGAATAAAGGGGCTTAGCTCACTGGCCACCACAAAGGACTTAAAGTCTCTTGTGGGTTGGAGGTCAGGGGCTCAAATGCCTACTCTATCAAATTCCTCCCCGGGGCATATTCGAGTTGATGAAGATTTTATTTGGTGGGAACTCATATTGAATAGCATCTTTGTGGGTTCGTTTTGGGGAGAAATAAACTATTATTAGATTTGGGGGGTCGAACATAATTGTTCGTTTTACCTGAGAGGATTTAGCTAGGTGTATGTCAGCAACACTGGTCAGCGCGTGCACATCTCACGGTTTACGTTGGTGACAGCGATGATAGGCCGGAGCTACTGTCCTTAGGCATATAGTCATGCGTAAGTCTTCGAATTACAAAAAAAAATCAAGATTTATTTTGTATTTATGTGCGCACACATATGACACGTGTTTGTGTGGGGGCTGAAAATTAAAAACTGAAAAATGGGCAATATGAATACATTATATTTGAGTTTAAAAGATTGTACTATTATTTTGTTAAAGAATAAAAGAAGATTGTACTATTATTGGCATTAAAAAATTTGTCCTTCTTGCCCTGCAGATAAGGTCCAGCACAATGAACAAAAGAAAGTGTGAGACTGTGAGAAGAGACACACCAAAGAACCTTGTAGCTTGTCGTCTACAATACGCTTAGTTTTTGTACACATACTAACATGTATACGTGTGTGTGCGCGCGCGTGTGTGGGAGAGGGCACTACAATATAAATGATATTAGGTAACACAAATTTTGTAGCACTTTTTACATAAGGTACATATGTAACACATGTTTGTAACACTTTTTACATTATAATATTTATGTAACACTTTTGTAGCACTTTATCAATATGTAACACTTATATGTAACACTTTTATATAAGTAACACTTTTTAAGTATCACTTTTTTTTTGTTATTTCTTTTGTAACGTAAATAGGTAATACTTTTATCAATATGTAACGCTTATATGTAAAACTTTTATATAAGTAACACATTTTAAGTATCACTTTGTTTTTGTTATTTTTTTTTTTTGTAACGCAAATAAGTATCACTTTATTTAAGAAACACTCTTGACAACAATATATTTTATTGATTGTAGCACTTTTTAAGCTATATTTTAGTAACTCAAAATTATATAACTATCATTAAATCATGTCAAAGATTTATTTAATTAATTGATGTCACCAAACCTAAAAATTGTAGACATCATGTACTCTGTTTTTTTAACTGAATTTTTGTTTACTTTTTACAAAGTATTTTAGTTTTGCTTTTATTTTTTTATTTTTTACGAAGGCAATTAATTCCGTCTTAATACCGACGGAATATGCGCATGTATATATTTTATTATTATTATTTATTTTTTTAATTTTTACTAACGGAGACCAATTTCATCGTTAACCTTTTTTTTATTTTTTTTTTTACTTTTTTAAAAAAAATTACCAATGAAAATTGATGTTGTCGGTAATTACTTAGGAATTTTTTTCGTCGGTAAATTATTTTTTCGTTATTTTCTTACTATTTAATTTTTTTACTGTTAGAACTTTTTTATCTGTCGGTAAATTAATTTTATATTTTTATATATTTTTTATTTTTACCGATTGAATATTTATTAGTCGATAAATTAATTTTATATAATTTTGATATTATTAATTTGTTGTGTCCTTTAATATATAATATAATATAATATGATTTTCAAACTATATATTATACAATATAAAACTTGATATATACGGTATATAATATAATTTAATACATATATTATAAAATATAATCTTTATTATATAAAATATATTATATATACATAATATATATATATATATATATGTGTGTGTGTGTGTTTGTGTGTATGTGTATATATAAAACAAAGCAAAAGTTGTAATAAGAATCAACTTAGCTTAGTGGCAAATTGCCACTTCCATACATAACAGGTCGTGGGTTCGAATCTACTTGGTGGCAAAAAATAGTATTTATAAGTCTTTACAAAAAAGTGTTACATAAGATTCATATGTAACACTTTAGAAATATTGCTTCAAAGTGTTACCAATAGAAAACTTAGTGTAACACTTAGAAAAAATGTTACTAAAAGCTAATAAAAGTGATATATTTGACTATAGGTAGCACGGGGAAGGCTATAAAACGCCATAAAAGTGCTACCTATTGTCTATATATAAGTAATTTTATGGCCATTAGGTAACATTTTTCGAGTGTTACCTAATGTCATTTATGATGTAGTGGGGTTATCAATGTGGGAGTGTTCTAGGTTTAAGAGCAAATTTTATCAGTATTCGGTCTGTGTTTTAAGCTGTCTCTCCTTGCTAGAAATTCTCATTATGCAATTATGCAAATATTATTAACATTATTATGTGATTATGTAATGCATATTATATAAATATATTTTGTATCTAGTAATAGAGTATCGGCGGTGGTCACGTGAGAGGTGGTGGGATTCAGTTTTGCTGTCTTCTTAGATAATATATGGAATAGAATCTTCTCTCTCAATAACGTGTTTAAATGTATTATTATTATTAATAATTATTATTCTTATTATTCTTCTATGCACTAACAGGAATAGAGATGATGTGGCTCCTTTGGATAGTTGCATTAACTTCTTAACTAGTTTTTGTTTGTCCACTCATTTGTTGATGTGACCTAAATCAAACTTAGTTAATTATTGGGAATCGAATAATAGTCCAATGGTTAGGACCGGTGCCGGTTCTAATATTTTTAAAGGCTCGGGACGAAAGATAAAAACGAGGCCCATTCAAATTGTAACAACACAAAGAATCAATGTGCACAATGTAAAGGGAAAAATGGGAAAATGACACAAATGCTCACCTATTTAGTACCAGACCTTGCAAAATACTCACTTTTAATAAAAAATACCTCACAATACGCTGGCCGGTCTCTCATTCCACAAACTACGCTACAAGCCATATCATTCCCATACAATACGCTGCACATAAAACAACCACAAAAACAAAACACCAATCAGAGATCCGAAACGCAGCAACCAAAACAAGTGCACAAACACTGTGCAAAGGGGAACAACAAGGAGAAGACATCTGTTCGAGCAAGGGAAGAAGAATCGAACTACAAATCAGTAAAAAGAAGAAGAACATACAGGGACAAACAAGCAACAAATAGAAAAAAAAAAGCAAAACAAAAAACAAGGTACCTAACACCCCGATCTGAAAAAACAATGCTTATTCTGAAGAAAGCAAGACGAAAAAATTGTTTATATCACTGCACATCAATTTCCAGATGCAAAATCATAATTGTATATATATATCGGATGAAATTGTGAATAGAGAATTTGATCAAAATGAATGTTTCAAGCTTATAAAATGCTTATTTTGTTCGAAATTTAATACATAATTCTACAAAATTTGATTCTTATGAAAATCTACACATCCGATAGTCTGAATCTCAAAAACCTATAAGCAATCATTTAGATAATTGTTTCAAAGTTGTTTCATTGTTATTGAAAAAATGTTTCTATTCTGTATGCTTCCAAGTACAACACATAGCTTCCCTCTGTACAACGAAACTTTTTCATATTTGTTTCAATGATATTTCTTTCATGTTTCAAATATGA
Organism: Rehmannia glutinosa; assembly: GCA_016081115.2. Lineage (NCBI taxonomy): Eukaryota > Viridiplantae > Streptophyta > Magnoliopsida > Lamiales > Orobanchaceae > Rehmannia > Rehmannia glutinosa. Next base: position 85,791,077 of record CM071926.1, read on the forward strand.
TAATTTCATTGAATTCTACAGTTGTATGGACAAAATTCTAGAAGTGGTATACCACAATGGAGAATAGGCAGAGAACATAGATTATATCAACTTCGAGATAACGGGAATACTTATTCCAATGGATTGCACTTTCAGCACCCTAAATAAAATTTTAGAACAACAAATACAACTCAACAAATATGGGGAAAGAATGCAGATTAAATACAAACTGAGAGAATCTCTGCCACCATCAAAGGTTGAAAATGACTTCATCTGAAGTTCTACTTGGAAGTAAAAAGCAAAGAAGAAGATTGGACGAAGTTCCCTCTAAGCATAGATCTAGTTGTCAATTCAGCAAACCAATACCTATTGAAATCAAATGAGACAAGCTTACAAGAAATAACACAAAAAAATGCTATGGAATGAACAATCCACATATCAGTAAAGAGCTCAACAATGGAAAACATGGGCCAAAATGTCATTGACTACATCGACTATGCAAACCTAATCAGCAAAAATGTAGTCCAAGAAACAATGCAAATCGAAGAACCTATAAATGGTTAAGAACAAATCCAAAGAGGAAATGTCTACAACAACAAGGAACAATTGATAAAACATATCAGTTGTTATGCATTGAAAAATCACTTCCAATATAAGGTCAAGAAATCGTGCAACATGCATACCACATAAAGTGTCTGGATGAAAATTACAATTGGCATTTGAAAGCATCATCAAGAACAAGGACAACTAAGTTTATAGTAAGAAAATACGACATCAACCATACTTGTCCGCTTGATAAGAGAATGAATGATAGTGGACAAGATACTGCCAAAATGGTTGGAGACATTATCAAATCAAAGTGCCTCAACAACATCAAAACAATGTACATTCCAACAGATATAATAAGAGAAATCAAAGATGAGCATAGAATAAGCCTCGACTATAGAAAGGGTTGGAGATCAAAAGAGAAATCACTAGAAATAATAAAAGGAAGGCCAGATGAATCTTATCAGAAACAACCAGCGTATCTGTACATGTTGGAGAAAACAAATCCCGAATCGACTTCTGAAATAGTAAGAAAAGAGGATAACACATTCATCTTCTTGTTCATGGTTATAAATGCATCAATAAATTCCGGTCTTTGAAGATCTGCAAGATATCTGTGCAGTTTTCTTCATCCAGTGCTTGGACCACATTGGTCAATCCGAGAAAGTTCAACAGTTCGTCTTCTTCTGCAATAAATTCCGGTCTTTGGAACTGTTCCCTGGATCGACTCAGCTTCATCACATCATCATCATCTTTGTCATCTTCTCCTTGCTGTCCCTCGTTCTCAGGGATTGAAGGTAGCAAACTTTGGTGCTCCACACCCTCAGTAGCGTCTGTTGCAGGAGGGGATACAACTCTGTCAATAGGAGAGTTTGCTTTCTCAGTTGCCTTTTGTGTCTCAAATTGTTCGACAACAGTTTGTGTCTTCAATGTGCCTCGCTGATCGGCTTCAGCAGACTTAGTGTTTCATCAATGATTTTGGAGACTCTACTTCTCCAATAGTCTCCGAGATCTGTTTGGTGAGTGGAGTGGCCGACTCAATCGGTTTCTCAAGCTCAGAACGCTTGAAGATTCTTCTTCTTTTAGTCCTTACCAAAGGGATTTCTGGCTCGGATATGGTTTCTTCTGAGTCCTGGGCGGCGAGGGCCGGTGCTGTTGTCTTTTTCTAAGGAGCGGCCGTCTCGGCTTATCGTCCTCATTTTCTTGATAACTTAGGAGAAGGTATTTGAGGTTCCTTCTCCGCTGCGGCCGCGGGCGGGAGACACGGCTACGGGCGGTGACTCATTACTGCAGGGCGGGGGCATCTTTTGTTTTCTTCTCGTGTGCGAGGGCGCCTTCTTGGGGGAGAGGAGGAGATAGTTGTTTCTTCAGGACCAGCTGATTCCCCCTCACTCGTGTCAGCTCTCTTGGCATAAGCTCTCCTCTGTACTCCGGAGAGAATAGACCGGAACATCTTCTTGTTTACATGGAATGCCTTTCCATGTCGAAGAGGACTCCTTTTACTTCCATCATCCGGCCAATCACCGGCCGCACCCCGTGGATCCTCCAAATGTACCATCCTCCTTGAAGGATTTATTCCCAATATTCGCAGTGAGTCTCCGTATACAAACTCAACCCAGTTCACCTTCTTTTCTTCTATGATCGCGGCCATCACAATCGGCTTAGTTTTGGACGGTGATTATAACTTCCAAATTTGATATCAATGCACTTGGCAACAATATCCAGCAGACTTGTGGTAGACTTCCTTCAACGACAGCCTTCTTCTCAAATTTTGTGTAGACAACCTTCGCAGAAGACCGGTTGGGCTTGGCTACTTCCTTCCAAGCGGCAGCAAAGGTTAACATCACTTCATAAATCTCGGCACTCCTTCCGCAAGAACCAAGCGATGTGTTCGCGGATCTTGGCGGTGATGGTGAAAGCTTTTCCGTGAAGAGGACTTGATGCCCTCATCGTGAACTTCGGCGTTCACGAGAAGCGTCGCGACCTCTTCCACGTAGGTCATCGAAACTCCATCATCAAAAGCGGTTTTAATCCGGACTTTTTCAGCTTTCTGCGCAATCTTCTTCACGAGGGTGTCGTCGGACCTGTTTGATCATCCGTCGAAATCCCAAGAGACCCAATGTGGATTTGCTTTTCCAACTTGGCGAAATCATGAGTAGATGCTATTTTTCAATGTTTTTCGAATGAAACTTTGAAAATGAACTTGAGGATTTGTAGGGTTTTGAGAGAAAATTTCTTTCTTTGCTTTCGAGAGAGATGAACAATTTTGGTAAAGTGAGAGAAAATTGGAAGAAACGGTATATGTATGGGTTATGAAAGGACGTGCGGGTGGTTTTGAAATTTGATCAAGATCAACGGCTCGATTTTTTGCACGCCGATTAACACTTAATTTCTCGTATTTAATGCGGCAACATTTATATCCAATCATAAGCTTTGTGTCTTGACTTTTGATCAGACACGCGTCATAATTATGCGTCATTCTTAAAAACATTCCCGCTTAGTAAAAACGACAGTGATTTTTGTCACTTTGCTCGTAAATGACTAGAAACTTATTCCTTAGCCGATTTAACTCTTCTCTCTTTGCACATAGGTACTTTGTCATTAACTTTCGATCTGTTGATTCCGATCTGGTGATTTACTTAGTTGATTTAAAAGTTGAGCTCTTTTTCATCTTTTCGTGTTTCATCTCTTTTCTTTGAGTCTTCTGAGTGTCAACTCAGCTCAATTAACCCCAATTCATGTTTGAGTTCTTCAATTCTTGATTCGCATAATGGTTTTGTGAATATGTCAGCTAACTGCTTATCAGTTGAGATATATTCCAAGGTGATGTCCTTATTTTCAACATGATCTCTTATGAAGTGATATCTGACATCAATGTGCTTTGTTCTTGAGTGCAACACAGGATTTTGAGTGATTGCAATTGCACTTGTGTTATCACACATAATTGGAATTTCCTTTTCTTCAACTTCATAATCTCTCAGTTGCTATCTCATCCATAAGACTTGGGCACAACAAACTTTTGCCCTTGATTATGTATTCGCTTCTTGTTGTGGAGGTAGCTATTGAATTTTGCTTCTTGCTAAACCAGAAATTAGCCTATTTCAAGCATTTGACATGTGCCTGAGGTACTCTTCTTGTCAACTCTACATCCAGCATAGTCAGAGTCTGAATACCCAATTAGCTTGAATCCACCTTCCTTTGGATACCATAAGCCAACTTCTTGGCTTCCTTTCAAATATCTCAAGATTCTCTTGGCTTCAGTCATGTGGCTTTCTTTTGGAGCAGATTGAAATCTTGCCCATACACCTACATCAAAGGTGATGTCTGGCTTGCTTGCTGTGAGATAGAGCAATGATCCAATAAGTGCTCTGTATCTTGTTTGATCCACAGGCTTGCCATCTGCATCCATATCCATTTTGACTGATGTATTCATTGGTATTTTCACATATGACTTCTCTTCTATGCCAAATTTCTTCATTAAATCTCTGGTGAATTTTGTCTGACTTATGAAGGTTCCATCCTTCGGCTGTTTTACTTGAAGTCCAAGGAAGAATGTCAGCTCTCCCATCATGCTCATTTCAAATTTGCTTTGTATAAGATTTGAGAATTTATCACACAGCTCTTTGTTTGTGGATCCAAAGATGATGTCATCAACATATATTTGAACAAGCAATATACTCTTCCCATCTTGAATTCTGAAGAGTGTTCTATCCACTTTGCCCTTTGTAAATCCGTTCTCAATCAGGAATTGTGATAAAGTATCATACCATGCTCTTGGTGCCTGTTTCAATCCATATAAAGCTTTCTTGAGTTTGTATACTTTATCTCCAGGAGTCTTCTGCTCAAATCCTGGAGGTTGCTCAACATATACTTCTTCCTCCAATAACCCATTAAGGAATGCAATCTTTACATCCATTTGATATACAGTGAAGTTTTTGTGAGCAGCATAGGCAAGAAACATCCTTATGGCTTCCAATCTTGCCACAAGAGCAAAAGTTTCATCAAAATCTATTCCTTCTTCTTGGCAATACCCTTTGGCTACCAACCTTGCTTTGTTTCTTACCACAGTACCTTTCTCATTCAATCTTGTTTCGAACACCCATTTAGTGCCAATAACATTTTGATGGGTAGGTCTTTGAACCAATTCCCACACTTTGTTTCTTTCAAACTGATTCAACTCTTCTTGCATGGCTTGAATCCAATGTGTGTCTCCAATGCTTGTGACACATCTTTTGGCTCTATTTGTGAGATGAAACAAGTGAACATAGCTTCTTGTTGGGTTCTGGATCTAGTTTTTACACTTTCTCTTACATCTCCAATGATTAGTTCTGGTGGATGGTCTCTCAGCCATCTTACATCAGGTTGGAGTAAGTTAGTTGGATTCAGTCGTCTTGCAGCTGTGTTATTTTGATCAGCTCTCTCATCATCACTTAGCTGCATATCTCCCAGCTGTCTTTGAGACTCAACTATCTCATCTTCATCTGGGTTTATAATTCTAGCTTTAGCTTCAACATAGGGACTCTTCTGCATGGTTGGGTGATTCTGCTTATCAGCTGACTCTTCAATGTCTTCTCCATTTACATTGGGTTCATCGGACACCACATTAATGGATTCTTCTCATTACCATTGTCCTCTTGTTGAGCACTGTCAAAGGCTTTGCTTTCATTTGAGTATCTTAAGAAGATACCTTCATCACCTATAGCATCAAAAGCCTTTAAATTATCTTTGCCATTGTTGTGGATGAAGCATTTGCATCCAAATATTCTAAAGTATGCAACATTTGACTTTCTCCTGTCCAAATCTCATAGGGAGTCTTTGTCAATTGTCTGTTTTATCATGCATCTATTTTGAGTATAGCATCTTTGTATTTATTCTTTGACCCAAAATCTTTTAGCGACCTGCCTTACTAACATGGTCCTTGCCGCTTTTTTGAGAGTTCTGTTCATTCTTTCGCAACTCCATTTTGTTGTGGAGTCCTTGCGGTGATAATTCATGACCAATACCATTTTCAACACAATATCGAGTTATTATACTATTGACAAACTCAATTCCTCATCGAGATCTTATTTTGATAATGGTTTGACTCTTCTCATTTTGGATTCTCTTCATCACCGAGGTAGTTTGCAGAGTTTCTTTCTTCTTACACATGAATATTGTCCATGTGTATCTTGAGTAGTCATCTACTACCACCAAGGTGTATTTCTTCCCACTTATCTTTGTTGGTTCAATGGACCAAATAGATCCATATGCGGCCAGTGCAATATTCTTGTTGAAGATGGACATGTCTTTTCTTTTAATGATGATTTGATCTGTTTTCCCATCGGCATGCATCACATATACTCTCCTTCTTGTATATCGAGTCGGAAGTCCTTCCACAAGATTGCTCCTTGCAAGCTTGTTAATTATTTTGAAGTTCGGGTGACTCGACTTCTTGTACCCACGTACCCAACTTGATTGTTTGTGCTCTTTTGCTAGCGAGACAAGTGCTTGGTGTTGCGATTGACCAATCTACCACATACATGTTCTTTTGTATGCATCCTTGCAACACTACTTCATTAGATTCAGTGTTCTTGATTTGGCATACACCCATATTGAATCCAACATTGTAGCCCTTGTCACGAGTTAACTTATGCTTAGTAAGTGAAATTGAGGCCTTCAACATATGCAACATCGTAATTTCTAATCCATTTTTCTTGATGGATCCAATGTCTTTTATTTCTCCCCGAGCTTCATTTCCTCCAAATATGACTTTTGCACCTCTAACCTCCTTGAATTTTGATAGATTTGTCTTGTTTCTGTCGTCATATGTCCGGAACAACCACTATCCATGTACCAGGTTCCTTGGCACTGTTTGCTCCTTGAACCGCAATCAAGGAAATTAGGTTTTGGTACCCATATTTATGCGGGTCCTGAGGGGTTAGTATTGTAAGATGATCCAACCAACCTATAGCCAAATGATTTGACTCTAAGAGGTTGCCATCTATCAGTGCCATAATCATAATTAATTTTAGCAAATTGCTTGGGGATTTTAGGTTCATACAGCTGTCTCTTTTGTTTGTAGGCCTATGTATGTGTTCTAGCAATTGCCTTCTTTGGGTAGTTGTGATATCTCTGAGTGTAGTGCCTAGGTGGATATGTGTGCTGATGATAGCTCTTATGCCTTTGGAATGAACTTTGCTGAGTTCTAGGCCTTTGCCATTTAGGTTTATATTCCATAGGTCCTTGCTGATAGTTCACATTATTCCAATCAGCTTGGCTTGGGTACTTTCTACCATTCCTATCATATGTATTCCTTTTATAGAATTTCTGGGGCTTTTGGTAGCTCTGTTTCTTCTTTACAGAGTACTTCTTGTTTGGAGTTTGCTGAGGAACTCGGCTGGATTTTTTCTCAGATGTCCTCTCAGCACACTCAACTGACTGTTTTCCTTTTCCTTTATAACCAAGGCCAGTTTGCTTGTGATAGTGCTTTGGAATAAATGTGTGTGCACCATTTGGAGTTTTGGATTTTTGAGATGCTTCATTACTTGAAGATCCTTTTTCCAAAATCACTTTTGGAGCTTGACATACCACAAAGGAATTAAATCCTAAGCCTGTCTTATCTCCACATTCTCTTTGACTCTTAATAAGATCATCCAAGGATTTAGATGCCTTAGTGAATGAGGCAATCACATTTTGAGGTCATTATCCCTCTTTTCTATAGCGACTATCTCTGCTATTAACTTAGCATTTTCACCTTTAAATTTTTATTCTCATCGGCCTATGTGACTTAGAGTACTCGGCTCCTTAGTCAATTGTGAGTTTTGGCTTTTAGTAGGTTGTTTTCCTCATTTAGTAGTGTGTGTGAGGATTTAATGTGTTCAAAGTCTTTCATCATTTTGCCTAATGAATCATAAAGATCAGTGGGTGATGAAGTGTGTGTGTCACAATCACTATCACTAGTATCTGAGTGTGATGAGTTGGAGTGTACCTCATCTTCTTGGTTAAGTTGGTTTTGTTCTTTGGCCATTAGACAGATCAAGGCTTCTTCTTCAGAGTCACTTGAGTAGTCTGCTTCACTACTCTCCGAGTCTGCTGCGTCTTTTGACTTGGCTGTCTCTGCAGCCAACATTACCTTTCTCTTTTCTTGTCTTATTTCTCTGAAGACTTTTCTTTTCCTCTTCATTCCTGTATTTGTTGACTACAGGATATGGGCAATCAATGGCATAGTGACCGGGTTGCCTGCAATTCCAGCATAGATTTTCAACATTTTGATCAATTCTTTCCATCCTTGGGTTGTCAGCTCTTTGATACTCAGCCTTTTGATACTCTGCTCTCTTGGTTGGCCTATCTTCCCTTGACTTGGAGGGAGCTGAGTGTCTTCTGGAGGATTCACTTTTGCCTCTCTTGTAATTCTTGTTGAAGAACTTATTAAACCTTTTAACCATCAGAGCTATCTCCTCTTGGTCAATGACTTCTTTAACCTCAGCTCTTTTACCATCCTTAACTATTAAAGCAGCTGTTTTGGGCACAACTGTCTCCTCTTGGTCTTTTTTTCTCAGCTCAAATTCGTAGGCTTTGAGATCTGAGAATAGCTCATGGTTGGATGTCTTTAATAGGTCCATGGAGTGTCTCATGGCCATGACTTTCATATCCCACTCAGTTGGGAGACTTCTTAGAATCTTCATACACATTTCCTTTTGTGTATATTCTTTTCCAAGTGCGGATAGTTCATTGGTAATTTACGTGAACCGAGCATCCGGTGATCCAAGGTTTCTCCCGCAAGCATCTTAAAGTTTTCAAATTTTTGTACAACAACAGATAGTTTATTTTCCTTGATTTGCTCTAAGCCTTCACAAATCAAGGTTAGCTTGTCTCAGATTTCTTTTGCCGTTTTGCATGATTTGACTTTGTTGAACATGGCTTTGTCCAAAGTTTTGTAAAGAATGTCCTTGGCCACATTGTCCAAGTTATATCTTTTCCTGTCATCATTTGTCCATTCAGCTCTTGGTGTTTCAACCATTTGTCCGGGAGCGACATCCTCTTTTCCTTCTGCGGCAGCAGCTCTCCTCCTTGATTGTGTTCACTTTTAAGATTTGCAGTGGCCCATCTTCTATTACTATCCACATTTCATCGTGTAATCTTTGATAGATGAGCACGCATACGAATTTTCCAATCACCAAATTCCTCAATTGTGAACATAGGGATGCATGTCAAATTTGCTTCCATGATAATAACTTTCTTGAATAAAAGAGTTTTGAAAGATCAAGTCTTAAGCAAGCTTTGAAAAATTTGGAGATCTAGTTCAAGAACGGTGCGGAAGGCTCAATGAACCAACATTTGTGATACCACTTGTAGATCCCAAGGGGTGTGAGTGTAAGGTTTAGAAGAGGGGGGTTGAATAAACCTTACCAACTTTTGGATATAGTCCTTTTAAAGCGTTCAGAGTTAATACTTCACAACTGAGTCCTTGGTGGACAACTAAGTTAGTTAATCAGCAGAGTTAGTCACTCAACGACTGATCGAGCTATTGATAGAATAACTCATTGTTTTGACTAAAGACTTAACTCGATTGTGATATGTTTTATTGGAAGACTTAACACCCTTGAATTTTGTTTAAATATGTTTTAATGCTTGGTTTTAGCACTTTGTTGATTACCAATTGGATAGCGAATTTATCAGATATTAAAATAATATGCGAGAAATTAAAGTCTTTGAAATGTAAATGACACGATAAGTTTTTATAGAGGTTCGAAGATGGGGTAATTCTTCTAGTCCTCTCTTCTCCAACTCCGGAGGAATCTACTAAGTATTGATCAATATATAAAGTGGTTAACGATCCCGGATGCAAGTCTTGATCACACACGGTGACTTGATCCTTTGGGACTCGATGCGGGAGATGCCTTGGTCACATAGGCGGCTTCTCGCACGACTCAGCTTCTTCTTCACAGGGCAGTGCGCTTTGCTACTACGACTCACTTGCTCAAGCTTCTTGGATTTTATCACGAAGCCCTCCAAAAACTTGAGACTGGTTCGACCTTGAACCTTTCTACAATCCTCCGTAGAATATAGATCCCTTGATTCTTCAAATGTTTCCTCTTCAACTGATTGAAGTCGTCTTTCCTTCACAGGTGAGTGTTGGATTGATTTCCTTCGTAGTGTAGGCTTGAGGATTGAACTTGAATAACTTGAGAATATTTTAGGTTACAGATATTGCTTTTCTTGCTCGTATTTGTTTTCTAACTGTCAAGGTAACCAACATTCTCTCAAATAGATTCCTCAGCCTTTTATAGTGTTTTTTTGAAAAATTTGCCCGTTGAAGAGATAGGCTAATTTTCAAAAGACACTTGTGGTCATTAGCTTGTCTTGTTGCGATCCTTGGAATTGACATTTCCTCGTATGAATGATTCTTGACTTTTCGAGTTCGACACACAGTGCGGTGCTTCCCATTGGTTTATTCCTTTTGCACGCTTAAGGGATCGAAAGCACTTTAAGAAATGCGATATGGAAGTATTACTTGTTTAAGTAATTCTCTTGACTTACGTAGGCAACGGATCTCTTTCGATTGCCTCGACTTGACCGCATTTCCTTGACTTCCCAGGTGACTTGAGTCGCCTTCCAATCATTGGATGACTCATCCTGTCACTTCAACTTGAGACTTAGCTATCTTGAGTTGACTTGACTGATACTTCACTCAGCTGCACTTTCAGTCGAGTTCCTGTCTTCTCTTCTTTGCCACACTCAGCTGCCTCACAACGGAGTCTTCCTTCTAGTCTCCAGTTGACTTCTTGCATATCTTGACATAGTTGACTTAACTCAGCTCGACCAACCCTATCTATTACAATGCAATTTACAATAAAAATGGGGTGCCAACTCTCTATTCTAAGTTTTACATGGCATTCATCAAAATCTAAAAATGATTTCCCAACAGGTTGCGAATATAAAACATAATAATAAGCATCTAACATTTTTTCTAGCATATTTTTACTTCTAATAAAACAAAATAACATCAGTTTTAACCTTGAAAAACCGCCGGTTCGAACTGCTAGTTAAAACTGTTGGTTCCATTCTTTTTGATACTAAAGAACCGTAATTGGGACCTACCTACACGGTTTCAGTTTTGGTTTTGATTTTGGAATCGGGTTCCCATCAACGGATGCGGTTTTGAGTTGGAACTCGATTTCTGTTTTATTTGACCACCCCTACATTCATGTATGGACTTCCCCATTCCAATCCTACCTAGGAATGAAAATGGATCGGGTCAGTTTGGACTCGAGACTCGACTTATTAGAAATCTTAAGAAGTCGGGTTTAAATTTGCCCCAAATTCAAATTTTATGGATAGAATCGTTAGACCCCAGCTTGACTCCTTTTATAATTTAAAAACGTTATTTTATATATACTATTAAATCTTTCTGAAAACTACCACTACAAGAAAAAATCATACCTATAGAAAAATCTATCTGTAAATACCCACAACATTTCTGTCGGTAAATTTAAAAATTATTGGTGATTTGTCGGTAACTAATCAGTATGGTTTGGGGTAAAATAATTTTTTTTATTTTGTAGGTATTTATTAGATAACTATATAATTTAATGATAAAATCATTTCTGTCAATAAATATTTCCGGTAAACTCGATTATTTTTGTATTGTACATTTTAATATCATAAATATATGTATACTAAATTATGAAGTAACTAAAATTATTAATCGATTTGAGTCTTGAAAAAAAACGTGATCCATCCATTTGGACTATTAAAATATTAAAAAAAGGTGATCCGTCGAACTCATTTTATAATTTAAAATTTTTAAAAATTATATATATTTTCATAATACTAAAAGTTTCTAAAAAAATACATTTTTCTGAATAAAATATCATTAACATATATATACACTAAATTTCTAAATATTTACAAAATAAAATAGATTGGGTCTCAATCTACGCTTTTAGAGTATTAAAATCTACCACAAATGGAGCAGGTATGGGTCATTGCCATCCTTGCCCCTAACCCATTAATCCAAACAATGTAACTGTCAACTTGGTGTGACTTTCACTTAGGGATGGCAATGGGTCGCATGGCGAGACGAGGCAAAACGGGTCTCCCCTTATAGAATAAAACAATAATTACTATATAACAAAATACACAACAATTCAAATAAAAATAAACAAGAAATATTATTATTGGTGCTACTAGAAAATGCAGATCACTCCAAGTGAGGGAATTTCAATCTAACAGTCCAAATTCCACTCCTCTGCTGGGCTTATACCGGAGCAAAGCCTCCAAAGCTAAAGAAATCTTTGAGTGGGGACTAGCCTACAACACACAAAACAAGGTTAGAGGGTACATAGGTTGTCCTAGGAAGGACCCTCCGACGCTCAAGTATAGGAAAATTATTACGGAGCGAAGGAAAATAATTACGAGTCATTAACTGAGAATACTTACGAATGATTAAGGAGTGACCTTTTATAGTTTGTTGTTGGGCTTGATGAGATAAGTATAATAAAGTGGGCCGCTTGGGCTTAGGGGCGAAACCAGGATTTGTGATGAGGGGGCGGAGGCAAATAGAAAAAAAAACATCACATGCATATATTCACACACATACAAGATAATAAAATTAAATATATTACATTTTGCTTCAAAAAAATACATTGATATTCATTAATATATATTTCTAAAATACATCATTAAATTCTTAATAAATTAAAACTTAAAATGTATCTGTTGCATATCATGCTACATTTGAATCTATACTAAATTTTTTTTTTGGGCAATTTGCTTTCAATATACACTAGCAAACAATAATTAAGAAATTTATTTTCTATTTTCATTTCTTTCATTTGATGAATAAAAAAAATGAGAATAATTTATTTTTATATGGTAAGAATACACAAGACCCACAAGGTCTCTAATTAACTTGCTAAAATTCATGAGCCATGTGGCCCATAATAAATTTTACCAACAAATTATGAGGGCACAAAAACTAATTCCATTATTTTAGGCAAGTAGTTAATAGATACACATCATCAAGGTCATATGTGTAATTTGACCAATTTTCGGATTTTTCTGTAAGGGCTATTTTGTCATTTTTTAAGAGTGTAAAAGGAAGTTATTATTTACCATATTTATTGGAGCAATTCCTGGGAGAGTTATTTTCATTCAAACACCACGTCTCTTCTCATTCTTCTGCTAAACTACATGCAACCATTCTTTTGAGATTTCACAAGAACTATAAAACTCTCCTCTCTCTAACGCATCGCTTCCCTTCCAATCTCAACCTCTTTTTTCAGTGATTTTTTTTGGATCAGAGTTCGGGCGTCTCTTCTCGGTAAGTTTTCACATATTTCATTTAATTTCTTCTTCTTGGTAATCTTATACCAGTTTTTGAATGATGTTTAGGCGATAGTTGTGGTGTTTCTGGGTTTTTTTCTTTCGATTTTATGGATATTTTCGCTGCCAATTAGCATGGTTGTTTGTTTTGTATCCTTCGTCGAAACTGGAATTAGGGGAAGTGTAAGTTCAGGTGGTTTTGTGGCCGCATATGAGAATTGGAATTGGAAGTGGTCATTTGTTGAAAATTGTTGAAGCCAAACAACTTTCTTGTTTGGGATTTTTATATTGCATATGGGTAATATAATTCTATTGTATACTTAGTTTAGTTTTAGTGTGTATTTAATACAGTTTTGTTGTTTTGTGCAGTACAATTTTGTGTATGTGTTCAGCATAACTTAATTTTCATGGTAGTTATATAATACAATTTTAATGTATTTATCATCACATGTTTGTGTAGTGTTAGAATAAATTTCTGACGTGTCATGTGTGAATGTTTGTTTGGGTGTTTAAGCCCTTCTCAACATGGTTCTTCATCAAGTTACAGATTTTTTGGGGAAAAAAGCTGTTTCTAGCTTTTTTTTCGGATGGTGGTGTGTATTTTTAGTACACTTTTGATGTTTTAAGCTTGTCAATTATGTGTGTATTTTCTAAATTAGTTGTTTAATGATTTTTATATCTCTAGAAATATAATTTTGTTGTATAAGAGCTCCTTATATTAATGAGTAATATAATTATGTTGTATACTTAGTCGGTTTTAGTGCTTATGTAATATAGTTTTGTTGTTTTTGCAATGTCTGATTGTGTGTGTTTTCAACATAGCTTAATTTCCATGGTAGTTATATAATACAATTTTAATGTTTTTGTCATCACATGTTTGTGTAGTGTTAGAATAAATTTACTGTATTTGTCATTGCATTTTGTTGAATTGGAATGATAATATTTTTTTATCTTGTTAATTGTAGTTGCTAATTTGTCGAAGATGGCCAGAGACAACCAAAAGACAACTTAATATTGGTGGTACGAGTAGTGGGGCGAGGGATGTAAATGTTCAGCCTAAGATGATGTTTTCGAGATGGGGTTCGAGAGTTTATTATTGTTGAGAATTTCGGATATTTACGAATGTTCTGATGAATTTTAAGTTTGTTGTTTTTTGGATTGAAATGATTTGTCCTTTAATTCTCACGGATATGTTATATTTTGGAAAATTTAATTCTATTAAATCGAGTGAATTTTTTATAACGTTTATCTGTATATTTATGTCGTATTTGTCGTATAATTTAATTCTATTAAATTTGGCATGCATACAGTAAGCCATTTTAAATTACATAGTACTATTAGAGTAAAGACACAATATTATTGACCTAAACCTACACTGTAGTTAAATTTGATATGCATACAATAAAACATTTAAATTACACATTACTATTAAAGTAAATACAAGGTATTACTGAACTAAACATACACCTTAATAAAATTTGATATGTATACAGTTAAACATTTTAAATACACAGTAATATTAAAATAAAGATGCGGGATTTTTGAACTAAATATAGAATAATTTTTAGGAGCGTGATTTAAATATACAGTAAAATAGTGATTTAAGCTAAATATACACGATTTTTAGAAGAATTTTGTTGCCTGATTTTGTGCATCTCATCCCCTAATTTTTATGAACGTGATTTAGGAGTTACAATCTTAAGATTTAAATAGTCTATTATACCCCTACTAATTTTAATTATTGATTATTAATCTAATTTTCAGTCATTAAATCTGGACTCTCAATTGAAAAATATCAACGGTTTGGATGAATCCCCACCGTCTCATATTTAAGGGAGAGTGTCTCATTTGAACCATTCCCTAGGTACATATATATGTAAATATTTCGTAAGGAGGAATTCACCCATATATATATATATATATATATATATATATATAGAGAGAGAGAGAGAGAGTATAGGTGGGAAACAAATTTTTTTCTTTTTTTTGTGGGGGTGGGGTTAGGGAAAGGCGGGGCCCCCTGAGCTTGATAATGGGTCCGCCCTACTTGGGCTGCGACAGGCCACGTGTCCGATTTGCAATATTCGAACCAATAAGTAATAACCATAGGTGGATAATTAATTAATGGCACAATTAAATAAAATGAATATAATTACGATTTTACCCCCAACAATTCTAAAATTGTAATATATTTATAAGCATATTTATAAGTTTCTTATCTTGTATTTTATTTTATTAATGCATATTATTTATAAAAATTATCATGTTTAATGTATATATGTTAGATATAATATTAAGTACATAAAAATGACATTATATATATCATATATGTAAAATATAAATTATATATATTTTAAAAAATAAAAATATTAGACAAAGCGAGGCGTGGTACCTACAGGGTGGAAGTGGTACCCATGTCCGCCCCGTCCCGTTGGGTGTCACGGGGCAGAATGACCCAACCACGATGGGCCTGGTCGAGCCAGGACAGGTCGAGCCAAAAGTCTCATCCCTGTTTTCACTAAACCATCTTTGAACATTACTCACTAATTAAAGAATCTAGATTCTCAGAACAAGGCGCTTAGCCACTCCCGCCACCACAAAGGACTTAAAATCTCTTGTGGGTTGGAGGTCAGGGGCTAAAATTCCTACTCTATCAAATTCCTCCCCGGGGCATATTCGAGTTGGTGAAGATTTTATTTGGTGGGAACTCATATTGAATAACATCTTTGTGGGTTCGTTTTGGGGAGAAATAAACTATTATTAGATTTGGGGGGTCGAACATAATTGTTCGTTTTACCTGAGAGGATCTAGCTAGTTGTATGTCAGCAACACTGGTCAGCGCATGCACATCTCACGGTTTACGTTGGTGGCAGCGATGATGATAGCCGGAATTTCTTGTCTTAGGATATAGTCATGCGTAAGTCTTTGAATTACCAAAAAAAATCAAGATTTATTTTGTATTTATGTGCGCACACATATGACACGTGTTTGTGTGGGGGCTGAAAATTAAAAACTGAAAAATGGGCAATATGAATACATTATATTTGAGTTTAAAAGATTGTACTATTATTTTGTTAAAGAATAAAAGAAGATTGTACTATTATTGGCATTAAAAAACTTGTCCTTCTTGCCCTGCAGATAAGGTCCAGCACAATGAACAAAAGAAAGTGTGAGACTGTGAGAAGAGACACACCAAAGAACCTTGTAGCTTGTCGTCTACAATACGCTTAGTTTTTGTACACATACTAACATGTATACGTGTGTGTGCGCGCGCGTGTGTGGGAGAGGGTTATCAATGTGGGAGTGTTCTAGGTTTAAGAGCAAATTTTATCAGTATTCGGTCTGTGTTTTAAGCTGTCTCTCCTTGCTAGAAATTCTCATTATGCAATTATGCAAATATTATTAACATTATTATGTGATTATGTAATGCATATTATATAAATATATTTTGTATCTAGTAATAGAGTATCGGCGGTGGTCACGTGAGAGGTGGTGGGATTCAGTTTTGCTGTCTTCTTAGATAATATATGGAATAGAATCTTCTCTCTCAATAACGTGTTTAATTGTATTATTATTATTAATAATTATTATTCTTATTATTCTTCTATGCACTAACAGGAATAGAGATGATGTGGCTCCTTTGGATAGTTGCATTAACTTCTTAACTAGTTTTTATTTGTCCACTCATTTGTTGATGTGACCTAAATCAAACTTAGTTAATTATTGGGAATCGAATAATAGTCCAATGGTTAGGACCGGTGCCGGTTCTAATATTTTTAAAGGCTCGGGACGAAAGATAAAAACGAGGCCCATTCAAATTGTAACAACACAAAGAATCAATGTGCACAATGTAAAGGAAAAATGGGAAAATGACACAAATGCTCACCTATTTAGTACAGACACTTGCAAAATACTCACTTTTAATAAAAATACCTCACAATACGCCGGTCTCTCATTCCACAAACTACGCTATACAAGCCATATCATTCCCATACAATACGCTGCACATAAAACAACCACAAAAACAAAACACCAATCAGAGATCCGAAACGCAGCAACCAAAACAAGTGCACAAACACTGTGCAAAGGGGAACAACAAGGATAAGACATCCGCATTCGAGCAAGGGAAGAAGAATCGAACTACAAATCAGTAAAAAGAAGAAGAACATACAGGGACAAACAAGCAACAAATAGAAAAAAAGTGGACAAAAAACAAGGTACCTAACACCCCGTCTCGAAAAAAACAATGCTTATTCTGAAGAAAGCAAGACGAAAAAATTGTTTATATCACTGCTCATCAAATTCCAGATGCAAAATCATAATTGTATATATATATCGGATGAAATTGTGAATAGAGAATTTGATCAAAATGAATGTTTCAAGCTTATAAAATGCTTATTTTGTTCGAAATTTAATACATAATTCTACAAAATTTGATTCTTATGAAAATCTACACATCCGATTGTCTGAATCTCAAAAACCTATAAGCAATCATTTAGATAATTGTTTCAAAGTTGTTTCATTGTTATTGAAAAATGTTTCTATTCTGTATGCTTCCCAAGTACAACACAGTGCTTCCCTCTGTACAGCAAAACTTTTTCATATTTGTTTCAATGATGTTTCTTTCATGTTTCAAATATGATAATTTCATTGAATTCTACAGTTGCATGGACAAAATTCTAGAAGTGGTATACCACAATGGAGAATAGCAGAGAACATAGATTATATCAACCGAGATAACTAGAATACTTATTCCAATGGATTGCACTTTCAGCACCCTAAATAAAATTTTAGAACAACAAATACAACTCAACAAATATGGGGAAAGAATGCAGATTAAATACAAACTGAGAGAATCTCTGCCACCATCAAAGGTTCAAAATGACTTCATCTGAAGTTCTACTTGGAAGTAAAAAGCAAAGAAGAAGATTGGACGAAGTTCCCTCTATGCATAGATCTAGTAGTCAATTCAGCAAACCAATACCTATTGAAATCAAAAGAGACAAGCTTATAAGAAATAACACAAAAAAATGCTATGGAAGGAACAATCCACATATCAGTAAAGAGCTCAACAATGGAAAACATAGGCCAAAATGTCATTAACTACATCGACTATGCAAACCTAATCAACAAAAATGTAGTCCAAGAAACAATGCAAATCGAAGAACCTATAAATGGTTAAGAACAAATCCAAAGATGAAATGTCTACAACAACAAGGAAGAATTGATAAAACATATCAGTTGTTATGCATTGAAAAATCACTTCCAATATAAGGTCAAAAAATCGTGCAACATGCATACCACATAAAGTGCCTGGATGAAAATTGCAATTGGCTTTTGAAAGCATCATCAAGAACAAGGACAACTAAGTTTATAGTAAGAAAATACGACATCAACCATACTTGTCCGCTCGATAAGAGAATGAATGACAGTGGACAAGATACTGCAAAAATGGTTGGAGACATTATCAAATCAAAGTGCCTCAACAACATCAAAACAATGTACATTCCAACAGATATAATAAGAGAAATCAAAGATGAGCATAGAATAAGTCTCGACTATAGAAAGGGTTGGAGATCAAAAGAGAAATCACTAGAAATAATAAAAGGAAGGCCAGATGAATCTTATCAGAAACAACCAGCTTATCTGTACATGTTGGAGAAAACAAATCCCGAATCGACTACTGAAATAGTAAGAAAAGAGGATAACACATTCATCTTCTTGTTCATGGTTATAAATGCATCAATAAAGGGATGGAAACACTATATGCCAGTAGTTGTTGTTGATGGTACATTCCTGAAAACAAGTTACAGGGGGACTTTGTTGTCTGAATGAACACAGGAAGGGAATGGGAGCATTTTCCCATTGGCTTTTGCAATAGTGGATTCTGAAAATGATGGATCTTGGGTATGGCTTTTCACAAAGATCAGACAAACTTTTGATCTTAGGGAAGGGATGTGCATAGTCTCAGACAGACACAACATCACAGAAACATCAATAAATGAGGTACAAATTTTAAAATATTTCCCAAGGTAATGTTTCATAGATGTTTCAAATATGTTCTTTAATGTTTCAGATATAAGTTTCAAAAACATTCTCAATCACAAGATTCTCAAAAAATCTTATTTTAATGATTAGGTGTATCCTGAAGTATCCCATGGACTGTGCATGTATCATCTCCTAAACAATTTGAAGGCAAACTTTAAAAAGAAAAAAAAATAAAATAAGAGAATCATTCATAGCAGCAGCAAAAGCCTACACGAATGACGAATTTGAAAAACAAATATCTGCACTTGACATAGTGAACAACAAAATTAGGCCTTATTTGTCCACCATTGGATACGAGAAATGGACACGACTCCATTGTCACAACAAAAGATAATTCCTCATGACATCCAACATTGCAGAGTCATTAAATGCAACAACTGTAGCAGGAAGACACCTACCTGTAACAACATTGTTGGATTACGTGAGATCTTTAATTCAAGATTGGACAAGCAGGCATAAAAATGAAGCAAGATCAACATTTACAAGAATAACAAAAATAGTTGAAGAGTATATGGGGAAAAACTGCACCATTTCTCCAAATTTAAGAGTAATTTAATACAAATTTGAAACAGACTTCTTGATTCAAAATTGTTTCTTACATATATCATTTCTGTTTTCAGGTGAATAAATCAAATGATTTTCTCTTTAAAGTCACAGAAGCAGAGAAAATACTTGTTGTGGACCTTGTAAAAAGGACTTTCACATGCAACAAGTTTAAAATGGATGAAATTCCTTGTCCACATGCTATAGCAGTATTAAAAGAATTGAATAAAGATCCGTACCAATACTGCTCGGTATATTACATGATGGAAATAATAGAAGCGACTTATTCGGAAATAGTGTATCCAATCCCACATGAAGATACTTGGATCCTGACACCTGAAACCGAAGCAAAGTCGACTCTTCCACTGAAAGACAATGCCAAATCTGGAATGCCAAAGAAAAGAAGACACAAGGCAGTTTGGGAGAAAATTTCCAAAAATAAATGCGAAAGATGTGGGCAGCATGGACATAATAGACAGACATGCATGAATCAACCAAAAACAAGATGCATTTAATAACACTATATTCCAATTGCTTACATACATGTCAAGTTAGACAGATTAATAGGATATTACAAAATACAATTGTTTCAATAAAAACTAATATATGTTGCTTTGTAGTTTCTTATATGTTTCTTATTTGTTTCCGATATTGGAATCCATTTCATCACTGTTTCGATATTGTTGTATAGTTGTTTATTGGATGCACCTCTTCTTATAAAACACAAAAACCAAGCATACAAAAACTAAAAAACTAAAAAAAACAACAAGACTAAAAGTTCATTCAACACTACCTCAAAATGATTCAGATGTTGTCCCATACATGCTTCAAAATCCTAAAGAAACTAACTAAAAATATAGACATATTCATAATAACCATACTAACAAACTATTAAAAGATAAGTAAAACATAATGTTCCATGTAACCATAATAAATATCGTACAGACTTTTTCTTTAACAACAATTTCATAGCCTCACTAGGAGGGGGAGGGGGATTGATTTCAATATCACTGTCGTCTTCATCTCCATTTTGTTGCTTCAACCTTGCATGGTTGTATAGCAAAAATGAGTATACCTCATCCGTTCTTTTTCAGTATCGAAGTTTTCCTCCGACATTTCAATCCCAGAGATAAAATACTCTGCATAGCAAGCAACAAATACTCCGCAATCGCTAAAAAAAGGAAGAGGTTAAAAACATAATATAAAGCACACAAAAAAGAAACAAAAATAAAATAGAATACATACAAGAATATTAATTTTTCAGTTGAACATGAATATCCTTAACAACCACAATCTTGATTGGAGAATTAATCTTAGCAGAGTAAGAGCCAGAACCAAGAGCAACGTCCTGACGATCTTCATAGAAGGCTACCATGGAAAGAAAATGAGGCAACAACACGCTATAGCTTTCAATAGCTTTCCTAGCTATTTTTACAGAGTTCGGAGTCCACATTGAATTATACAGATAAATAATTCTCTCTTGAATACTCAACCTCCCAAGAACCCAGTGTTCCATATCAACACAATGAATGGGAAACAAGATATGATCTACCTCAGACCACGACTTTCCACAGCCTATATCAAACCCCATGATATAGTCAAAGACAAAGAATTCACGTTAATCATCTAAGTGTCAAAATTCTTCTTCCTCCTCTTCTTGATATGGGTGAATAGACCGTAGATTATTTGCATGCATCTATCAAAGATCAAATCCGTGGTTGTAAATCTCACAACACTATGCCCGTACATATACTTCTTGCATATATAATAGAACAACATATCCATATGCTGAAAAAGAAGCAAAGAAAAAGTAAAAAGACAGAACCAAAAATAGGAAAACAACAACATAAAAAATAGTAACTTACCTAAGAAGACAAATACTTGTCAACATAGTACAGACTATGAAACCATGATTTTTGCTTCACCTCACATACACCCAGCTTTAACGATGGATCAATCTTGTCATCTTCTTCATAATAACATTTTGGCCTAAAACATAAATAAGCGACAATATTACAATAATGCTTCATAATCGTTACAAAACAGAATAAAAAATCTTACCCTTGCGAAACAAACCCTTCCGCCAGCCACTCATTCAAATCATCATTAAATTTATCTAAACCATCATAACCTTCACCAATATTATCATCCAAGGGATACCTTCCTTTAACCAAAACTACTGAGGGCTTCCTAGCAACATCCAAAGTCAAATCTTTCTCCTGAGGATTCAATTCCAATTCAATGCCCCCCAACTGAAATCCCTCAACTTCTTTTCCATTCGCATCGCCAAATGATTCAAAATGAGTGGTGAAAGGAGTCCTCATAGCAGCAAAAGGTTTTGAAACCCTCTTAGCAAGAGGGGATTGAGGAACAAATGCTGCATCAGAACCCTTGAGACCAGCCTGCAATAAAACAGGATACAGATGTTACAAACAAAATATAAATGACAATTCAATGTCAAAACAAACTAGAAAAACATTTGTTAGAAACAAACTATTCCAGCAACAACTTGAGTTGCAACGTTCACAATAAAATCAAATTAGATTGAGTAAGATCATCAAATTCTTGAGAACCAATGAAGCCATGTTCAACACGAACATTGAGGCCCTGAGATTCAACACCAACCTCATCTGAAACCTTACGTGAATCAAAAGGAACATTCTCAACATTTTCTGCAAATTCCATTAGACCACTGACAGCAAGTCCCTCACCATCATTAACAATACCTTTATCCACTGACAAATCAACTTCACCACCAAGAGTAGTTCCCTCACCATCATTAACAAACCCTTCATCCACAGACAAATCAACATAACCACTAATATTACCACTTTCAACAGCCTCTGATTTTTTTTCAAACTTTCCACTAGCAATGGGACTACTGGTTCGCTCAGCGCTTTCCAAACCAGCAGGGTCAACTGTCTCTTTAGAAAAGGGCACAACATGAGTTTTAACATGTTGATCATCCACTCCCAATGACTCATTCTCAGACTCTGAAGTTGATGACATTTTATTATATTGATCTCCAACACCCTTATCAGCTTCATCCAACCCATCACCAGCCTAAAAAGCAAAAATGAAGACATTATAAATCCAAACAAGAAAGCAAAAAAGTCAAAATAATAATGAAACACAGGGGAAACAAAACAAATATGAGAGTACCTGAAGTTTCCACTTAATGGCTGACAACTCAGAGAAAATAATTTTAAACCGCTCTTTCAAGAATTTGTTAATGGAGTTCTTGAAAAGCTTAAACTCCTTGGACATTTTCCCCTGCTTTCGAACAACATCATCCACTGTGTCATTCGATCCCAAATCAACATCCGACTCCTTACGCTTCAAATTACCAATGACAAAATCCCCATCAATAGAATTAAAAGAATACTTGGACTCATAAAAAAATGTTGCAATATCCAACTGCAACTTCTCTTCATTTGATGGCCAAATATTCATCAACTTCAACTAAAATAAAAGAAACACACACAAAAAAAAGTTAGAAACACAAAAATAAACAATTATGAAACAAAAGCAAAACAATAGAGAAACAGAAAAATAAATAATAATGTATTACCTGTTCGGTGGAACAGTTGAAAATCATCATATCGAGATCATCAGACCTCAAATTCTTATCTCTCCCAGAACCTGGACAACCCCAATTCAGAATGCGAGGGATACTCTGCCCCATACGAGTGCAAATTTTATTGTTCACCTCTGAACAACATTCGTAAAACCATATCCTGAAAGCCAGAGAAAAGCCTTTAATTCTGTAAAATTTAATGTGTTTAGCAGCAGCCTTCAAATCCTCATCCTGAGGCTGCTTCCTATGGAGCACTTGTTCCCTCAGTTCTTTGATTGTCAGGTCAAACAAATCCCTTCCCCAGGGATACGTGTTAAAAGTTTCACTATCAACTAAATAAAAAAAACATATTCACAGAAGTCCCAGTAGAAGAAAAGAGAAAAAATGCAGAAAGTACAACAATGCCATCTTCAAGGCATCATTATCGTTATCCCTCCAAACTTGTAATCTAAAACACTCCTCGATTGACTGCCTAGTGAACTTCATTGTATCAACAAAATATTTCTGGAAGAACTCAAAAGTAACACCATCCCACGAACAGAGGGCCTATCCCCAACACACTTCAGCCCCGTGACTAGGGCAAACTTCCCAACACCAAATCTCAAAAGTTTCCCAAACATAGACACTAGTATCTCATCCTTCCTTGAATAAACAACCTGCCTCTTCAACAACGGATGCAAAAGTTGATTTTGGAAATCAACATCATGCATGTCCAGAAAATAACCGAAACAAGTATGCCTAAACGCATCAAGCTGCGGCTGGGATAACTTGTCCTTCAAATTTTTAATCATTTCAAAATAAAAACCAGTGTTTATCCTAGCAGTATACCACTCTTCCGGATCAATCATATACTCAACAACGAAACAAAAAAATGAACAATACATCTTATGTTGATTAAATATATATCTGGAAGATTTATATTTAAGGGAATGGCTTAGTGTTTGGATTGAGTCGAGGACTAAATTCGATTCAGTCTCCGCAAGATGAACATAAAGGTAGATCAATATGCAGAAATACAATGACCGGTTTTTAATCTAATGTATTTCGATTATTTCGTATGTCATTTCATTTGCATGGGTTTGAAGTATATAGGCAACAAGGTGCCCGTATGGAAAGATCATGTCTTTTGGCTCGAAAAGACATGTCTACACAAAACATGCACATCTGTTTAGCCTCTAGCATCGACGCATGACCAGGCGCACGACCCATGCGTCTGCCCGTGCATGAATGCGAACAAAAATGACAAAGTCTCAACATTATGCACGGGCCGTGCGTCTGCTCGTGTTCAGATGCGAGCAAGTCCATCTTGACGCATGACCCAACGCACGGGCCGTGCATCCCCCATGCTCGGATGCGAACACTTTGCCGTAATTAATTAATTATTTATTTTAAAGGTTTTTGGTCCAAAAAGAATAAGGGCCTTGAAGCCTAAGCCCAAGCCCATGGCCCTCGACCCACGACCCAAACCCAGACCCAGGCCAGGCCAGGCCAAGCCGAGCCGGGCTGGCCGGCAGGCGGGCACGGGTGTGTGCTTCAAACCCACAAGCATGTAGGTCCTCACCCCTTTAAAAACTTGGGTGCCCCCAAGGGCCAAAAACCATAAGTCCAAATTGGGATATATATATCAAGTGAGCAAACTTTGCCTCCTTTTCCTATGTGAGATGGAACATTTATCCTTCCCCATTTTGAATACCATTTTCTAGTATTAAGTGGCTAACTTCTAGTATTAATTTCTCATTCACCGGGAATTGGTTTTGAGAAATTCCATATGGTATTCTCATCTACTCTCTTAGTAGAATTTTTACAAATAATTTAATTTTATTTTTCACTAATGGAAACCATTTAATTATTTGGTCAAAATTAGGTCAACACCCATTTTACCAAACCAAAATTCCAACAATCCCCCACATGAACGAAATTAATGTATGCGTGTATGTAGATTCGTTTGAAAGTCTCGGCGAACTGTTATTGCATCAGGATAAGTAGCTTGTGGCTTTGAACCTTTCTTAGTAAAATACTATCGGATTTACTAGCTGCTTAGTGACGCGATGTCTTGAACTACTCAGCCGTTTGTGTAAACCGAGATAACAATACTTACACAATAACAATTCTAACACTTGTTGTTCTCACGTTGTGCCTATTTCGGCCGTAGACCATATCTTAGATTCGTAAGCATTTCTTTGAAGCGGCCATTACTTCTCGCTTATATAGGTGATCTCCTATTGAAGAGTATTCTGTCATGCTCCACCTTTCAATATAGAAATCATTAAAAGTCTTAAACTTAACCTCACCACATTCAGCAGGTTTTCATTCACTGGGATATTTCGAGAATGAGCTAACACATTTTTCAAGTGTTCCGCTAAAGATTCATAACTTAGTTGTCCCATTGAAGCAATGTCTTGGGATCTCCGATTCATAAGGTTGGGTTACCACTATGAACATTTTATAGTTTGTGGATTTTAAACCCATTCTCCTTAACAGTTTATACAATTGATCATGATTTATGCCTTTTGTAAGTGGATCCGCAAGGTTTTCCTTTGACTTCACCTAGTCAACCGAAATAGCCCCATTCGAAATCAACTGTCTAATGGTATTGTGTCTTCGACGTATATGTCTAGACTTACCATTATACATACTACATTGTGCCCTTCCAATTGCTGATTGACTATCACAATGTACCAAAACAGCAGGCCAAGCCATTCTGCTTCTTCTCCATCTTTGTCTAAAGCAATGAACTCAGATTCCATAGTGGATCGAGCTATGTATGTCTGCTTAGAAGACTTCTACGACATTGCTCCTCCATCTATTGTGAAAACATATCTACTTGTGGACTTGGAGTCTTTCGTGTCTAATATCCAATTGGCATCATAGTATAATATCCTTCTAACACTGCTGGATATCTCGTATAAAGTATTCCATAGTTCATGGTATATTTTAAATATCTAAGTACCCTTGTCACGGCTTTCCAGTGATCCGTACTCGGGTTACGTGTGAACCTACTCAGCTTACTCACTGAATATGAAATGTCTGGACGTGTACAATTGATTAAGTACATCAGACTGCCAATTACCCTCGCATATTCCAGCTGAGAAACTGGTTCGCCTCTATTCTTAGCCAAGTGTAGACTTAGATCTACATGTGTCTTAGCCGGAGGACTATCAAAAGCATTAAACATTCGAAGTATGCTTTCGACATAATGGGATTGTGACAAGACAATTCCATCTGAAGTTCTAGAGATTTTAATCTCTAATATAACATCAGATACTCCCATATCTTTCATGTTAAAGTTCTTCTTTAACAACATCGCATTCATCATCTCTAATAAACCAGAACTTAACAACATCGCATTCATCATCTCCTTAAGAGTACGATTTTTGAATTCTGCAACTCCATTTGATTGAGGTGAGTAGGGAACAGCCGTTTGATGAATTATACCCGCTTTAGAGCCAAAAATTTCAAATGGAGCAATATAATCTCCGCCTCTATCACTTCGAATCATCTTAATTTTCATATTAAGCTGATTTTCAACTTCATTCTTATAAGATTTAAAAGCTACTAAAGCTTCAACTTTGCTTTTCAAAAGATACACATGGCAATATCTTGTGCAATCGTCTATAAACCTTATGAAGTTCTTTTTCCTACCTTGAGTTTGCACAAGTTTTAAATCACACACATCTGTATGAATTAACTCGAGTGGTTTGGTACTTCTCGTTACCGAATGAAACAGTGCTTTAGCAAATTTTGCTTCAACACAAATTTCGCATTTGTCTTGTGAATCGATTTTAAACGTAGGTATTAATTACAGATTCACTAATCTTTTAATTGTGTTGAAGTTAACATGTCCTAATCTATCATGCCATAAATTAGAACAATCCAACAAGTAAACAGAAGTAATAGTTTTATTCTTCGTCTCTTGGCGGAAAACAGACATTACAGACATCTTAAAGAGCCCCTTATCAAGGTAGCCCTTACAAAGAAACTGACCATTCTTGGTCATTACAAACTGGTCGGACTCAAACACTCTTCTAAACCCGGCCTTACTAAGCAAAGGACCAGAAACCAATTTTTTGCGGATGTCCGGGACATGCAGCACATCTACAAGCGTAGGCTCCTTTTCGGAAGTCATCTTGAGCACAACCTTGCCAAGCCCCATGATGTTGGAAGTCGAAGAATTTCCCATGAAAAGCTTCCTTCTATTTATTAGAGTGTAGGAAGAGAACATCTCCTTGTCGGCTCAAATGTGACGAGTAGCCACGGTATCTATCCACCACTCCCTTAGGTTATCCACCATATTATCTTCAAACACAACGACGATAAGATCGAGCTCCGACATGTCGATTGGAACCGACTTATCCTCCGTCACATTGGCTTGTTGGTTGCCACCTTGATTGCCCTTTTTCAGGTGTCAGCAATCCTTGGCCATGTGGTTCGGTTTGCCACAGTTGTAGCAATTCCCCTTGAACTTTTTAGCTTTTCTCTTGTCTTTCCCGGAGTTCTGGCGTTTCTTGCTAGTGCTCGATTCAGAAAGATTGGCCTTGGCCTCCATTCCAGACTTACTGGATTTTACTTCTGATTTTTGGTTGACTTCCTCAATCTGAAGCCGAGCAATCAGATCCTCAAGTCCTATCTCTTTGCGCTTGTGCTTGAGGTAATTCTTAAAATCCTTCCATAATGGCGGCGATTTCTCGATTATTGTAGCCACTTGGAAAGACTCGTTCAAAATCATCCCTTCAGACACTAAGTCGTGATGTATGATTTGAATCTCTTGGATTTGGTTGATCACCGTCTTGGTGTCAACCATCTTGTACTCGAGAAATTTTCCGACACCAAATTTCTTTGTGCCGGCATCTTCCATTTTGTAATTCTTCTCCAAAGAGTCCCACAACTCCTTGGATGTTTTGAACGTGCTATAGATGTTATAGAAGGTATCGTCTAGACCATTCAATGGTAAAAGGGTCCTCCTTCAGAAAACGAGACAGCCCAAAGGTGGTAAGGTAGCCATCAGTAAGGTAGAACAACATCTTCTGTTGCCAGCTTTTGAAGTCGACGCCGGAGAACTTGGGCAGCTTTTCGCCATGAGCAGGAGCAGTAGCCATCGTTGTGAATGATATTGAAGCCATTGTCTTGAACAGAAATGTATTTTTTCGTCTTGCGATTGTTGGTTAAATATTTATCTGGAAGATTTCTATTTAGGGAATGGCTTAGAGTTTGGATTGAGTCGAGGCTTGAATTCGATTTAGTCTCTGCAAGACGAAAAATGCTCCGTATATAAAGTGCTAATGGTTCTGGCGTTCATCTCTAAGATACAATGACTATTTCGATTTAAAGTTTACGGCACTTGCAAACCCAAAACACAGCGAACAACAAAATCTTTCTGACTTTCAAGTTTGTGAACAGGAAGGTAGATCAATATGCAGAAATGCAATGACCGGTTTTTAATCTGATGTATTTCGATTATTTCGTATATCATTTCATCTGTAGGGGTTCGAATTATATAGGCAACACAGTGCCCATATGGAAAGATCAGGTCTTTTGGCTCAAAAATACATGTTTACACCGAATAGGCGCATCGATTGACCTGACCTCTCGCTCTCGTGACGCATGACCAGCACGGCACTACCGCACGTGTGCCCATGCGTGGATGCGAACGAAAATGATAAAGTCCCGACTTGACGCATGACCCGACGCACGAGCCGTGCGTCCACCAGTGCTCCGATATGAACAAGTTGGTCTTGATGCACGACCCGACGTATGGGCCGTACGTCCGCCCGTGCTAGGATGCGAGCACTTTCCCCATTTTCCATACCATTTTCTAGTATTAAGTGGCTAACTTCTAGCATTAATTTCGCATTCACCCGGAATTAGTTTTGAGAAATTCCAAATGCTATTCTTCTCTACTCTCTTAGTAGAATTTCTATAAATAATTTAATTCCATTTTTCACTAATAGAAACCACTTAATTATTTGGTCAAAATCGGGTCAACACCTATTTTACCAAACCAAAACTCCAACATCTACTACATAAAATTTTGAAAAATAATAAAAACAACAGATCAACAACATAGAAACAATACAGAAACAAAAAAAAAATTAAAAACCATAGAACACTAAATAACAAAGTAGATCCAGTAATATAAAGGAAAAAACACCATACCTCAGCAACATCCATGCCTCTAAATCAAACAGCCTTCGCTTTAGACGATTTTGGTTTAGCAACTTGTTTTTCATCATCTTCGCCAAGTTTCATCTTCCTCCTTTGAGATGTTGAAGGAACTAGGGCTTCAGATTTCGAACTACTTCTCAGAACTCTTGAACCAGCATCAACTATATTTTCCATTTTCAGTCGAAGTAGAAGAGATTTCTTACGAGCCATGGTATAAATATGAAACTAAAAAGACACAAAAAGAATGTTTTCAAACCTAGAAGTTCGACAGACAGTTCTAGAGAGGATTATAGAGAAGTCAACGAGAAGTTACAAGAATCACAGAGAAAGCACAACAAAAATGGCGGACATGCAACACGAGTAACTCAGACGTCGAGATGAAGAGAGGGAGAGAGAGAGAGAGAGAGAAAATGATAGATTGGACAGGAAAAGGCTGCACAACGTATTTTAGGAAAAAAAATAAAAAAAGAGCGTAAACAAAGTAATCAAAAAGGTAGAAATGGGATATGTTGTTATTACCTCGGGATTTGGGCCAAAATGAGGGTATTTTGTGTAATTTCCCCAAAACAAAGTATCAAAAAATCATTTAGAATTTGTTATTCTAGCATTAAATTTGAGAAGCAAATTCACCAATAATATTTATATAATCAATTTCATCCAACAGATCTTTTTCAATACATAAGATGGCTAGTCCATCAATCTTTCTTTTCATATTGTTGATAGTGAATTATTATTGTTTCTTAACAATTTTAACTTAAAGAAACTTCTTTCTACATATATCATAGTCAAAGACATAGTTAACAATATTATATAGGCAATTGAGATACTAGGATAACAGTCCAAAGCATTTAAAAACAAAAAAATTTCGATTGTTGTCTTTTTTTTCTGTTGGTAAAGTCACTTGTAACACTTTCAATTCAGTAGATAAATCATTTGAATTAAAGTATGCACTCAGCTCCAAGGAAGAACTAGACAGAAGTGAAAGACTCTAAATTTGAGTTCCTCGAACATATTGAAGAATACGCAAAACAACAGCCTATGATCTGTAGTAGGAAAAATAACAAATTGACTAACCACATGAACAACGTGTGTAATATCTTGTGAGATAAACCAAACTGCCAACAAACAGTACGATACAAACTGGGATCCGACGAAGGAGAACCATCAGAGGGAGAATATCGAGCATTAATCTTGTTATCAATAATACGTGCACGCTCAAATATATCGGCAATGTACTTCGATTGAGACAAAAGATAACATTGTGGAATAGAAGCAACCTCAATACCAAGAAAGTAACGGAGCGAACCTAACTTTTTCATTTCAAATGAACGAGCTAATGTAGACTTCAAAGTTTATATGCCATCAAGATCATTACAATTAATAATCATATCATCAACATATAATGAAAGAAAAATACGACCAATTGTAGTACACTTGACAAATAAGGCTGAATCATGATCACTTGGTCAATAACCAAGAGAAGTAACTACAGAAGTGAACTTCTCATTCCACGCTCTAGAGGTTTGATTAAGGCCATAAGAGCTTTACGAAGCTTACAGACTTCACCTGGTTGATTGATAAGTGTGAAATATGCATGCATTTAGAGGTATATTTGGGCATATAATTGATACATTTTCATGGATACTAAGTGTGTTTAGGTTAGTTTCTCTTGTTGGGCGTGATACTGCATATCTTTGTGTACTTTTGTAGTAAAGGGAGCTATATTTGAAGGATATCAATGGAACGACCCGGACCGAAACGTCAGGAGCCAAAGGACGAATGAAGACACAAAGAAAATAAGCATGGATGATCGAACAACAGGGGATTACTTTCAAAAACATCCAAACGTGTCAACAGTTTTCAGCATTGGCAAGATTTAGTATTTTGGCCATAACTTTCTCTACAAAATTAGAGAGAGAAAAGACGGTTACACGAAGAATAACACGAGACTTCTATTAACCACGAAGGCATGAAAGTTCGATATTGTGAAGACGAATTCATCTACGCAAGAAGGTTTCATCATCATAGTCTAGAGCTTTTGTTATGATCTTAATTTCATGTTTAACTCTTTGTTTACAAGTTTGTCTATTGATTTGCAAATAATTATGTTAGGCTAAATCTTTTGATTCTAGGACGTGATCAAGACTGTGGATTCATATTAATTCTAGTTTGATTGTTTCATATTAACTGGCTTCTTGTTATCTATTTATGAATTTGTGGACTTATTTGTTGTAGATTATCTGGCCAATAACTTGCATGTTTAATTTGTTAGTTCATAATTCTGGAGATGAGATCTAATATTAGATAACGTATTCATAACATAAATGGTGTAGAGTCGAGATTTTTATGACATTTGTGGGGTTTTACTTTAATTTTCTATGTTTTTGGGAGTTGATGTTAATTTTTAAGTAGAGATACTAGCAATTCAATACTGATCTATGGTTTATTTTCTTCACGAGAGAGAATAAACTATATTAGAAATTAAATCCATAGATACACAGAAGCTGGTTATTGTAAAATACTAATTGGAATTAATATTGATGAAGAATGTTAAGATCATAGTCTTATGATTGCTTCTGTGATTGATTGAATTTCATGAAGTTTGACGATTTACAATTGTAGGTCCCAAGGGGTGTGAGTAAGGTTTAGAAGGGGGGGGGGGTTGAATAAACCGTACTAATTTTTTGAATTTAGTCCTTTTAAAAATAGTTAAGAGTGTCCTTGACGGACAGCTAAGTTAGTTAACCAGCATAGTTAGCCACTCAACAGACTCGACTGATCTGTTGATCAAATAACTCAGCTGTTTAGTCTAATACTTAACAAGGCTGAGATGAAATTTTCAGCGGAAGACTTAACACCCTTGAATTTGGTTTAAGCTTGTTTTAACACTTGGTTTTAGCACTTTGTTAATTATCAGTTGGATAGCAAATTATCAGCAGAAATTAAATGATATGCAGAAAGTAAATGCTGAAATGTAAATGACAATAAATTTTATTGAGGTTCGAAGATGGGGTAATTATTTTAATCCTCTCTTCTCCAACTCATGGAGGATTCCACTAAGTATTGATCAAAGTACAAAGTAGTTATCAATCCAGATGCAAGTCTTGATCACACAACTGACTTGATCCTTTGGGACTCAGTCTGGAGATGCATTGGTCACACAGCTGGCTTCTCGTCCGACTCAGCTTCTTCACAGGGCAGCTGCCTTGCTACTCCAGCTCACTTGAGACTGGTTCGACCTTGAACTTTTCTACAATCCTCCTTGGAATGTAGACCCCTTGTGATTCTTCAAAAGTTTCCTCTTCACCAGTTTGTAGTTGTCTTTCCTTCACAGCTTGGTGTTGGATTGATTTCCTTCGAAGTTTAGGCTTGAGGATTTGCTTGAATAACTTGAGAATATTTTTACAGGTTACAGCTCGAATGATAGCTTGAATGTTCGTGGTTCAGGTTGTCAAGGTAACCTTTTCTCAAAGTGATTCCTCCGCCTTTTATATTGAATTTTCAAAAATCTGCCCGTTGAAGAGATAGGCTGATTTTCAAAACTCACTTGTGTTTGTTGGCTTGTCTTGTTGCAGTCCTTGATATTGACATTTCCTCGTATTAAATGAGCCTTGACTTTTCGTAGTCGACACAGTGCGTGCTTCCCATTTGTTTATTCCTTTTGCACGCTTCTGGGACTGAGCACTTTAAGACATTGCAGCATGGAAGAATTAATTATTTAAGTAACCTTCTTGACTTCTGTGCAACGGATTATTTTCAGTTGTCTTGACTTGACTAGAGTTCCTTAACTTTCCCAGGTGACTTCGAGTCAGCTCCCAATCATTGGATGACTCATTTGTCTCTTCAACTTGAGACTTGGCTATCTTGAGTTGACTTGACTGACACTTCACACAACTGTATCCCGCTGATACTCCTTCAGTCGAGTTCTTGACTTCTTTTCCTAGCCACACTCAGCTGCCTCACAGCGGAGTCTTCATTCTAGTCTTCAGTTGAATTCTTGTGTATCCAGGCATAGCTGACTTAACTCAGCTCGTACAACCCTATCTATTACAATGTGAATTACAAGGAAAATGGGGTGCCAACTTTCTAGTCTAAGTTTTACATGGAATTCATCAAAATCTAAACAATAAATTTCCCAACAATTTCCCCCTTTTTGATGATACCAAAACTTAAAACATACATACAAAATGTAAATAGCAACGATACATACAGACAATGTAGAAACAGAGAATGTATGCGTAGAATTTATCCTTTTATTGATCATAACATTCTTGTCCTTTACACATCTGATTACAAAGTGTATCAGAGCAAACACGGCGTTCTATATCTACGCAAAAATATAGAAATTACAGATTCTTATTCAATCGTACATAAGACTTACATACATATGCATTTACAATAGTAAAATACATGAAGGGGTGGACATCAACACTTCATCACCTCATTGCGCTTCCTTCTTTCCTCTTGACTCTGCTGCCTGTCGTCTGGTCTCTTTCTCTTCTTTTCTTCTTCAGCTACTTTCTTTTTCTCGTAGGCTCTTCTGGCAGCTTCATCTTTTCTCTTCCTTTCTTGTCTTCTATGACTTTCTTCCCACAGCTGATCTTGTCTCTTATTTTATTCTTCAAACCTTTTGACATAGTCAGCATTCTTCCTAGCCACTTCCCGGTTGGCTACTTCATCATATCCAGCCCAGTAGATCCTTCCCTTCTTGCCCGGATCTACATATTCAATATTCTTGGGTAGAGGTCTAGGTTTAAAACCTCTGCCTCCACCACTCCTTCCTCTTCCTCTGGGCGTATATTGTACTAGAGTCTTCTTCTTTCCAACAGAGTGACCAACAGAGTGACTGCTAGGAGTCTGCTGTCTGTCAGCTTCTTCGCAAAGCTTCAGACCCTTCTCCCAATACAAATCACAGGCTTGGGCTATGGACATATTTTTGAAGTATCCTTCGGATTCAAGCGTTTTAAATTCCTCCACTGATCGTGGCTCGTCTCCGTCGTCTGGAATGGCATCTGTGTCTCTACCTGCCGGAATGCCTCCGTATTGTTTCAATATGTCCATCACACGGGCATCCATCTTTCCTTCGACCTCCTTCATCCCTGCTTCCACTATTTTTCTTTTCTCGGACATGGGCACAACAGAGTGTTGGAGCGCGAGTCACCGAAGTTTCGATGATGTCACCGGTGTGACAAGTCCTTGTTGAGGGGTTCTAGCAACCATTAAAGTCATGTCTTTTGAACCTTCCCCCTCAACTACTTTTCCCTTCTCCTTTTTCTTCTCAACAGCTGTGTCTTTCCCTTCTACGATAGCTGTTTCCTTTTCCTTCTCATCAACCATCCCCTTAAACATCTTTTGGGATTCCTCTTCCCCCTTTTTGGCATCATCAAAGAACAAAGGAACTCCCGGGAACATACCGGACAAGGATGAAGTCTAGGCGGTTGATAGCCGAAGTTACGCTGATTCTCTGCGGAGTATCTTTGTTCAAACTCGAGCGGGTGACTTTTGATTCGATTGTCACGACTTCATTTTCAGCCATAAGAAGGCTGAATTTTTCATTCATGTTCTCCTCTACGCGTGAAGTTCTTTACGATGAAATTCTCGCAGCAGTTCCATTTCAGTGGTATGAGAGGCATGCATCCTATTAATATTTTCTTGCATCCTCATCTTCATGTCGCATTATCGCGCTCCGGATCA
The DNA here is from genome assembly GCA_016081115.2 of Rehmannia glutinosa. Classification (NCBI taxonomy): domain Eukaryota; kingdom Viridiplantae; phylum Streptophyta; class Magnoliopsida; order Lamiales; family Orobanchaceae; genus Rehmannia; species Rehmannia glutinosa. Next base: position 85,825,932 of record CM071926.1, read on the forward strand.
GCATTTTATTCTACAAGATTTTTGAAATATCGAACCTGTTCCACACGTTTGTAATCACGCTGTTGTTGCCTCCATTCCTTGATTCGGACCACTATTCCACACAGATCGGCGATAAGATTGGCATCTCTGTTATCCAACCACATATCCAATGAGGCCTGGTGCCTTTCCATCTTCTTGATCTCTGCAAAGATTGCCTTGAAGACTTCTCGAACCTCTTTGTCCTGTGTTTTAGCCGGGCGGCCAAGCAAACATCAAAATCAAAAATTTGGGACGATGGTATCTCGTGGGGGATCGATGGATCAAATTTGTGGAAACGTCTCTGCTCTCTAGCTGATTCTTCTTCCAGATCAGGCAGCTCCAGTGCAAAAGGGAAAGTCTGCTCAAATGCATCATCACGGACATACGGAATATGTTCAATGGTGACTTGTGGCCGTGATGTGCCTGGTTGAGTCGATTCTGCTGCAGCGTTGGGAGCTGCGCGATTTGATTCGTGATTCGGTGGGTCTGTTGTGGTATGGACCCAGCTGGCTGAACCTTAGTTGTCTCAACAGCTTTGTCGGTCTCAACTGGTATTTTCTTTTGAGTTGTCTGGTCCTCGACTGTATCAGTGGCGTCATCGGACGATGACGAGACTTGAAGGGGTGGCTCATCATCAAAAGTGAATGTTTGACGAGTAGCCTTGAGATCTAACTTACTCGTGCTAGGAAGAACATCCTCAACTGAGTCTTTTGGACTTGCAACAGGGGATGACTCAGCTTTATCTTCACCTTCAGATCCCAGAAAAGTTACGTCAGGGTTGTCTTGGGAATCGTGAAACTTATCTCCTTCTCAGATGCATCAATGACAACAGGAGGAATGTTCTGCGTTTCTGTCTCTTTACCTCGGGAAGTCTCAACCTCCAGTAGGCCTTCAGTACCTCAAGCAGTCTCAACTGCAGCAAGGTCTTGGACATTCCATTTGACAGACTCAACGGTCTTTGGGTCTTCTACAGTGGCATCCACAGGAGTCTCAACTCCGTGGATTGCACTTTCATTGCCCAGAGTGTTAACTCCCAGGGCAGATCCATCATGTGCCTCGACTGTGTCGCAGCGGCGTCCTCGGCCTGAAGCAGCGGTTGGCACTTCACCGAGAGGCAGTCTCAACTGTTTGAGCGTTAGTGACAACCCGCCGTGTTTGCCATTTGTTGTTCCTTCTCCACTTCGCCTCCTAGATTCTTTGTGGAGTCATCTGCAAAGATCCTATGACCTAGTTTGTAGTGGAGGAGTTTTCCCCTCGGTGGCACACCGGTGAGTGACTTGGGTTGGGGTCACTCTTCTCCAAACTCTCGGCTGTTTCCTGTGAGTGTTCAGCCGTTGGGGCAGATGGTAATACACCTTCAATAGGGGTTGGCTCGACTTGGGTCCCCAAGTTCCCATTTTCATCGCCAAGTCCCCTAGATCCATCCTCTGAGTGAGCTGGGGAAGTGGTGGCAGCAATAACAATGGCAATTTGTTGTACCACTCCCAATGGATCAATCTCCAGCTGGGATTTGGAAGACTCTCATGGTCCTTCCATCAGCTGTTGCTCATGTAGGATCCTGGATTCTGCAATGGCTTGCTGCATTTCTAGCTCTTCTGCCGTAGCAGCAGGGTCCAGATCCTCATCACTTCCTGAGAGAACATCGAAGTGGGGATGAGTGTGATCAGTGGTTCTAGTGAAGGGACAGATGTTGGCCTTCTCACGAGCTTCAGCCTCTTCTACCAACCTTTCCTTCTCCTTTTCTTTGAAGATATTCAAGATATCCAGGCAGTTCTCTTCATCGAGTGCTTGAACCACGATTGTCAACCCAAGGAAATTCAGCAGTTTTTCTTCTTTTTCAATAAACTCAGGTCTTTGGAACTGTTCCCTTGAGCAACTCAGCTTCCACTCCCTCCATTCGCGCAGACGATTTTGGATCTCTGGATATGGTGGAGATAACATGATCACATCATCGTCATAATCTCTCTCTTGTATTTCTTTCTCAGGAATGGAGAGTAGCAAACTTTGTTGCTCAACACCCTTAGCAACATCTGTCGTGGGCGGAGACACATCCCTGTCGACAGGAGGTTTAGCTGCTTCAGCTGTTACTTTTTCCTCAGTTGTTCTGTCCACAGCTGGGTCTTTGACTTGCCTCTGCTGATCGGCCTCAGCAGACTTGGCTGTTTCGTCAATGGTTTTTGGAGACTCTACTTCTCCAAATGTGTCTCAATGATCTATTCGGTGAGTGGCGGATTTCTGTTGTTTTCTCAAGCTCGAACGCTTGTAAAGTCTTCTTCTTTGGTCCTTACCGAGAGGGATTTTGGTTCGGATATGGTTTCCTCGAGTCTGGGCGGTAGGGGCGGTGCTACTTTCTTGGTATGAGAAACTGGCCTTGTTGGCTTGTCAGTCCTCTTTTTCTTGACAACGGAGAAGGTATTTGCGTTCCTTCTCACCGCGGTCAGAAAGGCGCGGGAGACACGGCTGAGGGGACAGTTACTCCTACGGGGCAGTGCGGTTGTTTTCTTTCTTTGCGGGGGCAACCTTCTTCTTTGCGACTTTCTTTGGAGGGGAGGAGATTTGTATCTTCCGGGTGGTGATTCCCCTCACTTGTATCCGCCCTCTTGGCATATGCTCTCTTTTGAGCTCCTGAAAGATTTGATCGGAACATTTTCTTGTTGACATGGAACGCCTTTCCATGTCGGAGTGGAACACCTTTCACCTCCATCAACCGGCCAATCACAAGGCCATACCCCAAGGATCCTCCGACGACCCATCGCCCTTGAAGGACTTATTTCCAACATTCTCGCGAGTTTTGTCAGACGATTTACCGGGTTATTTACTTTCTTTTCCTCCATGATCGTAGCATGACAATCAGCTTGGTTTTGGACAGCTGATTAAAGCTTCCAAATTTTATGTCTACACATTTGGCAACAATATCCAACAGCTTATGATAGTATTCCCTCGGCGACTTCTTGTCATTTTGTGTAGACAACTTTAGCAAGCATTCTCTGCGGTTTGGCCACTTCCTTCCATGCAAAGACCAGGTTTACATCGCCTTCAAGTATTTTTGGCACTCCTTCCGACGGCAGCAAACAATGCTCCGCTAGATCTTTAGCGGTGATTGTAAACTCCTTTCCGTGAACAGAGGACTTGATACCCTCGTCGTGAACCTCAACATTCACTTAGAATTGTGCGACTTCTTCAACATAAGTCATCTGAAACTCCATTGTTAGAAAGGGTTTCAGTCCAGACTTCTCGATTTTGTCGGCTATCTTCTTCACGAGGGTTTCATCGGAACCCTGCTTAATCATCCCTTCGAAATCCACGGTAGAACCGGTGTGAATTTGCTTCCCTAGATTGGTGAAATCATAGGTTGATGCCATTTCAGTGATTTTTACCAAACAAACTTGATTAACTTGGTTTGAAGATTTGGTAGGGTTTGAGAGAAAAAAGCTTTCTTTGCTTTTGGAGAGATGAACAGTTTTGAGTAGTGTGAGAGGGAAGACTGAACAAATGGTATATGTATGGGTTATAAAAGGACGTGCATACGGTTTTTAAAATTTGATCGAGATCAACGGCTCAGATTTAGCACGCCGATTAGCATTTAATTTCTCGCATTTAATACGGCAGCATTTAAATCCAATCATATGCTTTGTCGTGCAGCTTTTGACTGTACTCGTCATTATTGCGCTGATGTCATCCTTAAAACATTCCCGCTTATTAAAAATGATTGCGTTTTTGTCACTTAGCTCATAAATGATTCGGCTTACTCCTTAGCTGATTCAACTCTTCTTTTCTCTATTCACATAGTGACTCAGCTGTCAGCTAACTTGATTCAGCTGACTTTCCGATGCGGCTGATTTACTTAGCTGATTCATGAGCTCAGCTCTATTTTCATCTTTTCTTGTTCCATCTCTTCTCCTTGAGTCTTCTGGGTGTTAACTCAGCTGAATTAACCCTAGCTCATGCTTGAGTTCTTCAAATCTAGATTCATATAATGGCTTTGTGAATATGTCAGCTAACTGTTTGTCAGTTAAGATGTATTCCAAGGTGATGTCCTTCTTTTCAACATGGTCTCTTATGAAATGATATCTGACATCAATGTGTTTTGTTCTTGAGTGCAACACAGGATTTTGTGTGATTGCAATAGCACTTGTGTTATCACACATAATTGGAATCTCTTTTTCTTCAACATCATAGTCTCTTAGTTGTTGTCTCATCCATAAGACTTGGGCACAACAGCTGCCTGCAACTATGTACTCAGCTTCAGCTGTAGATGTGGCTATTGAATTTTGCTTCTTGCTAAACCAGGAAACCAATCTGTTTCCAAGCATTTGACATGTGCCTGAAGTACTCTTCCTATCAACTCTATATCCAGCATAGTCAGAGTCTGAATAGCCAATCAGTTTGAATCCACCTTCCTTTGGATACCATAAGCCGACTTCCTGACATCCCTTCAAATATCTTAGGATTCTCTTAGTTGCAGTCATATAGCTTTCCTTTGGAGCAGATTGGAATCTTGCACATACACCTACTGCAAAAGTGATGTCTGGCCTGCTTGCTGTTAAATAGAGCAATGATCCAATAACCGCTCTGTATCTGGTTTGATCCACAAATTTACCATTTACATCCATGTCCATTTTGACTTATGTATTCATTGGTATTTTCACAGGGGATTTCTCTTCCATACCAAATTTTTTCATTAAATCTCTGGTATACTTTGTTTGACTTATGAAAGTTCCATCCTTCAGCTGTTTAACTTGAAGTCCTAGAAAGAATGTCAGCTCTCCCATCATGCTCATTTCAAATTTGCCTTGCATGAGGTTTGAGAACTTATCACACAGTTCTTTGTTTGTGGATCCAAAAATAATATCATCCACATATATTTGAACAAGAAGTATTCTCTCTCCATCTTGAATTTTGAAGAGTGTTCTGTCCACTTTGCCTTTGGTGAATCCATTATCTGTCAGAAATTGAGATAATGTATCATACCATGCTCTAGGTGTCTGTTTCAATCCATAGAGAGCTTTCTTGAGCTTGTACACCTTATCTCCAAGAGTCTTCTGTTCAAATCCTGGAGGTTGCTCGACATAGACTTCTTCTTCCAACAACCCATTTAAGAATGCACTTTTTATATCCATTTGATATACAGTGAAATTCTTGTGTGCAGCATAGGCAAGAAACATCCTTATTGCTTCTAATCTTGCAACAGGAGCAAATGTTTCATCAAAATATATTCCTTCCTCTTGGCAATACCCTTTGGCTACCAATCTTGCTTTGTTTCTTACCACAGATCCTTCCTCATTCATCTTGTTTATAATTACCCAATTTGTGCCAATAACATTTTGATGGGTTGGTCTTTGTACCAATTCCCATACTTTGTTCCTTTCAAATTGATTTAGCTCTTCCTGCATGGCCTGAATCCAATGTGTGTCATCCAATGCTTGGGACACATCTTTTGGCTCTATTTGGGAAATAAAACAAGTAAACATTGCTTCTTGTTGAGCTCTGGATCTGGTTCTTACACCGTCTCTTATATCTCCAATGACTAGCTCTAGTGGATGGTCTCTCAGCCATCTCACATCAGGTTGGAGTAAGTCAGCTGGGTTTAGTCATCTTGCAGCTGTGTTGCCTTGAGCAGCTCTCTCATCATCACTTAGCTGCAAATTTTCCAGTTGTCCTTGAGATTCAGCTATTTCACCTTCATCTTGATTAATTGCTCCAGCTTCAGCTTCAACATAGGGACTTTTCTGCATAGTTGGCTGATTCAGCTTATCAGCTAACTCTTCTATGTCTTCTCCATTTACATTGGGTTCATCAAAAACCACATGGATAGATTCTTCTGTGACCATAGTCCTCTTGTTCAGCACTCTATAGGCTTTACTTTCAGCTAAGTATTCCAAAATGATACCTTTATCAACTTTAGCATCAAAAGCTTTTAGATTATCCTTGCCATTGTTGTGGATGAAGCATTTACATCCAAATATTCTAAAGTATGCAACATTTGGCTTTCTCCCCGTCCAAATCTCATTGGGAGTCTTTGTTAGCTGTCTATTTATCATGCATCTATTTTGAGTATAGCATGCAGTATTGATGGCTTCAACCCAAAATCATTTTGGCAATCCAGCTTCAGCTAACATGGTTCTTGCAGCTTACTTAAGAGTTATGTTCCTTCTTTCTGCTACTCCATTATGCTGTGGAGTCCTTACTGCAGATAATTCATGAGCTATACCATTTTCAATACAGTACTGAGTTGTTATTCCATTGACAAACTCAATCCCTCTATCAGATCTTATCTTTATAATGGTTCGACTCTTCTCATTTTGAACTCTTTTCATCATATGAGGAAACTTCTGCAAAGTTTCCTTCTTTTTACACATGAAGATTGTCCATGTATATCTTGAAGAATCATCCACCACAAGTAGAGTATACTTCTTCCCACTTATGCTAGCTGGCTCAACTGGTCCAAATAGATCCATATGCAACAGATGCAATATCCTTGTTGAAGATGGACTTGACTTCTCCTTGAATGATGATTTGATCCGCTTTCCCATCTGGCATGCATCACAAACACTTTCCTTCTTATACACTGAGTCTGGCAATCCTTCTACAAGATTACTCCTTGCAAGCTTGTTGATTGTCTTGAAATTCAGGTGAGTCAACTTCTTGTGCCACAACCAACTTGATTCGGCTGTACTCTTTGCTATCAAACAAGTGCTTGGTGTGGCAGTCGACCAATCTACCACATACATGTTCTTTTGTCTGGATCCTTGCAACACTACTTCATTTGATTCAGTGTCTTTGATTTGGCATACTCCTATATTGAATCCAACATTATAGCCCTTGTCACAGAGTGGGCTGATGCTTAACAAGTTGAAGTTGAGGCCTTCAACGTATGCAACATCTGTGATTTCTAATCCATTTTTCTTGATGGATCCGGTGCCTCTTATTTCTCCTGGAGCTTCATTTCCTCAAAATATGACTTTTGCACCTCTAATCTCCTTGAACTTTGATAAATTTTTCTTGTTTTCTGTCATATGTCTGGAACAGCCACTATCCATGTACCAGGTACCTTGGCACTCAGCTGTTCCTTGAACCTGCAATCAAGGAAATCAGTTTTTAGGTACCCATACTTGCCTGGGTCCTGAGGGGTTAGTACTGTAAGATGATCCAACCAATCTATAGCCAAATGATCTGACTCTAAGGGGTTGCCATCTATCTGTGCCATAATCATAATTCACTTTGGTAAATTGCTTGGGGCTTTAGGTTCATACAATCTGTCTTTTAAATACGTATGCTGTGTGTGTGTGTTTTAGCGAGTTGCCTTCTTTGGGTAGTTGTGATATTTACGAGTGTAGTGCTTGGGTGCATATGTGTGCTTTGATGATAGCTCTTTTGCCTTTGGAATGACCTTTGCTGAGTTCTAGGTTTTTGCCATTTTGGCTTGTATTCCATAGGTCTTTTTGATATTTCACATTATTCCAATCAGCTTGACTTGGGTAGTTTCTACCATTCCCATCATTTGTGTTCCTTTGATAGAACTTCTGGGGATTTTTGTAGCTCTGTTTCTTCTTCACAGAGTACTTCCTGTTTGGAGTTTGTTGAGGAACTCTGCTGGATTTCTTATCAGTTGTCCTTTCAAAGATACTCAATCGGGCCGTTTTCCTTTATATCCAAGGCCGTTTGTTTGTGATTGTGCTTTGGAATGAATGTGTGTGCAACATTTGGTGTCTTGGATTTTTGAGATGCTTCATTACTTGAAGATCCTTTTTCCAAGATCACTCTTGAAGTTTGACTATGCATAAAGGAATTGAATCATATGCCTGTCTTGACTCCACATTCTTTTTGGCTCATGATAAGGTCATCCAATGATTTAGATGCCTTTGTGAATGAAGCAATCACATTTTTGAGATCATTTTCTCTCTTTCTATAGCAGCCTATCTCTCGCTTTATTAGTTTAGCATTTTCGACCTTGACTCTTTGTTCTCATCACTATGTGACTTAGAGTACTCGGCTCCTTAGTCGTTGTGAGTTTTGGCTTTTGAGTTGGCTGTTTTCCTCATTTAATAGTGAATGTAAGGATTTAATGTGCTCAAAGTCTTTCATCATTTTGCCTAATGAATCATAAAGATCAGTGGGTGATGAAGTGTGTGTGTCACAATCACTATCACTAGAATTTGAATGAGATGAGTTAGAGTGTACCTCATCTTCTTGGTCAGGTTGATCTTGTTCTTTAGCCATTAGACAGATTAAGGCTTCTTCTTCAGAGTCACTTGAGTAGTCAGCTTCACTACTCTGAGTCGAGTCTTTGCTTCTTTGGCTTAGTCGTGTCGCTGAGTCTCGTGACCAACATTGCTCTTTTCTTTTCTTGCCTTCTTTCTCTGAAGACTTTTCTTTCTTCTTCATTCCTATATTTATTGACTACAGGATATGGACAGTCAATAGCAAAGTGTCCTGGTTGTCTGCAATTCCAACACAAGTTTTCAACTTTTTGATCGGCTCTCTCATTTCTTGGGTTGTCAAATCTTTGATATTCGATATTTGATACTCAGTTCTCTTTGGTGGCCTATCTTCCCTTGACTTGGAGGGAGCTGCATGTCTTCTGGAGGATTCACCTTTGTTTCTTTTGTAGTTCTTATTGAAGAACTTGTTGAATCTTTTAACCATCAAGGCAATTTTCTCCTGGTCAATGATTTCTTTGGTCTCAGCTCTCCTCCCTACCTTGACTAAGAGTGCAGCTGTTTTGGGTACATCTATCTCCTCTTGATCCTTTCTTCTCAGCTCAAACTCATAAGCTTTGGGGTCTGAGAATAGTTCATGATTGGATGTTTTTGATAGGTCCATCGAGTGCCTTAGTGCCATGGTCTTCATTTCCCACTCAGCAAGGAGGCTCCTTAGTATCTTCATACACATCTCCTTTTGTGTGTACTCTTTACCAAGTGCTGAGAGCTCATTTGTAATTTCAGTGAATCTAGCATCCAGCTGGTCCATTGTCTCACCTGCAAGCATTTTAAAATTTTCAAATTTTTCAACAACAACAAATAATTTGTTTTCCTTAATTTGCTCAGATCCTTCACAAATTAAGGTTAATTTATCCCAGATTTCTTTGGCTGTCTTGCAAGATTTGACTTTGTTGAACATGGCTTTGTCCAAGGTCTTATAAAGTATATCTTTGGCTACATTGTCCAAGTTGTATCTTTTTCTGTCATCATTTGTCCATTAAGCTCTTGTTTTTCAACCATAGCTGGTCTTGGAGTAGTAACCTTCTCTTCTTCAGCTGCAACAGCTCTCCTTGCAGCTGTGTTCACCTTCATTATTTGCAGTGCCCATCTTCTATCACTATCCACATCTTATCATGTAAAGCTGATAGATGAGCTTGCATACGTACTTTTCTGTCATCAAATTCTTCAATGGTGAACATAGGAATGCGTGTCAAATTTGCTTCCATGATAATAACTTTGTTGTTTTTAAGAAAGGCTTTTGAAAGAACAAATGTTAAAAATTTCTTTGAAAGATTGGAGATCTAGTTCAGTAACCAGTGCGGAAGGCTCAATGAGCAAACCTCTCTGATACCACTTGTAGGTCCCAAGGGGTGTGAGTAAGGTTTAGAAGGGGAGGGGGGTTGAATAAACCTTACCAATTTTTCAAATTTAGTTCTTTTAAAAATAGTTCAGAGTTAATATCACATCTATGTCCTTGACGGACAGCTAAGTTAGTTAACCAGCAGAGTTAGTCACTCAACAGACTCGACTGAGCTGTTGATAGAATAACTCAGCTGTTTAGTCTAATACTTAACTTGGCTGAGATGAAATTTTTAGCGGAAGATTTAACACCCTTGAATTTGGTTTAAGCTTGTTTTAACACTTGGTTTTAGCACTTTGTTAATTATCAGTTGGATAGCAAATTATCGTGATAATTAAATGATATGCGAGAAAGTAAATTTGAAATGGAAATGACACAATAAATTTTATAGAGGTTCGAAGATGGGGTAATTCTTCTAATCATCTCTTCTCCAACTCCTGGAGAAATCCACTAAGTATTAATCAGTACAAAGTGGTTATCACCCGGATGCAAGTCTTGATCACACACGGTGACTTGATCCCTCGGGACTCGATCTGGAGATGCCTTGGTCACCCGGTGGCTTCTCGTCCGACTCAACTTCTTCACAGGCGTCACCGCCTTGCTACTCACTCACTTGCTCAAGCTTCTTGGATTTGATCAAGCCCTCCAATAACTTGAGACTGGTTCGACCTTGAACCTTTCTACAATCCTCCTTGGAATGTAGACCCCTTGTGATTCTTCAAAAGTTTCCTATTCACCAGTTTGAAGTTGTCTTTCCTTCACAACTTTGTGTTGGATTGATTTCCTTCGAAGTTTAGGTTTGAGGATTTGCTTGAATAACTTGAGAATATTTTTACAGGTTACAGCTCCAATGATAGCTTGAATGTTCGTGGTTCAGGTTGTCAAGGTAACCTTTTCTCAAAGTGATTCCTCAGCCTTTTATAGTGAATTTTCGAAAATCTGCCCGTTGAAGAGATAGGCTGATTTTCAAAACTCACTTGTGTTTGTTGGCTTGTCTTGTTGCAGTCCTTGATATTGACATTACCTCGTATTAAATGAGCCTTCAACTTTTTAGAGTCTGACACAGGTGCAGTGCTTCCCATTGGTTTATTCCTTTTGCACGCTTCTGGTAGTGAGCACTTTAAGACATTGCAGCATGGAAGTATTACTTATTTAAGTAACCTTCTTGACTTCTGTGCAACAGATTCTTTTCAGTTGTCTTGACTTGACTGCAGTTCCTTAACTTTCCCAGGTGACTTCGAGTTAGCTCCCAATCATTGGATGACTCATTTGTCTCTTCAACTTGAGACTTGGCTATCTTGAGTTGACTTGACTGACACTTCACACAGCTGTATCCCAGCTGATACTCCTTCAGTCGAGTTCTTGACTTCTTTTCCTAGTCACACTCAGCTGCCTCACAGCGGAGTCTTCATTCTAGTCTTCAGTTGAATTCTTGTGTATCCAGGCATAGCTGACTTAACTCAGCTCGTACAGCCCTATCTATTACAATGTGAATTACAAGGAAAATGGGGTGCCAATTTTCTAGTCTAAGTTTTACATGGCATTCATCAAAATCTAAACAATAAATTTCCCAACAACAATACTTTGGATATTTTAGTTAAATAATTTTAGGGTTAATTTGATATATTTTTTGTCTTGCAACCGCTTCAATAAAATTAGACTACGAGAATTGGTATACTTTATGTGTTTCGGATCAATCCCCATGGAATACGAACTTGCTGGACACTATCTATAAACTACACCGTATACTTGCGGTTTAGCCAAAAGATTATAGCGATCAAATTTTTTGCGCCGTTGCCAGGGATTGAAAGATTCAACATAAATATAGTGATAAGTAATTCAATCTTAATTGAAGAAATAACTATTATCGAATTTTGACATTGTTATTGTTGAGTTTAGATAGTGTATGATCACGCATTCATCTGTAGTTGAGCAAGAACCTATCGACCTGGAAATACAAAGAACCGCGAAACAATTAAGAATCGAGAGAAGGAGACATTTGAGAGTAATGGCAGAAGAAGTGAACCGTGGGGATAATGGTAATAACAGAAACAATGAGGACCAACCTTTGATCCCACTAGGTAATACTAATGGACAATATTTAGAGGTAGATAGACCGGTGAGATGGGCTAGCAGACATTACTTCCAGCCTGAAGTTAATCTCAGGTATAGAAGAGTTGCATGCCAACCGATCAACGCAAATAACTTTGAACTAAAACCAACATTTGCGCACCTGATGCAGTTCCTAGAAATCTACGATGCAGTTAAAATGAATGGTGTTTCTGAATATGCCATTCGTTGTCGCCTTTTCGCATTCTCTCTACACAATAAGTCCAATGGATTGTTATCCTCAATAACACCACATGCTGCTAACTGGACGGAGCTAAGTCAAAAATTTCTAGCGACATACTTCCCTCCAAGCAAAACACTGCAATTGAAAAGTGAGATCGCTCAATTTAGACAACCTGATTGTTAGCTAATATACGAGGCATGGGACATATTTAAGGAATTATTGAGGAAGTGCCCACAACACGGATATCCAGACTATCAATAAGTGTAGTACTTATATAATGGTCTTAGCGGAAACACAAGGACCATTATAGATGCTACATCTGGAGGTGCTTTATTAGGGAAATATCCGGGAAACGCGTTGGAATTATTGGAGAAGATGGAAAGTAATAGTTATTAGTGGCCATCTAAGAGATCTAATGTCAGGAGAGTGGCAGAGGTACATGATGAGGATAAGATTGACATGCTAACCGAGCAAATTTTTGTGCTGAGTATGAAACTTATTGTGATCTAGCAAGTGACTCCGAGGCAACTAGTGGTAATTGAAGAAGAGGTAAATTTTTGGGACTGCGAAACCATGACAACTTTTCTTACGCTAACAATAGAAATGTTTTGCAGCCACCCCCGGGTTTTAATGTCGGAAGTCAAGATAGAAGTGAAGTGGACGAGAAAAAGCCATATTTGGAGGAGATGTTAACCTCATTCATTGGAGAAATGAGAGCATGATTAAGCAAGGATGAGGCTAAGATAGATAGGATCAAAGAACAGGTTGCTTAGTTGAATACGAATGTAAACGCTATGTTGAAATCTTTGGAGACACAAGTGGCTCAAATAGCAACAACACTGGGAAGCCAATATTAAACAGGCAAATTCCCAAGCGATATTGAAATAAACCAAAGGGACCAATGTAATGTCATTCATCTGAGGAGTGGTGCAGAATATGAGAGCCCAAAGATATCGACTAAGATAGTGCAGAAAAAAAAGAGATGAGCAACCTAAAATCATTTTTGTCCCCAAAGGGCCGAAGATAGAAATTCCGATTCCATTCTCGCAAAGACTTCAGAAGATGAAATTGGATACTCAATTCGCAAAATTTCTTGAAATTTTCAAGAATTTCCATGTCAATTCCTTTTGCTGACGCATTAGAATAGATGCCGAATTATGCAAAATTCTTGAAGGAGGTGATGGCTAAGAAAAGAAAGTTGAACGAGTACGAAATGGTGAACTTGATAGATGAATGCAGTGCTATTATTCAAAGGAAGCTACTTCAAAAGCTTACAGATCCGGGAAGTTTTTCTATCCTTTGTGAAATTGGAGGTTCTTGCTTTAATAAAATGTGGTGTCATTTGGGAGCAAGTATTGTTAGATAAAATGTTTTTATCATGATTTTGATGAATTTGTTCAAATGAGTTTTTATACCAAAACAATGTCCCTAAATGTTGTCCAAATAGTTCAGATCGATTTAAAAGGTATTTACTATTTTTCAGAGTATTTCTTGAAAGTTTATTTTCGATAAAAAATTGGACAACACTTATGTTTCAGGCTTGACCAATCGCCCTATAGGGCAACCTGTACCTGAGTTGAGTTTTGAAATAGAAAACGGGATGGAAGGGAAAAGGGGGTGGGCAACCGGTCGACCCTGAGGTCGACCGGTATGGGCGACGGTGCCTGAAGGTTGCTTCCAAGAACAGAACTCTCTGTTTCGATTTTTCAGCACCCCCGACCGTTCAGACATAAGGGAGACCGGTTGGACCCCCCGTCGACCGCTCCCCCTATGTAAAATTCGTAGAGAACCTATTTCAAACTTATCTCTGTGCGACCGGTCGTACCCCTCTTGTATCAGCAAACTATCTGTTGCATTTTCAGACAGCTTTTCCCTAATTTGTGGGATTGATTTCTAACAGCTATAATTTTGATTTTAAATGGTTTCTTTTGCAGAAAATCACAACATACAAGCAAAGAGCATACAAGCAAACACTTTCAATTCTTGTTGTATTTTAGCCTAAGTACTTTCACTTGCACACTCTTGAGGTCTAGACTTTTGATTCTTGATTACACTTGCACTCAATCTTTGTATTGGAATTATAGAGTTGTAATCTTGAATTTTGTCAATCATCCAAAACAAGATATTCTTGTTGTTGCTCTTGTGGTAAGAGTACACTTGGGTGATCTTAGGTGTTGAAGAGTGTGGTACTCTTCATAGGTATTGAAGGAAGATTGTGGTAATCTCCTTGAAGGTGTTGTAAGAGGATTGTGGTAATCCTCAAGGTGGTGTTGTATTAATTTGGTAATTAATAAAATTTCTTTTTCTTTTTCGAAACCCATCCCGGATATACTGGGATGGTAGAGCACGTAGTCCCTAGGTGGGGTGAAGCCTTTAAATCGACGTGTGTTGTTTATTTTCCGCACTTTACTTTTCATCCTTGCTTGATCATTCGAAAAAGAGGGCAAAATTTGAATAACCGGGATAATCTATTCACCCTCCCCTCTATATTATTGTAGCCACTTGGACTAACAAGTATTAAACTTATACCTCTTTCACTTTTCAGGAAACTTGGATTCGGTAAAGTGAAGCCCACCTCTATCACACTACAATTGGAGGATTGATTAGTGACTTATCTAAAGGGAATAATTGAAGATGTGTTAGTCAAAGTGGATAAATTCATCTTGCCAGTGGACTTTATTGTGTTAGACATGGATGAGGATAAGGATGTACTATTGATTCTTGGACTATCTATGGGGAGAGCATTGATTGATGTTCAGAAAGGGGAATTTACGTTGAGAGTTAATATTGAAAATATTTTCACTACACTGCAAGTGTACAGTGTAACTAGCAGATACCAGCGAGCCAGGTTGTATTCCTCAGGGTTTGAATACAAAACACTTAGGCTATAGTAAATATCGTATTCCAATTTTATTGAAGCGGTAAAAATCAAAAAAATATTATCTAATTAAACTAAACCGTAAACTATCAAGTAAAATATTTATAGTTTTCTAAACCCGAACTCCATAAGTTTTCAACAAATACGAAAGCAACCCTAGGCACATAATCTCAACTTGCTTATTCAATATTAAATCTAATTAATGTTTCATCAAAACCAGTTTATGTGTTTATATGGGTTCAATTTATATATTAGTTTATTCCCCCTCCCGCGTCGCGCATAAATAGTTGATTAATAACAATTGCTAGTATCCCTACTCAACAACTACCATTAACTCCCCAAAAATCTTTGAATTAAAGTACTCCCCACAAACAGTCGTAGGTCTCCCAACACATTACACCTGTTTATGTCTGAACTCGATTTTCGTTTGTTAGAACTCATCTCCTGAATTATGAACTAACAAATATGACATGCAAATTATTGGCCAAATAATCTACAAGAAATAAGCATTTGAATTCATATAATAGAATACATATACCAATTAAGAAAAACAATCAATACAGAATTAACAGGAATCCTTAGTTTTGATTATGCCCTAGGATCAGAATTATTTAGCCTAACATATTTGACAACATATTCATAGACAAACTTGAAATCAAATAGTTTGACATCGTTTAAGTAGAAACAATATATCTAAACTAAAAAGATAGACCCCTTCTTGTCAGGATGGATCCTCCTTTGAAGTCTTGATCCCTTGTGGTTCTGTAGATGCGAACGGCCTTGTGGTGTTCTTCGTAGATTAGTGCCTTCCTCTTAGAAGTATGTAGATTTGTGTAACCCTAGTGTATTTTATGATGTAAGATGATGTATTTTCGTCCAAGTCTTGGTCCCTCTTTTATAGTTTCTTTAAGAGATCACTGGTAGAGTCCCGACGGGATTAGGAAACAAAATCAGATGTAGGACAAACCACACGGTCGTGCGATTTCACACGGGTAGACCGTGCAAAGTGTTTTCTTGTCTGTTTTTGGCACAAATCATTCACACGACCATGTAATTTCACACGACCACATCGTGTATTTTGTCTCTAAAATTCTTCCCTCGAACAAGTTGCACGGGCATGTAAAAACACATGAACACCATTCACATGGACGTGTGAATCCACATGGTTCAATCGTGTAACTTGTTTTTCGTTGTTTTCTTCACGTATTCGATCATCTCTTCGCATTTGTCATTCTTGTTTGGGTCGTCCAGTGATATCTTCTCATTTTAGCTCCGTTTCCTATAAAAGTTACAAGAATATGCAGTATCAATCCCTTCTAAAGAATCCAAGTAAAATACACTAAATATACGTGCAAATGCATCAATTATATATCCAAATAAGCCCCAAAATACACATATATTTTACACGTATCAAGAGTGAATGATGAGAAATCTTATTTTCAATCTATAAAACAAGGCCTTTCCAAGAGGATATCGAACAATGCAACATGATAAAGGTCAAAATATCGAATTTGGCGGAAGAACGTGTGCAAAAGAAAGGAGTCCGGATAGAAGAACAAAGGCATATGATTTCACACGACTCGGTCATGCAAATTGATTCTAAAGACTGCAAAAAGAATGCACACGAGCATTTGATTTCACACAACCCGGTCCTGGAAATTAGAAGGGCAAACTCCCTGCTTCGCCCGAACACAAGCCCCTTCTCGATCATCTTTGCTATGCATTCTTGGGCACAAGCGATACTCATCCAATGGCGGAGGAACTTCTTAGTCCCATTTAAGGTGCAAAATCGCATGAACACTTTGAAGATTATGAAGCGAAAGTATTAGAACTGATGAAAAGAACGGAGTAATGACAAAGTGGTCAAGGCCACTATCCTCCACCACCTCCACCACAGAAGATGAAGTAAGTACATATCGCGCTTTCCTTTCTTTTTGATAATTTCCTTATGTTTTTCGGTACATAAAATAATTTAAGTTTGGGGGAATGTTGTCAAGAATAAGCGATAGTGTACTGTTGCATATTTTCATATCATGTAGTTTGCATGTATATTCATATATTTGCATAATTGCTTTTTAATTATTAGGCACATTTATTGCTTTAACACGTTTACTGCTTTTGTGTGAATTTAATAGAGTCATGGAATTAGAATTGAGTGTCTTTTGTGTGTTTTTACTGCAAATACTTGATTTAATGAGGACACATACTTGATAAGCATGTATTAAATTCGAGAAAAGATTTATGTTGTTTATGGGATATTGATTAAGAAAGTTGGGTAATTGAGCATGATGCGAAAAATAAGCCTTCGAGCTTTTGTGCCTATTACTGCTTTTATCATATGCAGTCTTATTTTTGCTGAGTGTGTCTTTCGTGTTGTTTGAAATCTAGAACTTGCATTAGTATCTTTATTGAAATCACATGTGTGTGCAATTTTTGAAGATTAGTTAAGGCCATTTTTTTAAAGCCTATTTATCCTAAAAGCCTAAATATGAGCACATGATTCCCTTATTAGCCAATTTGACCCTTAACCTTGATTTATTCATGGCCACATTTTGAGCCAGAACTTGAAATATCTTTATCCAAAAACTTGAGCTTATAGAGATGTAAACACTGAGGAAAGATCTGGTTTAACTTTGGAAATACGATTAGTTATAGGGATGAGAGGTGAATAGGTGAAGAAGGGTAGCTTGGAAAAATAACTAAAAAATCGAGCATATGAAAAAAAAAGAGAGAAGGAGAAAAAAAGAGAAAATTGAGCTAAAGGCAAAAGAAAGAAGGCAATGGCCAAAGAATGAGAAAGAAGAAAAAGGGTGAAATAAGAAGTATGGAGTGAAAGTGAAATAACAAGCGAATGCTTCTTAGATGATGTGGATTGATGATTTGAAGTTGTTAGTACTTATCGTTCTATTTGCTCAAGTTTGAGTCACTTAATCCATATTTTTCCTGCCCTAACCAAAAAGCTTATATAACAACCAAATGAGAAATTCCTTTTTTATTCTTAAATTGCGCACACTTGAGCGGTAGAGATATAAGACGATTTGCAAACTTATGGTAGTTCTACAGAATTAAATTGATTTGAGAGTATACACATCCTTATTTACTTTGTGAGTATGAGTGATACACTTATCTAATGAGTCGCGATGTTAAATATATACCCGAACGAGTATTGATTATGCCTGATTTGCAATTGAGAACTTTGGAGAATGAGTTTCATGTTTGCTAAGGAATGGATCTTAATGAGATTTTGTATTTGTGGTGTTCTCGTGTTGTGTAACTTACCCCATTGCATGCGATTATATTCTTATTCTGTTGAGGATGAGCAATGGTTTAAGTTTGGGGGGATTTGATAAATGTGTAATATGCATGCATTTAGAGGTATATTTGGGCATACAATTGATACATTTGCATGGATATTAAATGTGTTTAGGTTAGTTTCTCTTGTTTGATGTGATACTACGTATCTTTGTGTACTTTTGTAGGAAACATATCTATATTTGAAGGATATCAATAGAACAATCTGGATCGGAATGTCAAGATCCAACGTACGAATGAAGACGCGAAGGAAATAACATGGACGATCGAACAACAAGGGATTGCTTTCAGAAAATCCCAAACATGTCCATAGTTTTCAGCACTAGCAGCGTTTAGTATTTTTGACATAACTTTCTCTAAAAAATTGATATTGAGTAGATTCAAAATGCTATGAAAATTCACACGACCGTATGAGGTGCAATGTGCGATTTACAGAGAGTGAAGACCATTCCTACGACCTATCCGTGTGAAATTCACACGACCGTGTGAATTGTATTGTGCGATTTACAGAGACTGAGGACCATTCACACAACCTGTCCATGTGAAATGTTACGCGCTGCGGATTTTATTTCCTTATTTCGCGAGGACTCTAAAAGGGATCCCAAAAGGCAACTATAAAAGGGAAAATTAGACCTAGCAAATGATACAATTCATCTGGGAGAAAAATATAACACACTTGGAAAGAAAATAAAATACATTAGAGAGAGAATAGACGGCTACACGAAGACAACACGAGACTTCTATCAACCACAAAGGCATGAAAGTTCAATATTGTGAAGACGGATCCATCTACGCAAGAGGGTTTCATCATCATAGTCTAGAGCTTTTGTTCTATTCTTAATTTCATGTTTAACTCTTTGTTTACAAGTTTGTCTATGGATATGCAAGCAATTATGTTATGCTAAATCTTTTGATTTTGGGACATGAACAAGACTGTGGATTCATGTTAATTGTGGTTTGATTATTTCATATTAATTGGTTTCTCGTTATCTATTTATTAATTTGTGGGCTTATTTCTTGTAGATTATCTGGCCAATAATTTGCATATTTAATTTGTTAGTTCATAATTTGGGAGATGAGATCTAATATTAGATAACGAATTCATAACATAAATGGGTGTAGAGTCGGGAGGTTAACGAAATTTGTGGAGGTTTACTTTAATTCTCTATGCTTTTGGAAGTTGATATTAATTGTTGAGTAGGGACACTAGTAATTCAATATTGATCTACAGTTTGTTTGCTTCGGGAGAGAGAATAAACTACTTTAGGAATTAAACCCATAGATACACGGAAACTGGTTATTGTGAAACACTAATTAGAATTAATATTGATGAAGCATGTTAAGATCTTAGTCCTAGGATAGCTTCTGTGATTGATTGAATTTCGTAAAGTTTGATGATTTACAATACTTTGATATTTTAGTTTAATAATTTTAGGGGTTAATTAGATATACCTTTTATTTTACAATCGCTTCAATAAAATTGGACTACAAGAATTACTATACTTTATGTTTTTCGGATCAATCCCTGTGGAATACGACCTTATTTACCACTACCTATAAACTACACCGTATACTTGCGGTTTAGCGAAAAGATCTTAACGATCAAGTTTTTGGCGCCGATGCCGGGGATTGAAAGATTCAACGTAAATATAGTGATAAGTAATTTAATCTTAATTGAAGCAATAACTATTATCAAATTTTGACATTGTTCTTGTTGAGTGCAAATAGTGTATGATCACGCCTTCATCAATAATTGAGCTAGAACCTATCGACTTGGAAATAGAAAGAACCACAAAATAGTTAAGAATCAAGAAAAGAAGACCGTTGTGAGCAATGGCAGACGAGGTGAAACATGGGAATAACGGTAATAATGGGAACAATGAGGATCGTCCATTGATAAGACCGAGTAATGCTAATTGAGAGAATTTAGAGGTAGATAGACTGGTGAGGTGGGCTGTGAGAGATTACTTGTAGCCGGAAGTTAATCTAAGGTATGGACGAGTTACAGGCCAGCCGATGAATGCAAACAATTTTGAACTGAAATCGGCGTTGATTCACATGGTGTCACATAACCAATTTTGGGGGGAGATAAGAAGAAGATCTAAATGCGCATGTAGCGCAATTCTAAGAAATATGCGATATGGTTAAAATGAACGGTGTTTCTGAAGATGCCATTCGTGGCCGCGTTTTTGCATTCTCTCTATGTGATAAGGCCAATGGATGGTTATTCTCATTAACACCACCTGCCGAACTAGATGGAGCTAAATCAGAAATTTCTAGCAATATGCTTCCCTCTAAGCAAAACACTGCAATTGAAAAGTGAGATCGCTCACTTTAGACAACTTGATTCTGAGCCACTATACGAGACATGGGACAGATTTAAGGAATTATTGAGGAAGTACCCACATCACGGATATCCAGACTATCAATAGGTGCAATACTTTCATAATGGTTTTAGCGGAAACACTAGGACCATTATAGATGCTGCATCTGGAGGTGTTTTATTGGGAAAATATCTGAATGAGGCATTGGAATTATTGGAGGAGATGGCAAATAATAGTTATTAGTGGTCATCCGAGAGATCTAATGTCAAGAGAGTGGTATAGGTACATGATGAGAATAAGATTGCCAAGCTAACCGAGGACATTTCTATGTTGAGTATAAAACTGAATGAGATCCACCAAGCGACTCCAATGGAACCAGTGGTAATTGAAGAAGAGGTAGATTTCATGGGACAATGAAATTTCAACAACAACTACAAGAAAAATCAAACACCTACACATTGTCATCCGGGGCTGGGAAACCATGGAAACTTTTAGTACACTAACAATATAAATCTTTTGCGGCCACCCCCGGGATTTAATGTGGGAAATCAAGGTAGAAGTGAAACGGATGAGAAAAAGTCGTCATTGGAGGAGATGTTAGCCTCATTCATTGGAGAAAAGAGAGCAAGATTAAACAAGGATGAGGCTAATATAGATAGGATCGAAGAGCAGGTTGCTCAGTTAAATACGAATGTAAATGCTAGGTTGAAATCTTTAGAGACACAAGAGGCTCAAATAGCAACAACAGTGGGAAGCCAACATCAAAAAGGCAAATTCCCAAGTGATATTGACATAAACCCAAGGGAGCAATGTAATGCCATTCATCTGAGGAGTGGTGCAGAATATGAGAGGCCAAAGATATCGACTGAGACAATGTGCAGAAAGAAAGAGATGAGCAACCTAAAATCAATTTTGTCCCCAACGAGCCGAAAATAAAAATTCTGATTTCATTTCTACAAGGACTTCAGAAGAGGAAATTGGATACACAATTCACAAAATTTCTTGAAATTTTCAAGAATATCCATATAAATATTCCTTTTGTGGATGCATGGGAACAAATGTTGAATTATGCGAAATTCTTGAAGTAGGTGATGGTTAAGAAAAGAAATTTGAAGTTGTACGAAATGGCGAACTTGACAGAGGAATGCAGTGCCATTATTCAAAAGAAGTTACCTGAAAAGCTTAAAGATTCAGGGAGTTTTTCTATGCCTTGTGAAATTGGAGGTTCTTGCTTTAATAAATTGTTGTGTGATTTGGGAACAAGTATTAATCTTATGCCTCTTTCAA
This sequence comes from Rehmannia glutinosa, assembly GCA_016081115.2. Lineage (NCBI taxonomy): Eukaryota > Viridiplantae > Streptophyta > Magnoliopsida > Lamiales > Orobanchaceae > Rehmannia > Rehmannia glutinosa. Next base: position 85,847,605 of record CM071926.1, read on the forward strand.
TTTTCAGGAAACTTGGATTAGGTGAAGTGAAGCCCACCTCTATCACACTAGAATTGGTGGACCGATCAGTGACTTATCAAAAGGGAATAGTTGAAGATGTGTTAGTCAAAGTGGATAGATTTATCTTCGCAGTGGACTTTATTGTGTTAGACATGGATGAGGATAAGGATGTACCATGGATTCTGGGACGATCATTCTTAGCTATGGGTAGAGCACTGATTGATGTCCAGAAAGGGGAATTGACGTTGAGAGTGAATGATGAGAATATCTTATTTTCAATATATAAAACAAGGCCTTTCCAAGAGGATATTGAACAATGCAACATGATCAAGGTCCAAATATCGGATTCAGCGGAAGAAGAGGTGCAAAACAAAGGAGTCCGGATAGAAGCACAAGGGCGTGTCATTTCACACGACCTGGACTTGTGACCTGATTCTAAAGACTCCAAAAGATGCACACGGGAGTGTAATTTCCCACAACCCGGTCGTGCGAACTTCTCCCTCACGTACGGATTTCAAGGACGAACTCCTTGCTTCGCCAAAATGCAAGCCCCTTCCCGAACATCTTTTTCGTGTATTCTTGGGCACAAGCGAGACCCATCCAAGGACAGAGAAACTTCTTTTTCCCACTGAAGGTGCGAAATCGCATGAACACTTTGACACTTTTCAAGCGAAGTATTCGAATTGATGAAAAGAATGGTGCAATGGCAAAGTGTTCAAGGCCACTATCCTCCACCACCTCCATCACAGTAGATGAACTAAGTACTTATCATGCTTTCCTTTCCTTTTGATAAATTCCTTGTGTTTTTCTAGATGTAAAACAATTTAAGTTTTTTTTTTTTTTTTTGGGGGGGGTTGTCAAGAATGTGCAATAGTGTAATGTTGCATATTTTCATATCATATAGGTTGCTTGTAGATTCATACAAAATTTGCATAATTGTTTATAATTATTAGCCACGTTTACCGCTTTAGCACGTTTACTGATTTTATGTGAATTTAGTAGAGTCATGGAATAAGAATGGAGTGTCTTTTGTGTATTTTACTTCTAATAGTTGATTTTATGAGGAGACGTACTTGGTAAGCATGTATTGAATTTGAGAAAAAAACTTATGTTGTTTATGTGGTATTGTTTAAGAAAGTTGGGTATTTGAGAATTATGCAAAAAATAAGCCTGTGAGCTTTTGTGCCTATTATTGCTTTTAACCATATGCGGCCTTATTTTTGCTGAGTGTAACATTCATGTTGTTTGAACTCTAGAACCTGCATTGGTATCTTTGTTGAAACCACATGTGTGTCCAATTTTTGAAAATTATCTAAGGCCATTTTTGTTTAAGCATGTTTAGCCTAAAAGCCTACCTATGAACACATGATTCCCTATAAGCTCTCTACAAGATCTCTATGTTTTCCCTCTGCAACACTATTTTTCTCATACAAGACGTTTGTCGTACTATATCACCAGAAGCAAGTAAGAAAAGCATTTTGCTCAGGGGTATCCATACAAGATGAATGTTGGGTTTTCACAAGTGCTCTAAAATGGAAAAACATGTTAAAGAAATCAGAACGTTGCTTCATAAGATAAACCCAACAATAATGTGTATAGTCATCAATAAACGAAATATAATATCGCGAGTAACCCTTTGTATTGATAGGGGAAAATCCCCATACATCAGAATGAGCAAGATCAAATAGTGCATGAGAAATAGAAACATTTTAATTGAATGGTAAAGCAGAAAATTTTGCTAGTTTGCAACTACTACAATCCCGAATATCATGAGATTTAATTCTCCTTAGACACCAGTAGAAACCAAAAATTGTAAATGAGACGCAGACACATGACCTAAATGAGAATGCCATAAGTAAAAGGCAGAAGATGAAAGACTCAAACTAAAAGATAACAAATCCCCACTAAAGGATGCAACTTCCGGTACTTTAAGCTGATCCAAAACATAGAGTGCCCGTGCTTACGTTCTGTCCTAATCAGTTTCTGAGACTGTGGGTCCTGTACAACACAAGTGAAATGAGTAAATGAGACTAAATATCCAGAATCACATAATTGGCTAACTGATACTAGACTCATGGTGAGGTTAAAAACATAATAAACATCTGGAATGGAGAAACAAGAAATGACAATGGAGCCAATTCCTGCTAGTGGCATTGGAGTACCATCAGCAGTTATAACTGACGCAGACGGATTAGGAGATAATGAGACCAAATATGACATACTAGGTGATATATGATGGGAAGCTCCATAATCTAATATCCACAATAGTGAAGATATACCTGAAGAACTGGAAGAAGACAAACATATATTTGACGAGGCAGACATAGCATGGGGCTTTTGATACGTGTAAAATATATGTACATTTATGGGCTTATTTTGATATATATTTGATACATTTGCATGAATATTTAATATGTTTTGGTTGGTTTCCTTTGTTGGGTGTGATACTGCGTGTTCTTGTATATTCTTGCAAGAAATGGAGCTAAATTGGACAGAAAGCGATAGCACTTTCATGTCAAGAGCCAAGGTACGAGCAAAGATGTGAAGGAAAGACGAATGGACGGACGAACAAAAGGGGATTATTTTCAAAAAGTACAAACGCGTCAATAATTTTCCGCACTGACAAGGTTTAGTAGTTTGGTCATTACGTTCTCTAAAAAATTGATATTAAGCTGATTTAAGATGATATGAAAAGCTAAGAGAAATGGCTACAACCTTCATAAAGACCCCATGAGCAAATTCACACGGTTACATAGTACACAATCGTGTATTATGTATTCTACGATTTTCAGAGAGCAAAACCAAATACACGACTTTCCCGTGTATCAATACACGACAGTGTATTTCGTCTGGGAGTGGATTTTGTTTCGTAATTTCATCGGGACTCTACCAGTGGTCTCTCAAAGCATTTACAAAAGGAAGACCAAACCCTACACCTCAGAGACGAATTTTACACCTTGAGACACACAATTTTACGTACATCTGAGAGAAAAATACAATTCAACGAAGAATGACACAAAACCTTTCGCATCTATGAAGGCACAAGAGTTCAAGACTTTGAAGAAGGATCCATCCTGACAAGAGGGTTCTATCCTCTTAGTTTAGATCTTTTGTTTATACTTAATTCGATGTTAACTTATTTGATTTCAAGTTTGTCTATGAATTTGTTGTCAAATATGTTAGGCTAAACTTTCTCGATCCTAGGGCATAATCAAAATTGTGGACTCATGTTAAATCTAATTTGATTATTTCTCTTAATTGGTTTTTGTGTTTTATTTATGAATTCGAGTGCTTGTTTCGTGTAGATTATCTGATCAATAATTTGCAGGGATAAAACATTCAACCCCGCAAACTATTCAAAATTTTACACTTAGCCATACGAACTTTAAAATGTTACACTTAACACCCCCAACTTTGCAAAATTTTACACTTTCCCTGAAATTCCAGTTTTACCCCATGTTCATTAAAGTTGGTTTCAGTTTACCCTCTAAACTTTAAAGTCGTTATACTTTACCACCTAAGCTATCAATTTTATGGTATTTTCTACCTTTACTCCATATGGTCTTACGATCTTCGAAAATGGTATCAGAACCTATGTTTATTAAGAACTTTTAGTTATATTTATTATATTTATGTAATTAACAATTGGTGAGGAGAATTTTCTCCGAGAGAATGGATCTGGACAATTGTCCAAGATGTCTACCATACATGACATATCGTCAAATTTGGACGATGTATGCACAAGAACACCAGGACAATATAGCATATTGGAACAACCAATATGTTGAAAAGGAACTTGCAGGAGCCGATATGGTTGTAATGGACTATTTTCATTTTCAGTCTAAAGACCCAATTCGTATATGGATATATACTTAAAATGAGATCTTTGATAGAAGTATGTCTTGTTGAGTTTATAGGCTGGAAACCTGACATGATCCATTTAAAACCTCTGAATAGAGACTGGATCTAAGTAGGTGTAACAATGCCACGAACAAAATAAGTGATAGAAAATTAGGGCTCACATTTCTCGAAAAATCCGGAAAATAAATTGATTATGGAGCAAAATTTTATGTTTAATTGAATAATACAATAAAGTTATAATTATGTAGTATTGCCATAAATTAGAGTTTAAAGGGATAACTAGAACTATTTTTATAAAAGAATAATACCATGGGGGCAAAATTGTCCACATAGGGTAAAGTGTAAAGATTTTCATAGTCCAGTGGGCAAAGTGTCAAGAATTAAAGTTTGGAGGGTAAAGTGTAAAAATCTGTAAAGTTTGGATGGTTAAGTATATTTATCTTTAATTTCCATGTCTTATTTGTTAGTTCATAATTCAGGAGATGAGTTCTTACTTACGAAAAATAGATTTGTAACATAAACGGAGATTGAGTCGGGAGACCTATAACTATTTGTGGGGGCTTACTTTAATTCTAAGAACTTTTGGGAGTTAATATTAATTTTTGAGTAGGGATACCTTCAATTCTTATTAATCAATTGTTTATACGCCATTCGGGAGAGGGAATAAACTACTTTAGAAATTGAACCCATGGATACACAGAATTTTGATGAAACGTTAATTAGAATTAATATTGATGAAGCATGTTGCGATTATGTTTCTAGGGTTGCTTTCGTATTTGTTGAAATCTTGTGAAGTTCGGGTGTTTAACAATTTTTAGATATTTTATTTGATAAGTTATGTTTAATTTCGATAAACAATTTCTTGATTTTCGACCGCTTCAATAAAATTGAAATACGAGATTACTGTACTTTATGTGTTTCATATTCAATCCCTACAAAAATACGACCTTGCTCGTTATTGTCTAGCTACACCGTACACTTGCGCCAGTTTCAAAAGATTTTCACGATCAATTTTTTGGCGTCGTTGCCAGGCATTGAAAGATGCTACATAGATATAGTAATAAGTAGTTCCATCTTAATTGAAGCACAAATTTTTTAACGCCTTTGTTCATTTGATTTTTGATTTTTACTAACTTAATTTTTATTTTTATTTGTTTTTGTGAGTTGTTGTGTATGAGGCGTCACGACATACTCCGGATTATTAAAACAATCTAAAGAAAATGGCAGACGAGGTGAACCGAGGAAACAATGTAAACAATGAGAACCCGCCGTTGATACCACCGGATGAACAGAAGCCATCTATGGAAGAGATGCTAGCCTCATTCATTAATGAGACACGAGCAAGATTTAACAACAATGAGGCAAAGATAGATAGAATCGAGGAACAGGTTGCTCAACTGAATACGAATGAAAACGCAAGGTTGAAATCTTTGGAGACATAAGTGGCTCAAATAGAATGCAATGCAATGCCATTCATATGAGTGGTGGTGTTGAATATGAGATCCCAAAAATCTCAACGAGACAGTGCAGAAAGAAAGAAATGGGCAACCTACAATTACTTTTGTCCAAAGATCTTAAAATATCCAATTTGTGGCTTCCTCCCTGTCCAAATTTCATAGGGACTTTTCAACAATTGTCTGTTAATCATACACCTATTTTGAGTGTAGCAAGTAGTGTTGATGGCTTCAGCCCAAAATCTTTGAGGCAATCCAGCTTCAGCTAACAAGGTCCTTGCAGCTTTCTTGAGAGTTATGTTCCTTCTTTTAGCTACTCCATTATGCTGTGGAGTTCTTGCAGCTGAGAACTCATGTGCAATACCATTTTCAACACAATATTGAGTTATAATCCCATTAACAATCTCAGTTCCTCTGTCAGACTTTATCTTAATAATGGTTTGACTCTTCTCATTTTCCACTCTTCTCATCGGCTGAGGCAATCTCTGCAAGGATTCCTTCTTTTTACACATGAAAATAGTTCAGTGTATCTTGAATAATCATCCACCACCACTAAGATGTATTTCTTTCTACTGATGCTAGCTGGTTCAACATGACGAATAAGTCCATGTGCAACAGATGCAATATCCTGGTTGAAGAAGGACTTGGCTTGTCTTGAAGGATGATTTGATTTGCTTTTCCATCTGGCAAGCATCACAAATGCTTTCTTTCTTGTATACCGAGTCAGGAAATCCTTCCACACGATGACTTCTTGCAAGTTTGTTCATTGCCTTGAAGTTCAGATGACTCAGCTTCTTATGCCACAACCAACTTGATTCGGTTGTACTCTTTGCTAGCAGACATATGCTTGGTGTAGTAGTTGACCACTCCACTACATACATGTTCTTCTGCCTTGTTTCTTGAAGCACGATTTCATTTGATTCAGCATCCTTGATCTGGCAAACTCCCATATTGAATCCTACATTATATCCTTTGTCACAGAATTGACTAATGCTCGGCAGATTGAAGTTGAGGCCTTCAACATATGCAACATCTGTGATCTCCAATCCATTTTTCTTTATGGATCTTGTGCCTTTGATTTCCTCTAGAGCTTTATTTCCTCCAAATATGACTTTTGCACCTTTGATTTCCATGAATTTTGACATATTTCTCTTGTTTCTTGTCATATATTTTGAACAACCACTATCCATGTACCAGGTTCCTTGGAACTCAGTGGTTCCCTAAACCTGTAATCAAGGAAATTAGTTTTTTGGTACCCACACTTGCCTGAATCCTAAGAGGTTAGTACTATAAGATGTTCCAACCAACCTATAGCCAGATGATCTGACTCTAAGAGGCTGCCATCTGTCAGTTCCATAATAATAATGTACATAATCAAATTGTTTGGGGGTTTTAGGATCATATAGTTGTCTCTTTTTTCTGTGTGCCTGTGTGTTTGTTTGAGCATTTGCTTTCTGGGGTAGCAGTGGAATTTCTGTGCCTGGTGGGTTTTGTGCCTGGGTGCATATGTGTGCTGATAATAACTCATTTGCCTTGGGAATGACCTTTGATGAGGTTGAGGTCTTTGTCACTTTGGCTTGTATCCCATAGGTCTTAGCTGATATCTTATTTGATTATTCCAATCAACTTGGCTTGGATAATTTCTACCATTCTCATAATATGAGTTTCTTTGTTGAAATCTCTGGGGCTTTTGGTAGCTCTATTTTCGGCTTTCACATAGTATTTCCTCTTTGGAGTCTGATGATGGACCTTTCTGAATTTAATTTCAGTTGTCCTGTCAGCATACTCAACTAGCTTCTTGCCTTTTCCCTTATATCCAAGGCCAATATGGTTGTGATTGTGTTTTTGAGTGGGTGTTGGTGCAACATATGGTGTTTTGGATTTTTGGTTTCCTTCATTGCTTGAGGATCCTTTTTCCATAATCACTCTTGGAATGGGCATGCACATAAGAATTGAATACTATGCATGTCTTGTCCCCACTTTCTTTCTGAGTCATTATAAGTTCATCCAATGATTTGGATGCCTTAGTGAATGAAGCAATCACACTTTTAAGATTTTTTTCCTCTTTTTTGTAGCAGCTAAGTCTGCTTGGATCTTGGCAATTTCAGCCTTCAACTTAGTATTTTCATCTGCTATGTGACTTAGAGTATTCAGCTCTTTAGTCAGCTGTGAGTTTTGGCATTTAAGCTGGCTATTTTCCTCATTTAATAGTGTTTATGAGGTTTTGATGTGCTTAAAATCTTTCATCATTTTGCCAATTGAATCATAAAGATCTATGGGATGAGTTAGAGTGTACCTTATCTTTTTGATCTTTTGAATCTTGTTCTTTGGCCATGAGACATATCAAAGCCTCTTCCTCTGGGTCACTTGATTAGTTTGCTTCACTACTATCTGAGTCGGTTGGTTCCTTGCACTTGGTTGTCTCAATAATCTCAGCAGCCAACATGGCTTTCTTTTTTTCTTGTCTCCTTTCTCTGAAGACCTTTATATCCTCTTCATTTCTGTATTTGTTGACTGGTGGATAAGGGCAGTCAACAACAAAATGTCCTGGTTGTCTGCAGTTCCAACACAAGTTCTCACTCTTTGCAAGTCAGCAATATCTGCCCTATGATTATCAGCTCTCTGATACTCAGTTCTTTGATGTTCAGCTCTCTTGGCTGGCCTGTCCTCCCTAACTTTGGAGGGTGCTGAGTGTCTTCTTGAGGATTCACCCTTTTTCCTTTTGTAGTTCTTACTAAAGAACTTGTTGGAACTTTTTACCATTTGGGCAATCTACTCTTGGTCTATTGTCTCCTTTGGCTCAGCTTTTCTTTCCTTCACTGGCCATGAGTGCAGTTGTCTTGGGCACAGCTGTCTCCTCTTATTCCTTTCTTCTCAGCTCAAACTCATATGCTTTGAGGTCAGAGAATAGCTCATGGTTAGATGTTTTGGAGAGGTCCATGGAATCTCTCAGGGTCATGACCTTCATTTCCCACTCAGCTGGGAGAGACCTTAGGATCTTCATACACATCTCCTTTTGTGTGTACTCCTTTCCCATAGCTAAAAGCTCATTGGTGAATTTAATGAATATGGCATCCAGCTAATCCAGACTTTCACCTGCAACCATTTTAAAATTTTCAAATTTTTGGACTGCAACAGTTAATTTGTTTTCTTTGATTTGATCATATCCTTCACAAATCAAAGTAAGTTTTTCCCAATTTTCTTTGGTTGATTTGCAATATTTGACTTTATTAAATATAGCCTTATCCAATGTTTTATAAAGAATGTCCTTGGCGACATTGTCAAGGTTATATCTCTTTCTATCTTCATTGGTCCATTCACAACGAGGCTTCAACCATAGCGGTCTCTCTCACAAAAGATCCTCTCCTTTAGCAGGAGGTGCTCTTCTCACAGCAGTGTTGACCTTTACAATTTGCAGTGGCCCATCCTCAATCACTAGCCACATTTTATCGTGAAGGGCTGATAGATGAGCCTGATACGAATTTTCCATTCATCAAACTCTTCCACAGTAAACATGGGAATGCGAGTAAGATTTGCTTCCATGATGATAGCTTTGATTTTGAAATAAAAGCTTTAAAAACTCAAGTGTTGATACTTTTGAAAAAGAAAGAGATCTAGTTCAGTAACCAGTGCGGAAGGCTCAATGAACCAACTGCTCTGATACCACTTGTAGGTCCAAGGGGTGAGTACTAAGGTTTAGAAGAGGGAAGGTTGAATAAACCTTACCAAATTTTTGATTTATTCCTTTTAAATATATTCAGAATTTTACACAAATCAGCTTAGTGCTTGAGGGACAGCTAGATTGGCTTACTCAGCAATGTTACTCACTCAACAAACTCGACTGAGCTGTTAATAGTATAACTTGGCTAGTTTCAGCTAACACTTAGAATAACAATTGATTTGATTTTTTATCAGCGGAAGACTTTTCACCCCTGTTGTTTTAAACTTGTTTTACAACACTTGTTTTAGCAATAGTTATTATTAGTTGAGTTCAGCAATTACAACTTAACAGCGGATATAAAATATATGCGAGAATTAAAAGTGTTGTAAGTAAATAAGATACAAGAAAATTTTATAATGGTTCGAGGATGGGGTAATTCCTCTAATCCACTCTTCTCTAACTCCTGAAGGAATCTACTAGGTAACAAGATCTTAGTTACAAAGCGGTCAACAGTCCGAGTCAAACCGATCACACAACCACCGCTTCCCGAGACTCGCCTTCTTCACAGAACAATTGTCTTGCTACTTTAGCTCCTTCGAACTTTTGGATTTGATCACATAACCTTCCAACGAGTCCAAAGCCTTTGGTTCCAACTTGAACCTTACTACTTCTCCTTCAACCTTGGAGAGTAGATCCATTTTGTTCTGTAAACAAATTTTTTCTTCAAATGATGAAGTAATCTTTCCTTCACTAGATGTGTTGGATTGAATTCCTCCGAATTTTGGCTTGAGGATATCTTTGAAAGCTTGAGAGTATTGTCAGGTTTTGCTTGGTTGAATGTTTGATAGGCTTATGAAATTCGTAACCTTCTCTCACTTGCTTCCTCAGCCTTTTATAGTGTAGATTTGAAATTATGTCCGTTGAAGAGATAGACATACATTTCAAATCTCACTCGTAGGCTATTGGCTTGTCTTGTCCTTACAACATTAATGAGGATCGTACCATGAATTCAATGCTCTGCAGCCTTTCCTTAGTCTCTGCAGGTTTTCAGGTATATCCTATTGGTTCCGTGCTTTTTGCACTCTTGCAGCAAAACCGCTTTATTGTTGGCAGCCTGACACATGCATATTTCCAGCAAATCGTTGACTTGCATTGGCAATGGATCTCTTTCAGCTTTCTTCAAGTCTTGTCTGTTGCATACCCCTTTGACATTCGATTCCAATCATATTGGAATGACTTAGCTGTCAGTCAGCTGACTAAGATAGCTTTTTTGTCACTTGACTGATTCTTTACTTGGCTTCACATAGCTGACACACAGCTGTGTCATCTCTTCAATCTTCAGTCGACTCTAGTAATCTTCAACTTAGCTAACTCCAACTCAGTTTTTCCAGTCCTATTTATTACAAGTTGAATTACATAGAAAATGGGGTGCCAACATCCTAATCTAAGTTTTACATGGTATCATCAAAATCTAAACATAAATTTTCCTAACACTATTCAAAAGATATTGGAAAGAAATAGGATTAGCGAAGAGGACAACGTCTTACAAATTTTTTTCTCTTCAGGGGGTAGTGTCTCAGAATCTCTTCAGGTGGCTTCTCGGCATCACATATTTTCATCAGGGGAGCGGCTTCTCGGCGTCTCAGATTTTCTTCAGGGGAGCAGCTTCTTGGCATCTCGGCGTTTCAGATTTTCTTCAGGGAGCGGCTTCTCGGGGCTCGGCGTCTCAGAGTTTCTTCATGGAGCCTGGAAAGAGGTTTTGTAGTTGTGGGCAAAAACTGCAAACAAAGATTAATTATATTATCGTTTTAAAACCAGATTAACAATTGGTGCTTCTAAACGATGACGTTTAAAGACTTGATGTGACATCTTCTGCCACATCATATTTTCAATAAAGAAAAAAATATATATTATAATCACATTTATAGCTACTCATTTTTTCATTTATGAATATGTGTAAGTAATTGTATATAATATAGTCACACATTCGTAACATTTTTAATTATGTGTGGGTAATTTTAGATAATAAGAGATACACGTTACCACTGCAAAAAAAAAGGAAAATATCCCGCCAAACTCTAAAACCGGAGGAATTGTTTCCCTCTATATTTTAATGTTACTAATTATTTTCAGTGACACATAATAAATGTCCTCAAGTAAATTAGATTGGCTTGTTTTATTACCTACATATCTCCAAATTATGTTTGGGTATTTATGTGTGGGTAAAACTCCAATTTCTTGTGGTGTATAGGACAAATTAGGGCAAACTAAAACTCTAACACTAAAAGGACTAAAACTGAATAAGAAGTCCAAATAATAATATAATATTATATTTTACAAGGGATTCGATTCTCACCATTCCCTTTCCTTCTAGGGTTTGTACTCAAAAACTAAACCAAAAAAAAAAAAACACAAGCACACTTAAATCTTTATTGGTTGTACGTTCCGTCAGTTAAAAAGCGCATAATTGTAACTATTATTATTAATTTTTATGAAAAATAAAATTGTACATGTGATATAATCGATCATCAGTCTTGTGAAACATTACTTACTGGTGCATAATAATCATAAATCCATTTATTTTGAAATATATTTAAGTATTGTTAAACTGAGTTTTTTTTTTTAATGAATTTTAGAAGGCACAATTTTAAATCTGGTTGAATTCGCCACTTTGATTTGCACGGCAAGAATTAAGGATGGCAATGGCCAATGGGGCGGGGAGGGTAGGTATCTCAGTATCCAGAGCCACTCCTTCCTATCCACGGGGCGGGGCGACCCGTGTGCTGAATTTTTTTTATTTTTTTTTACATTTTGATCTTATATTTTATATTATTAACATTTTTTAATATTATATTTTGTATTATAGATACATATTGTTTAAAAACTTTGTCATTATATATGATAAATGTAATATTAAATACATAAAACTATATTATTTTATATAATATACATATAAAATATACATTATATATATTAAAAAAATAAAAAAATAGCACGGGTCTGGGCGGTTACCCACGGGGCGGAGGTGATATCAAATCTGACCCGCCCCGCCACGGGTCAAGGGGCGGGGCGGGTCATTTTGCCATCCCTAGCAAGAATCGCTGCATTTGCTTTGCACTTCCAAATATGCATTCCTAATTTGACCGACTCACTGGGGACTCACGATATAGTTGTTGTGGGGTAAAAATATAATTTCTTTTTTCTATATTTAAATGCAATATTTTTAATATTGAGCTATATGAATTAATATTCAGGTCGGCCAATTAATAGAGCCTTAATAGGCTCACATAGCCTCGGTAGGCTTATCTGGCCTTAATAGGCCCACATAGCCTCAATAGACCCATGTCCCAGGTATAAATAGTCATCTCCTTATTAATTTTTTATTAAGTACATTTCATTTGCTAATTAGCTTTCGTTTTCTGGATTATTTTCCTATATTTTGCTGAATTAAGCATCACAGGGGCTTCCTCCGGACAACCTCGGGGCCCTAATAAAGTTGTTTGCATGTTGCAGGCCGATTCCCATCTCTTGGAGTATCGAGCAATTTGGATTCGGATCCCTCAACCTGGAGCGTTTCAACTTGGAGTGAGCTGTACGGATTTTTGGAGCAGCACCTGTCCAAAGGCCCTATTGATTAATTTGTATTCTGCTCAGACATGTTTGTAGTACTTGTGCCCCCATAAGAGAAAATTTATTTATTTTGGTTACCTTAAGAAATGGGATAAATTATCATTTTGGATGAAACTTAGGTCATCATGGATTTCCGGTTTAAAAAAAAACAAATTACTCGATATTTGATTTGAGATCGAACGTTAAAAGTTCATTTGAGCTCGATTCATTATGTCTCGTTTAAGAACGATTCGTTAAATTAATGAACCAAGCTTGAACACATTTTTCCATTCGATAATATATAAAGCTCGGGTCGAACTCCACTCAATTAGTAAAAAAAAATGAATGAAACATGTGTAAAATATCAAGCTATTCGAGCTCTCGATCGTGTTTGGCTCAATTAAAACTCGTTCGAGATAGATTCGATTATAATCAAACCAAATTTAAATACAATTTTCGAAGCTCGATTAAAATTTAAACGAGCTCGAATAGTACTATGTTTGACTAGTGCAACTTTACGTCCCTAATTTCAACTTACTAAAAAATTTGGAATGTTGATGTGGAAAATGGTACCTTATTGTTTCTTTGGCTGTCGATTCTTTACTTCTAAATTCTTCAATATTCGCCATAGAATTTAAATTAATGTGTAATTTATAGAATTTTCCAATGAAAACTGTTGGATACTATTCGGGTCCCGGATCTAATCCGGGCCAAATAAGATCCGATTTTTCGATCTAATCGAGCGGAAGCGGAAGCGAGTGATTTCAAAAATCAAGTTTTAGATATAAGAACACATGATCATGCTTATGAAATTTATTCAATCTAAAGGAAGAAAAGAAAATTTACCTGTTTCGACGATTTTCTTGTTCTTCGCCTTTTATCCGTCAATTCTTTGAATCCCCGAAGCTCGTAGACACTGCGATCTTCCAATTCGATCCTTCCTATCAACGGCAGTGTGTGGGCACCCAAATAATAAATCTAAGTTCCTAACTTTTATTTTCCTACGATGTACTCAACTCATGAGATCGTAGAATTGGGCTAACTGGATAGGAGGGGAATTGAACTAGGCTTAAAATTAAACCACAAAATCCATTATGAAAGATGCAAAAGTTTTAACCAAACAAGATTTCTGCCAATCGGAAAATTCCGCCTGTGAGATTTCAATCAAATTGAAACTTACTCCAATTAATTTGCAAAAACCAACTTGATATAAGTGGTTGCCAATCTTGAACACTTTCAATGGTAAAAGGAGTTGACCGTGACTTTGTTTCAATTGAAAAAAGAAAAATCTTGCCAAGATGAATCAATTGCTTGAAAACCGAAAACTTCTTTAATAAACTTGGCAAATATTTGGAGACGGCGGAAATCTGCTTGGGAGTGGGCAAAAAGTTGTATATCCCAATAGTGATATGTGGTCCCCTTTTTATAGGCCTAGTTCAATCAGTTTCCCACTCCAACTAAGTTTCCTATCTAATCTAGAATTCATAGACTCAAACTCTAATTGATAATTATCCAATATAATTATCAATTTAATAATTATATTAATATCATAAATATCTAATATTTATTTAATTCCAAATCTGATCAAAATCGTAGAATATCGGATATTTAATTAACTAATATTAATATATTAGCCCAAATATTTTGGAAAACTCTTTTCCATAAACCCTTAGAAACTGAAAAAATTATTTCTAACCCGTTTACTCTAGGAAGGCGAATCGGGGACCATGGACCTATAATTATAAGCTCCAATAAATTGAATAAATAATTAACTCTTTAATTAATTTATTCGACTTATTAATTCCGATATTACTCCACCATAAATTCGAATTGCACTCTTATTATTATAGAATACCTTACTCTACGAATCGAGTAGTCCGTGATATAATCATTACATATAGATTAATCCTCCATAGACAATTCGTAATTTTCATGTTTGCAAAAAATGGTGAGGATGACCGGTCACCCTAGGGCGGCCGGTGACGCGTCGGCCGGCCGACCATAGGCGACTGCACTGGGAGCAAAAATTGAAACAGTAACTCCCGCCTTCGATTTTTAGTTTGTGCGACCGCCAACATAGGGGATGACCGGTCGAACCCTACGTTGACCGGTCGCCCTGTGTAAATGTTGATACGATTATTTCAAACTCTATTTATGTGAGACCGGTCGCCCCATGGTTTGACAGCAAAATTCTAACCGTTGTCCAATGAGACAACTTTTCCTAAATTGTGGAATTGATTTCTAATGACTATAATCTTGATTTTAATTACAATTTTTTTGTAGATATCAGATTCCAAGAGGAGCCTATCAAGTATCAATCATCTCCTATAAATAGAGGAAGATTTGAAGCACAACTATAAGAGAGAACAATACAACACAACAAGAAACACTCAAGCAAAAACTTGGTCTTATATTGTCATTATTCTTGTTGTAATTTGCCTAGCTTATCACTTTCACATCTTTGAGGTCTAGGCTATTCTTGATTACACTTGCACTCAATTGTATAATTCATTATCGAGTTGTAATCTTGAATTTTTGGGTCATCATTCAACACAAGATATCCTTGTGAGTGTTCTTGTGGTAAGAACACACTTGGGTGATCTAGGTGTTAGGTGTAAGAAGATTGTGGTAATCTTCTTGTTGAGGTGTTGAAGAATTTGGTATTCTTCAGGGTTGAATATTGTGGTAATCTTCACAAGGTGCCGTTGGAGATTGTGGTAATCTTCAAGAGAGATTGTGGTAATCTCAAAGGTGGTGTTGAAGAAGGGTGTGGTACTCTTCAAGGTGTTATTGTAAGTTGGTGTTGTATTAATTTTTGGTAAATTAATAAAATCTTTTTTTTTTGAAATCTATCCCGGATATACTGGGGTGGTAGAGGATTAGGCCTTAGGTGGGTTGAACTTCTATAAATCGACGTGTGTTGTTTACATTCCGCACTTTTATTATTGTCTTTGAGCATTCGGTTCGAAAAAAAGGGTAAAATTAAAAAGATGGAGATAATCTATTCACCCCCCCTCTAGATTATCGTAGCCGCTTGGACTTAAAAGTGGTATCAGAGACAAACTCTTTGGCAAGCTCGTTCCACATCGCGAGTAAAGAGGAACGATCATCGGCTACGAACGAAGTCTACCTTACCGGTGCCTCCACCACCAAGCCACCACTATTTGATTCCAAAAATTTTATTTTTTGGAAAGAAAGAATGGAATGTTATTTACAAGGTTGTGGGTTCGACATTTGGAACACCGTCATAAATGGAGAATCCATTCCGATGAAAGATACACCACACACCTCCAAAGGCTTCAAAGAGCTCAATGATGAAGAGAAGAAAATCATCTCCTTAAACGGTAAAGCTCTCAATATTTTGTATTGTTCATTTACTAATTTGGAATATGAACATATTGTAGGAATTCGATCGGCACATGAAGTATGGCAAAAATTAGAAGTCATCTATGGAGTATTTGCAAATGAAATGAGTCAAACAAAAGCATCTACTTCTCAAAAGGATACAAGTTCAAATCTAAGGAACAAGCCTCTTACAACTTCCAACTATGAAGAAGTTGAATATTGTTTTATGGGCATCGAAGAAGAAAACAAGGTATGTCTTAAACCCTTTACTTCCTATGATATTGTCATTCAAAATGATTATAGTGATTTGCAAAATGATTTTGATGAACTACAAAATGAATTCCAAGGCTTACTTGTTAAATAAAAAAATTTGAAAAAGGAATTCATTGTTTTGAAGAATGATAAGGATAGTTTATTTACTTCTTATGAATCACTATCATGTGCTCACACCACCACACTTGATAAGGTGAGAAACCTTGAGAAAGAAAATAGTACTCTTGTTGAAGATTTGAATTGCATGAAAAATGATTTATTAAAATACAACTTGAGTACCAATAAAAAGACCAATATTGTTGATGTTCATAATTGTGATAAAAGACTTGATCATAAGCCTAATGTTGTTATGAAAAAGAATCAAGTCCCTATGCATATTGGTCATTATGCTCCTAGAATTATTACTTGCTTTTATTGCGGTAAAAAGGGTCATACGGTAAAAACTTGTCGAGCTAGAAATAGCTCTAATTATTGTTGGAGACCTAAAAGTCTCAAGACTAATCCCAAAGGACCCAAACACTTGAGGGTACCACAAAATAATTTCTTGATAGGTACCCGGCGAAATAATAATCGGAGAAAATTCATACCGCCAAGAAGACATCAAATGACCAATTCATTTGATCAAAGGAGAAAATATTTTCAACAAGGCCAATTTCCAAGAAGAGGATATAATCAAAAATGGGAAGAACACAATCCTTGGAAATGGCAAAAACATAATCAACAAGATGATTTTCCAAGAGAAAGACACTTTCAAAAATGGGAAGGCCACAATGCTTGGAAATGGAGCAATTGGAGAAACTATCATCAACAAGAAGATTTTCAAAAGGGAAGATACCATCAACAATGGGAACGGCACAACCCATGGAAATGGCGTAATTGGTAACCCGTATCTCCCTAGTTAAATATGCATTTTATTTTGTTATTATGCATGCTTCTATTTGCGTCTTAATTGCAAAATGAGTTTTTAAGTATTTATTTTTTAATTAAGGTCTTCAATATATATTTGTTCTTTTAAAATATTTTTGAAAAAGAAGACCTTATATGATGTTTTTAAAACTCTTGTGCATTTTTGTAGACTAAAGTGTGTTATCATCTCTTATGGATTTTTATGGTATGAGCTTACTTGTGATATCTCTTAGCCTACACTTTTATCATTATGATTTGTACTAGATTGGTTTTAAGAATTGTGTAGGATTTACAAATTTTCACAAATAGCCATTTAAGTCATTATTTGTCAAGAAAGGCATTAATTATCGAGGTACGTTTTCTTGTGTTATTCTTACTCTTATAGACTCGATATATGTATTGCCATGTGCCTATGTGCTTGTTTTTCATAGTATTTCATACAAGTGGCATTAAGAGGATTTTTAGATTCTTTGAAAGACACTATTCGATATTGATTGCACATATTTGCTTTGTCAATTCTTGTTCTAATACTTCTTTTAAATGAGGTCTCTACTATATGCTATCAGATTTTCAAATTTCAAAAGAGACCTTTTGTAGATTTCTTAAACCTATTTGAACTTGCATGATTTATTAGACTCTTGATGATCTTCTAAATGCATAGTATGCGTTTCTTGCTTCATGGTCTACATATATAGTTTCTATTTCTACTATGCTCTTATGCAAGATATTTTTGTGATTGATGATTGAGGCATGTTTTTACACTTGGGCTATTTTTTCCTGCTTATATAAGCAATGCCGGAAATGAGTTTGTTAAGTTGTGTAGATGAGAAATGAAGTACTCCAAATATTAGTTACCTCAAAATATTTGGATGTAAATGTTCTATTATGAGCACCTTAGATCAATTGGATGCCCTATGATGATTGTGATGAAGAAGACAAATAGGGTATTCCGGAACAAACTCGATGACCAAGGCAACATTGGTAGAACTAAGACGAGGTTAGTAGCTCGAAGGTATGTTCAAGAAGAAGGTAATTAACTTTGATGTAACATTTGCACTCATAGCACATTTAGTAGCTATTTGCATTTTACTTGCTCATTCTTTTGTTAAGAAAATTTCAAGCTTTACTAAATGGATGTTAAATCCAATTTTCTCAATGATTTTATTCAAGAAGAAGTCTATGTAAAACAACCTCCGGGGTTTAAAATTTTTCTAGGCCAAATGATTTTTATAAAAGGCCTTGTATGGTTTAAAACAAGTACCCCATGTATGGTATGATAGACTTAGCTATTTTTGCTAAATGATTTTACAAGAGGTAAAGTTGATACTAAATTTTTTTTTTAAGGGCAAGATTATTTACTTGTGCATATTTATGAGAATATTTTTGGTGCTACTAATAAATATTTGTGCAAGATATGTTTTTCTAAGTTGATACTAGGTGAGCTTGAAATGAGCATGATGGGGGAGCTCAATTTCTTGCTTGGACTACAAATTATTCAATGCCAAGAAGATGGTTATATTTCAAAAGAACTCTTGAAGGAGTTAAGCATTGAAGAAAGAAAAACCATCTCAACCTCTATGGCTAAAGATTGACAAAGGTTGAGAAAGGCATATCGGCCGACAAACAAACTCGAGGTATGTTTTCTTGTATTATTCCTATAGACTCGACATTCCATATGCCTTATGTCTATTTGCTCGACCTCAAAAACTATCTCAACGAATCTCATTAAAGTGCCGTTAAAAGAAATTTTCAAATATTTGAAAGGCACTTCTTCTTATGACTTGTATATCCATAGTTTTTAAAACGTTCTTAGTTTTCGGGATAACAAGTCCGGTATTTATTATACGGTTTTTCGTATTCAAAATATAGTTCGTCATAATCGAACTAAACATATTGAGATTCAATATTGTTTTTTAAAAAGGAATTGAGTTTTTAACAAAAACTTGAGATGTGTTTAATTCCGTCTCAAGGATAACTCGTGGACTTTTAATCGTTAATCACGAGTATTTTACCTCATTTGAGCTTGATTATGACATAATGTATATTGAATGAGGTCTACGTTTGCATTTTGCACGTTTTTTAAAACTTAGGGCGAAAAATTGGATTTTTGGATCAAAATTCGGATTTTGAAAACCTGGCAAGACAGTGGGCTGATGGGGTTGAGGGCAACCGGCCGCCCTCAACGTCGACCGGTCGCCCTCAACGACAACCGGTCGCCCTAAGCCATTTTCAGGATAAAATGTGTTCTGTCCTCAGCATTCTTATTTTCACAAGTTTTCTTCTATATTTCGTCCCCTTTGCAAATTTCACACACATTTCACTTCAAACGTGTTTTGTTTCATAAAATTCATATTGTGGGGATTATCTAGCTCGATTATCATCATCATTGCTCGTCTTTACCGATTAAATGGTAAGAATTCTACTTCCTTTGCTCAATTGGGTTGAACCCTTGAGATTGTGACTTATTTGTTATATTGTTGATGGAAGTTTCATATGAATTTGATGAGCTTGTCATTTATGATGTATTGTATTGTGTTTGAACTGATTTTGGTGATGAAAAACTTGGAGTGATTGCATTTACAAGGGCTATATATATCTTCTTCAATTTTTGACGCCCACCAAGTGTTCGATAAAATGTTTCAATGAAAAATTCATCACCTACATGATTTTTTCCATTTCAAAAGTCTCATATATTTATAGAAATCATATTTTGCAAATCAAATGCGTTTTCATAAGCTTCTACAAGTCGTATGATCGACGTTTCCCTTCCATTTGGCCTATAAGCTTCATTGTTCAAATAGCTCGATACATCGGTTTAGTTGCACACTTTGATATGATTATATGATGTTTTTATCGTGCTAACATTCTTTTTGATGATTCCAAAGGGGGAGAAACAGGTTATAAGCTCATTAGCTCATAAAAGCTAAGTTAAGCTAAACAAAAGAAGCTATAAGCTATGACTTCCTAAAGTCATAAGTTGTGGATTACTTAGTCCATTTGTTGTAGTATGGACTCATATTCTTGTCTAATGATGTTTTGTTGACAGGGGGAGCTTATAAGCTCTTGTACTTAAGATCAATATGTAAAAGCTAAGCTTTTAGCTTGTGGTTGATCGTTTTTACCTTACTCTTGTTGTGCATATTGATAGGGGGAGCTTTCGCTATATGTGTTTGAATATCTCTACTCCCATTCTTGTGATTATATTGCGTGGAATGTTGTTGCTTACAACGGATAGTTCTTTTTAACCGGTAAAATTGTTTTGTTTTCAAAATCGACCTCTTTAAAATTGTTTTGGTTTGTAATCATAAAAAAGGTGGAGATTGTTTGATAAATGGTTTTATCATGATTTTGATGATTTTGTTTTTATACCAAAACAATGGTTTTAAAGGTTGTCCAAATACTCCTAAATGATTTAAAATGGTTTTAATATTTTCCGAAGTATTTCCTCAAGTTTATTTTCGACAATATTGGACAACACATTTAAGGATTTTATATCAATGGGTTTTTACATTGAAACTATGTTTCTAAATGTTGTCCTAATACTCCCGATCGGTCTAAAATGTTTTCACTATTTTTTGGAGTATTTCTTGAAGTTTATTTTCGATATAAAATTGGACAACACTTTTGTTTTGAGGTTAACCGGTCGCCGTATAGGGCAACCCGTACCTGTAAGTTGTACAAAACAGAAAACTTCATGTTTGCAGAAAATGGTGAGGGTGATCGGTCACCCTATAGGGCGACCGTGGCGTCGACGGTCGACTATAGGGCGGCCTGCACTGGGAGCAAAAATTGAAACAGAACTCCACTTCTTCGATTTTTTTTTAGTTTGTGCGACCGGCCAACATAGGAGACGACCGGTCGAACCCTACGTCGACCGGTCGCCCTCTGTAAATGTTGATACGATTATTTCAAACTCTATTTCCGTGCGACCGGTCACCCCATGGTTTGACAGCAAAATTCTAACCGTTGTGCAGCAGACAACTTTTCCCTAAATTGTGGAATTGATTTCTAACCGCTATAATCTTGATTTTAATTACAACTTTTTTGTAGATATCAGATTCCAAGAGGAGCCTATCAAGTATCAATCATCTCCTATAAATAGAGGAAGATTTGAAGCACAACTATAAGAGAGAACAATACAACACAACAAGAAATACTCAAGCAAAAACTTGGTCTTATATTGTCATTATTCTTGTTGTAATTTGCCTAGCTTATAACTTTCACATCTTTGATGTCAAGGCTATTCTTGATTACACTTGCACTCAATTGTATAATTCATTATCGAGTTGTAATCTTGAATTTTTGGGTCATCATTCAACACAAGATATCCTTGTGAGTGTTCTTGTGGTAAGAACACACTTGGGTGATCTAGGTGTTAGGTGTAAGAAGATTGTGGTAATCTTCTTGTTGAGGTGTTGAAGAATTTGGTATTCTTCAAGGTTGAAGATTGTGGTAATCTTCACAAGGTGCCGTTGGAGATTGTGGTAATCTTCAAGAGAGATTGTGGTAATCTCAAAGGTGGTGTTGAAGAAGAGTGTGGTGCTCTTCAAGGTGTTATTGTAAGTTGGTGTTGTATTAATTTTTGGTAAATTAATAAAATCTTTTTTTCTTTTTGAAATCCATCCCGGATATACTGGGGTGGTAGAGGATTAGGCCCTAGGTGGGTTGAACCTCTATAAATCGACGTGTGTTGTTTACATGCCGCACCTTTATTATTGTCCTTGAGCATTCGGTTCGAAAAAGAGGGTAAAATTAAAAAAATGGAGATAATTTATTCACCCCCCTCTAGATTATCGTAGCCGCTTGGACTTACAGGTAGTATCCGTTAAAACTCTTCAATTACCTCTTATCCTCATATACCATTAATTCACTAGCGAATGGTTAATTTATAATCAGATTATAAATTAGAGATCTCAAACCATTCAGTTCTGAATTAACAAATGAGAGAATCGTCTTTCTACTTCTCTAAGAAGGAATGGATTCCATATCTCGTGAATTTATATTCCCTGACTATTTAATTCAAATGTGAATCTAAAATGCAGGTGTTGGGAATGTCGTAGGACAAACGTAAACGAGCAAATTAAGAATCACATAGAAATAAACAGGAGTCTATAATCACTCAGGATTAAGATTTATCCATGTATGATCATCTAGTGATTTAATTTAATTTTTCATTTCTACAACGGAATTTGTATAAAAAATTCAAATTAAATCGGTCAAAGTCCTATATGATCAAATCATATATAAATGCCCCCACTAAGATGTCTCCACATCGACGGTCCGGATAAGACAGTCACATTCAAAATGTTTTGAGCCACATTAATGATGTTTTAATTAAAGATCCCATACTTTAATTAATTTTATCACGGACTTAATTTTAGTTTATTATCCATAATCTTAATCCTCTTGTATATAACTCTTATATACTAAGATTATGGTTACATAAATAAACTAGGGATTTTCATGATGTTCAATAAAATACATACAATATGTAAAAGAGTTTGAAAATAAATGTCACCTTTATTAATAATCAAAAACAATTCACAATTGCTTTAAGGGCACTATCCCTAACAATCTCCCACTTGCCCTAAAGCATATGGGACATGTCTCCCAGTCCTATGTTCTGGTGCCATTAAAAACACTTTTCAGGCATGATCTTGGTGACAAGATCAACAAGAATATACACTGACCCAGATATCGACTTTCGAGTATCCTTGTCTGACTAGATGTCAGAATCAGTGCAATCGTCTATTTTAAGGTCAACCGCTTAAATAGACAAACATCTTGATCTCAAACATATTTGAGAAGGTTCTTGACTATTATCTAATGAAATATTTCTGGATTAGATTGAAAATGGCTGGCTATCCCTACCACATATCAAATACCTAGCCCAGTACACATAATTGTACTTGTAGAGGCATATGGAATGTGTCTCATGCTCTTTTCCTCCTTAGGTGTCTTTAAACACTCCTCTTTGGAAAGAACGATTCCATATCAAGTTGGTAGGTAACCCTTCTTGGAATCTTGCATTCTATAATGCAACTGCATCTTATCGATATAAGAAGCTTGAGACGATGCCAATAATTTGTTCTTGTGATTTTGAACCATTCAAATTCCAAGAACATAATTCGCTTATCCAAATCTTTCATTTGGAATTGCTTGGCAAACCAACCTTTAACCGCATCTAACATCTCTACTTCATTCTCAATTAGTAGAATGTCATCTACGTAAATCACTAAAATTACCATTTTACTATCATTGATTTGCTTGTATACACAAGGCTCATCAACACTTTGGTCAAAACCAAGACTTGATCATCTCATCAAATCTATGGTTCCATGACCTTGAGGCTTGCTTTAACCCATAAATGGATCTAAGCAATTTGCAGACTTTCTGCTCTTGACCTTCGGCTACAAAACCCTATGGTTCAAATCCATTTCTTGGTTCATAGCTTCAAGCCACCTCGCTATATCAGAATCCTCCACCACTTGTCGGAAAGACAATGGATCATCATGTACCCCATCAAAGACTGCAACATTTGCCTCTTCGATTTGATGATAGGGGATTGGTGGTCTAATCACCCTCCCACTACGTCGAGGTGTCATGACATTCTGATCGGTTATAGTGGTATTTTTAGCGATTTCCCCACCAACTCTTGTTGGTTGTTGTCTGATCTCATCGGAAAGTAACTCCTCGAGTACAACTTTACTTCGAGGTTGGAAGTTTTCTATATAATCGTTCTCAAGAAAGATAGCATTAGTCAAAACTATTACTTTCTTTTTCTTGCGGATCATAAAACAAACCTCCTCTCGTTCCTTTGGGATATTCAATGAACAGATACACTTCTGAATGTGGATGCAACTTTCCAGTCTTTCCTTTCAGCACATGTGCTGGACACCCCCATATGTGAAAGTGGCGTAAACTAACTTTACTCCCATTCCACAACTCTAGTGGTGTCTTTTGGATTGACTTAGACGGAACTACATTCAAAATGTAAACCGCCGTTTGCAATGCATACCCCCAAAACGAATCAGGCAGTGTCGCGTAGCTCATCATCGACCTAACCATATCAAGCAACGTTCGGTTTCTCCTTTTAGCAACATCGTTTTGCTGAGGGGTGCCAGGTGCTGTGAGTTGGTACAAAATACCATGCTATAGCAAATAATCTTTGAACCTAGTATCGACATACTTGCCCCTCGATTGGATCGAAGGCACTTCAAAGATTTTCCTAGCTGCTTTTCATCTTCCGCATGAAATTCCTTGAACTTTTCAAAAGTATCGGATTTTCTATGCATGATATAAACAAATCCAAACCTCGAGTAATCATCAATAAAAATGACGAAGTACTCAAAGTCACCTCTAGCTTGTGTGGTCATGGGACCACAAACATCACCATGCACAAGCTCTAGTGGTTCTTTGGCTCTATTGCTCTTTGCAGAGAAAGGTCTCTTAGTCATTTTTCCTTCTAGATAGGATTCACAAACAGGAAGAGTGCCAACTTTTAGCTCTCTCAAAGGACCATCATTTGCAAGCCTATTTATCCTTTCTAGTGAAATATGCCCTAACCTTAGATGCCAAAGATATGTTTCATCATCTTGAAAAACCTTTTGCCTTGTTGGTTTAGGATGTTCTACTTTAAACATTTCGGCATTTAGCAATGGTTGTTCATTAGGCTTAATTAAATAGAATCCGTTTTCAAATATTGCAATACAAATATCACGCCCATTTTTAGAAATAATAATCGAATTATCAATAAAAGATAGTGAAAATAAATGTTGATGCAACTTTGAAACAGAAATCAAATTTCTACGGAAACCAGGAATATAAAAAATGTCGTTTAAAATCAATATTTTATCTCTAATATTAAGCTTAATTACTCCCACTGCTTTTGCCGAAACCACTGCACCATTGCCAACTCGCATTGTGAAAGAGCCATCTGCAAGCTTTTCATAAGAACTAAGCATTTGTAAGGAAGAACAAACATGATTAGTAGCTCCAGAGTCAACTATTGAAGTAGAAGAATCTCTAGCTACCAAACAACTTTCAAGAACAAGTAAATCAAATTTACGTTTCTTGTTTTCCTTTACTTTGGAGAGAAACTTGGGGCAGTCTCTCTTCCAATGTCCCTCTTCACCGCAGTGGAAACAGTTTCCCTTTGGTTACAGAAACCTTGTTTCTTGCCTTTAAGGTTTTCACATACGAATGCAAATTCATGTTACTATTCCACTTGTCACAATTTTCTCCAGTTAATGAATCATTCAACAGTTCAAGCATAGGACAAGACATCATTGCTGAAAATTAAATAAAGCGACATAAATAAGTGACGAACATCATAGAGCATTCAATTTAGGAATCATAAACATGATGCATGAAAGCAATAAAGTTTATCCTACCAATTCCAAGGTAATTTAATCTCACATTTGAAAAGCCGCCGTAGGGTAGGTCAAATCAAATGACGATTAAATCGAGACCATCTCAGATTAATAAATATATAATCATGACGTCTCATATCTTCATTTATTTATTAATCACCTTTTTAATTTAGCCTGGATACATCCAAACTATTTGATTGTATCCTTATGAGTGTTACCCATTATTTTGGATTTTAAAAATTAACTCAAAATCGCCGCCGTAGGGTAGGAAAATTAAGAGTTAAATTTTAAATTCTTATCCTTTCGGAGATTAAGCCTTGATTATTGATTTAAGTGAAAACCATCCGTAGGGGGACGAATCTGGCGTCGCGATGCGTCACTTAAATCTCACGGTGCTTTGATCAATAATGGAGGCCATAGGATTTATTGTCATGAATCCTTCTCCCACTCACGATTTTATATTAAATGTTTCCTAAACATTTAAGTTATAAAACATCTTATGTTTTAATAAGTCAAGTCCATCTATTGGTCTTATTGATTAAAATTCTCTAATTTAAAAATCTAACTTTTAGAAATTAAATCATAATTTTAATCAACTGATTAAAATTCTCTAATTTAAAAATCTAACTTTTAGAAATTAAATCATAATTTTAATCAACTTTAAGAACCCCTAAATTATCAAAATAATTAAGGGAATAGAGATAAAACGAAAAAATTTCAAGAAAGAACAAAGGAAACAACGCGCCAATTGAAAACGGGACCTGCCCGAGCCCCCGCCCGGACACCGCCCGAATCGCCGAGCCTCGCTCGAGGCCGCCGTGACATCGCTCGGTGCTCGCCCGGGCTGCCCGAACGCGAATCCGAATAATTTTTGTTTCTAAAACATGTAATTCGGAGATTTTTCATAAAAACCGGATCCAGTTTTCACAAAATTAATTCCGAACAATTATTCCAAATTTTAAAATCATATAAACACTTTTATACAAATTTTTAAAAAATTATATAAAACACTTTTATATCAATTTTAAAAACCATATAAAACGCTTTTATATCAATGTCAATCCATCTCATAGATCTATCATAACAATTAAACAATTCAATTATCATGATGCATGACATGCTTGGGAGTGGGTTCCATGGATGACATATCAATATGCATGGCACATATATCACATATATATCACATAAATATTAATCCGCGAAATAATAAATATGACGATTTGAATCAATGCCTTCAATTCAAAAACGCCCATGCATCCATATATAAAAACATGCAAGATCAAATCCTAAACTCACTCTAAAATAAATTTAATAAACTAGATCTAGTTCTTATATCAAAAACCAGATGGCTCTGATACCATTTGTTGGAAATTATTCGGGTCCCGGATCTAATCCGGGCCAAATAAGATCCGACTTTTCGATCTAATCGAGCGGAAGCGGAAGCGAGTGATTTCAAAAATCGAGTTTTAGATATAAGAACACATGATCATGCTTATGAAATTTATTCAATCTAAAGGAATAAAAGAAAATTTACCTTTTTCGACGATTTTCTTGTTCTTCGCCTTTTATCCGTCCATCCTTTGAATCCCCGAAGCTCGTAGACACCGCGATCTTCCAATTCGATCCTTCCTATCAACGGCAATGTGTGGGCACCCAAATAATAAATCTAAGTTCCTAAATTTTATTTTCCTACGATGTACTCAACTCATGAGATCGTAGGTGGGCTTAACCTGATAGGAGGGGAATTGAACTAGGCTTAAAATTAAACCACAAAATCCATTACGAAAGATGGACAAGTTTTAACCAAACAAGATTTTTGCCAATCGAAAAATTCCGCCTGTGAGATTTCAATCAAATTGAAACTTACTCCAATTAATTTGCAAAAACCAACTTGATATAAGTGGTTGCCAATCTTGAACACTTTCAATGGTAAAAGGAGTTGACCGTGACTTTGTTTCAATTGAAAAAAGAAAAATCTTGCCAAGATGATTCAATTGCTTGAAAACCGAAAAGTTCTTTAATAAACTTGGCAAATATTTGGAGACGGCGGAAATCTGCTTGGGAGTGGGCAAAAAGTTGTATATCCCAATAGTGATATGTGGTCCTTTTTATGGCTGGGCTTCAATCGGTTTCCAACCAAGTTTCCTATCTAATCTAGAATTCATAGACTCAAACTCTAATTGATAATTATCCAATATAATTATCAATTTAATAATTATATTAATATCATAAATATCTAATATTTATTTAATTCCAAATACAGTCAAAACTGTAGAATATCAGATATTCCCGGAATTAACTAATATTAATATATTTGCCCAAATATTTTGGAAAACTCTTTTCCATAAACCCTTAAGAACTGAAAAAATTATTTCTAACCCGTTTACTCTAGGAAGGCGAACCGGGGACCATGGACCTATAATTATAAGCTCCAATAAATCGAATAAATAATTAACTCTTTAATTAATTTATTCGACTTATTAATTCCGATATTACTCCACTATAAATTCGGAATTGCACTCTTATAATTATAGAATATCTTACTCTACAATTGAGCAGTCCACTGATATAATCATTACATATAGATTAATCCTCCATAGACGATTCGTAATTGAAGTTAGGTAATATCCGTTAAACCTCTTCAATTACCTCTTATCCTCATTTACTATTAATTCACTAGCGAATGGTTAATTTATAATCAGATTATAAATTAGAGATCTCAAACCATTCAGTTCCAGAATTAACAAATGAGAGAATCATCTTTCTACTTCTCGCAAGAAGAAATGAATTCCATATCTGTGAATTTATATTCCCAGCTATTTAATTCAAATGTGAATCTAAAATGCAGGTGTTGGGAATGTCGTAGGACAAACTTAAACGAGCAAATTAAGAATCACATAGAGATAAACAGGAGTCTATAATCACTCAGGATTAAGATTTATCCATATATGATCATCTAGTGATTTAATTCGATTTTTCATTTCTACAACGGAATTTGTATGAAAAATTCAAATTAAATTGGTCCAAGTCCTATATGATCAAATCATATATAAATGCCCCCACTAAGATGTCTCCACATCGACGGTCCGGATAACACAGTCACATTCAAAATGTTTTGGGCCGCATTAATGATGTTTTAATTAAATATCCCATACTTTAATTAATTTCATCACGGACTTAATTTTAGTTTATTATCCATAATCTTAATCCTCTTGTATATAACTCTTATATACTAAGATTATGGTTATATTTTTCATGATGTTCAATAAAATACATGCAATATTTAAAAGAGTTCAAAAATAAATGCCGCCTTTATTAAGAATCAAAAACAATTTACAATTGCTTTAAGGGCACTATCCCTAACAAAAACTTCAAGAGAAAAGTTGAAAATTTAAAAATTGATTCTACAGACCCCCCACCATTTTAAAACAGGTCAAAAAATGAAGGGCATCCCCTAGATCGATGCAACATGTGTCACATATTCCCTCATGTTCACGAGAGTTCCATATTAATTAATCAAATTTGATATTATAAAAAATGAAAAATAAAAGAGGGTGAGGCCTGTCTCCATGTCAGCCGCTGAAACTTGTGCAGCAAATGCACAAGTGTGAGAAGAAATGTGTGTGTGGCTGTATGAATGAAAACAGACTGAAGAATTTTTTTAAAAAAAATTTGGGATTATTTGGTTACAGGTTTTTTTTTTTTTTTGGTAAAATATTTCAATTGGAAACTTGTTCTGTTTCCGAATATTGAATATCGGGACTTGTAACTGCCACTACTGTTTGTTTCTACCAAGTTTCTTAAGATCACTGTCCCACTAATATGGTGCCAAGAATATTCAATTTTATTGAAATATTAAAAGATGGTAACGTGCATGTTGATGTCTTGTTGATTAATTGTTGAAATTATACTATTTTTGGATAATTCATGAAATGGCTAGTCTCCTGTCTGCCAGTTTAACGGATATAATCAATTAGACGGGTCTAAATACCTGACCAATAACCCCAGCCAATGACCCGGTCCACGCAAAAAATAAAAAAAAATGAAAATCGAAATCACAAACAATATTGTGATTCGAGCCCTAATCTCCGCAGCACCTTCAACAACCACCACCGCACGGCGCCACACTACAAAAACCACCATCGCACGACGCCAACCTCCGATGCGCACCTACATTGCGTGCTATTTTCCTTTCCACCATCTCTGCAAAGTCGCACCACCATCGATCTATGTAATCGCGTCAAGCCTAGTAGATATTGATTTTTGTCGATAAAAGTCGACATAAGGTGCAACAATGGAGACATGAGCAACTTGAACAATGACAGATGTAACGAAGGTGAAAGTTATGTATTTTTCATTTGGTTCATTATTAAGAAGTAACACAAGTTGCATTACAATGTATTAGAAGTATTAAATAAATATATTAGACTTTATAAAATAAAAAATACATGTGTTATAATTAAAAGGCACAACTTTATAGAAAAATAACACAAGTTGCATTAAAATGTATTAGAAGTATTAGACTTCACAAAATTAAAAGTATATGTTTTATAATTAAAAGGGACAACTTTGTAGAAATGTAACACAAAGTCATATTCAAATGTATTAGTAGTATTAAGTAAAGGTATTAGACTTTATAAAATAAAAAGTATCAGACTATGTAGTGGTTGCATCTTATTATGTATTTTATTTCTTAGTTTTTCCTAAAATGTATTACTTTAAGGTGTAATAACACTAATAGACAGTGATGAGAATGAAGAAAGCAATAATGACAGAGAGCAGGGGGACAATATCATACTGATAGATGCTGAAGGTAAAAATCATTTTTTTGTTTGTAAAGAAAGTATAACAAATACATTAAAAAGTATTGTGTTTTATGATAAAAATTATAATCATTTCATATATTTCCCCTGTTAGTTATTTTCTTTTGTTAATATAACAGATTTGACGTGTTGTCTTATTAGTATGAAGAAGAATAGTATTGAAGAAATATATACATTGACGCAATCATGCTCGGTAGCTTGGCTTAAGTATTCATAAAACAACTACAAGATGTGATGAAGTTGGTGTTGTGACAGAAAAGTATTTTGTATGTTCGTGTGAGGGATCTACAACATCCAAAAACACCGTTGAGAAAAAAAAGAAAAAAAAATTATAATACATGGATAGGATGTAGGGCATCATTGGGGGCAAAGTTGAACAACGATGGTCTTTATCAAATTATTAACCATAATATGTTGCACTACCACGAACTCACTAGAAAAGAGTGGAGTCATTTGCATCGTTCTGAAAGGGTGATTACTAAAAAAACTAATGTTATTGGGGAGATGATTTCTTCTAGAATGAGGGCCACTGAATCTTTTCGATACATGGGGCAAGATACAGGGGTGAAGAGTGCATTGGTCATACAATGAAGGATCACTTGAATTTTGTGAATCATTTCAAAATGAATGCAATAGAGGCAGACGATGCACAAATGCCAATTGATATGTTGTACCAACAAGATGCTGAAGATCAATGCTTCTTTTTTAGCGTTAAATTAGATGATATGGGGAGATTGTGTAATCTATTTTGGAGGGATTCAATGATGAAGGAGGATTACAAGATATATAGTGATGTCGTTGTCTTTGAACAACATATCGAAAAAATCGGTATAATTTTATTTGTGCTCCAGTTGTAGGGATAAATAATCATTGGAAGAACATAATGTTTGGTTGTACCTTGATAGCGGATGAGAAAACCAAATCCTTCAAGTGGCTTTTTGAAGTTTTTAAGAAATCAATGGAGGGCCAATGTCCTATATCAATCTTTACAGATCAAGATCTAGCGATTGGAAATTCAATTGAAAATGTATATACTTCAATTTATATATAATACTTTTTTTTGGTAACACTAATACCTTACAGTGTGATATGTAATACTTTTCAGTGTTAAATATAATGCCTAATGAACTGTGCTCTATCTTACTGTACAAACTGCACTTTAGTTTATATTTAAATACTTTTCTTGTTTATATGTAATATTGTTATTTGTTAATACTAATACCTTCAAGTGTTATAGGTAATACTTTTAAGTATTAAAAGTAACAATATTTTTTTTATGTAGATTTTCCCTGGAACACGACATAGATTATGCTTATGGCACCTCCACCAAAATATTGTGAGCCGATTCGGGAAGTTAAAAGGTGACAAGTGCTTCAATGAAGCATTTAACAAGTGTTTATCAGGGTGCACATATGAAGCTGAATCTCAGGTATGTTGGCAGAAGATGATTACAAAAAATGGGTTGGAAGGCCATCCGTGGTTTAAGAGGCTTTTTGGTTTAAGGGAGAAGTGGTGTATAACATTTAACAAAGATTTTTTCTCTGTTGGAATATTGTCTTCGTAGCGAAATGAAAGTACAAATAATGCCATTGGATTTATTGCGAAGAAAACTACCAGTTTGACTGACTTTTATGGAATTTTCAAGGAACCAATTAAACGTTGGAGGAGCAATGAAGCAAGAGATGAATTCAGTGTTCAAGGGCGGCTCCTACATCTGTATTGCCATTGACTGGACTATTAAAGAAGGCTTTTGAAGTATACATGTTGACACTTTTTAAAGATTTTGAAAATGAATTTTTGAAATCAGTTTCCACTTCTTTGTACAATGTTCTATTTTGAGAGTGATATTATGTTTTATAATGTATCGAATGATGATGGAGTGGGTTCACATACCGTGATATTTTATACTGCAACTAAATTGATAAGTTGCTCTTGCAAGAGAGTTGAAGAATGTGCTTTATTGTGCCGTCATCGTTGAGGGTCCTTCATGTGAACTCGATGACTCAAAAACCAAATTGTTATACCAAAAGAAGATGGACAAAATTTGCAAAAAATGACTTATGGGATAAATTAGACAGAGTGTTAGGAAATTTATTATTAGATCTTGATGATACCATGTAAAACTTAGAATAGGAAGATGGCACCCCATTTTCCTTGTATTTCTATTTGTAATAGATATGACTACATGAGCTGAGTGAAATCAGCTATGTTGAAGAATACAAGAGTCAATTGAAGACTGAAGAGAAGACCAGCTGTGTGTCAGCTGAGTGCAGTCAAGATGGAAGACACAGACTAGACTAATGAAGAGATCCAGCTAAGAGACAGCTGAGCAAAGGATGAATATGTGACGATCGAGTGAGAGCTTGAGAGCCAATTTTGTTGGCGAAAGGTTGAGTCATTCCTAAAAGGTTGGAGCAGACTAAGCCAAAGTCGACTCACCGAGAGTCAAACTTATAGAGTGCTAAACAAGAGGACTATGGTTACAAAAGAGTCTATCCATGTGGTGTTTGATGAGCCAAATGTAAATGGAGAAGACATAGATGAGTTAGCTGAGAAGCAGAATCAACCAACTATGCAGAAGAGTCCCTATGTTGATGAAGATATGAGAGCGCTCAACCCTAAAGATAATGAGATAGCTGAATCTCAAAGTCAGCTGGAAGGTCTACAACTGAATGATGATGAAGAAGCTATTCAAGATAAATTAGCTGCAAGACGGCTGAATCCAGCAGACTTACTCCAACAAGATGTGAGATGGCTGAGAGGCTATGAGTTAATCATTGGAGATGTTAGAGATGGAATAAGAACCAGATCCCGAGCTCAATATGAAGCTTTGTTCACTTGTTTTATTTCTCAGATAGAGCCTAAAGATGTATCTAAAGCATTGGATGATACACATTGGAATCAAGCTATGCAAGAAGAGCTGAATCAGTTTGAAAGAAATAAAGTATGGGAATTAGTTCAAAGGCCTACTCACCAGAATGTTATTGATACTAAGTGGGTATTCAGAAACAAGATGAATGAGGAAGGCTCTGTAGTTAGGAACAAAGCAAGATTGGTAACCAAAGGTTATTGCCATGAAGAAGGTATAGATTTTGATGAAACATTTGCTCCTGTTGCTAGATTGGAAGCAAAAAGGATGTTTCTTGCTTATGCTGCAAACAAGAACTTCACTGTATATCAAATGGATGTAAAGAGTGCATTTTTGAATTGAGTTTTAGAAGAAGAATTCTATGTTGAACAACCTCCAGGTTTTGAGCAGAAAACTATTGGAGACAAAGTCTACAAGCTCAAGAAAGCACTGTATGGATTGAAACAATCACCAAGAGCATGATATGACACATTGTCATAATTTCTAATTGACAATCGATTCACCAAAGGAAAAGTTGATAGAACACTCTTCAGAATTCAAGATGGAGAGAGTATACTGCTTGTTCAAATTATGTGGATGATATCATTTTTGGATCCACAAACAAAGAGCTGTGTGACAAATTCTCTAACCTCATGCAAGGAAAGTTTGAATAAGCATGATGGGAGAGTTGACTTTGTTTTTAGGATGTCAAGTCAAACAAATGAAGGATGAAACCTTCATAAATCAAACCAAATATACCAGAGATTTG
This sequence comes from Rehmannia glutinosa, assembly GCA_016081115.2. Classification (NCBI taxonomy): domain Eukaryota; kingdom Viridiplantae; phylum Streptophyta; class Magnoliopsida; order Lamiales; family Orobanchaceae; genus Rehmannia; species Rehmannia glutinosa. The sequence continues at coordinate 85,881,526 of CM071926.1, forward strand.
ATGAAGAAATTTGGTATGGAAGAGAAGTCATCAGTGAAGATTTCTATGAATACTTCAATCGAAATGGATATGGATGCAGATGGTAAAGTTGTTGATCAAACTAGACATAGAGCCCTCATTGGATCATTGCTCTATTTAACAGTAAGTATGTCAGACATCACATTTGATGTAGGTGTATGTGCTAGATTTTAATCTGCACCAAAAAAGACTCAAATGATCGCAACTAAGAGAATCCCGAGGGTATTTGAAGGGATGCCAAGAAGTTAGCTTATGGTATCCAAAGGATGGAGGATTCAAGCTGGTAGGCTACTAAGACTCAAACTATGTTGGATGTAGAGTGGACAGGAAGAGTACTTCAAGTACTTGTCAAATGCTTGGAAATAGATTGGTTTCTTGTTCAAGAAGAAACAAAATTCAATAGTTATATCCACAGTTGAAGCGCAAAGATATAGTCATGGCGATGTTGTGCCCAAGTTCTATGGATGAGACAATAGCTGAGAGACTATGATATTGAAGAAAAAGAAATTCCAATTATGTGTGATAATACAAGTGCTATTGCAATTACTCAGAATCCAGTATTGCATTCAAGAACAAAACACATTGATGTCAAGTATCATTTTATAAGAGATCATGTTGAAAAGAAAGATATCACTTTGGAATACATCTCAACTAATAAGCAGTTAGCTGACATATTCACTAAACCTCTATGTGAATCAAGATTTGAAGAGCTTAAGAATGAACTAGGTTTAATTGAGCTAATTTAGGAGACTCGGAAGACTCAATCAGCAGAGACCAAGAAGAGAGAAATGAAAATTAGCAAGTTTCATTTTCCAGCCAAGTGAAACAGCCAAGACGGGAAATCAGTTGTATCAAATTAGCTGACAGTTGAGTGATCTTACGTGAGGAGAGAAGAAGAGTTGAGTCACTTTTGGATGATAGTTGAGCTATAAGCTAAGTGACAAGTCGCAGTCGTTTTCTGCGAGCATGAATGTTTTTGGGCATTAAATCATCATAATAATAATGATCGTCAGTGCAAAAGCTGCACACGTGTAGCCTATGATTGGATATAAATTGTTGTTGCATTTACTACGGGGAAATTAATGTGGTTTTAAAGGTATATCGATCGTTGATTTTGATCAAACTTTTCAAATTCCAAAAACCGTCCTCTCACATCCCATAAAAACCAAAACCCAAGTTTCTCTCTCCTCACAACATTCTCGTCTTCAGCAAGCAAGTCTTAGTTTTCTCTCTGCAAAACTTCAAAACCTAGTTCTTCAAGCAAGATTTTGCGACTATTTTACCGGTTGTTTTCCAAAATAATGGATGCCTCATACGATTTCGTCAAAATATAAAAGAAAATCCACTGGGTCGACTGTGGATTTCGATACTATGCTGAAACAGGGAGCTGATAAGGCCTTGGTTCAAAAGATCGCTGAGAAGTTAGAAAAGTCCGGTCTGAAGGGCTTTCTCACGATGGAGTTCTCACATTCTTACTCCGAGGAGGTAGCTATGTTCTACGTGAACGCCGAGGTTCACGATGGGGATATACGATCATCTCTCCATAGTAAGGACATCATTGATGCGGACCTAGCTGAGTTCTGCAACCTGCCTTCAGAAGGGCTAAAGGAGATAGCTGAGATGGATGTCAACTTAGTTGTTGCATGGAAGGAGATTGCCAAGCTTGAGTCAGCTGCGAAAGCTATTTACACAGCCAAGAAGTCTTTGATCAAGGAAGATTACCATAAGTTGATGGACATCGTGTCCAAGTGCGTTGACATGAAGTTCGGGAGCTTTAATCACTTGTCTCGAACTAAGCTGATCGTGACGGCTGCGATCATGGAGGAGGAGAAGGATAACCGGCTGAAGTTCAGTTCATTTTCGATTGCATCGCGAGAATCGTTATCAACAAGACCATTACGGATGGTTGTCTATTTGGGAGGCTTGTTGGGATATGGCCTGGTGATTGGCCATCTTATGGATGTGAATGGGATTGCTCTTAGGCATGGAAAGCCTTTCCATCTTAATAAGAAGATGTTCTAGGCGAATCTTTCTGGCGCTCAGAGGCAAGCGCATGCACGAAGAGCTGACACCAACGAAGGTGAACCAGCTGATCCAGTTCCAGAAGACATAGCCGCAACCACTCAAGCTCCTTCTCCTAAGCCAACTCACAAAAAAAAAAGAGAGTGCAAATGCTAATAAAGCACTTGCCCCCGCGTGACCACCCTAAGAAAGCACTCCGCCTCGCAGCCAAGTCCGCCCAAGTTCCCGCCCGCAGCCCATGCTGGGTAGTTGCACTCCGCTCTGCAGCCTGATCGAGAAAGAACCTCTAGTACATTCTCCAGTCGTGAAGAAGAGGCGATCTTTGTGTTTAGAAAGGCAAATTTGAGTCCAAGAAGCAGCAAATAGGAGAAAAGACTTTTACATTCGATGAGCCTGAAAATGTGGAGCTAGATGTTCCTCTGGTTCCAACCAAAAGAAGAAGGCTGGTTAAGAAGTCAAGTTGAGAAGCTTGGTGAGTCCGACACCCACCAAGATGAAAAAGATCTGAAACTCGGGAAGAGCAAATGGCGAAGGGAGTTATCGTGGTGAAGTGGTCACCACAGAGGTAGAGAAGACTGCTGATATGGATCAGCAGACTGTTGAAGACCCAATTGTTCGAGAGACAACGGAGGAACATGGAGCTGACACAGCTGAGCACTCTGAAGAAACAGTTGTTCAGTCCCCTCAGATAGATGCTAGAGAACCTGAGGAGGAACATGCTCCACTCGCCCCAATTTAGGAAGAGGAGGATGATGATGTGGTGATGATGTCTCCAGTTTAACCTGATATCCAGGAGAGATTGAGGGTATAGAGAAGATGGAAACTGAGTTACTCAAAATATCAATTTCAAAGCCCAGAATTTATTGAAGAAGAAGAAGATGAGCTCTTAAACTTCCTGGTAACATAACTATTAGCTCCGCCCTTGATCCTGACTTCTGCATGACCATTCTCTATCAAAGAAAGGATGAAGAGAAAGAAAGAGCATTGGAAAAGGCAAAAGCTATTGAAGAAGCAAAGAAGCCCCACACTTGTCCTTTCTTAGATGTACCAAAATTTGCCATGGACTAGACTAACATCAGCGACAGTGATGTTGCGGAGATTGATCCTGCTGTTGCAGCCGATAAAGCAGATTTCAGACAAGCTGTTAAAGAATCAAAAGATATGCACAAGCAGCAGATGCAAGAGGGTCCAGGAGAGTCTTCTCCAATTTCTCCTAGCCCTAATATCATAGATGTGGTGCGAACCATTGATGCCACCACATCCCCTGTGCACTCTAAAGATGGCACTAGGAAAACTGGCGATAAAGCTAGGGAAGGTGATGAAGCAGGCACCCTAGCCAAGCCAATTCCTGCAGAAGGTGTTGAGACACCTGCCCCGACAGTTGATCACTCAACAAGAATAACAGTCAAGTCTCAGGTGTTGAGTAAACCCACTACTCAAGATTCAGCTGGTACGCCAGCTGAGGGGGAACTCTCACCACCATAGCTAGGTCGGAGGATGTTGTGGGAGACCAATCATCTATGAAGTTTGGAGGCGAATGAGAGAATCAAAATGTTCTGCAGAGTGAAGTTAACGAAGCTCAGACGGTTCAGACTGTCTCAGCTGAGACTTCATCTGCACTGTAGGCCGATGACGTTGTTGAAGCAGCTAAGGCACATGTTGGAAGCGAGGGCATGGGAGTTGAGACTCCTGGCCCTGAAAGTGCAATCATAGGAGTTGAGACTCTGACGGATGCCATCTAAGACCACAAAGCAGCTCCATCTGCTGAAGGGATAAATGTCGAAGACCCTGCTGCGGTTGAGACTGCACACAGGGATGTATAAGGCCCATCAGCAGTTGAGACTGTTGAGGGTAACAAAGGCCTAGAGGAGGTTGATACTTCCCTGGGTCAGAAGGTTGTTGAAAATGAGCCTGCACCTCATGTGGAGGTTGCTGAAGAAGAAGTAGAGATCATCGCCCTTCATGATTCCTAGGAGAACATAGATACTGAATTCATTGAATCAGACAACGAAGCTGAGTCCACTCCAATTGATACATCCAACAAGGACACAACTCATGAGGATGCTCAAGCCTCTCGGAGCCAAGTCAGTGACAAGGCTACTCCAATGCGATTTATCTTGGTTGATGGGCCACCTCCAATGGCACCATCACACTCCGATGAAGATGATAAGTCAGCCGAGGAACTGACAACTCAGAAGGAAGTCACAACTGATGCCAAGGAAGTTGTTAAGACAACTGAGGATCAGTCAGCTCAGCAGGCTAACATAGTTGCTCAAGATGCCGATGACGCTAAAACAGTTGAGGCGCGTTGAGCTGAGAACATATCAAAAGAAAAGAGAAATGCCCCACGAGCTCAAGATGTGGGCATCCCTATCTTCCCTAAAGACCTATTCACGAAATATTTTCCGTTTGAAGCCCAAATTCCTTTCGAAGCCGAATCAGCTGCAGAACAAGCTAGATACAATGTCCAAGTACCCCCAGAAGAACTCAGAGCTCCAGGTGAAAGTACAATTGTGCCTATTGGTTTCAATCTTCGATGCAGTGTGGCCAGAGGATTAGTCCACTGAGACAGCAGAATTCCAAAAAGCCTTTAAAGCCATATGTGGTGAGATAGAGAAGATGGAGCATGGCTTTGCATCATTGGACCAGAGGCTAGATAACAGAGATGTCACCATCACTGGAGATATCAGAGGGACTGTACTGTGCATTTGTGAATGGGTTGGACAAGTTAAGGCTTTGAGGCGTGAGTAGGTCACCTGCTTAAAGGTTTTTATTCGCAAAAATGGTGATTTGGAGTCCCGACAACCTCAAGTTCCAGCAGAGGCAAAGGGACAACATATTCAGGATGGACGAGTCACACAGGTCTGATATGGAGTTGCTCAAGTTGTAGCATAAAACTTAAATTGCAAGAACGGAGGCCAACGTCGAACATCGACATTAAGGTTCTCGCATTAAAATGAAGGCGATGGCAATGAGTCCAAGGCTCGAGGTCCGACCAGAGCAACAGACTCCATGACCCATGACAAACATGACTCTACGAACAACAAGCTAGATTTTCTCCCGAGTGGTATGTTCCGTGCTTAGCCTAACCCATTGGTGATGATGCCAAAAAGGGGAAGATGAAGCCGTGAAGGAATTGAAAGAAGGGCAAGGGAGTGATAAAGAGGGAAACAAAGGGGAAGCAAGCAAGGGGAAGGAAGTTATGTGAACAAACCTTCATTGAAAATAATGTTTGCTAAGACTCAACAATAAGGAGAAGTAACAACCTCAATCCTCAGCAGACTATCGTAGGAGCTAACAGTGGAAGAGAAAGCTGAAATGGCAGTCAAGGAGTCGAGAAAGGCCATGGAAGCTAAATTTGAAAAGGTAGATAAGAAGCACTTTGAGCATATCAAAGATATCAAAGCAAGATACAACGGCCCTCCACCGATTATCAAAGATTCTCAAAGAATAAAACCCCTAGAGAAATCACGATACCTGATGCTGGATCAGAACCAAGATCACTAGAGGAGTTTCAAACTCTAGAAGCTGGAGGATATTTTAAGAATATGACTCTACCGCATGCGTGGGACTTGTACTGGGAAAAAGGTCTTGAATTGTGCAGATCAGCTGAGAAGCAGCAGAGTTCCAAAGAAATCACTCACCGAAAGACACAAAGACAAAGACACTTGCAAGGAGGATCCGAGTCATATAGAGGAGGAAAGGTTTGGAAGTGGCGGAAGAGGCAGAGGCACTCCACCACGCCCAAGACCTACAGATACAAGATTTATTGATCCACACAAGAAAGGGATCAATTACTTGGCTGGCTTCGATGCTCTTGCTAACCTTGAAGTGGAGGACAAGAATGGGGACGCAAGAAGAAGACAGGAGGCTGAAAATAAAAGAGTCAAGAGAGAATGGGAGGAAAGGAAGCGAAGGGACGACCCTACTGCTAAGCACGCCTATGAAAGAAAGAAGAATGATGAAGAAGACATGAAGAAAAGAAGAGCTGAGGAAGATAGAAGGAGAGCTGAAGATAAAGAGAGAAGAAGGAAGCAGACGAGACGATGAAGACGGTTGTAACCCCCTTCAGTGTATTTTACTTAATTGTAAATACAAGTTTTGTAAGTTTTTCTTGTAATATCATCTTTGCTATTTTGCTCTTATACCTAATGTACTTTAGTACAATAAGGAGCTCTGATACAATGTAATAGATAGTATAGCTCAGATACAGTGTGTAGATTATGCTATGAAACAGCTTTGTAAAGTGCAAATTGTAAAGTACAAGAATGATATGATCAATAAAATTGACATATTCAAAACATACATTCTTTGTTACTGCACTGTTTATCTTTGTTGTATTCATTTAAGTTTTGGCATCATCAAAAAGGGGGAAATTATTAGAAAATTTATTATTAGATTTTGATGATACCATGTAAAAACTTAGAATAGGAAGTTGGCAACCCATTTTCCTTGTATTTTTATTTGTAATAGATATGACTGCATGAGCTGAGTGAAGTCAGCTATGTTGAAGAATACAAGAGTCAACTGAAAACTGAAGAGAAGATCCAGATGTGTGTCAGCTGAGTGTAGTCAAGATGGAAGGCACAGACTCGACTGAAGAAGAGATCCAACTGTGGGACAGCTGAGTAAAGGATGAAGATGTGACCAGTCAAGTCGGGCTGAGAGTCATGTGTTCTGACAGCTTGATGACATTGAGTCATTCCTAAAAGGTTGAGCCGACTCAAGTCAAAGGGGTAAAGGCGATTGTCAAGTCACGCCGACTAATATTAATCATTGTATTTAAGTCGTGATATTACTTAATATAGTAATACGTCCATGTTGCCATGTAACAAAGTGCTCATCCTAAGCGTGCTAATAGAATATACCAACGGAAAACATTGAGCTTGTGTCGGGACTCAAAAGTCGCAGACATCATTTAATACGAGGAAATGTCACCATCACAAGTTGCAGGTCAAGAAAATTACCTATCTCTTCAATGGGCAAATTTTCAAATAAGCACTATAGAAGGCTGAGGAAGCAAGTGAGAGAAGGTTACCAATCACAACATATTCTAAGAGAATAACCAAGCATTCAAATAATCAAACCTCCAAATATACTCTCAAGCTTTCTAGGATATTCCTCAAGCCTAACAACAAAGTAACTCGATCCAACACATTTAGTGAAGGAAAGAATACTTCATCAAGTTGAAGAGGAAACAGTTTAAAGAACAAAAAGGGTCTACTCTCCAAGGTTGAAGGAGTTGTAATAAGGTTCAAGGTCGAACCAAAAGATTTGAGATCGTTGGAAGGTTGTGTGATCAATTCCAAGAGTTCAGGGGAAGCTGAAGTAGCAAGGCAGTTGTCTTGTGAAGAAGCTGAGTCCTAGGAGTAGCTAGCTATGTGATCAAGGCAGACTCAGACTGATAACGGCTTTGGAACAAGATCTGTTACTTAGTGGATTCCTCAAGGAGTTGGAGAAGATTGGATTAGAATAACTACCCCATCCTCGAACCACTATAAAATTTGCTTGTGTCATTTTACTTACAACACTTTATTTTCCTGCATATCTTTGATATCTGCTGTTAAGTTAATATTGCTAAACCTAGTGATAATAACTTGTTAAAACAAGTGTTAAAAAAGCTTTAAAACACCACCGAACGAAACCAAATCAACTTAAAAGTTAAGTGTTAGTTGACCAAATTGAGTTATACTATCAATGACTCGCCCTAGTCCTGCTGAGTGGGTAACTTTTCAAGTAAGACAACCTAGTTATCCCCCAAGGACTTAGCTGATTTGAGTTAACTCTGTTAAAATTATTTAAAAGGACTAAATTTGAGAATTTGGTAAGGTTTATTCAACCCCTCCCCCCTTCTAAACCTTACAACTCACCCCATGGGACCTACACAGAGAAATTGGACAGCGTAACAGGCCTAATGATCGCATTCCTAGGCATCATGAAATGACGCGCAAGTATTATAATCTGATATTAAAATGCCAAGAAAATGAGGAAACAAGAAGAATCCTTGAAAATGGTTATAACTGGGATTCTATGGAAGTTGATGAATTGATGGTTGCTACGATGAATTCTACAGCAAAAATTGAGATTTCTAGTTCTTCTACTAATATCCTAGATACTACTCATTCAGTTACAAAGGGCAGAAAACAAAGAATGAAAGGGCATTTCGAAATAAACAAGAAAAAGAAGAGTGCTAACACATCAAACACACATACATCGAAGGAGTTCGGATCGAAGACTCCTAATCCTAGACTGTTTTAGGAGGGTTGATTATGTCAACTTTATTCTGATTTATCTTTACAATATACTTTTCTGGCACATGGGATTAATACATTGCAACGTATCTGCTAATAATTGTCAATGTATCTGATAATACATTTTAATGTATCTGCTAATACATTCCTATTTTTGTGTGTGTGAGTTCATATCTTATAGTTAAAAATATTAATTTTTAATTATTCTGATTATTTCAATGTTTTTCCACAAACAATGATGTTTTAGGAGGATTGATTATGTCAACTTTATTTTGATTTATCTTTACAATATACTTTTCTAGCACATGAATTAATACATTGCAATGTATCTGCTAATACATATTAATGTATATGTTGATACATCCCTATTTGTGTGTGTAAATTCATATCTTATAGTTAAAAACATTAAATGTTATTTGTTCTGATTATTTCAATGTTTTTCCACAGACAATGATGTTTTAGGAGGGTTGATTATGTCAACTTTATTCTGATTTATCTTTACAATATACTTTTTTGGCACAAGGGACTAATACATTGCAACATATCTGCTAATACTTGTCAATGTATCTGCTAATACATATTGACGTATCAACTGATACATCCCTATTTGTGTGTGTGAGTTCATATCTTATTGTTAAAAGCATTAATTGTTAATTTTTCAAGGACACATACCTGGACCTAATACTTGCAACTGCTCGTAAAAAACCCTTATCAAGTAGTCTGCATAATAAATTACGAAATACATCATTGTATGAACCTAAAAAATATTACTTCTTATGCTAATACTTTTATGTTTCACAGCTAATACTTTTTTGTTCAACACCTAATACCTTCTTTCTTGTTCTAAACTTTCGGTGCTAATACTTTTTCCTTTTTGTAAGTTAGATGTATTCACATTAAAAACCTAACAAAAGTAGTAATACATTTGTGCACAAATACTAATACATTTACTTGCAATACTAATACTTTCAAGGTTCAATACTAATACATTTACTTGCACTACTAATACTTCATCTAAAGCTAACAAAGGCAGTACATTAATACTTTCAATATTCAATACTGATACATTTACATGTAACTGTTAATACTTGCCTAATATGCAAATTATTTTTCATAAACAACTAACAAAAGTCCATCCATATGATCCCCATTCAACCAACAACCAACATCTTCTAAACATACATCATAAATACATTATATTAATAAAAACAGATCACTATAAAAGACATGAAAATGACTTGATGTTCAATAAAATCTTACATGAAAATCAATCCTCACGCTACTTCAGGACCCTCGCAAAATCAAGAACCTCATTCTCAAGTTGTATTCATTTCTCGCTTAACTCTGGTTCAATGCACTCGAATAATATGATCCTCTTAAAGTACACCTTACATTGCGCTACAAATAAAAACAAACATGAAAAAAACAATCAGACAAAAATGGATTAATATAAGCAATATTTGTTTTGGCAAGATTCATACATGCTTGGGTTCCTTAGAAGGGCATGATACTGTGTATTCTTGTAATTTGTTTTATAGGAAATGGAGCTTTAATTGAAAATATGTCAGTTAAAAGGCTCGGATAAGATCAACGAGTGCAAAGAGAAGATCGAAATGACGAAGAAACCAGAAAAAACCAGTCACACGGTCGGACCGTGTGGGACCACACGGCCAAGTGACCTGTCCGTGTGAAGATACATGTCTATGTGAAGTGTTCAGGAGAAAATAGGGATGAACCCAAGCTGCACAGCTGGACCGTGTGGAGTGGCTGTGTGAAAGCCAAATGGGCCGAGCAACTGACTGTGGTGGATTTTTGTGTCCTTTTCCTACTCAAACTCTACAAGTGATCTCTCCAACCACTTATATAAAGGACTCAAGGGCTGCACGAAATTACATACATTCATACAACATACAACACACCAAAATACACAGGATTACAAGATCAAAGGTCTTCTGAGATAGGAGGGCTAGGTTACGAAGAACACCACAAGGCCTTTCACATCTACTAAGCATAAGAGCTTCGAAGGCTTGGAAGGAAGATCCATCCCGACAAGAAGGGGTTTTCTTTCTTAGTTTAGATCTTTTGTTTGTGCTTAAACAATGTCACAATGTTGATTTCAAGTTTGTCTATGAATTTGTTATAAATGGTTGGCTAATCTTTCGGATCTTATGGCATAATCAAAACTGTGGATTCATGTTAAATCTTGATCAATTATTTTCTTAATTGATTCATATGTTCTATTTTATTAATTCTAGGGCTTATTCTTATTTGCTTATTATCTGACCAATAATTTGTATGTCATATTTGTTAGTGCAAAATTCAGGAGAGGAGTTCTACAAAGACAGTAAATCGATTCGGACATAAACGGATGTAACGAGTGGAGACCTACAACTATTTTGCAGCGGAGTCATTCAATTCATAGATATTTTGGGAGTTAATAATAGTTGTAACGTATCGGGAGATATACAATTATTATTAATCTATTGTTTATGCACCACCCGGGAGGGGGAATAAAGTAATTTAGGAATTGAACCCTTAGAAATGCATGAATTGATTTTGTGAAACATTGATTGGATTTAATATTGAAGAAGCATGTTGAGATTATGTGTCTAGGGTTGCTTTCGTATTTGTTGAAAATACTTGTGGAGTTCGAATTTATTTCTTTTAATTTTTAATTTTCGATTTTATAAAACTCTTGATATTCGGTTGCTTCAATAAAATTGGAATACGATGTTATTATAGCCTAAGTGTGCATAGTCAATCCCTGAGGAATACTACCTTTCTTGACATTATCCTATAAACTACACTTGTAGTATGGAGATCCAAACAAAATTTTTGGTGAACACCTGTTTCAAATCTGGACTGGAATAGACTTCCCTGATAAAAGTTTCCATGTGGTGCATTAAGAAAACACCACAATCCACATTTGTTCGCATTGGTTTGCCAACTGAAGGGAACATTTTCCCAAGGAAAATGCTCAACCTCTTGAGCTTGTGGATGATTTAACTCTTTAGCCAAAATAGAAAAATTCCTTTGCTCGAATAAGTGAAATAACAATAAGAAGTCACTCCAAAAATACATATCAGATATTGTAAGGAGTAAATCTAAAGTGACAAATATGATACTTTACCACAATAATCCCAAGCTTGTTATAGTTTTCAACAACAGCTTCGTGGTGGACTAAATTGTCCAAATATTGCACCTTTTTGACAGCAAAATTGATGACAACAGCAAAAAAAATGTTATTTGAAGCAAATCGGAAAAAAAAAATCTACAGTTTCAACAAAAAAAGAATATTAACTAATACTTCTCATACTAAGTCCTAATACATATCAGTATAATGACTATTACTTTTCATTAGAAATTTACCAGGTCAAATATACTCAAATCCTGACTCTGACTGATCTTATCCACATTCCCCAACAATCTCTCAAATCCTATGCCAAATCTCTAGCAGAGTTTTCTTCAATAATGTATGAGATAAATAACTGTTGCAAATAACACAATTTTAATATACCATTACATTAATGTAAAGCATGAAAATACATGAAAAAAAACATTGCTTGCTTACAAAATATTGAGCATAAAAATAAAAGCATTTCATCCGTGGATCATACTTTCATCATTCAATGTGGTCATATCACCAACTGAAATGTAAAAAGCACCATCATGTGCAAAAATTAGTTTAATTCGACTGAAAAAAATAACATTCCAATCAATTCGCCCACACAAGGCGCGAAAATAATTTAATAAACCCAAATTCGTAAGAGCAGGTTCATCGGGATACCTTATCGAAACCCAACTTTGGATGTAGAGATTCTCCCATCGAGTCGGTGCGTCTCGTCCGGCATGACAACATTGGAGTACTTTGGTTGGTTCATCTCATATACGGGTTCGGGCTCCGGAGTTGGCTCCCTCATTCTCCTTATGTTTCTCCCAACTCCTCCTTCTCCTCCTATTGAGGCCATTTGATGTGGGTTTGAAGATTTTGAAAAATCTAAAATTTGAGAATAAACTCCCCCCAAACTTGAAAGAGAATAAGAGAAAGTTGAAAAATTGGAAGAAATTTGTGATGGGTTTCTTGAAAGAGAGAAGTATGTGTGCCCTAGCTTGAAGATTTGAAGTTGAATGTGAAGAAATTTGAAGATGGAATGGGGTATTTGTAGGGAAATTTTTGTTCTTTAGGGTTTCGAAGGGAAGAAGTGGGATAAATTTGGAGTGTTTGAGTTTTAAACAGGGAAGAAAAATTCGACATTCAATTCACATGGTCTATATGAAATCACACAGTTGGACCGTGTGCGCCTGTTATGCTCTATGTCTTATTGTGTGACCGAATACACGACCGTGTGAATTCACAAGGTCAGACCGTGTATCCGGTCTCTGTTTTTGCATTTCAGACGGCCGTATGATTTTCACACGGTCGTGTGTTTTGTTTTTTAATTTTTATTTTAAATAAACCCGGAGTTTGTCTTGACGCCTCCTATACAACAACTTACAAAAACAAACAAAACTAAAAATTAAGTTAATAATAAAATCAAAATCAAATTGAACAAAGGCGATAAAAAAATAATTTAGGTTGTCTCCCATAAAGTGCTAAGTTTTACGTCTTCAGCCAGATGTCTGATTTCTATTACTACTGTCGTTGAACTGTATCGTTTGTTATCTTTGGGCCCTGGTATTCTGTACCACTCTTTAGACGAATGGCATTGCATTAATCTCTCGGATTCAGTTCTGTATCCTTGGGAATTTGCCCTTTTGGTGCTGGCCTCCCACTGCTGTTGCAATTTGGGCTACTTGTGTTTCCAAAGACTTCAGTCTTGCGTTCACGTTCGTGTTCAGCTGAGTAACTTGCTCCTTGATTCTCTCTATCTTTGCTTCATCTTTATTCAATCTAGCTCTAGTTTCTCCGATAAACGAGGGTAGCATCTCTTCCAGAGATGCTTTTTTTTCACTGGACTCCGCTCTGTCTTGATTTCCCATATTAAAACCCGGAGGTGGCTACAAAATATTTCTGTTATTTGCATAAGAAAAGTTTTCATGGTTTCGCAGCCCCAGATGGTAATGTGTGGTGCCTGATTATTTCGGTAATTGTTGTTGAAGTTTCTTTGCCCCATAAAGTTCTCTTGTTTTTCAACAACTGCACATCCAGTTTCATATTAAGCACGGACACTTGTTCTGTGAGCATGGCAACCTTATCCTCATCTTAGACCTCTGCCACATGTCCGACATTGTTTGCTTTTAGAAAGTATACCCTATACACTGTATCAGAGCTATACTATCTATACAACTGTATCAGAGCTTATTATAACAACAATATACATGTATCAAAGTTATGAGAATAAGCTTACAAATTTGTATTTACAGCTAAGTAAAATACATTTGAAAGGGTTTCTGCCGTCTTCAACCCCTCGGCTTCCTTCTTCTCTCATCTTATTCAACTCTCTTCCTCTTTCTATCTTATTCTTCTCTTCTCTTCTTCTCATAGGCTCTTTTAGCAGCAGGATCCTCCCTTCTCTGCCTTTCTTCTTATTCACGCGTAAGCCTCTCATTTTAAGCTTCTTGCCTTTTCCTAGCCTCCTCATTCTTCCTCTCCACTTCAATGTTAGCAAGTGTATCGTACCCAGCCCAATAGTTGACTCTCTTCTTCTATGGATTAACATACCTTACATCTTTAGGTCTTGGTCGTGGTGGAGTACCTCCGCCTTCTTCCACCACTTCCAAACCTTCCCCTTCCTCGATATGACTCGGCTCCTCCCCCAGGCGTGCATCAGACATGAGTCTTTCCAATGATGATCGCTCAAACTCACGATCTCATCTCGGTGATTTGCATAAGTCGAGTCCTTTCTCCCAAAGATAAATCCCATGCCTTTGGCGTAGTCATTTTCTTGAAGTATACTTTGAGCCTAGAGTTTGAAATTCCTCTAGAGATCTAGGTTGAGATCCTCCGCATCAGGGATTGTGATTTCTCGAGGGGTCTTACTGACCTAGGGATCTTTCAATAAACCAGTTGGGTGGCCATCGTACCTTGCTTTTATATCTTTTATCCTCTTGGAGTGCTTCTCAGTTCGTTTGTAGTACAAGGAGTTATCGACTTTGCGTTATAAAATCGATTGGAGAAGAACATTTGCAAATTTACTTGTCCATGCCATGGTGCTTGTTTAAGACCTTAAAGGATTTCTTCAACTTACAAACAAGAGAAGTTTCAATTATTCTCGAATAAAGCCAGGTGGTTGTTCTATATAAAGCTCTGTGTCTAGCTCTCCATTAAGAAAAGCATTAGCAACATCCAACTGTCTAATATGCCAAGCTCGAGACAGAGCAATGCTCAAAACAATTTGAATAGTTGCTGGTTTTACCACTGGACTGAAAGTTTCGGTGTAATCAAATCCCAAAGCTTGAGTATATCCCTTAGCAACCAACCTTGCTTTGTATTTTGCAAGACTCCCATTAGCATTTCTTTTTATTTTAAAAACCCATTTGCATCCAATAACTTGCTTATTGATGGGCAATGTACAGAGAGTCCATGTATTATTCTTGATAAGGGCTTCATACTCTTGTGCCATAGCATGTTTTCATTCTGGTATAGACAAAGCCTCTTGGATTAACTGTGGCTCTTCAAGAATCTGTTTATGAGAAGTGTAAACCTTAGGCTTATGAATACCTACTTTGGCTCAAGTGATCATATGATGAGTACATGTATAACCTGCAACATCATTGGGAACTGACTAAAAATGAGCATTAGTGGAAACAGAATTAGTTTGATCATTAACTCGAATTGGTAATTCCACATATAATTTAATTGACCAATATCTTTTTAAAGAAATGGGAGATGTTGAATTGGAAGAATGAGAGGTGTGAGGACTAGGACAAGTGATAGGGATATTATCACTAGAAGAAGGAGAAGATGATCATTTGGAAAGGAAGACTGTGCAAGCGGTATTTGGGAAATGGTATGAAAACTGTTGTCAGCATCATGGTGTTGAGATGGAGTGTTCTGTTTGCTATCATTGTGAAAAGGAAATTTGGACTCATCAAAAACAAGGTGTCTGGTGATGATAACCTTGTTATTAGGAAGAAGAACCTTGTAGCCTTTATATTGACAGTTGTAGGCAAGAAAAACCGAAGGTTGACTCCTATATTCAAGTTTATGCTTGTTATAAGGCAGTAAATATGGATAACAAAGACACCCAAAGACTCTAAGATAACGGAGGTTAGGTTTTTGACCAGTCAATGCTTCTATTGGTGATTGAAAAGGAGTGGCTTATAGGGTGTTCGATTCATCAAATATGCAGCACTAGTGAAAGCTACATCCCAGAAATTTTTAGGCATGTGAGTGTGAGCCATCAAGGCTAGACCAACTTCGACAATGTTTCTGTGTTTTTTTAAGCAAGATCATTTTGTTGCGGTGTATACGGGCAAGAGAACCGATGCAGAATGCCATGGGAAGCAAGGTAATTGGTTAAAGCTTTGAATTCTCCACCTCCATCAGTTTGTAATATTTTAATGGTTTTGTGATATTGATTTTCCATGAAGGTTTTGAAAGGCACAAAGGCTGTGAAAGTATCTGATTTAGCCTTAAGAAGACAGAGACAAGTATATCTAGTAGCATCATCAACAAAACTAACATAATAGGAATATCCTGCAGCTGACTTCAGGGGAGAAGGTCCCCATAAGTCACTATGAATAAGATCAAAAGGCTTATAGTTGTGTGAATCTGAATTGTGAAAAGGTAATTTGTGTGATTTAGATAAAAGACATGAAGAGCATAAAAATTGATTTTCATTATCAAGATAGGGAACATTACAACTATGAAGGGCCCTTTTAACAACCTTAAAGGAAGGGTGCCCAAGTCTAGAATGCCAAACATCCAAACTTATTCTATCCCTAACTACTGCAGAATTGATGGACATGAGACCAGAATTATACTTATTAAGTGGCATGAAGGAGGACTGCAACGCAGAAGACTAGGAACTTGAGAGAATAAAGCTGTAGAGGCTATTTCTAAGAGCTCCTTGAAGTAGAACATTCCCTGTGCACTGATCCTTCACAAAACAAAAGGATGGGTGAAATTCAAAGAAAACATTATTATCTTGAGAAAATTGGCTAACAATAATGAGATTCTTTGTGATGTGAGGAACATGTAACATATTTTTAAAAAGAAAGGAGTGTTTAGAAGAATGAAAATCAGAATTAGGTGGTGCAACTACAGTATTACCAAAATGAGCAATATTCAAACCTTGTCCATTTCCAACTTGAACCTTCTCAGCTCCCTGGTAGTCACTGACAATATTGAGATTTCCCATATCATATGTCACATGATTGGTAGCACCAGAATCAGGATACCAATTCAAATCCTGAGAAGCTTCTCCAGTGGTAATACTTGCAACATTCACATTTGAATGTCTAAAGGAACTCTGATGACAATTCTGATGCTGCTGGTGTGGTCCAGAATTAGGTGTGAAATTGAGATCACCCATGTAGAAACATCTCTCTGCAGTGTGATTGTTGTAGTGACAGATTTGGCATCGTGGTCTATTTCCTCCATATCGGTCTCCTCGTCCTCTAGCACCACCAAACCTGCCTCTACCTCTGTTGTTTCCATTAAAATTTTGATCTCTATTACTCCCATTTGAGTTATGACGGTATCCTCTTCCTCTTGGGGCATGGTTTCCTTGTCTCTTGTTTGCAATGTTCTATGTGTGAGTGGCAAGATTCATAGAGAAAGATCCATCTTCAATTACATATTGACCTTCAAAAGTTTCCAATCAGTTTTCAAAGCTAAGCTACAGGGCATGGAGTTCACTCAAACTCCAAGGCTCAAGTCTGGATGTGGCTGAAACCACAACAGAGTTATATTCAGGACCAAGTCCACTCAACACATACATTACTTGATCCTTTTGGCTAACTGGTGAACCAGCCTCAACAAATCACAACAACTTTTGATTTTGTTCAAATATTCTTTCATCTGTAAATTCCCTTTCTTAAGAGTCTGTAAATGCAATCTAGGTTGCATGATTTTAGCCTGATTTTGGCTTGCAAAGGTAGTTTTCAAACTTTCCCAGATTTCTTTGGAAGTATTTAAACCAACAGTGGTGATTAAAACACTTTTAGATAAGGATGACAATAACCATGAAGCCATCAATTGGTCTTGTCTATTCCACTATAAATAAAAGGGATTAACATTATGGATGACATCACTCAATTGTCTCACTAATGCCTTGTTTGCTTTCAAAAAGCCATTCCATTTTTGTAGATATATATATATATATATATATATATATATACATTCATGCGAAAATATTTAGGTGGCCAAGAATTTAAGTACGTATGCCACCTCAGCAAATTCAAACCCAATATTTTGCAGGGTCAAATTTAAATTTTTTAAAACAAAAAAAGGAAAAAGAAAGAAAGATATAACCAAATTAATGGTAATTTGGAATTTGGAAAATGGTCCATGCCACTGTGTGTACTGTGTGTTTTTGGGCAGCAAAACATGAAGGACAGCAGGAAAGATGGAGTACTGATCAAAGAGTATATATGTCTTTGTGCATGGATGCGCTTTTTTGTTGAAGTTTGGAAAGTATTATTGAAATAGAAACAATGCAAGAAAAGAGAAGAAAAATAATCATTATAATAATAAAGAAATTAATTTGTGACTCTCACAGGCTTTAAATCTCATCACGTAATTCAATGTGTGACTTTTCCTTATATAATCTGCAAAAAGAAACAGCACCAGTAGGAGTAGAAAATGTGTGTGAGAGAGGGAGTTTAGTGTGTGTAGTGTATGTGGTTTGCTGCCATTAAAAAACAAAGGGAAAGCTACAAAATGGAAAGAAGAAACTATTTTGGCGTGAAGTGATGTGAAATAATCTTCTTCTTAATTCTTCTTTCATCTTGCATTTCTTTATTTTTCTTTTTTTGGTGACTTATATTTCTTTATTTATTCCTATGGTAAAATGCACTCTTTGGGAGGAGGGAATATATTGTAAAGTTGAGCTATAATAAGGCAATCAAGTATATATATAGGTATATTATCATATGTGGCAAGTCCCTTAATATGTGGCAGTATGGACAGATCTAGACCGTTAACATGTTTAATCCAAAGGCCTGATTTTTTTTGATTTTTTTTAAAAAAATTGAAATCAGCCCATTTCAGGGCAAAATAAACAAATTACAAACATTAAGTAACGTCCAATTTGGTAACTCCCCACATTTTCCTATTTTT